>CM055851.1:21069815-22269815 GCA_029490765.1 Euthynnus affinis
TCTAAATGCGACACATGACACACTTTCTGTAAAACTTCAACCTTTTCCATTCATTTTCTATTCATTTGGCTGCACTGAGCCAAACAGCACAATGAAACTGTCCCTGGAGGCAATAAAGAGTCCTAACAGGTTTACCTCCGTCTGCTCACACACAGTCTATTACTTTATCTGCACACTTCTCTGACAAACCAAATACAGCAGCTGATGCACGCTGCAGGTGGAGGAAGAGACGAGCAGGACATCACACAGTGGCAGCTCCCTTCCTGTCAGATTACACACTCCAGCCCTTAAACCTGTTCTCTTAACACGTCAGTACAGCCAGAGGAAGGTGACCTTTGCCTTCTTTGTCCTGCTGCTGTAACTCTCTTCTTTCACAACTGGGACATCCTTTTCATTGTAAAGTTAACAATCAAAAAGGAATGTTGAGGATAAAGCCCCAGCTGTCACGCAGAGAGATGTCACAAACAGTCATGCGTCCATATCCTACTTTGTAACAGCAAAACAATGTTTAAGAATGGCCACAGTACAAGACAGGCTTTTTTTTTTTAGTTTAGTGCTGGAACAACTAGCTGATTATTTGACAACAATTTTGTAACAATTTAGTATTTGTTGAAGTAATTTATCCTGCAAAAGTGCCAAATATTGCTGGTTCTGGCTTCAAAATCTACTATTTCCCTTTTTTAAATAATTGTACACTGAATGCCTTGGGGTTTGGGAAAAAATCAAATGAGGATTAATCATAAAACGGACTGATTCAGATTCAGCCTTAGCAAGTTGACAAAGGGCAAGATTTTCATTTACATCATTAGAGCACTTATTAAAATAATCCAAAATGGCTGGCTAAAGTATTATATAAAAATAACACTTTTACTTTGATGGTCAATGAATTGTTCAAGTTAGTTGTCTAACAAAAATGCCAAAACCGAACATCTTTGGGATTTGAGCTGTCTATCGGACTAAATGAGCAATATGACGATGTCAGCTTGTGCTCTAGGGAATCATGATTTTCAGCATTTCCAGACATTTTACAGACCAAATGACTAAACAATTCATCAAGAAAATAATGGGCAGATTAATTCATCATAAAAATAGTCATTAGTTGTACCCTAAATACATTAAATGACATTCCTCAGGACTTTTCACAAATGCGTACAAACCAACATTTCTTTTTAATTTCTTTTGGAGTACAGGTTATTGTTGTGAGTTTTTGTGTGATTCTTTAAGGTCTGGCCTCCAAACTCATCACATCATGCTTTGTAGAAAAGCATATTGCAAACTACTTCATTTAAAAATGAAGTAGTTTGCAATATACAGTAAGATATCTTTTCCTGAGAATGGCCAGAAAAAAGGATTTTGGACACACAAATAGAGAAACAAGGAGCTTTGAGAAACCAGGAATACTAAAGACATGTGGGACATAGCTGGGAATAAAATGTACCTTCTGGAGAGGCTAGAGACTGTCACTGATCTAAACAGAGAGGCCTGGCTATTGGAGGAGGAGCAGAGGTGGTCAGTTTCACTTGTCATGCACCCTTGCAACACTGTCTCCATAAAAACATGCTGTCTGCCATCGCTGAAGGAGAAAAAGACAAAAGGAGAAAATGAAAAAAGAGAAGAGGACACTCAAAGTTAAGGGAGAAGATGGGGGAGCAATTGAAAAAACAGACAGCCGTGCTCCATATTTTCTGAGCCAAGAGCAAGGCGAGCAAGTGGGGGGAAAAAAGTGAGCTATATTTTTTTGGATGTCTGGAGCAAGCCCAAAGGTCCTCCTCTACAAGGACACAATGCAATAAAACACTCAGAGATGAAGTGTCTGATAGGGGGCGACAAGGGAGGGAGAGGAGGAAGAGAGGGACGTAATAGAGGATGCAGTCAGGACTCCAAAATGAAAGCAAGATAGTTGCGCTGAGGGCAAGAAATGCATGATGGCTATTCTGGGTGTCGGGCGTGGGTCCATGACAGCTTAGAGAGCCCGAGCCGGCCAAGTCAAACCGCCTGCAGCCAAATGACAAACACCATCATATATGAATGACTTGGGAGAACGACAAGCTCCCCTTTGCATCAGGGAAAAGTAAATCTTAGAAATGTGTTGCACTGAAATAATAAAGCATAACTCTTCTTGTCATGGATAGAAACAAACTGTTGAAGTGCCAGAAATAGAAAGCTGGCTGTCGGTGTTGTGTTCTACATGTAGTGTAGGTCTTGTTTATGGCACCAAGGGCTTTAAGACTCCTTCATGGGCAGTGTTGGGCAAGTTACTTGAAAACTGTAATAACTTAGTGATTACACATTACTCACTGAAAAAGTAATTACATTACTTATTACTCAGCAGGAAAAGTAATGCGTTACATTGACAACTCTCACGCAATGATGTGAGACTCACTCAACTGAAACTTTTCACACTGTATCATGCAACACATCCATTTTCTCACACAGTGAACAACAAATTCATAACTAATAACATTGTGGTGTGAACAGAGGACACTGACAGTGCACAGACAGACAAGACAGAGCAGCGAGGGAAAGTGAGAAATATACACAAATCTATTACACTGTAATGTATTCCCATGCATGCTGCTCAGAGTAATCTCAGTCAGATACTCTTCTGGCAGCAGTGTCTCTCCTCTTGCGGCGTGTGGATACAGGCAGGAATTAGAGTGAGTTATTATGATTACAGGGGTGCTCTATGTCTCTGTCGCTCTGAAACTTTCTTGTAATATACTGTTCTTGATGCATTCCTGGTTTTCATAGCACCCTCAATTTAACTAATCTAGACTAGTGCAGGTGGCTGTTTCTTGACTCAATCCAAGAGGTTAGGTGGTGTAGAAATATAGGAAATTTATTTTAAGTTTGATTTTTTTGGGAGGTGTGGAAGGACCACCAGACCCCCTCTGCCCATTTATGTATCTTTCCAAGTTTTCTCCCCCATTTAAAACATAACCAGATGTCCATGGATGGTTCAATATTCAATGGGTAAACACCTTTATCATTGAACTTCTTATCTCTATGGGTCACACATAGACCTGTTTACGAAATGAGAGGGGAGAAGTTGTGGGTATCAAACTAATTATACAATCTAACTGTTACAGATTTTTCCTTGCCGTGTTTGTTCCTATTCGTACTGTATGTTGTATTCGTTTTCTCCCATGACAAAGATGACAATTTATTCAGATATTACTTCTATTTGGCTAAACTTGAGAGATTAAAGTGAGGAATGTTGAATGATGGTACGCAACTTGGTTGCTATATTTTGATAATATCTGGAGTGCATATCAAAAATGTAACCCAATAAACACAAATTAGCAAAAAGAAAAAGCCTTATGAAAAAACATTGGTTTGTAAACACCCCCCTGCAAAGGTTAAAGGTGCCTTTAAACAACTCAAGATCCTCCACACCTTCACATTGCATCTTTTGGATTTATTTTTTGTATTTCATTATTGTTTAACAAGCAGCCAGCCTACAGTTTGGAGGGTTTTACTGACCATCCAGCAGCTAGCTTAGCCTCGGTAACATTAGCAAGCCAGTCAAAGATACACAACATGTGAATAAGTCAATACCTCCAGCTCCTGTGCCAAGCAGACCAGTCTATCAACTGAGAAACTGATCAATGCTGGTAAGACAGCAAACAAATCGACCCCAAAACTTCTGATACAAGCAGTTTAATTCAAGTCTATTTCCAAAACAAGCTTTATCATTTTGGAATTGAATTATTACATAAAATTATTCTTAAAAGCTGTAAAATATCAAGAATTTAATGAAAATAAACTTATTCTGTCAAACTGTGGATATCTTTTCAGACTATTCAGCCTCAAATTACTTGAACTTAATTTCTCTTTCTTCATTTCTACCAGATGAACAAATTAAACCGGTAGCTTCAAGTCTAGAACCTTCTGCTTGATTTCTTAATCATATCTCCTCCTCGTCACACTGTCCTACAAGCTCTATTTGAACATTAACGACTTAAACATATTCATATAATTAATTAGGCTCTGGGCCTATCGGCTGCTTTCATGGATTTAATTTATTCTACATTTTGTATGTATAGATAGAGACATCCTCTACACCATGTACCATCATGGCTGAAGTTGCAGCTCTTCACTCCACTGAAATGGTACAGTGGCTGATTTCACTAATTAATTACTTTTTTTCTGGTGGAAGGTGTCAGTTAAATGAGCTGCTGTGGTGTTTGATTTGAATATAAATTTATAGCCTACTGAGCCTCAATTCCACACGGTTGAGAATCACTTCTCCACATTGGTATGATCAGTATCCAAGCTGTCACACAAGATAAAAGGTCCCAGTGTTTCATTTCTGGTCCACAATTTTTAGTTGAAATTGACCATTTTCTATAAAACATTACTGTGCCAAGGTTTTTGACTTCTATTGCACAAATCATAATTTACAAAGCAAACATTAAAGGTCATGATACTGTCTAGAGGGGCTCTATGTGATACATTATTGATGCTTGTGCAGAAAAATTCTCTTTTCACCTCCTCTTCAGGGAGGCGGCAGCACAGGGTTGGCTATGGTGAAACACTTCCTCTGTTGTTGTGATAAAAAGAAATTAGTGGCTCGCTTGAGGACACTCAAGATGTTTTTCTGATACTGATTTTTATGTTTTTTATTTCCACATCCACATTTTACAGTGGAAATGTAAAATATAAATATAAAAGGGTTTAAATTTAGTTTGTCCCCACAAACCCAAAAATTATGTTTCCTACTGCAAGAGGACACTGATCACAATTTATAGTAAAGAAAGTGTTGAGTGCAATGTTGAAAGCTCATAAAATGCTCCTGGTCATAGACACAAGAACAAGAACAAGAATGAGCTGCTGGTTATGCACCACAGTTCCTGTAAGAAAGTAAAAAATCAGGGTCCACAAAATCCAATTCCACATATTTTTACATGAATTGAATTGCGAGCAACCAAGGATTCGCTTGTCGGGGCAAATAAGTTCACTCAAACATACAACTTTGGTGAACTTTCAATCGCAAATTTGTAATGTTGACCACTTTCAAGATGTCAGTGTGCAATGCATCTTTCGACAGAAATGTGTGAACTTTGCTGTCTCGTTAATGACAAACAAGTGACAGTTATCAAGCTAACTAACTACTAAATAACTCATTTACTACTAAATGAAATGTACAATCCTTAGAACAAAACGCTAGGGAACAGTACAAAGACAAAAACAAATTTGAAGAGGTATTGTGACTAACTAGTGCTAGCATGTGCCCAACTTGTTAGTGTGTTACCCTTTGGCTCGCCAACTACAGTAATTCATCATCTTCATTCAAGTAATCCGAACATTACTCAGTATCTAACTCTAACACTGCTTATTTTGCAAAGGACACAATGCTGAATTTTGCTGAATCTTTTAGAAAGGGTTTTATTGATAAAAGAATCACATTTTCTAATTTAGGATTTCTAATCTGGATTTTTTAAAAACATAATAGTGAGCCCTAAACCTGTGTCACCAAGTTAATATACTAAAGCCACACTGTTATTGTAAAAAACTATATTCAATATCTATAATGTCTGAAAAAGGGGCACATTGTGCTATCGCTGTCTGTACACCTGTCTATCACATTGGCCTCTCTGTGGCTATTTTGCTCTCCACTGAACGTGGGCGGCTGACCAACGCACAGCATGTTTCACATGGCAGGCAGCCCTTCCTCTGCGTCGCTCTGCAAATTGGTGTTACTACACATGCTGCTATTATTTCTGCATTTGCAGACAGGAACAGAGGAGGGAAAAACACAGTGTCACACCTCAGTGAATCTCTAATCAAGCAACAGAATGCACATTTATGAATGTGAGTATGTGTGAGTTGGTGCAAATGTTCTTGTGCGTTATGTCTTTTTGTGCATTCTGTGGATGTCACCACTTTTACAGTTACAGTGGAAGGAGCAGATGTGGGGGGGAGGGGAGCGTGTAATGTGCTTGTTTGCATGTGTGATCTCTGTGCTTCTATTTTGTGATGACCATTTGAGTTTCAGTCCTTTAGCGTGAGGACATTTTGAAATGTGAGGACGTTGTTTTGGGCTGGTACTCACTTTTTCAAAGGACTGTTTGAGGGTTAGTGTTGTGTTCATGTCATATTGGAGTTTACATAATTACCAGTTTCTGACTTGTAAATACTGTTGGCATCCCAGTCATAATGATGATGCTGTTTAGAAGTAAGTGCCTGAAAAGCAGCCTCATTATATATCAAACAACACAGCAAAGTGTGACATTAACAAAGTTCAGCTTTATTTATAAGCTAGCAATACATTCATAATCCTTCAGCTAAGAAAACAAGAGGCTACACCAGTCCAGCAGGTCCCATTTGAAAAACGACTTTTACCATCAAAAAGCACAGTTTGTCAAAATGGACAATAGTATGACTTACATGTGTGTCACTAAATTATAGGAGCAAAGTAAACTACATACCACAGCATCACAGGGCACGAAAGAGGAGCTTGGTCTTGAACAATAAAATAATTTAATCATAATCCAAAGTGTCTGTCATCTGCTTTTCAAATGAAAGAACAGATAAACTGTTCAGTCAGCCTGTGAGCGTAGTTGCCCTGTTGCTTGTTTTGATCCAGTTAACAGTGGAAAAGCGCTCAACTGTGCGGCTTGTTATCAGAAGAGTAATGAGTGCCTGAAGTACACAGCTCACATTTGGAAAAATGTCTTTGGGACAGGAGTCAAGAACCTCGATTAGTGAGGGACAAGAATGACCCCCTACTTACTTTTCTTTTTATCTGCTGTACAAATACAGTCAGTTCAGAGCCTTCAACTGAGAGTCCATAATGCGCACTTAGTGACCATCTGGCCAAATGAGCAAAGATGCTGCAGCCTTCGTTCCTTCTCATCATCTCTATCTCTAAAAGTAGTGAAAGTCTGTTTTAGACCCTCAATTAGATCAGTGCAGTCAGTTATTGATACAGATGGAGACTTAAGGCTCATGGTGGCAAAATCACTAACACTATATAACTTGCAAAATGTCACAAGGAGAAAAATGAGTCTCTTAGTTTGTGTTTGTTGTAAGAGAGACTGTGCATCCATTTTGCTCTGGCCAGAACTTTCAGCAAACTCTGTCAATGTCTCTAATATGGCATCATACAAAGTTAAAACTCTGCTCACTGAGTCCAGTTTTGAACCCCACAAATAATTCAGGGTCATCTGCAATGGTTCCAATATCTTCAAAATCTTACTTGATATTCCACCTGATGTAAGATCATGTGTTGCCACAAATCCCACTGCTCTCTCTTTAAGGGTTCCATTATGAAGGTATCTTGTACATATGGCAATGAGCTTATTCTTAGGAAGGTCTTTGAATTCATCGAATAAAATGACATGATAAGTGTCATGAAACTCGGCTTTAATCTTTCTCAGAGATGCTGAAGTTTCAAGGAGCTTTTTTTGTTTATCCGGGCTCATCAACTTTGCATTTCCTGGGACTTTGTCAAGATGCCTTTTTTTATGTCAGGAAATAACAAATAAATTTAAACATGTCTAAAAATGTTAAGACTTTCTAGGTTTTCCCGGTGGCCTCTTAGTAGAATATCTTGCTTTGTGCAGAAGAGCATATCCATGATATCCTCAATATGTGAACGATTTCTTTAAGTAAAGTCAGCTGTGTGTGCATTTTTGTCTTTCATGACTTGATGTGAAATGTCTCCTTTCCTAGTCCTTTTAATCTCAAGGAGGGCCTTATACTTGGCCATCGCAGCAAAATGTAATTTACTAGCTTTAAGTTTTATACATATTCATCCAAGGTGTCCCCAGTCTCTAAACCCCACTTTCCCATACCTATCATATTCCTTGTTGAAATAGCGACATGGCTGACAAAATACAGCGTCCCGTTTGACGTTATATTCTAGCCAAGTGTACCATTTAGATCAGACACATCTCTTCTCTGTCACTAAGCACCAACTAAATAGCATAAAAAAAGCATCAGCTCACACTAATTTGAACTTAAAACTTAAAACTTTCATTAGAGTGTATTTTTCCCAATTAATTTCAATAGTGTAAGAAATAATAATATTAACACGTTTTATTTTTTAATTTTGCAGCTAACTCATACATTTTTTATTATTATGCTGGCCACGGGTGGTGCCTGAATATGTCTGTGCCATTTTAGTCTCAAGTTGGCACACCCGTGGCTATAAGGGTGACGTAAATATGCAAATCTTTCCCCTCTCTAACATCCATCCCATATGATATGAACTCGACATAAGACAGTTTGTAATATAATACTTCCTCCTCTATCGTATTACAAACATGTGTGTGTGATAGGTTGGCAGTAGGGAGTACATTTGATTCGCTGCAGACACAGAACGACATGACTGATTTAGAAGTGGATGGCATAGGGAATATACATACACTTCTAAAAATAGTCAGGGACACAGATTTTCTCGGAGAGGGCTGTGTGTGTGTGTTTGTGTGTGTGTGTGTGCTGCCAGCCAGTATACTCGGCTTCTGACATCGAATGGTTACACGCATAGACACACATAATGCAGCTACACACACTGACACAAAACACTTGAAAACACACCATGAAATTGTGATCACTATCACAGCCTGAGGTCCTGTACACATAATGCTCCCGTACACACTCCACAGTACACATACAGTACATAACATGCCTATAGCTGGGTTTAACACTGCAATTCTCTACAGTACATCACAGTTTCCTAACCTAAGGGCTGGCAACCAATGTAGTGTCGTCTGATGTTAAAACGGGTCCCTTGATAAATTCCTAATTATACAGAAATGACTGTGGAACGTCTTCCAATGGCCTTTGGGCTGCGTGGAGCCACTATAAACGTCACACGGCTTGCCAATGAATTTCCACTGACCAGCTTGTGAGAAAGGCTTTATTTCTGTCCTCTGGAGGATTAAAGCACTGCATGTAGTCTACAGGCTGACCCTGAACATCTTCCTTCACAGTTACTGGGGTTAGAGGAATTTTCTGGCCTCAACATGCAGGGCAGCGTGCCAAAAACAAAGGTTGCGAACTTTCTCTTCATGGTTTACATTAATTTACACCCCGGCTGTTCACTCCTTAAACTCCGATAGTGGATGACGAGCACATGCAAGGTTGTCAGCAGGCGGGGTGAGGGGAGGGTTGGATAGAAGGATGGGGTGTTAACAGCAAGGTTAACCTTCTCTGAATCAATCCTCTCCTGTATCATATATATTCTTGTCCCAATAGGTGCTGAGAGATGAACCCGCAGAGAGAAAAGAAATCATGTCAGAAGCTGAGCGACGAAGGCTGCAAAGGCTGTCGGGTTTGTCCGTGAGAGGGGATGCACTAGAGGAGAGTTAGTTTAACCCCTTCAGGTCTTAACTTCCCCACTTACTTGCTTTTAAATACTTACTTTACCTACTTTAAATTTCCACAGTGTGACAGTCTCACATGTGCATTTTGTATTAGCTTGTTCCAACTCATTATATGAATGAAGTAGGCAGCATTTGAGTATTTGATAGTGTTTGAGAAGTTGATGTGTTGGTGTAATAAACTTGAATTGAGACTGCTGAGCTCAACACACCTTTCATAGGTGCAATACTATGCACACAAAATATATATCTCAGTGCATATACAAATATGATAAATTAGCACCATAATAATGAGCACTGGTGAAACATCTGTACACAAATTGATACTATGCTTGTGATTATGTTAAGGTTAATGACAAGACTTTTGTCCTACGCTAATCACTCTGTTCACTTCATAGCATCACAGCCGACAGTTTGTACACTAACACATCTTCAATTCCCTTCACACACTCACCTTACATGTACACTGTATATGTGACAACTCCCTTGACACATTACACCTTTCTTTAATGCAGTCAAGGATGCTTACACACACATGCACACACAAGATACATGGCTACATAGTGTATTCCCAGCTTGCTCACACACACACACACACACACACACACATACACACACAGTGACAGGAAAAAGGGGGGTGTAACAGGAGAGGAGCGAGCCAAGATGTGCCAGGAGAGGAGGATGATTCGATATGTAAGGGAGGAACTCTCCTCCATCACAGTGTACGTCCTCTGGTCTCTGATGAGATTATTGAACGGCTCCTCCCTCCCTCCTGGCCCTCCGCTGTGTTGTCTTAAAAAGATTAACCACACCATTGTCTCCGCCAATAATGATGGGATAAAAGGGCCACTGCCTCACAGGGAAAGTTGAAATGCTCAGCGCTAATTCCGTCCCATGGAGCGTGTTGCCATCATCCGTCGTCCCAAATCCTCATTACCATTAGCTAACAGTGCAGGAGATTGACTTGGACGCTAGAATAATGCAATCTGTCCACTAAGCACAGTGCAGGGCAGGAAATGTTGCAGTATTTTACCTGTTTGGTTTTTTTTTTTTTGTCTCGACAGCAGCAGCACAAAATATTATCAGCAGGTGCAAACAGTTGACTGACCAGTAAACCAGTAGCTGATAAAAGCTGGGTAATTAAGAATAATAAGCTGCATGGGTTGATAAGCTTCTGATATCATGAACTTTCATCACAGTTAATCATAGTGCCATGTCAAATCATTAACATTTCAGCTCACAATTGAGATCCATCAGCCGCCGGACAAAACAAACCACATTTATCTGAACAGAAACACTGGGCGCAATGTCATCTTAAAACTAAGGAAATTTGTTTATTTAATTCTAAGGCGGCTTATGAAGAAAACTCATTTCCTCTTGGATAGGAAATAATAATTGTGAATTTATATATCTGAAGGTGGCAGGAGATGTGTTCATAATAAAGCTTATATAATACATTCATTGGGCAAGTCTGAACAACTGAAGTAAGTGGCTACATGCAGTCCAGTTGGTTAAACCTGCAAAAACAAACCAGTATGGTTCTTTAAAGGATCAAATGAATACACAATACAACTTTGGTCTTATTTGCATATCTTTGCCTACAAGCAAGATCCAGTCAGCCAGTCAGATGATCCCACAGTTTTGTTTATTCACCTTTAATGGAAAGAAAACTAGTGACGATACAGACAGACAAACTGGAAAAAGACAGGTGTGTCATGCATCAAGGGTACCTAGCCACAAATGAACTGTAATGTGGTTACATGATATACATCTAAACCACAAGAACACCAGGATGACCCAGTCATACAGTTTTTAAATAAACCCACAGTTACTAAAACATATTTGAAAGAGAATAAAGGTGGATGGTGATATTATCATCTCATGTTCAAGGTCTGTTCATGAATTCAGCTGTAAAACTCACTTCACTTCCCAAATCCTGTCTTTTTTCCAATTGACCCACAAGGTCTTCCATAATCAAGACCCTGGTCACATTCATAAACTTTTAATTTCCTGTTCCCCAGGTCAATGAGGTCTTCTGACCAGAGCTTGCTGTCTTTCTCTCAGTCAAAACTCTAAAGCAAGGATGACCGAGCTTTCACCGCAGTGGCCCCAAAGCTCTGGACAGTCTCCCTACGGACGTCAGAGCTCCCTCAAGAGAGGAGCTTTATAAATAAACTCAACTTTTTTACTTGTAAACAGTGTAGTTGTGCAGTTGAGTGCACTGATGGTTTTCTTGTGTGACGAGGGATTTCCATCAACATTTCTATTTCAGTTTTGCCTCTAAATAAAGGGCTTTATATAAGTGGATCCTAACTGGTGGGTCATTATCCAAAAGTGGACCACTAGCTCTTTCTGAGTACTTTGTCAGAAAAAAGATTACTTTGAAATGTAGTGAATTGCCAGAATGTTGTGACCCCTATCTTGCACATCCAGAGACGGAGAAGAATGAAACCAGTTTAAACCAGTTGGGAACCACTGGTTTAAATAAGCTGGTTATGCTGATGTCTCATTTACAAACTCTCTTGTTTGCCAAATCTGCCTTGTCAGATTTGGTTGTAGCTGCTAAAGTAATGTAGGCTGTGCATTGACCTAAGGCTCTGCAGGATCCTCAAACATCTACTATGAAGCCCGGTACGAAGCCTGTGTAGATGCCCCGCTAATTCCTGAGCATTAAAGCTTTCCGCCAACCTGCCCTTTGCTGCTGTTAAACGGAAAGTGCACTAAAAGGCTAGCTGGTGTGCAGCGGGATATCTAAAACAGTCAGCCATGTAGAAGGAACATGCAAAGGGCAGGGTCTCACAGTGGAGGAAGTGGTGAGTGGCGAAGTGGTGAAGAGGTCTAATCCTGCTCTCCCTGCCTGAGGAATGAGGGAAGATCAGTCGGCAAGTCAGTCAGTCAGTCAGTCAGTGAGTCAGAGGGAGGTTCTGGTCTCACAGTCGAGGAGCCTTTAAATCCTCTGGGACAGAAAGGGGAAGGCACGGCTAAAGGGAGAGGTGGAGGAGGGGAAAGAAGCTGTGGGAACTGAACTACGATCGATTCTGTCCTCCATCACTCTCCTCATTCACTGTGACATTTGTTGAAAACCTCTCGAGGACGAAGTCTACAGCTGTACATGCCTATTCAATTAAGATGCCTGCCTGATGTTTTGCTTTTATTCGGCTCTCTTCGTCCTCCAACATACCCCATCTTCATCTCTCTTTGCCTGCATCTTCCTTTGTTTGGTTGTCTTGCTGTTTGTGTTTTCTACTGCATCTGAAGAAGCCGTGATGATAAGATCAAATTAATTTTTTAGTGATCTTTTTTTTAGATATATAAAAGACAATACTAAATCATTATAGCTCTGATGTTTGCATGGATGTTGTAAAAGAGAATTGCAGAAGTAGAAGTGGAGAGGAGAGAGTGGAAACAAAATAAAAGGAGAGATGCTTGTTTCCAAGCTGAGAGATGAACTTTTCAGGCTTTGTTTTCGTTGTTTTTTTTCTCTTTTAGTATGTAACCACATTGAACCAATCAGCAAATAAAGTTACATTTTGTTTTGCTCTCTCTCTCTTTCTCTCTCTCTCTTTCTCTCTCTCTCTTTCTCTCTCTCTCTCTCTGTCACCCAATCTCTCTTTATCTTGCTCTTTTTTTTTTTTAGAGCAGTCAATAAGTCTAATTCAGCTTTTTGTGCACTTAAATGCACTTATTCGCTTTCTTTCCAAGAGTTAGATGAGAAGAATCAATTCCACTGTCATGTCTATGCTAGCCTTGCAAAGCTTATCATACAGACTGGAAGCAGGGGGAATCAGCTAGCCTGTCTGTCTCAAAGATCAAATATATTGTATGCTGGGAGAGAAGAGGGGTTAATAGTCACACTGTGCAACTCCCTCTAAAACCTCCATTTGTAATCTTTTCATTACTGTTTGTCTACGTATTAAACAAAGGAGATACAAAGTGTTAATTACTCAACTTTGGAGGTGTTGGTAGGTTTTTGAGCTTTGGAGAGAGTCAGGCTAGCTGTTTCCCCCTGCTTCCACTCTTTATGCTAAGCTAAGATAATCACCTCCCTAAACTCAAAGCAGAGATTCTCTTCTGATCCAACTCTCAGAAATAAAGCTAAAAAGTGTATTGAACCAGTTCTTCAAATATCAATAAGCATTACAATGAATTCCCACCTAGTCCTGAAAGTCTTTCATTGCTTACTGCATGAATGAATCAGTCAGTAACTTTCACTGCTACAAACTCATCTGATGTATCTGTGGACCACTACTAACCCCTGAAGACAGACTTTTTTGAAAGCAGGGGATTTCAGCCTTGGTTCCTCCACTCAAAACGCAGCTGTAGTTTCTGAGTTCCTAAAAGGGCTCCTGTACTCCTAGAAAAACTCCTGAGGTGCAAAATGCTAGTTAGTTTCAGTTACAGAGTTGGACTTCTCTGCTTAAATCTATTTTACTCGAGCTGCCTCCCACCCATCGGATAAGTTAAAGCAAACACTAAGAAGTTTTTGCAAATACTATCTGACCCAGGTCGGACTGTTTCATATTCATCCCCCTCCCCTACTGTTTAAGCTAATCCCTCTTTACAGTACGTGTCTTCTTCCTTTCTTCTCTTGTTCGTCGAGTTTCTACTTTGCCCACCCTGCGTGACCGTGTAATTCAGCCTGAACAATACGGCGCTGCCTCCTGCAGCCATTGTTCCTCCACTCCTCTGCTTTTCCCCATGTCCCCCCTACTGTGTTTGTCAGGAACACAGTGTGTCAGCGCCCGGGGAAAGGGGAGGGATGGGGGGAACACAGTGGGTTGCCTTAACAAGGTGTGGCAGGGACAATCACGGGGGATATGGTTGGCCCTGTCCAGCCAGCCTCTCCTTTCCCCATCCTCATCCTGTGCCTCATTTTTCCCCGACTTCCTCCTCCTCTTTCTGTATATCTTCTATCGCCTCCTCCACTCTCCCTCTCTCACTCTTTATGTATATCTTCTACCCTCCTCCATATCTGTTTCTCTCCAGGCCACCCTTGCGCTCATCACATCCCCTACTTCGGCAAATGCTTCTGCTTTCATTTACTTTATTTTCCTGTCCACCCCCCGTTGGTGACATCGTTATTTTTAGACAGTCTTGGCTGTGTGTAGCTATGTTTGTGTGTGTGTGAGTTTGGGATGCTGACCTGATTTCCCAGTCATTGCTATGCCAACTTCATTCCCGCCATCTCCTTCAAGTGCGGCCCCTGACAGGGGAATAACACCTGTTCACAACCCCCTAGGTGTGCCAGCTGGGCCGTATACAGAGGCGGAGCAGGGAGGGGGGGTGCAAAGTGGGAGGGAAAGAAGGAAGTGGTTGGGAGGAGAAGGGGAGAGGAAGTCGTCGTCCTCCAGATGCCCCAGCTTCCCACGGTGAAACCTGCCACTCAGCTGGAGATGGCTCATTCACTGTGCATGCTTGAGGGATTAACCTCTATCAAACAGAGGGCAACATCGGAGCCACTGGAACAACGACAAGGGTCGGAAATAATGGGGTGGATTTGAGTTTATTCTTGACTTACAATGTGTCTACTACTGTGGTCAAAGTCACTGGCATCACAAAAACGAAGGACGCTTCTTTGGAGGCTAAAATTCCTACACAGACAATTTAAAAAATGCTACCGTGCATAAAACCTTTCACACACACATTATATACTGTTACCAAAGAAGGCTGAAAGCCAACAGAATATTTATAAAATTATTCTGCAAAACCACAGATCCAGGCAACTGAACATTCAGTATAAAGCTGTGCTAGTGGCAATGACATCTGAGTTTTTTTAGTGAAATGTCTTGACATTTATTGAATGGATTACCATGAAATTTGGTGTGGACATTCATGTCACACTCAGAATAAATTGTAATAACTTTGATGATCCCCTGACATTTCGTCTAGCGCTGTCATCAGGTCAAAATTTCATTTTGTCAAACCCATTACCTGCTAAATATCAGCATGTTGACACTGCAACTGTGAACATATTAGCATGCTGATTAGCATTTAGCTCAAAACACCGTTGTATGTAAATAAAGTCTTAAAGAGGTGCTGACATGGATACAGACTCTGTCTTGTTAATGAATCATTCCTACAGTACTCAGGTATTGCAGTTACATCATGATTAACTTATACTGACGACATTTAAAAGTACTTGGTTGAGGTTAGGAAAAAATCAACGTGCATTTCAATAAGCATGAGCGAAATTCAATTCAATACAATTTTTTTGCCTACTTAATCCTTTTCAGAGTCTCAGCAGCAGGTGGGCATGTTGGACAGGTCACCACAACTAACACAGATAGGCATCTGAAATAGGATAGAGTCCCCAATCATTCATGACCTACATGTCTGTCTGTATAATCTGGATTAGAGTGATTGTCTTTTTTCCTTTTTTGGAACAAGTATCAACTTTGAAATATTGCTGTGAAAGGTCCAAGAGAAAAATGAAGAAGAAATGTAGCTTCTCTTAGCATTTTGAGATTTTGACCAGCTCTTATCGTGACTGCCAATTAGACACTTCCAGGTCAATTATCATATCTTATACCAAGTTGTACATTACCACTCCTTTTTGGAGTGTGGTGATTGTGCTAATCACTAAACAATTCTTAGCAAATCCTCTCTACCTATAGCAGATTAATTTTTTTTAAAAAGTTACAAGAAAGCAAAACTTAGGTCTAAGACAGAACAGGACAATTTCATTTGGTCTCTCACCAGGACCGATCTCTTGGACCACACCATTGCCTGGTGTCCCTGACCTCTCATCCTGCTCTCTCTGCACTGTTTCCTTCCCATGATCCCAAAACAGTCTTTATTCAATCACCAGCTGTTCACACATCCAATCCACCTCCTCCTCCTCTTCCAATCTGCTTGGGAGGTACACAGACCGCCTGCCCGCTATATCCGTCTGGCATGCAACAGGCACTTGGATTCTCCGCTCCTCGCACACAGACCTCATTCATTCAATTTGAGCCAAATCCACAGCCAAGCGTCATTAGTTAGTTACTATTAGAGTTATCTGTCTGTCTCTGTGCAGGATGGCCGCCAGACATAGACTGATGTAAATCTACAGAAACAGGGATGACATGTGACAAGGAGGGGAAAAAAATTGCATAGGAACATGGCAGGCAAAACTGTGGCCCGAGGGGAAGAGCTGCCTGACATGTTTTAAATGAGTGTCATCTGATCAGGGCGGAGAGTTTGTCCTTCAACAGTGTTTCCCTCTCGGACACAACAGCACTATAGATACTTAACAAACATCTAAAGTCCATTCAATGAACAATTCTTCCTATATATTGTAAATTATAAGGAAGCTGATGGTAATGACTGTCACTTTGTTAGGAATCAAACTACAACAATAGCAGCATTCTTACCTCACGCTACACACTCAGATACAGAATCACATCTGTATAAAAACTCTATAAGACAGAAATGAGTGGGGATGTATTATTTCTCTAAGTCTTGGTCAGACTATTGCAGTAGTTGTATGTCACCCTGAAGTAGCCTCTGCTGCATTAAATGCCAAAAAGTATTGTTTCTACATGTGCTCTTTATAAATTTAACATCTAAAAATCTTTTTTGCACAATGATAAGCAGTGCAGTAATTTTTATGATTTATTATAAAAAGTTAAGTTTTAGTATATTAAAGTTATTGCTACATCTATATACACAATGTCTAATGCTCATATTTATGTTCACTTTGTTAATAAAATGTGTCTTTCCCAGCAGTAAAGTAACAAATAATAAGTGAATATGAGTACATCTTAAGGATCTTAAGGATCAAATATCAATCAAGCATTTGAGGGCTAAAAATGACATAAAAATTATATGAAATACGTAAAATGCATGGACGTTTTTTATTGTATGTGTTTGTTACACTTGAAGGCTTCCTTTCATGATGGAAGCTGATGAAGGCTGCATTTTTATTATCCAACAGGAACAGTGAAATAAATTTTTCAGGCCTAATTTACAGTTCTCATTAATATCTATGTGAGTTAATCATTGATATTTCAGGTATTTTAGATATAAAGCTTAACTTCTTTCAATTTTGTGGGCATTTTTGCCTTTATTAAACAGGATACAGTACAGTCAGACAGAAAACTAAGGGAGAGAGAGAAAGGAGAATGACTGGACTGAACCTGGCCTCCCTTCTCATCGACTCCAACTGTGATGCAGCTTCAGCCAGTTCAATGCACACAACACCGTAGATCCAGTCCTTCACTGAAATGGTAAATCTGAGTGAGAAACTCTTTATAAGTAGGTGCACACACGGTGTAAGATACATTGTCAGTCACAGTTAAGTAACTTTCCTGTCTTAACTTTCTTAATGCCACAGTTTACGAGGCAGATTTTGCAACCAACATTTCATCTTTTACTGCAAGATGACTCATCCGCTTTATGGCTCCTGGTCAAGGCTATTCAAGATACACACGTGAAAGAAGGAAAATCAACCACCATCAACTTTGTTTTTACTTTTTCAATGTTCTTACCCTTTTTTGTACTTTTTGGCCTGAGGAGGATGAAGAGAGTTGCACCAGCTGTGTCTTTTCACGCAATAGTGAAGAGCTTTTACCAGGAGGATGCTATCCCACCACCCTCACTGATCACCCAGTAGGAGTAGTGCTGCAAAAAGGGTGTGATCCCTCATCGGCTTCCCACCATACACTGCCAATAATGGTCAATGGGAGCAGCTGACAAAGCTTTTACCACTGCACCACTTTGACAAATATTTATAATGCACTTTGCTTTACTTTAAATCCATTTTGTTGTTTCGTTGTGTATTTTTCTTCCAGTGAGCCACTGAACAAACACTGATAATATCAGGTCAGGTAGAGATATTCCCAGAACAGTTACAATGCAGTCTGACAACAGATTTTTTTTTCAACTATGTAAAATATCAAAAATAGGCTAAATGCCAAGTTTTGCTCTCAGCCGTCCTGAATGTCCAGAATTTCGAAATATAACAATAAGACACAGCATACAAAAGCATTGTGGTCTTTTCACTCTCCAAACTACTAATTCTGCTCTATTGCTCTCCCCACCTACATGGCGCATAGAACATCTTTTACAGAAAGTTTTTGAATGTTGTGCTGGGCAATGTAAGAAATCACTCACTGAATTAGAAGTTCACAAGTTCAGGGGTACAAATCATGGATTAAACATATTTTATATTGTAAAAATATGTTTTGACTTTAAAACTGCAGTAGGGCTGAATTATTATTTCAATTAACTGATTAATCATTTTGCCTATAAAATATCATAAAATTGTGAAAAAAGCCCATTATAATTTCATACAGCTCGTGGTGACGTCTTCAAAAGTTTTGTTTTGTCTCATCAACAATCCAAAATGCAAAGATATTTACTTCACTATCACACATGACACAGAAAAGCCTCAAATCCTCACATCTGAGAAGCTGCAACCAGCAAATATTTGGCATTTTTGCTTAAAAAGATGACAAACGATTATTGGATTATCAAAATAGCTGCTAATTAATTTTTGTTGATTGACTAATCACTTAATAAACCAAATGTTGCAGCTCTAAACTGCACTATTTCCAAATGACTGGACACTGAGTGCTTGCTAAAGTCACTGAATCACAAAAATGCACAAAAACAAAACATATATACTATATACTGAGCAAGATTGTTTTTTTTTTTAACATCTGACCAGCAACTTGGCCATGCACGAAGAATGAATCTGGCTTCAGACTGCACATCCTGACTCAGAGAGTGACACAGTGTCATGTGACCAACAGCAAAATGTAAAGAGGAGGAGGAGGAGGGAGAGGAAGGCAAAGAGGAGGAGGAGGTGGATGATGTCACCGCCAGTGACTTTTCTATTAGCAAACATGAGTAATGGACTACATATCTGATAGTCAGAGGTGCAGACATTTCCTAAGGAACACTGACTTAGAGGGAAAGACTTAGAGGGGCTGGAAGGGACCAAACTCTGTGCAACCATGCGAAAGGTGTGCATGCATGATTACATAAGACAGTCTACTTAAGCCTACATGTGCATGCTCATATCTGTGCCTGTATACACGTGCAGGTATACACACACACCTAAGCCTTCTAGCTCGTGTGTGTGTGTGTGTGTGTATGTGTGTGTGACACATTCTCAACATGAGCTCAGGGAGCAGCAGTAGCAGCATTAAAAGGCTCATTAGCATAATGCTGGATGCAGGGAGAGATGGCATGTACTTCATTTGCTTTTTGCTCATCCTGCCTGATGGTATGTGTCACATACACCCTACCAACCCCCCACCCCCACCCCACCCAACACACACACACACACACACACACACACACACACACACACACACACACACACACACACACACACACACACACACACACACACACACACACACACACACAGCGATCCATTCTGTCCTCACTTAGGTCCAATCTCTCCTCTTCTTTTCTGTTCCTTCTTCTCATCTGTCTAAATATACAATATTTTCCTCTCCCTCACTGCTTCCTTTCCCCCTCCTCCATCTTTCCATCCATTATTTCTGCCCTCATGTCCATTTTCTATCTTTCATTCCCTGCCTTCTTCTATTATGCACTCCCTTCCAACCCACCTTAGTGCTAAAATGATTAGTTGATTCATTGATTAGTCAAACAAGAAAATTTGGCAACAGTTTTGATTAAGTCATTTTTCAAGTAAAAATGCCAGATGTTCCATTGTTATAGCTTATTAAATGATTGCTGTTGTGCATATTTAACATCTTTGGATTTTGGACTGTTGATTGCACTAAACATGAAATTTGGAAATGTCACCTTGAGCTCTGGGAATATGGAAATTTCCCCCCACATTACAGTACACAGTAAATGATTAAATAATTAATAGATCAACCAAATGTAAAAAAAAAAAAAAAAAAGAAAAGAAAAGAAAAAGAAAAAAAACATCTGACATCTTTCACTTGCGTAAAAATAGCAATACCGGACAATGAAAATACTCCATTACAAGCACAGTTCTGCATTCATAATTTAGTAGTACAAGCAGTAAAATGTACTTGAAATATCAAAATTAAAAGTAAATGGCATGAATGGGCTCTGTCAGTCTACTGAATGAATGAATGAATGAATGAATTTTTATTTTCATGTCATACCATTAAAAATGATCCAACCCACATGGGATTACATGACACGCAATATAATAATACAATATACAAATAACAGCACATCACATGCTGTAGTATGGGGAAACATATTTTACACGAAAACAAACAAACAAATATTTTCTTAATGACCAAGCATTGCCTAAATATCATATAGGTTCATTTCATAAAGTTTTCTTTATTTCAACATTTTCCATGAGGAAGTAATAATTTTTACGTTTTACTGAATAATCTTAATATAATTAACTGTATTAATTATAATACAAACAACAATACAAAATTTTATAATAGTTTCATTTTTAATATTGAATCACATGTTTTATTTCTAAAATTTTCATATTTAAAATAACTACTAACTATATCTGTCAGGTAAATGTAGTGGAGTAAAAAAGTGCAGGATTTCTAAATAGTGAAAGTAAATGGAAGTACCCAAATAAAGCACAAATATCTCAGAATTGTACAGTACTGGAGTAAATGTACTTAGTTGCTTTCCACCACTGGTGACAAATTAATAATGAAAATTATCATTAGCTGCAGCTAACCTGCCTTCTTCTCTGCCACCCTCCCTTCCTTCCCTCCAGCCTCATCTGGGGACTCTTTCCTCATCTAATTTCCCTGCTTCCTCCACTGCCTGTCATGACCCATCTTTGTTATTAAAAATTAAAATGTTGTCTGCCTTTTTGCTCTCATTAGACAGTATGCAGTGGAAAGAAAAGACAAGAGCAAAGGGAGAGACACAGGATGACAAACAGCTATATGAACCTGATTTAAACCTGCAACATTGCAAATACACGGCACACGCCTCAGTCGGCTGAACTATGAGGACACCCTGTCTAATTTCTATTGCTTCCTCCGCTGCCTCTCGTGGCCCGTCTTCGTTATTAATCTGACACTTTCCTTCCCCCTGAGTCAACACTTTCTCCGCTCGATATTGCCTCGCCTCGCTGCCAGAAAAGAAGAGGGAAAAACACACATATGCGCTCTGAATTTTGACAAAGGATGCCATCCCAGACCACTCACATCCAAAATATTAGGTCAGTCCTGTTTGAATTGAAAGGATGGACAAGAGAAAAAGAGTAGATAATAATGAAAACACTGAGACAGAAGAGAGAGACCGGTGGGGAGAGTGCTGCTGTGGTGGTAAACTGTCTCTCTGATGTCCATCATCAGCATCAATTTGTGGTATTTTAAGGGAATAATTTGAGATGAGAAGATTACGGATCTTTTCATCGACAAGAAACATTTCCAAAAATGTAAAACTATTCCTTTAAAGCTAAGTATATAATTTAGAGTATCGTTTAACTGTGTCTTTTACATATTTTTGCTTATTGTTTGAAGTTTAACTTGTCTACAGCAAAGTAGGAAGCCACTTAGATCATGACATCAAGCTGAATTTAATGAGCTTGTTATCAGTTTGCTTGCTATTAGCTTTATTAACCAAATTAAGAACTTTATAGCATTTGAAATGTTAATGTAGTTAGTGAGCCTTTTTAGCTGCTGTAATATGTTTACAGCAAAGTGCTAGCTTAGTTAATCATAGCTGCCTTCCGGTGTTTTCCATGGTAGGTATAGCAATTAGCTTGCTAGTCAACCTTATTTGACCCCGAGCTGTGCAGGCAGATACACACTGGTGAAAAATTAAAGAAAGAACCTGGATAAATGAAGTGAATGAACATAACAAATGCAGATGCTTCCATACAGATGTACTAATGTACTGTATGATGCAATTAAGCAATTAATATCCAGTCATGCACTGTGACATGTATAGCTGACCTCGATTTTGGAACAAGATGGAGAGAGAGGAAAAGATCTTTGAAAAGGGATTTATTATTTTGACATGGATGGCAAAATGATCTTATCGCATGCTGCGGCCTTCAAAGTCAATCAATCTCAGCCCAGTTCAACACATATGGAACATTTTGGATCAGTGTGTAAGATAGACGTCTCCGCCATCATCATTAAAACACCTAATAAGGTAATATCTTTTAGAAGAATGTTGTTCATTGCTCAAGTAGAGTTTCAGAGACTATAGAATCAATGACAAGAAGCACTGAAGCTGTTCTTAAGTGTCTTAGTGATGAAACACCTTACTAAGACACTTTATGTAGTTTTTTTTCCTTTAAAGGCCCTGCAAACATATTCTTACTGCCAATTAAATCTGATCAAACCACACCAATACAGTCCTGATGAGGCAGATTAATTGAGTTTTTATAAACAGAAAATATATATATATATTCACTTGATATAATGACTTTGATTGTTGTTCGTTTAGTCATAAATATTTAATATTATACAGAAGTAAGATATGAAACCAAGTTTCTGGGGCAGTGGCTGTCACCCATCTGTGGTGAAGCTTGATGAATGTGTTTGTGCGTGAGAGAAAAGACAAAAAGCCATCTGTGGTGGAACGAAAAAAATCATTCATTCAATTAAAATCAAACCATTTTTTCTCAATCATCATTATGTAGTGATATTTTAAAACACACCAGTGCAGGATCATATGTGTCTTCTTACTGTATGTTTGCATGTCGTGTTTGTGCATCTGTCTTCGCAACGTGAAATGAATGTAAATGTAAAAAGGGCAAAAAGCTGCCAAGAAAATATAGTGTCACAAGAAACACCGCCGAAACAATGGTGAATATCATAGCAGAGGTATAGACCTAGAAAGTTAATTAAAGAGTAGATCATACGAACACATGACATACATGCACACATACAGCAGCATTCACACACATGCACACACATATACACATGTACACGTGTGCAAGGAATTCAACAGCAGCATAAAAGGTCACTGTTGCTTGCACTGCCTTGAGCAATATGTAATGATGTGTCACTGAGCTGTCAGCCTCAAAACTACAGCCACTGGAAAACCCTCACAGTGGCTGCCGCCTGTCAGTCCCCCTGAAAAAGACGGCGGCTGAGCAGCACAGCACCTGCACACACAAAACGTAAACATACGCATTCATGCATTTCACATAGCTATTCGCAATGCAAACTTTATTCACGTATGCATAATGCCTCCTTCTCCTATGCTTACACACAAAGACAACCACCCCCATCTGCAGCCGCCTGTGACCAAACATCAGTGTGGAGCAGCGGAGCAGTCCCTCCATGACGCTCACTAACTGGCAGTTTCCCTTCGACTCAGCTGCAACAGTGAACATCAAACCCGGCTTCACACAATGACTGTGCTGGATGAAATAACTGTGTGCACAACAGAAGCGGGAGTGCCGTTACCAAAAAGCTGTATCAACAACAGCGTGATAAGTCATCGCACTACTGCCTCGATCTGTAATCCAAGATCAACAATAATACTACACTGCTTTGTCCATGCCTGCTGTCATAATCCGTGGATGGGTGCCAGATGTAATTTCCTGATTGACCTGAGATGGTTTTCCATATTATCAGATTTGAGAGCTCAGGACATGCAAGCAAGGTTTGTACATTGGATAAGGTTAAGACAACAATGATGAGAAAGGCAGGATTCCAAGCCAGCAATGCAGAAGTTTGGCAGGGACACAATCACCACACCGACTGGGATTTTAAACCAGCTTAACAGAAAAATGAAAAACCTGAATTAATGTTCAAAGAAGCTTGACACGTGTTGTTTACGTGACCCAATCCACATTTGGTGGAAAGCGGTGTCCACATGAACTACAATGAATCACAGATTCACTAAAAAACATCCAGTAAGCACTGATTTTCTGTAAAGATGCAAGAAATTTCAGATAAATATAGACTAAACTATGATTGAAAACTTGTTTTGTTCAATATAGGTCACATATAACTCTTGTATTTAATAGCATTGCACTGATTATGTTTCAACTTGTAAGAAGCACTAGCATCACATTATATGTAACCTATTACTCAACAGCAAAATGTTCCTTTTTTTACTCAAAAAGTTTTAACCTTGAAGTCTAGACTGTGGATTTAGGCTTGAAATCAATAGTTCAACATTTTGGTAAATTTGCTTATTTGCCTTCTTGCCAAGAGAGAAATGAGAAGATGAGTAGATTGATCTTCCTCTCATGTCTGTGTGGTAAATATTGAGCTAGAGCCAGGGTGTCAATTAGCTTAGCATTAAGACTGGAAGTAGGAGGAAACAGCTAGCTTGGCTTTCACGTTCAAAATTTCATCTATTACCACCTCTAAAGCCCACTAATTAACATGTTGTATCTGGCTTGTTTAATTCCTACACAAATAGGAATATAAAGATGACAGGTCCTGGTTTCACTGAAAGTTAAATGCTGGAACTATTTATGGGCAACAAGCAGGAAGTCAATGCTACAGGCTGCTGGTCACCATAAAATTGCCATTTTGTCATTTTTACACTCCTGTTCGTTTACCTTTAACCTTTTTATAGTGTCTAATAATGATTCATCGATTCTCAAGACTCAAATTTCTGTAACAAAATATTTAAATGAATTAGACATTTATTTCTTGATGAAATGATGATTTATAAAAATGTAGTTATACTGGCTAATGCTTTTTTTTTATGTGTGCTTAGGTGATGTGTTTTGTGCAAATGCTGATGGATCTCAATGCTGAACGCTCTAAGCAGGCAGTCACTCCAACAGGCTGCTGGTCACCAAAAAATTTCTGTAGCACATAACTTCCCCTAAAACCACAAACAGTCATTTTTACACTCCTGTTCTTGTATGTATAAAAAGAAGAAGGAACAAACGTGTTAATTAGTGAGTTTCAGCAGTGCTGGTAGATACATTTTTAAACTTTAGAGAGAGTCAGGCTAGCTGTCTCCACCACTCCACTGCTATGTGATTATGCTAAGCTAAGCTAATCACCTCCTACATGTGCCAAAATATCACACTTTACCTTTAACCTTTTTTATAGTGTCTAATAATGATTCCTCAATCCTCAAGACTCAAATTTCTGTCACAAAAGATTTAAATGAATTAGTCATTTATTTCTTGATGAAACGATGACTCATGATGATAAAAATGTAGTGATACTGATGTTTTTTTTTATATGTGTGCTTAGGTGATGTGCTTTGTATAAATGCTGATGAACTAAAGCTTTACTGATTTAAAATATCATCATGTTAAATTGTTATGAAAGTGTACGATACCAGCAGGTTTTAAGGAGAGTATACAAATAACCAACAAGACACAGTATTTTTAATCAGTCCCACAGTAAACTTAAATGCTGATAGTATTTATTAGCAAACAAGCAGGAAGTCACAGCAACAGGCTGCTGGTCACCAAAAAATTGCTCAACCATGCTTCCCCTAAAGCATGCTTCCCCTAACACCACAAACGCTCATTTTTACACTCCTGTTCTTGTATGTATAAAAAGAAAAAGGAACAAACGTGTTAATTAGTGAGCTTGCTGGTAGATACATTTTTAAAGTTTGGAGAGAACTGGGCTAGCTGTCTCCCGTTGCTTCTTTATGTCTTTATGCTAAGCTAAGCTAATCACCTCCTAAATGGGCCAAGATGTCATACTTTACCTTTAACCTTTATAAAGTGTGTCTAATAATGATTCATCAATTCTCAAGACTCAAATTTTTGTCTGAATAGATTTAAATGAATTAGACATTTATTTCTTGATGTTATATTGACTACTGTTGTTTTTTTGTTTGTGTGCTTAGATGATGTGTTTTGTACAAATGCTGATGGATCTCAATGGTGAACTAAAGCTTTATCTATTTAAAATAACATCGTGTTGAACTATTATGAAAGTTTATGATACCAGGAGGTTTTTAAGGCTGGTATACACACAACCGACAAAACACAGTATTTCTAATAAGCCCCACAGTTTTAATCTGTCGTCTCAGGTTTTACCAAAACATTAATTCTGTGTCAACAATTGTTTGAATTGCTGATAATATTTAACACTACCACCTATAAACTAAAAGTTATTGTGCAAATAGTATTGGTAAAAATTTCTGTTGTGCTAAGTCAGTTAGTGCACAAAATCATGTTTTCCCATGTTCCTCTTGTCTTGCCGTCTTAATGGGAGAGGGAAGGGAGGGGGGGTTGCAGGCAGCGGAGGATTTCCTCTGAGCTCTGGCAGCGTTTGGCCGTGCCTGACAGCCGCTGAGGAAGCAAAGTGAAACACGCTCCCTAAGGTGTCGACACATTTCTGTCTCAGATCTGTGAGGTGCTGGACAAAGCACACGCAAACACACTTGTACAGTAAGCGCAAACATAAATGTACACAGATGTCGACACACAGGAACATCACAACTCACGCTGATATCTCCACACACCTGAACCTGCACAAAGGGGGATATTTAGTGACTTTTGGGAGCAGATCTAGTTTTTACACAACAGGAGCAGGTATTAGTAACGAAATGCATATGAACCTATTAAGATATAATTACAAGTATTAATCACCCAAATCCTATCCCAGTCTGTGTTGGAAACATGGAACTGTTCATTCATTCATCAGATCCAGTTGCAAGCTGCACATAAAGCATAACATTGTTTTTTGTCATAGTTACATTTACTCAAAAACCAAGTGTAGGTTCAGAATGAAGTGCAATGAGAATGCATGTGTCTACACAGAAATCTATAAAATGTATACCTTTTGGCATTTCATAAAGTGAGAGATAAGTTGAGATATCACTGCTGATAATAGTTTACAGATGCATGTAAGTAATGAGACAGGCAGTAAAAATAGAAACAACTGTGTGTAATGGTCATGCAGTTGTTCTGGTGTTGTTGTAAAACCTTGGCGGCGACATGTTCCATAAAATTGTGCAATTGTCTTGGTGCTCGTTTCCTTGAGACTTCTAACGATGAAGACCCACTGAAAGCAGTGCAATGCGACACAAAGTTGGCCCCAATTGATTTTCTACGGGACACAAGGAAATTACTTCATAAGGTATTGTGCAGTTAAAGGTGATGTGAGACTGACTAAGGAGGGGTCAAAAAATGAACAGTTTCAATTTTACACAAATGAAGGTCAAATTCACCATGAAGTGATGCAGTGAAACTAACGAAGTGGCTTGATGGTGAACCAGAAAGCTATGGGAAGATGTCCATGGAGGAGAAAATAATTGTTGCCATTTTGGGAATTCCACTTTTATACAATATGCTTCCCTTCCGATACAAAATAGACAATAAGAAACGCAAATTGTCGGAGAAAGCGGTTGAGTGTTTTATTTATACAACGATTGCTAAGAAATTCAAACAGGTGGAAAACATAACTCAAATATTACTGGGAAACACACACAATGGCCTTCCTTGATGACATTCTTATGTAAATATCTCTGCATCCTTGTCAGCCGGTGTCGACACACCTTTATGAGTGAGACGTGGCAGAGGAGATGTTATGCAATTTGTTCACTTCCAGTGGTTCTTCACTGTAACAAGTGGAGTATGAAGAAGTATTGATATGCAAACATTTTATACAGAGATTTATAAAACAGAGCTATGCATACACATGGTTTAATAAATGTAAAGAGAAAAGCTGAATGCATATTTCATGTGTAGACAGTATGTTACATAGAGTTTTATGCATTTGGCTCTTGATATACAGCATTTCTTCCTACAACAGAATTTTAGGTAAATAAACGCTGTTGGGTCATCAAAAGAAACCTTTACATCACAGGTGAATTGGACCTACAACAACCCTGTAAATGCTTTGATCACTGAACATATTTTTTTTATTACCAAATGCAGTTAGTGTGCAAGTTAGCTGTTTGAAATAGCTGCATGTCAGCAGTTGCTTACAGTGTTTTCCTAACTACAGTGTTCGTGTTACTTCATGTGAGACACTGGCACTACTCTGTGTCAAGCAAAAGTAATTAGAGGTGATAGCGTAAGCAATTTTCTACAGAGGTAGTAGGATGCTGTACATACAGTAGACACCATTTACTTTTTGATGACTCTTCAGATGTGGCATTCAGCTTGTGTAGCACTTGATCAGATCAAAAACACCTCAGCGATACAGCGAGCAAACCCCTGACGTTAATCCACGGAGAGGGCTGTTTACGAGTGAAGCCGCGATTTGCTGAATGTAAAGGCCGAGTGGGTCATTCCCACCGCCTTGGCAAGGGGACTCCAGGAGCCCACTCTGCACTAATCCCACTAAATAATCCTGAAATGTCATCTAGTCTTGAATTACCTTGATGAATGGGCCAACACCGAGGAGAACGAAGAGGAGGAAGAAAAAGAGCGGGATAAACCTGAGTGTGGAATACAGCCCATTTGGGGATCCTGGTCTTTAAAAGCTACAAGGAAGCCGGCCTGGAGAGAAGAGCTCTGGGCTACTGTCTCTCTCTGCAACCTCGTTCTTGCTCTTGCTGTGTTTCTTCCTCTTTACTCATCTCTTTTTATTTTCTTTCTCACGTCTTCTGTCTCATTCTCTGCCCCTCTAATTCTATCGTTTCTAAATATCTCCTCTGTGTCTTTCTGCCCTCCCTCTTTCTTTCTCTTCCTCTGCTACGGCTGCAGAGTGTCATGGTGAGGCGAGATGGAGGTGAGGCTTGAAAAGAGGAAGACAGATGACGGGCGAGGGAAACAGACAGAAATGCAGGAAGAGAAGAGCAGCAAAAGAGAGGAGAAGATGTGGAGTCAAATATATAATGAGGCAGGGAGCACCGGGGAGAAGAGACAGAGACAAGACGAAAGAGGGGTGGGGAAACAAGAAAATGTAGGGGAAGAAAGATAGAAAGCAAGAGAAGGAAAATGTAGGGGAGGAAAAACAGAGAGCGAAAGCGTCAGATAGAGGGTAAAGGAAATGCAGGAGATGTTTTTCCCTTTCCTTTTATTTCCCCCCAGTGTCACCCTGATTATATAAGTGCCACGTGCTAAAAATAAAGCCTGCAGTACAAACTGTGAATGTGAGGCTCTGTGTGTGTGTGTGTGTGTGTGCCATGGAAGTGTGTATCTGTGTGTTTGTGCATCTCCCTCTCTCTCGCACACGCATGCCTGCACTTGATGCTCATAAAACACACATACACACACACACACATTCACCAAATGACAGTCACGCATCAGACGGAGGCACACATGCAGTGGCGATGAGCCGATGTGTTCGCGCAAAACACATTCATGCATGCACACGTACAACCCAGCCCGGCGAGCCGGGAGCCGGGCGCAGATTCTCTCCGGTTGCCATGGTGACATAGCCTCCTTCAGATGGAGAGGAGAAGCGGTATGACTTCCTGGAGGGACGGAGCAAAGCAGAGCAGAGCATAGGCACTCCCACAACTAGCATGCATCACATCATCCTCCCTGCCCTTCCCCTTCCCTTCACGCTTTACTTTCTCCTCCTTTTCTCCGCTTTTTGCTCCTCTCTTCTATGTCTCCTCTCCTCTTGGTCTAATTTCCTCCTCTCAAGCCCCTGCCAGTGTTTCATTTGTCTTATTTTCTTTTGTGGGTGTTTACTTGATCCCCTCCGCTTATTCATAAATCCCATCATCAGCCCTCCGGAGAGGCCTCGCTGGCTCAGGGCTGGGGGCCAGAGGCTGATGCCGCGGTGCCACCGGAGAATCGAGGATGATGCTGCTGAGGCGGCCGCTCATCCCCTCCACACCTTCATCAGTAATCTCCTCATGTGCTGCTTGTGATGTGCTCCCCTCCATCCATCTCTATAAGCGCCTGGCAGGCAGGAGACAAGGGCCTCTTAGAGCTGGTTTCATCTGTTTTAGCAGCGCCACTCCTGCGGCCGAGGACCACATCACATCGGCTTCCATCAGGAGGACGCCCGGGGAAAACGAGGGTGTGGAGGCCGAGTGGGGAAGGGTACTGTTACTGGAAACATGTGATCATCTTGCTTGACATTTGGAGCTGTGGCAAAAGAGCAGCGACCCAAACACTAGCCGGGGCTCAGGTGATATTTTTTCCCTAAAACGAGGGCACGTGCAATTCACACAAATGCCAAACACTCAAATCGGCAAAACACTGCAGGTGCTGCAATGCAAAGTGCATTCCCCAAAAAAACAGTGATACAAGTACAGTAGATACTCTCACACTCTTTTTCTCTCTGTCTCATACACTCTCACACATAGCCTATATTTAAACACACACACGCACTTTGAGATTTTGCAGTTACATCAGATTCCTTAGCAACAACTCCTGTGCTGCTGCCAACATGGAGGTCCACTGGAGAATTGGTTGTGGTCAAAATATTGTCTAAATATATAAAAATGTAGCTAGAAAAATAGGAATAGGAACCTGTAAATAACTGCTATGGTGGAGCTTAAAAGGAGTCAGCTACATTAACCATTTTCTGGTTTATTGGCAGCATTTCTATATTATATAACTTTTAAAAATATGAACAACAAGAACTGTATTTTTTTCAAAACAATTTCTTCTAACAAATGTAAAAAAACGAAGCAATAAAACGCATCCTTGCACAACTCAGTACAGTCAGTTTTTATATTTTTGCTCATACCTTTCTTGGTCTGGCATGACCAGTAGCTTATGGAGGCTGTTAACTAAAGATAGTAAACTTTAGATAGATATTGCTGTGTAAGTGCAATTACTGAGTAAGCGTACTGATTTTATGACTAATCTCTACTTGTGCTACACTGTCACTGAGTATTACAGATTAATATTTCAATGGTTTTATCAAAAAAGTAAAAGCAGCAAGTGACTAGTTAGTTAAAAACCAGTTAGCTTGTACTCACAGTACACGCAATGGATTCTATTAGTGTCAAAAACATCCACAGAAACCTCCCTGTAGCATAATCCTCTTCTCTGCTTTGCCAATTAATCTCTAAATATGTTATTTCCGTTGAAGCTTCAGAGCTCTGAGGAAGCGATATTGTGACATGGAAGTTGTGTATTTAGCTACGTTGCAGAAAAAAAACAAAACACTATGAGAGTTTGGAATATACCGAACACACGGCTCAACAGCAGGAGTGGATTACACTGCAAGAGTTATTTTTATGGAGTTTTTGTGGATGTTTTGATACATTTTTTTATATCTGTGTCAACTTTAAAATCCATTTTAAAGGCTATAAATCAATGCTTTCACCATATGTCAAGGAGCAAGCTACAAACTTTCAGATCTAGCTTTCCAGCCTACAAATGGTGAGTATGTGGTACTCCAAAGCTAGATTTTTGTTGGGAGTCATGTTAGTGATGTCCTCTACCACATATACATTGTTGTGTGAATCAGGTGTTAAGAAGAAAATATAAAAGTGATAGTAATTAGTATAGGTTGGCAGCTAACAGAGTCAACAGGCTAAGATGATCAAATCAAATCTGATCAGATGTGTCAGTAGGAAAATGATCGCCTCCCAGCTATATCAGCACAGACAGTAGCCATGTCAAACACAATCTTCTCTTCAGATAGCCACGTCTTAAGTTCAGAAACACAATCTGACATCTGCAGTCAATGTTGCCCAAGGCCTCAGGACCTCCATTGTGGTCTCCATAGGGTGCATTACATCATCTGAAAGCACCCCCCCCCCCTATAAACATATGGACAAATATACATATGATAAAGCCTAGTCTTTATGGAGGCATCTTAAAACTATCACTGCTCGCTGCTCAACTCCTCATCGCATATGATGATGTTTGTAGTGTATAATGTATCCTCGGGTGGTATGATTAAGCCTCTGCTTCAATCCAGACTGAGAACTCATCCACATTTTGGTCCCGAGGTGACTTCGGACAGCTTGTAACCCTACAGCCTCCGAGGCATCTCCTGGACTACATTTGTGGAATGCGCCGAATTTACTCCTTCAGCCTGTGGACTCAGTTAAGTACTTACATGAATGCAGATAGAGTACATAGACTAACACATTGGTCTAAATATTTATACACGCATTCCCACATGTATTCTCTTACAGGGGCAAACCATGTAACTGTAACCACGTAGCTCACCTTGCAAAAAATTACTTTCATCCCTTGTCATCGATAAAAGCCTGGATGGCATCCTGAAGACGTTCTACACATTTTACTACTCATCCCAAAGTGCCTTCTACAGTCCGTAAAACGCTGCCACGGCACTAAGCACGAACGTAGATACTAACATGCCATCTAGGTACTTGTACTCGTCTTCTTCTACGTCTGTTAGCATTACAAAGCTATTCATTCAGACTCTTTCACAGTCTGTGAACAATGTAGACAGCCTGTTATGTATAAGTTGACACGGCTTGGCTGACATCATGACAGCCTGACAAAAATAAAGAAAATAGATGCTTAGATTTTATTCACAGAGTGTCTAAAAATACCTGATGTGGCATGGAAACTTCAAACTGATGAGGAGGCTTGCACCCCACCAGCAGGTCTTTTTTTTCCCTCTATCTCTATGTCTCTATGTGCTTCTATCACATCACGTATTTGCCTTTCTCTCTCTGTGTTTCCCACTGTGTCACACAAGCCTGTCTCCAAACTGAATCAAGAGACTGGAGAGTCCCACGAGCTCTCCCTTGTCGTTCCTTCCCTTTTGTCGAGCTCTCCAATTATAGCCACGTTCAAAGACCGGACTCTCACACAAAGAGCACTTTATTCACTTTCATTTTCCATTCATTTTTATCCAAATCGACTTTGAGGCCTGTGAGGATTGAATGGGAGTCTTACATGTTTGTTTTATTCTTTTTTTTCCCTGAGTGAGACAGAGAGAAGTGTGGGTGTACAGAGGAAGGAAAAAGAAAAAAGAAATAGTGTATGTTATATTGTATTTTTTGTTTTTGTAACAGATGCCACAAATGAGGAGGAAATCATCTGGATTCGTGGGTGGTTATAATATCTTTGAACACTATGGATGTCAAAAATAATGTTAAGAAGTTTATACTGCTGATATTATTTCTGCTCACAAAAAATAAATAATGGCATGTTGCTTTCACTAATTCAAAAATTAAACAAGCAAGCATGTTTACTTGGGCTGCAACTAACTATTCTTCTTTATTATTGAAGAAAAAGGGGGGGTTACTAATTAAAATAGAGCAAAATGTCCATCACAAGTTCCAAAGGCTCAAGATGTCTTTAGATCAGGGCTGTCATTAAGATGTGGAGGTTTAGCAATCTTTTACCATGTTTAACTTTTGGTGGAAATAGTCTCCCAGAATAATGGTCACTGACAACATCAACTAAAATTTAGAATTTTGTCAGATTCATGTGTAGTCATTTAAACAATTTAAACAATTTAAAACTGTTTGAGTTTTTTTGCTGAGTCTGTATGTCCATATGCTCTCAACACAGGGCAAATATCTTTACATCTTGAACTACATTTCTCATGATGCTTTTGAGGGATGTAAACAGGAAGCACAACGTTGCAATGGATTCAACAAGTTGTGCTGTGGACTATGAACACTGAACATATTGAGCCCTGTTGCTTTAATAGCATCTATTAGCAATGGACTTATACTCAGAAAGTGTAAGTCATATTGAATCTAAAAATATGTGCATTATGCCTGCGTTCAGATTTGACTGAGTTATGACTCAGAGAAGGAGTACGACAGTCTACAACCTTTACTTTAGACTGTTGGTCAGACAAAACAAGTCATTTGAAGATGTCGCCATGGGCTCTGGGAAACTGTGATGGGCATTTTTCATATTTTTTTTGGTATTTCATAGACGAAACAAATGAACACGAATTGAGAAAATACTCTACAGATGATGTAAATAATCGTTAGTTGTAGTCTTAACGGTGGACTAAAAGTGTGAGCCAAACTCATTCACTTCCTCAAAAGCAAAATGCTTCCTCAAATGAGCACTTGAGCTAATTCACATGCATCTGCTGGTGGAGATGAATAGTTGACACTTCAGAAATAACTTGTGTTTGCAGTTCACATTGAAGATTAAACCACACCATCACTTTCTGCACTGACAATGAGATTCATCAGCCTGAGTATTCTCGGGGTGGCAAACACCTGCACTAATCCATGCCTGAATGATGTCCTCCATCCATTACACGATGATTAAATCGTTACCCCCCACCCCTCCACCCCTCAGCCACATTACTATTATGAACCAGACATTCATCAAGGCCCCGTCTCTGTTTTTTTTTTTTTTTTTTTTTTTGGCGAGTTGGTGAGTACTGGGAGAGGATGGGGAGGAACATCCCTGCTACACAGCCAAGCAGCTCCAGAAAGTGGGGCATGATGGGTAAAGACCCAGTGACCCGTCAGGCCTCCGGTCACATATGTTCATCCAGCTGCTGACGAAAAAGGAAAATCTCCCACTACAAGGTAATTACAGGCTCAATTCAAAGTATGTTGGGTAAGTATTAATTTCTGACTCCACCCCCAACAAAACAGAGGTGAATGAAATTTTTGGTGAATCACAGCACTGAAAAGTTACAATTAAAAAATCTTACCAGAAACAGTATCCTCATCACTCTACAGAAGACACTGTCAGCAGTTTTCACATGTATTATTTCTTCAGTAAAAAATAGTTTAAGCCATTTCAAATTCCATTTACCTCCATTGAATTGCAAAATAGGAGTAATTCTGGGCGCCCCAAAATTTGGAAGTAAAAGTCCCATAATCTTCATGCACAATGTTAGGTGACTCACAGTCGGAGCACTTACACAGTTTAGATGGACATGAAACTCTTCATTACTACAAAAGATGAACAGCTGTATTAAAACACATCAGGTTCTTTAATAAAAACGTGAAGGTACAAGGCTGTGCACATAAAAACCGAAGAGGTGCGTTTCATCAAGAAGCATCCAATCACTGAGCTTTAAAGTCCCACATGCCCCACCCATAGTGGGCAGAAACAAAATACTAATGCAGTTGAGATTACGGGAGATAAAGGGAATAGTTCAACATTTAGTGAAATATGCTTATTCAAAAACTACAGTATAAAAATGACAATTCACCCAACAATTGTACTATGGACTATGTACCCAACTATTTCTTACCAGAGCCCCATAGCTTCCTGGAGTCTCTGCTGCTTGCCTGACAGCTGTGATATATAATTGGTAATTTATGGTGGTACTGCTACTAGGCGGATTTTGGTACCTTATGTTGAGCTAAGATAACCAGCTGCTGGCTGCACCTACATATTTACCACACAGACATGAGAGTGCTATCAATCTTCTCATATATCTCTTTGCAAGAAAGCAATTCAGTGTGTTTCCCAAAATACCTGTCTAGCTATATAATAAATAATAATTCACTTTCAGATTCTGGGTCAGTTATGGATGAATTTGGCAACTGTGGCGTTGTGTTTTGTTCACAACTGTAACAACAAAGTGTTTTGAATTTACAACCACTCTGATTCCCGCCTCAGACTGGCTTCTCTATACAGTAGCTATGGCTCTTGGTATTGAGAGGTATCTGCCATGCCAAACTGTATGAAAACATAAATGTATAGCAATTTTACATTATCCAAGAGACATGTTTCTATGTTGAGGATATCAATAAAGGAGAAATTAGAGATGGGAATTTATGATGGGTAAAAATACTTCTGAAGGCAAATTGCAATGTTTTTTCCTTTTAATTTGGGTGAGTCAACCCTTTAATATTAAGTCAGGAATCGCTCTTCTTGTGCTCTGAAATGATGCTGGTGAATTTTAGGTGGCAAGACTTTTTTTTTTTTTTTTTTTTACAAAACAGCTATACGACGTTTTGGAATGAAACCTTTCAGCTGTTCCAGCTTGCTGCCACTCCCATGCTGCCTCTGACAGCAATTAAGGCAACCAATCTCACTGAGGCTCCTGTTCAATACCGGCTCTTCCACAAGGCACTGCTTTGAAAGTGTCACTACTCTGAGCGTGTGTGTCTGTCTGTGTGTAACTGACAAAGACTGAGACAGACTCAAAAAAAGAAGAAAAAAAAAGCCTCAAAGACATAAAGAGGAGATGAAGGAGAGACAGAGAGTCTAGCCAGAGAAACAGTTCGTTCGGCTTCACATCTCGGCGTGGAAATAGAGTTTGTGCTCTGCCAAAGGTGAATCCCTATTTATGGGCTGCAATTATCATTACATAAGAGCTCAATTATTCAGCTGCAGTTCTTTCAGGCTTTCATCTATTAGTCATAGGCAAAAGAGCCCAGCTCTCACAACCAGTAAACGTCTGAGTTTCCTCAGTGGCCGAGCCCTGTCAGTGTGTGTATGGCTGAATGGTAAACATTACGGTGTATGTATGTGTGTGTGTGTGTGTGTGTGTGGATGGGGAGTTGTAATACTGCTCTTGTGACACAGCTCTGTTTCATACCTGCAGTTCGGGGGAGAAAATCTACAGCTTCTTATGAAATCTCATTCCCGACGAACAATCCCTCATCAATCTATATCTCCCCCAAGTCGGAGCCGGCCTGCCCTCCCCTCCGGGTGCCACATTTGTTCTGTTCTCCTTTTGCTTCGACCATAGCTGCATTCATCAGTAGGCAACAGAAATTCTATACTACTTTTTTTCCCCCCTTATTGACATTCTGATGAAATGGCCTGGCCATAGATGACATGCCGCAGATTCCAATTAGCTGGGGCTGCCATGCAGCACGCTGCTTCCCGAAGACAAGATATACCATGTTTAACCAGGACCCATCAACGGAGGAGCACCTCCACCTCAGCTGTCTCTCTCTGTCACACAGAGACACACACACGCTTGCACTCCATCTTTAATCTGGGCTGACTCAGAAGCAGGCCAAACTTCAAACATCATAAGATTAAAAGTGTCTGCTTCCGCCTTTATCTTGATGCCAAATTACCTTGTCAGAGTCCGCTTGGTTGTTCGTTCAAATGAGGTACCAGTTCACTTTAAACTCAGGGTGACAAAAAAAAACACAAACAGTATAGCGTTACAACCGGTAATTTTGACAGATCGACACTGTAGTAATCGCTCAATTAACAGTTTCATAAATAGTGGCAAAAGGAATTAGAACAATTTTGAGGATGTCGAAACATCAAAGGACGGATTTTCACAAGAAGATACATGAAAAACAACGCAGGCTTCAAAATGAGCTGCTTTAAATATCTTAGAGGATTGACGCTCACAAAACCAGAGCACTGAGAACGGGAGGGAACGTGAAGCGAGGTTAGATATAGGAGATGCATTTCTGCTCACTTTGATCTTGCCATCTATAAATCAAACTGAAATTGCATTTTTTTAAAATATCTTTTATGATTGAGAAATTAAAACAACACTTTGATTTTCTCTAATTTGAGCCCTCAATAATACAAATCTAAGAGATTATATTTTGAGAAATTATTTTGCATTCAGATATATTATGTAATGTTTGAAGTCTAATTACAAAATCAGTTCAAAATGTCCAGTCTGCATGGGAAAAAAAGAATGAGCATCATTACTATGAAGCAGGGTTGGAGTCAGTGTAGGAAGTAAATTATCATCTATTCAGAAATTCCTAATGTTATGCAAAGTTGTAATTATTATAATGAATCTATAAAGAAATGATTGAGAATGAGGGCGTTAATACTATTTTTCCAGAACCCATGTGCTACAGTATGTCTTTATTGCACTGACAAACTTTAAAAATGAGTTTCCCTTTAAGTCACAAGCTCTGAATCTCAAAAAAAGTTTGTAAAGAAAAAAAAAAAACAAGTTAAAAGATCTACAGTGTGAATGGCCCTTGGGTGTTAGTAAGGCAAGTATCCTAAGGGTCTTCCTTAAACTGGAAGAAATATCGATACAGTTCTCAGAAAAACTTAAGAGAGAAAGATTTAACATATGTAAAACTGATTTCAACAAAATCTCTACCCTCAGAAAACAAACTCTTAAACACCCTCCTAGTTTTAAACTAATCTGAAAACATCAATAGAGTGACGCATACCCATGAAACACAGTTAAATGCACATTATTCTGACAAAGATGACAACAAAAGGAAAGTGACTGAAACAATAGGAAATAGCGGGTTATAGGACAGAAGCACAGAAGCGAATGAGAGACTGAGGGCCATCCACTGGGACTCTATAGTGAGATCAAAGAGAATTCAGAGCATTGGAAGTTTTAATTAGGCCTGTCTAAAGCCTCGCTGCCTTCTCTTTATGAGGTCTCTGACTGAGAAGAAGAAACACGTGCTGCCTGTCTATTTCTGGTTTCAAAGACCTGGCTCTTTTCTGACACCCACTTTGGTACGGTCCTGTATATTCAATGGGAAACGTGTGGCATTCATTTCCCACCGGAGCCACTTGTGGTACAAATGAATGCACTCATGGTATAGCAAGGTGCTGCGCATAAAAGTGACAACCTAATAATGTCTGTTTTATGCGTGTGTAACCGTGTGATCAGCGACAGCCTGTTAAGTTAATGCAGCACCAAATCCCAACGCCTGGTGAGAAAAAGTAGCCTGTTCTTACAATATTTAATGGATTTGATGGATTTGAACATGAGAAAACACGCCAAGAAAGTGACAGGAATATGTTTTCTCACAAGATAGTTTAAGAGGAGGAGACATAGCTAGAAAATGTGGAGGTAAGGGTGGATGTATATTTCACCTTCAGCTAAGACAACTCAAAGTTTCCGTCATAAAAATGGCGGACAAACAAGTTACAAAGAGGTAATATATTGAATTCTTCTTCCTGATTTCTTTTTGTGTTTCTTCTTACCTTGACCCAAATACAACTTCAATCCTTCAAGGGCTAATCATAACTTTTCCGAAACCCTAATCGCAAACATGGATGGCAGCACAATGGAAAACACTACTTGGTAAGTAAATAGACGCAACATTAGCAGCAGCAGCAGAAGTAGCATGGAGGGCTTCACAAACAACATGAAACAACATGATCAAATAGAAAACATTTTCATATGCCATGGTAGGAAAAGCGCCAGTGTAAAGAATACAGTTAATGAGAGCTGAAATCCATTTAAATACTTCTGTTTCACTGTCCATTGTGCATGCTGTCTTAGCTTACTGACTACTAATTTAACTGAAATTGTGAAAAACATCTCCCTCTTCATTCTTAACTGATGTTTTGCTTTTTAAAAAATGTTATTTCTATTTTGTTAATTCTATGTTCTGTTTGTTGCTATCCTGATTGTTTGATATTTACTGCTCTGATTGTGAAGCACTTTGTGACTTTTTGTTTGAAGAGTGCTATTTAGGAGCACCGTAGTAGCCGAATTGTTAATGTAAGAGCCACATAACCACGTCTACTGACACCAGTTTGTTCCTGTCTGCCTAGTCACTGTCCAATGAAGACAAATATGCAAAAATCTTAACAAAGACAGGTATTTAAATGCATTTTTACTTACTTACATGGACATTTGAAATGAACAGAGCCATCGTTAATGTTATTAATAACACCTGTGCTTGTCTGCTGTGAAGGAGACCTGACAGGTAAGCATGCTTATAAAATGAGTAGCAGCGCTAGTTGCAACAAGTGCAACGCTATTACCCTGTGCACAGACATTTCAAACTGAAATGCACTGTCAAAGCGCTCGACTGTCACTGAATTTCACTTCAATTTCAAAAGCAAGACACCATTTCAGGGTTGGTTTTGTTCAGCAGCCACACTGCTGCAACACTTCCGAAAGAAAAAAAAACAGGACATATGATCCTTAAATGTAGAGTTTTGGCGAATAAAGGACTAAAAAACATTCAAAGCACAACATGGTTCCATTTTTCCAGCAATACTGTACATAGTGGCTGCGCTTAAGGCAAAGGTATGCCCTGTTTTTGTCTTTTTTGTTTATTTCAGTGACATTTGACTTATGGTTTGTGATGTTTTTTAGCCACATCTCCATCTAGGGTTACAGTAGGTTTTGCAGATCCATGGTACAGCAGCAACAGCAATATAACAAAGAAAAACAGAACATTAACAATTAAAAAGTCTGCCTTCAAGCGAAAGGTGCATTTGATATACTGTATGTTGCAGCCAGTACAGTATGTTACTTGCGTGATTAGCAGCTTATATTCCTGAACTAGTTCAAGCGGATGCTCCATTTAATCTTTAAATATTATTATAAATATGAACATCAAAATGTTTTATCTAAGGCTTAAATTAACTTCCGTCCTCTACAAAATGTTAATGTTTGTGCCTTTTTCAGCATGCGATCAACCAAACAATCTCTATCACACATTCATTATCTTGCTGATCTCCCACAGAGATTTGGCCTTCTTTTTATCTCTATGACCGGAGAGATTTGCACGGTTTTGGCTGCTACAATCAATGCTTGTAGTGAGGAAACTCGATCCCATCTATAGTAACTGGGCCCCTGCCTTCCCTGCCTCCTCCTCTTCCCCGCACCTGGTCAAGCCTCATCAAATCCGCCAACATGCCGCGCAGAAATCTGGGGGGCTCAGCTCTCATTTTCTCTCTCATTCCTTATTCAACCATTCCCTCTTCCCTTCGTTTCCCCAGCTCTGTTTATGTGTCTCCCATGCTCTCATTTGCTCTTTTCCTCTCATTTCCTACTCCTGTCTGTCTCAGATGCTGTTTTTTTAAACACACTCCACACTTTTCTCTCTCTCCATCTCTTCGTCTGTTTTTTCTCTGACTCTCATGTTGTGTCTCCATCATTATCTCTCTGCACCTTGTTCCCTCTGATGCCGTCTCTCCCTCACACATCCTCTCTCTCCATCTCCCCTCCCTCTTTATCTGTCTCCATCTCCTCTTGCTCCTTGCATGTTTCATTTCAGCGCATCCTCCTCCCCGCTGTCCTGTTGCTGCCTTTGGTGGCATGTTGAAGAGTTCTGCTACACCGAGTTGGATGAAATCTAACATGACAGGTGCCACGACTGTGGCAGGAAGGCAAATGTATTTTTTGGAGTTTACATCCAGAAATGACACCCTCTCATTTCCTTTGACATTGGTCTGAAGGTTATAAAGGTTCCGTTCACCTATAAATACTGCGGTTCAAAAATAACCTGCAGTCACACACACTTAGGTTGGGAACACCATGCACTACTTAAAGCTGTATCCTGGGACATCACATGTAAGCAGCTTTATTTCCTGTAAAATTTTACATTTTGTGTGCAGAATAAGAAGACATTAAAAGGCGTGACAAAGAAGAAGAAGATGACCTAAATATGTCAAAAGGAACCAAGAATATTTAACATTTAATCTGATCCTGAATTGAATATTTTATTTAAAAATATGTGGATAAAAACATAATGTAGGTCTGATCATTTATTAATTAGGACCGGACAATTAATTATGTTGAATCAATTACAACAATTAATCAATCAATGAACAATTGACAAATTGCTGAACAAGTGCAAATAGAAGTTTAAGCTTTACAATAGATTTTACCAGCTATAGCAAAAAACCGTCACTAACAAGTACCCAGGTGTCACTTATTAATTAACATTAATATGCAACAACCAGGTATTTGTTGGTGGTGAAACAACATGTGCTCATTATATGCTCATTCTCTGCATGTAAGTGTCTGTACACATTTTGACCAAATATGTAGTATTAAGCTAAGGTACCGTACTATACTTTGGCTTTTGTAGGGTGGAACTGGTGTCACAATATCACAATTAAACTTTTGAACACATCATACCATAACTTTAAGATAATCACCTTATAAATGTCTAAATATGGACCACTGGGACTCAGAGCTAACGTTACTCCTGTCATTTAGTGAAGCTCATGTTAACGTTAGCTTCAGCAGCGACAGTGCAGAATCTATCAAATTTCACCATGCATCAGCAGCCAGATAGCAAATGATACCAGAAGTGACTTACGAGCTGTTTATCATTACAACTGGCCAACTATGGTACTGTAAACATAACACAAGTTTGAATGTCATAATGATGTGACAATTTGAGCTTCCGTGAAGCTAAATGTTAGCTTGAGCAGCTACAGTGCAGAGCTGTCAACAGTTTCATAAGCGGTGTCAGCCTTTCTTACTTTCAGAAGTGACTTACCAGCAGTTAATCATTAAAACTGGTAAACTGTGCAGCAGTTATGAATAAATATAACAGCATTTTGAATGTCTGATTAAATTGGACAATTTTGAGTAATATTAAGTAATATCTTAATAAATGTGACGAATCTGACTAATTAGTTTGCAATAATGCTTAGTACAATCAATCATGTCTTAAAAATAGCCCAAAGATATAAAACAAAAGTGAACAATAATATGCCTATGCACATGTTATGAAGGAAATTATTATCACAAAATTAATTTATCAGCAAAAGTGATGAAAATTAGCCTAGCGCAAGGAATAGTTCAACCCAAACTACTCCAAATATATATATATATATATATAACTCAAATGATCTATCATTACTACTATGCACCACATCAAAGAGGAATTGTGATGTATAATAATTATGAGCTCTAACAGTAGATTTAATAAGAGTATGATATTTAAATTCACTAATTACTAAACACCAAGCGTTAATTGGTAACACCTTCATGTCATATAACTGTTTCATCACATTCAGTTAAGTGTAATCATGGCAATTATCAGAAGATAAATCCCAATGTGGTCCACTTCTACATAACATTGAACATAAAATTTATGATTCAAAAGCAATTAAAATATTACAACATCTTTTTTTTTAATCTTAATTGGCAGTTAACTCTATGAACAGAAATAACAGAAAGACCTTCATCATTCACTTTGTTGTACACACACCATGGACAGCGAACCAACAAAATAAAGCAACTTATGTCTCAAAACCAAGCTGTCTCATATTACTTTCTTCTACAGATATTAAAGCTGCTATCTAGTTGTACATGATTGGTAGAACAAATGACAATCCATAAACCAACAAATCAGAACTAGAATATACAATAGTCCCGCCTTCTCATTAAGTGGCACTTTTTACAGCAGCCCTCAAATTCACACTGGGAACATCATAAAAGGCTATGAAGTTGTAATTCCCAGTGTTTTTAATCTGGTAGAGCGGCTAGCCATATGAGCTTGGCCAGCAGGTCTCGTATAAGTCCTGTTCTTGACCTGCACATCTGCTGACCGAACCCTGTTGTCAGGTCCTGGGAAGACCTGGGTGACCTTTCCAAAAGGCCAAAGGGACTGTGGCAGCTGAGAGTCCATGATTAGCACTGTGTCCCCAACTTGTATGTCCTTAGCTTCGGTTCTCCATTTCTGTCTGTCGGCTCAAAAACACCAGAAGTGCTACGCTACTGTGTTATTAGCTGTGGGCTACACACCCACTGCCAAATGGTTGACACCCAGAAACACTCCGAACACACAGCAAAAAAAAAAAAATTAAATAAAAAATGTCAGAATGTCATGTGCAGATACAGACACTGCCACACACTTTTAGTGGGTCATAAATGATGACTGAGAGGGATTATTTTTGTATGAGTCTATACATAGTTTTTTGTGGGAAAATCCTGCTCTTTCCACTCTAAAAATAATGGTTAGTTGCAGTTCAGCATTGCTCCAGCAGCAAAATACTTGGCATTCATGGCACCAGACCTCACACTCCATGGGACAATATAATCTATACAATAAACAGCAGGATATACATGTTTCTATGAAATTATGCACTCTGTTAACTGTGCATAACCACCTTGCCCCCCACATTTAACAACTCAGCCCTTCTGCTGTGACACTCTGAAGGATGTCGGTCCAGCGTTCTGAACAGCTCTCAATCCAAATCACAATTACAGGTTGAGACAGAAGTAGGCCACCATCTATAAAGAGGGGAAAGCACATACGGAGGCACTGCTGAGGGCTTAAATAATAAATATGAATGGTGGGGGGTGAGAAGAAATGAAATGGAATTAGAACGATTCAAATGGAGAAAAAACACAAGGCTGAGATAAAGGGATGAAGAGAAAATAGAAATGAGGATAAAAATCCAAGAAAGGTTGCTTGAAAATAGCGTTAGGCTAGGAGAGATAAAAACCAAGAGAAAAATGCAAGGAGGGGGAAAAGAGTGAGCCAGGAACACACGGCCCCAACACGATAAGAGACAGAGGAACATGAAAAGAAGAAAAGGAGAGGGAAATGAAAGGGGAGATAGTGGAGGAGATTAGGTTGAGTGTTGTAAAGAGAAAGAGGTCCCGGAGGCCTTGGCAGAGCTGTGATCCCAACAGCGTAACCTCTTCATCTTTCGCCAGCTCCCTCGACATGACAGCTCTACCCATATCTCGACACCAGAGGGGCAGCATGGGCACAGTTGTTTGCCAAACTGACCCTCCATGGCTGCTTGCCCCAATCCACCGTCCACCTCCGTTACAGCCTCTGGCATGTAAACGTCCCCACATACATGAGGCCCAAAGCTGGCCAACACCTAGCATGTGACCCACAGCCACTGCATTTACAAAGTGTGATAAAGGCACCAGAAACTGTCATTTGTAATTTATTAACAGCTAATGTAACACACAGGGACAAACCAAACCTCATTTACAAATTTGACAATTTAGTGCTGTAGGCACACTGCAAAAAAAAAATCTCCTTTTTATAATTTCTTTTTTCTGTAATTGAGTCGTTAAAGCTGCTTTAATTGATATTTTTTGGCCACTCAGGGGCTGTGAACACTGTTAAATTATCAACTTCTTAAATTGCTATACTAAAGGTGTTAGCACAGTTGCCTCATTACACAGACACAGACTCATAAGGACAGAATTTATTTGGTCTACCTGATGAATTTAAGTCCGATAGTCAAACCCCTTTTAACTCCATTTTGGTTTCCACCAGCTCCTGAGGTAAATATCTGGATTTTTAAGTCACCAAATGCTCCATCATGTTCATCAGCCGGTCGTTAACTTTGTCTGTTTGCTGTTTGGTGACAGTTTTACAGCTTTTTCACAGAAAACTCCTGCCGTAAAACCAAAACAATGAGCTGAAAGACTCTAAAACACGTCATGTGATAATCATTTGTGGGTTTGTGACTTCTGACAATTATATCACACAATATCAGCTGATCCATTGTTTACATAAAAATGTTGATTAGGTTTGAAGTATCTTCCTCAAACATGTCAAAAAAATGTTCCAGTGAAGTAAATTTATTTTAGCTTCCAAAGCAAATAAGCATGTTTCAAATATTTTGTAAATTTGATGTTATTTGAAAAATAATATGAGAGGAAATGAAAAACAAACTCCATGGGTAAACTAAAAGTACCTAGAGAGCTTTATATAAAAAAAAAAAGTCCCAAAAGAGAAAACAAATGACAAAAAATAACATCAAAACTCAACCCGAAGCACAACAGACAAGAAACAAACAGATATTTTATCTCTAGATGCACATTTAAGATGCAAGCTCTATTGAATGTGGACCTGAAGACCCCGCACCCACAACATCCTTCTGACCAAAGCTCTTAAAAACAGAGATGTCTAATACCTGACGCAGATAAAACTTCTGATGGCTAAGATTGAGTGAGTTTCTTGAACAAAGACAAGGAGCAAAACATAAATATAAATTCCACAGGTGAGACACAAAAACCCAGAGGGATAAAAAAGTGGCATCAAAACTCAACAAGGATGAGAATAGAAATAAAAAAAAAAATGTATTGATAAAAGTTAAGGGGAGATAAGAATAGTGTAGAAATCGCCTGATTCGGGCAGCTTCCACCTGTTCTACGGAGCTCACTGTACGAGGTAACCTTTAACCTCGGCTTGCTTACGCCTCCCTGCGGCCTCTGCCTTCATCTTCCTGTCAAGACGCCACGAGCATCATCCTGTGCTCAACTTCTCCTGCCATGATTTGTATTGTGCTGTCAGCCAAAATCCTCGGGGCTTGAAGTTATCAGACAGCATTCTCCCTGTTGTGAGTGTAAGTGGGAGGGATTGCAGCGCTATTACCACATTCATTTTTTCAACCTCTTAAGGGATGTGGCACACTCTGCATAAAAGACCCCCCCCCCTCCTCCTTCACCCACCATTTTAAATTTGATGTAAATATTATCATCCAGGAGAGCATGGAAAGCCCTGAGAGTAACTCTTCCCCTGCTGCAGAGCATAAGTCGCCTAATAAGTCTGCCACTCGAGTACCAACAGGGAGGATTAGGAGGAACACAAAAGATCCATTTCTTCTCCTGAGTGAACCCCTCTCTCCCACCGGCGTAGATGCATCAGGGAAAAATAACGCACACACACACACACACACACACATACACACACACATAAGTATCCGATATGTGATGAGCATGCAGCCTGTCTTCAACTTTGTCCTCAAGGCACAGAGGAGAGGGTTTGGCTAAGCTTGTGCCTCGGAGGATCGGACTGTTTTCCTCTTGGGAAGCAATGTTGAGACAGACGGAGAAAAAAAAAAAAAGAAAAAAAAAGCTGAGGATGGAAGAGAGATGCAAAATAAAGATTTCTCCTCAACTAATTACAAGACTTCTCTGGTGCCATCTCTCTCTCTTTAAGACCACACCATCGCACAAGCTCATCAAAGTGTAAGTGACTAATCAGCGGCTGGCTGATGTTGCTCAGCAAATACAATGAATCCACGATAAGGGGATCTGAGCCAGACATCCCAATCTAAATATAGAAACCACACTGCAAATACATTTGCTTTTTTAAAAAAAAAAAAATCATCTCAGAATTCTTGCTGGCTCTGTAAAACTTCTCCTGCGAGGCGAGAGGCACTGGTTAAGTTATTTTAAAATAACACAAATGAAGCAATTTTAAAAAAAAAAGATAAAAAAAAACAGCTGATACATGAATGTTGAGATGATGCCTGCTTTTGCAACACAGAGCTGCTGCTCTAACAGGAAAATTATGAGAAAGGTAGGAGGAGGAGGAGGAGGAGGAGGAGGAGGGGGGAGAGGAGGCATGGGAAAAGGATGAAGGGTGGGGGGGGGTGACGTGCAGGAACAGGATAAGGGGTAGCGAGGATCTACTGATGCATTCTGGCGCATTTTCTGCTGCAACACCCTGGGAATAATACGGAGAAGCAAGTTCACCCTAAAGGAGGTCCCCTGAGCTGCCCGCAGAGCATGCTGGTCCAGCCTGACACACGGACACAGAGAGAGAGAGAGGGAGAGAGGGAGAGGGAGAGGAAGAGAGAGCCGAGGCTGAGAGGAGTAGCCCTGGGACGGTGGAGAGCATACAGAGTAAAACTGGAGTGAGATCACAGCGAGTGTCGGTTCAATGTGTTTCGAAGGAGAGAGAGAGAGAGAAAACACCCCCCACTGCAGGGATGGAGGGCAGCGGGAAGAGGAGGCCGCTACAAACCTGATAATCAAAGAAGAGAGGAGGAAAAAAACAAAACTTTGCACTTCGAGTGGTACAAGCCCCCCCCCACCCCCTTGTGATTTACAGCTACAAACAAAGTGAGGAGCCACTGACTGCTTTTCTTTGGCTTCGAACTCAGCTTTTGTCAAGTCCACAAATCATATCGAAAAAATCCAATGTCACTCTAGAGGGTTGAATGAGGGCTTCCTTAAAAGCTGCACACCGCATGGATGCACCAATTCATGGCAGAGGAGTACTTGCCTGGGATCAAAGGGCAAAAAGAAGAGGGTATCAGCTGAGGCTCTTTGCAGGGTTCACAGCACTAATGCATGTCACTGACAGACTGACTGACTGGACCAGATGAGAACAGTGATGGATTAGACAGGATGGCAAAAAAAAAAGCACAAAGTGTTTTCTACCTAGAGGACGAAAGAGTCGATCCCTGCATCTAAAAACCAAACTTCTCTCTCATCCCTTCTTTATGTTAGTGCCTGTAGGTCTTCTCTAAAACAGAGTTAAATAATTAGAAATAGAAACAAAACTAATGGCATTAGTAATTTATAAGTTAATCGCTTTTACAATTAATTGATTAAAATTCTTCTCTGTTAAATGTCAGAAAACAGTGGAAAAATAACAGTTTGTCAGAGGCCGAGGTGCAACTAACCTCTGTCATTATCAATTAATCTAGAATGGACAAAACTTTTCAATGAATCAATTAATGAATTGACAGAAAATAATTGGCCAACATTTGTGATGAGATAAATCTTTTTTTCAAGCAATATGACAAATGTGTTCGTTCCATCCTCTAAAATGTGAAGATTTCCTAGTTTTCTGTGATTTCAAAATGAATATCTTTAGTTTTGGACTGGTGATCAAACAAAACACGTCACCTTGGGTTCTGGGAAATAGTGATGGAAATTTTTCACTATTGTCTGACATTCTATGGACCAAACAAATAATCAAGAAAATAATCGCAATGTTAATCTGTGATAAAAATAAATCTTTAATTGCAATCCTGAATTCATTTGCATAATCTGTTGATCAATAATCAGTGATCTTTTGGTCTATAAAATATCAGAAAATGATTTTTAACATTTTAACTGTTGTTCAAACAACAGTTGTAAATTAAGATACTCAGTTTATGTTTCACTCAGTTCATATTAGACAAAAAGCAGTAAATCTTCACATCTGAGAGAAAAAAGTGACTTAAATAGTTAACCACGATTGTTGTAGGTTAATTAATTGATTGACTATTGATTTGATCACGACTACAAATATCTGGTTTTGTCTGACCAACAGCTTCAAAAACACAAAATATCCAGTTTAAATGGTCATACAGAAAATTTGACATTGTTGCTCAATAAATGACCTAAACATTTGTGTTGTTATGTAATTTTCTCTTTACCGTTAACCAACTAGTTTTAGCACTTAATCGAATCACAAAGAGAAGTGTGTCACAAACAGAAATCATACTTCACAATCAGAAACCTCAATGGTAAGACGTTACATCCATGCTGTTTGTTTGACAGGTGATTTCTGATAAATGCAGCACAAAAAAGAAACTGTAATGAGCAGTCAGGACCAAACATGCCACCACCTACTGCAGGTGAACATTTTATAGAAAAGGTCTTAAAGAGGTTGACAGACTTTCACTTTTTAGAACAACACACAGGTCCTGTGTTTATTCATTCATTCAGCTTTACTGACAGTCATCTGCCTTTAGGGTTACTCAGCGAGGCACTTTGTATATTGGACAGACTTCAAGTGCCGTGAGCCGAATTCACACATTCAAATCACCTTTTCTACATTTGAAAATTTGCAAACACACTCCTCTCTCTCATATGCTTTTCTATTTTAGTTTCAGGCCTGAAAAATAAGACAACAGCAGGGAAAAAAAGCCTAACAGCCGACAGCTTCTCTCATCTCCTGCAGCCTTTTGCAAGCCTCCCTCGCTGTGCTCAGTGCAACCTTAGCTCCTCTCACTGTGAGCTGTATCGATTTCTAGTCTTAATGCTGCTACGCTGTGCATGGAGGAAGGTGCTGCGGAGCGGGACTGACCTTTATTAAAGTATGCAGATGCTGAATGTGGGTGCAGGGGCAGGAAAGGCACCTCCACTCGCACCCCAGACTGTCACCCTGGCAGGCAGGGAATGAAATGAGACCAGCGACCTGTATTGAGCGCACCACTCTTCATCCCTCTTTCCAAGTGCAAACCAACATCCAACCCAACATACAAACAAACTTAACTATTGTAAAGAACTAAAGAGACAAAACTCATAAGGACACTGAAGTTGGTTTAATATAATATGTAAAATATAACTGATGTATAGCAAAAGAATAACTAGTTCCAGCTTATCCAATAAGAGGATCTCTGCTCTTTTGTTGCATGAGAGAGCAAACAGAATGAACTGAATTTTTAGGTTTTGGACTGTTATTATTGAAAAAATAAGCAATTATTTTATGACATTTAATAGACCAAATGACACATTAAATAAGCTAGAAACCAATCAGATTAATTGGTAATGAAATAACTGTTACAGTTGCAGCCCTAGTACCGATTATTGTCAACACAAATTTTATTTTAACTAAAAATTAGGCTAATTAATTTATCAGAGCCTGTGATAAAATCTTCAAATTGTTTGTTTAATTTGACCAGAAGTCCAAAACTGAACATATTCAATTCACACAAAAAAAGAAAAATGAGAAAAGCAGCAACTCCTCTCATGCAGAAGCTGAAACCGGAGAATATTTGGATTTTTTTAAATTTTGCTTGACATATGACTTCAAGTAATTAATTATCTAAAGTGCTGCAGATCAATTTTTTGGCATTCAACTAATTCATTTATTGACTTAATGTTTCAGCACTACTTAAAAGCTATCATTACTAATAAATATTATAGATAGATGAATAATAGAGTTACTGTACACACCTCTCAGCTTGAAGAGTGCACCACTATCTCACATAATCTTAAGAAGCCAAATAAAAGCAGCTGTGAAATATAAATTCTATAAATACCTAGTAAAATTGTTTTTAGTATTGATGGGTTTTTTTTGGTTTTTTTGTTTGAAGCACTTGGTTGTTTGTTTTTTTAAAAGCCCTACAAATAAAGATGGCTTGTCTTTAACGTAAAACTCCAGCGAACTCAAACTCCAAAAACGCTGGATCCTATTTCCCATAATGCAACTCAAAAGCATCTTGTGTTCGACCCTTCTTACCTCCCTCCCTGCCCGCCTTAAACACACGTCTAGTTTGTAAAACAGACTTTCTCTTCAAAGTTTGCAGCCTTCAAACTGAAGCTCAGACCACCCTGCTGATGTTAGTGTGATGATAGTGATGTCACCTGAGTAATTTTGTTATCTTCAAAGCTCCTGCAGACACACATTAGACATTATGCAACAGTTTTTACATGCTGAGTAATAGTGTGGAGTGCCCTATTAACTCATCATTATGAATGTTTTTATTATTATTTCCTCTCCTTGATTTACTACTTGTGTTGACACATTTCTTGACTTCAAGCTATAGATATCACAGCCAATAAAAAGTTCCCACATATCCTACTTGTCACCTCTAGGAGGCCGACATGAAACGTTTCTCCCTGCAGGCAGTTCCTATTTACAGCACATCTGATATGACTGAAGGCGGCTCCAGAGTGCTTGAACTTTCTACTCGCTCACACTAATTTAAGAAACATATCTAATATCATAGTGTGCTCAAGTTTCAGGCTGAGGATGATCACAACATAGGCTGCAAGCCTGTCCCTTCACGTTGCGGATGTTACAGGGTTTGAATATGAAATGTTTGGGGAAGCATGTGTATCATTTCTAAAGAACTATTTCACGTGATTTTGTTGACAGCTCTACTACATGTGGCCGAGACTACTCAAGCCTACTTCTGACCAATTTATCTAATTTTAATTAGTGACAAATAAAACATGCCTAAATGTCTTGCACCATTTATGGGGGACTTGCACAGTTTGGGCAGGTCGTACTGAAGTAGATCTGAACTGTCAAGAATGAAAAAACACAAACAAATATCAAATACCTAAACAACCGTCAGATGTTCAAATGTTCCACAGGGTGTGGTGTTAGTGACAGTTCACTATTTTGTGCAGTGTCATGCAATATCAGCATGTAACTAATAGATGTCTTAGACAAAAGACCTTAAGAGGAAGTTGTAGAGTAATAAAAAGAAAAGCCAAGAGAGGGTCGAGGTTCCTTTTTCTTTTTTGTGTTTTACTTTTTGTATCTTATATTACTTATTTTGTAAATAAATAAATAAAACTGGTTTGTATTTTTATACACTCCAACCGAAGTTTCTGACTTGTGCTCATCTCTGAGGTTAGTAAGTGAGTAAACTTTATTTATAAAGCTCCTTTCAAAACCAGAGTTACAAGGTGCTGTATAATGCAAACAACTGGGAGGAAAATAGAACAAAATAAAATAAAGTAAAATAAAAAGTTTAACAACACAAAATATCAATATAATAAACAATGACACTGTAAATATTACAGGTACTCTGGAATTCCTTTAAGGTAAGCAAAGACGCCTCCTTTGGATTGGCTGACATGTCATGAAGTGTTTATTGAATAATAAGATGATAATGGTTCAGATTTAATGACTAAGGTCAACTTGCTCATTCGATAGAGGTATGATTTCAGTACAGAATTAGGTTGAAAGGTTTAATATAGGGGTTTAATTGGCTAAACTGGGGCTCTGAAGCTGTATAAGAGTTTGCCTCCTCCAGAGATGACCGGTTAGAAGGCCTTCTTACAGTAATTTCAAACCCTAAAAACACCTACTTGCACTAATACACTTCATTGTGACCCAGAATTTCTGACTACATAGGCCCGTTGATAGTGGTTCAACGACAGCTGGTGATTATAGAAGCCAGGCTGAACTCTGGTTCCCTAAGCAAGGCTTGGGTGGTCTTGCGTGTAGATTTTGGGAACCCCATTCAATACCTAGGGCAGCCGTCTGTCAGTGCCTTATCCACATCGGCAGGGGGTATCGGTCATCATTATGAATATGTGCAGAATTATCTTTTATCTAGAGCTGAATACAATTTAATTCAACTTTACATTCTTCTAAAATAAGATGATGAAGAACTGGACAAGAGTCTGCAAATACATTATTTAAAAGTTGCTTATTTGTTTAAACATTTATCTTGAATTTATCAAATGATGATATATAAAAAATAGGAGAAAATGCACAATACAAAATTCTGAGATGCCGTCTGTGTATTACCATTATGTCAACTGAGCACTATAAAATATCTCTAATTTATATAGATTTATATTCATTTTGCACAATGAATCACTATGTTATTTTGGGGTTTTTTTTGGACTGAAACCGAATGATCAAAACAAAGCTGTGTTTATTTGTTAGAACATCCAAGTAAGCTGCTTTAACTGTCAAATGGGTCAAACTGATGCACTTACCTCCGTCCTAACTCTATTAGGTTGGAGAGACTGTCAAAAGTTTGGGGGAGCCTGAATATATGACCCCCAGTCAGATTTACACACAAACACTCAGGGGGAGGCTCGGAGCTGGCGACACGCCCTGCACTGAATTGTGTTATAAATAAGCTTTAACTTAATTGCATTCCCCCACCTGGGGAGGAACAAACGCAGGGCCAGCATATTTATTGCCACTCAACCTGTGCGTGAGTTAGTGCGTGTGTATTCGTGTGTGTATTTCTGTACAGTATTTGCAAGCAGGAGCCAAAGTGCAAAAGCGACAATAAGTTTGCTAAGATAAGAAACGTTCTCATGAAATGTCGAGCACGTCTCTGAATGTGTTAGAACCTGTGAGGCGTGGTGTTTTTTATGTGTTTGTGTGTGTTAAACTGGTCTCACATGAGAACAGACGGAAGGGTGTTAGTGGTACAGGGAACAATTTCATGCCACTTTATGGCCGGTAATTGCTAATAAGGATGTATTCACTCAGCCGCAGAGGGTTTGTTTTTAGGTATTCATATTATTTTCATCTACTACACTGTATGTCTTCACATGTTCTTCTTACCAGGTATCAAAACCAGAAATTAAGCACCAATTTTGAGATTTGATGTCGATGTTTAGGTTAGAAATGGGTTATATTTGGTTGAAGGACATGGCAATTTTCTTAATTTTTCTAAATGTCAACTAATCTCATGTGCAGAGCCAAACCAACAATGAACCAATCCTGCAAGTATTGTGTGTAGGAGCAACAATGGAGCTCTACAGCACAGAGGAATAAGATAAATAAAGCTTTGGATACATACAGTAGGATCAATTCATTGTTGGTTTGGCTCTGCACATGAAATTTGTTCACAATAAGAAAAATATAGAAAATCACCAGCCAAATCCTTTAAATAGTAGATGTTTAAATGACATGCAACTGTTTAGCATGTAATTTAAATAGCTAAGGAATGTAGCTATTCAGATGCTGTTGAAACAACGCTTATGTGTGACCTAATTGTCAAAAAAAAACATTCACTTTTAAACCAAATTTAGCCTGATTTCAACCTAGAAGTCTAGATGTCACCAACCATCAGTCCTTATTGGGACCACTGTCCACTGTGCTTTGCTTAAGTTACAGCAAGTGGAATTTGATTTGTTCTCTCAGACCTGATAGGATCACGAAACCAAAACAATCCACAAAATGAGTCAGTTTGAATTTTGTTTACCAGCCCTAGTCCCTTTTTTTAACTGGATGTGATCTCTAATGAAGCAAATAAAAAAAATACTACAAAATAAACTACATTACTAAAAGAAAACTAGCCATGATTGCATCTTACGGCTATAAAAATACAAAGATGCATTCCAATTATTGAGCAAACAGAAACTATAAGACTAGCCTGAATAAAACAACAAAAGTATTGCATGTGATTATCTGAGCTCAAGATGATCCTGGTTGCGTGAGAAGGCTGTTGTGAGCTGCAGGCTGGTAAGGTAAACCTCATGGGTCTATTCCAAGATATCTGGAAAAGTGCTGGCAGGGGGAAAAGCTGGGTGGTCAGCAGGATGAGGATCAGCGTGGACATGTGTTCTGTCAGTCAGGATGCCCAGAGGGGTTGACAGCTACACCTTCCAGAGATATTAAGGAAAAGGGTTGGGTGAGCTGGGGGAGGTGGTGTAGAAAGCAGGGGAAGGGCAATTCGGTGCATCTTAATATAACATAACCCCCCTACATGTTGCTATTTATAAAAAATATAAGGCAGGTTTACTAGCACAGGAAAGTCATGCTCATACAGGCGTAACCACAGTCGCACTTTAGCAGATTCTGGTCCATCCGCTGCACACCACTCATTTGTTTATGAATCCATCAGCGCCTAGTTAAACATCCGTCTCTCCTGGGAAAAAGCTTCTCCACCTAACAGCTGTGTTATCTTCACTGGGTCAAAAGGAAACAGAAGCCTGCAACCTTTATCCATTTAATATTCTCAGCAGCAAACTCACCCTGCCAAGTGCCAAACCATGAAGTAAATCCTGTCTATAACACCCCAAAATGTGTCTCTGTCAGCCCAACCTAAACTTGGGAGTCACTTTACAGCTTGGACTGCCATAAAATGTACAGTTAAGAGGCTCGTGGTGCCTAGATGAGGTTCATATCCGTTAGCTTGGAGCACAAGCTCTGCCACCAAAAAAACTATTAAACTTCATCCTTCTTGCTGAGAACTATTGTCTGGCTAAGAATTGGAGTGATGTATTCCAGAGCTCCAGATTAGGACTGTAATAAATTTCCACTCTGGTTGATAACAATGGGCCCAAAGTGTGTCAAAAGAGATTGAGAGTCAATGCCTCGTAAAACAGGGTGAGAGAGAAAAGAAGAACATGAGAGCTGAAGTATTATGTGGCCAAATTGTCCTAAAGGACATCAAAAACCCTTTGCCCTTTAGACAGGGAGCAAACTCTGCCCTCATTTAGTCACAATTAACAGAAAATTAGCAGTAAGAAACTGCTTTAACTATGCACCAAGAAGGGAATCCTTCCATTATTTCAACATCTATGCAAAATGGAAATAAAAATAACATTTCCATTGTCAATTTCCATACACGCCAGTGGAGGAATATGAATGTGAAGGCAATGGAGGCAAATAAATTCTGTATTTTTTCATGTCATGAGCGTGAAAACGACCCTGAGGAGAGCTTTCAAGGCAGCAGAAGAAACATCATTGTAATTATGCCTTTAGTGAATATTCTACACATTCATCCCTTTTGTTTTGTGTATGGAAATGTTCTCATGAATCTTCTGGTATGCTTCTGGATGAAGCTGTCACTTCCACTGTTCCTCTTTGTCTTTTTTATGGATGCCAACAGAATCTAATTCATCATTATCCCAGTGTAATTATGGAAATTTCTGGAGATTTGTTGGGAGTTCCGTAACAGCAGTGTGCCTTTTATACAAAAGATCCAGAAGTCTCTGAAGGGGGAAGGAAAGATTTTCATGTTAATACGCGAGCGTGTTCATGCATATGAACAATTTTCATTGTTTTAACTGCTTAATTAAATAATGTTCTGTATGTTTTGAGTCATCATAAACATTTATTATTATTACATATTGAGTGCATTAATCATCACTGACTGTATACATTTAGTTTAATATCTACTATATGTTTTCATCTGTCCCTCTGCTGAAAAAAGTCATTCGTTTTATTTTGTACCCTGTATCTCGGTGTGAAAACTGTACATTTTCAATATATGTCAGCAAGATATTTATTCTACAGATTGTGATTCTGACATTTATTGTTTAGTTATCATATTTTCTTTCCTAAGCACACAGCTTTTTTTTTAAATGTCACTAAAATGCATGTAAAATGTCACAGTTCACATTTAAAACTGTCCTGAGAGCAGCAATCTGATCTAAGATCTTGCTAAAAGGATCAATGGGTCAGACACTGTGACCTTTGCCCTTAACCTCAGTCTTTCAACCTAATAATTCAACCTACGTGCAGTGTTTCTTCATGTCCTCAACACATAACATAGAATTGGATGAGGTTCAGCCTAAATCTTCCTCACATGCCTACCTCCAAGTTTGAGATGGTTTCGGGTAATAATTATTTGAACTAGTGACGCAACTAACAATTATTTTCATTACCAATTAATCTGCTAATTGTTTCTCTTAATTAATATATTAATTGTTTTGTCAATAAAATGTCAGAGAATGGAGAAAAATCAAATCACAATTTCCTAAAGCCAAAAGTCATCTTCCAGCAGTCCAACAGTCCAAAGATTCAATAAATATTCAATTTACCACCACATAGGACAATGAAAAAGCGGTATAATTGATTAATTGACAAATCGTTTCAGCTCATTTGCCGCATTTGAACATTCAGGTTAATTCCAGATTACTAATTCAGTGTTTTGTGTTTTTCACTTCTCAGAAATGTAAAATTAAAAAACTGACATAACTGTATAAGAGGGTAGTTAAATCTCTTTAACATGGATTCTTACTGTTCTACTAAATATTCTGGAGCAATAATTATTTGATGGTACAGTCTGATTCTTCTCCCGCATCACAAGTATTTATCAATTCACAGTGTTCACATCAGGGCTGTGCTGCATTGTAAGAACATCTAACTCGCAGTATGCTGCACAACACAATGAACAGATCAATAGACCAGCATTCCCTCACAATGCCAACAACATCACAGCAGTCTCATAATAATAATCTTTCTCCACATCTCTCCCCTCTACTCCCCCGGCAGCCTTCAGGCCCGGCCCAAACAGCATCTCTCACATAAATCAAGCAAAACCCAGAGAGCTCAGCGAGCCCCAAGAGCATGCTGATCACCCCGACACTCATTCCCCCGCTGCCGGTCTCCTGGGCTGCCTCAGCCCTCAGGAACCCACACCCTGGAGCACAGACCATGTCAGTCAGCTACAGCACGCCAAGAGGGTCCTGATTGGTTTGGGAAGGGTATGTCATAGACGTATGTCATTTTGATTCAGTGCCTGCAGACCAATGTGTGAGATGCAAGCGGATGAAAGCTGTGAAAAAAACAAATCAATATTTCTCAAGAGGCGCAATTCTGCACACATGCCAGTATCCCAGAGCATTGCTTTACATGTATGGGACAAAAGGCTGTACCATAAAATACAAGGCCCTGTTTATGTTTTTCCTACAGTATGTTGCTATTATTGTAACACTGCCAAATATGCCTCCTCAGTTGTTAACCTATGTGTTTTTAGTGCAGTATTGTACACAGATGGTACAGCAGACAAAGCTACATAACATAAGCAATTTACATATGACGTTACTATTTCTCATAGACATTTACAACCAACCATGGCTGGCCCCAGAAGGAATCAGACTTCCACTCTTGTCACTCATCATGACACAGTCATGCTACTAACCTAAAGGACTGCCATGCAGTCATTATTACATAAACCTGAGTCTGGCCTTTGACCTTTGTTGCTGTCATTCTCTCTGTCATTCTGTTCTTTCCTATTGCTTTGTTTCTAAAGCAGACATGACAATAAAAAAGAAAAAGAGCAAAAATCCAGAGTTCGACAAAACAAAAGCAGCAGGGATTAGAGAAGCAAGGGGAGGGTTACTTAAGGACTTCCTGTTTCCACAGTTGTGTGACGAATCCCAAAGTTGAATCCCTATTGCATGCGACACACACAGGATCGCTACCAAAGCGCTCTGATGAGAGCAAAATCTCTTGACAGGAAAACAAGGGGATATGGAGTGCACACTCAGATGAGAGGGTACGCTGTCTAATCATGTGAAGAAAGAAGCATTTAAAATTCACAGAGTGATGAGGGCAAACAGCACATGAATAGGTTACTCAAGTATGTTCTAAATTAAATGATGTCAAGAAGCAAAGAAGACAACATCTTTGTATCAAAAGCAAACGCTGAATGTGACATGTATCTGGCAGACTGCTGAATACCTTTAAAGCTAGCTATCATATCATACACAGTATACTGTAGCTATTATTTCTTGACATTTTTCAAAACACACATGTCAATGGGATGAAAAAACAAACACACAAAGAAAATAACTTACATATGACTCTGAAACGCACTTAGTTTTCAACACCCAAAGGTACTGATGAAATAAAAAATGAGTAATTGTCACAGTAATGCCAACCAAAAAAGCAACCAGCCCACAACCATGAGGAAAAATAGAATTGCTGTCTTACCAGGTCTCATCGTTCTTGAACTCAAGCTCTCCATAGGTATCTTCAAAGTCCTCCCCTCCTCCTTTGGCAAGTCCTTCCACGGTGCGATAAGGCACAATGACCGTCCCCCTTGCTCCAGAAGTCCTTAGCACTTTCACTTCCATAATGCATATGCTCTCACTGACATGCACTGAGTTGCTCTCAAAGGTGAAGATGCCCGAGTGATCGTCATCCAGAATGGTCACAGTGGCCACAGCAGGGAAGCCCAGCATGGCCTTTGGATACGGGAGACTGTTAGGGGATAGGACCTCGTCCTCAGTCTCCAGGACACGTAGGTTACTGAGGCGCACAAAAAAGTGCTCATCCTCTTCAAAGATGTCATCATCTATGATGCCAATGCTTATTTCCTTGATCATCTCTCCTGGTTTGAACACCACCGTGCCCTCTGTGAATTCGTAGTCAGCCCCAGCGTTAGCAGAGCCATCCTCCGTCTTATAATCCACGTAGATCGTCTTGTTGATGTCGCCACCCTTTCTGGTGATGGTCAGAATGGCAGCACCACAGTTCTCGAGGCACTGGTAGACAGCAGGCTCAAAAGCGATCCGAGACACGTACTCTTCTGGTTCCTCCACATGCACCTCCTGCACACTGGAGCTCTTTTTTGCCTGTTCTGAAACATGTTTCTTCAGAATATTTCCTGCGCCTGTCATCATGCGTGTAGCTTGGATGCGGTAGAAGGCACGGCTCTTTTGCTGGTGCGAGAGAGCGTAGTAGTTTGCCATCTCAACCAGCTGATCCAACTCTTTCTCTGGGTGCTTCTGCTTCAGGTCTTTCAAGATGCGGATCATATCACGTCGGGACTCATCTACCTCTTTGTTCTCAATCAAACCAATAAGATTGCTGGCCGCACCTCCATCCATGAAGTGGGAGTTGACCATTTTGCCATCCATCTCAATCCCCTTGGAGCGTTCAGTCTCCGTCTCGATGATGACACCCCTGTGTTTGTCGCTGCGATACTTCTTGTGCATGAACTTGTAGAAGAGCAGTCGTCTGTCTGCCACCCAGGCAAGGAGTACACATATGGGGAAGAAGGCCAGTGTGAGTAAACCCTCCCAGACCTGGACTACGTTGGGAGAAAACACAGCCAGGATCATGTAGAGCCAAATATAAGCAAAGATGCTCCAGCCTGCAGTGATAAAGAACACTCTGAGGTGTTTGATTTTGCGTACCTCTCCTTGGGGAATGGCAGACACACAGATGCCAATGATGACAAACATATTGAAGGCTGCACTGCCAACGATTGTTGAAGGCCCAAGCTCGCCAGATTTGAACTCATGTCCACATACCTCAATTACAGAGAGCATGATCTCAGGGGCGGATGAGCCCAAGGCCATGAGGGTGAGGTTGGAGACTGTTTCATTCCACACCCGGATTGTGGTGGTGGTTGTTTCCCCATTGGGCCTTTTGATGACAATTTCCCTCTCCTGGGAAGTGATGACCTCAATGGCTGCCATGAAACGGTCAGCAATGATGGACACTCCAAGAAACATGTAGATCAGGGCTACAAAATAAACAATTACTCGTGCGATCTTGTCTCCCATGGAGGGATCCTCGGGATACCAGATGGGCAGGATGATCCCTGGGTGACACTTGGAGTTTCCCATGCAGGTCGCATTGCTGGGGGTAAGAAGGGGGCTCGGAGTGGTCCGGGCCTCTGAACAAAGGAAGGCTACAGCCACAGAAACCAGCCCCAACCAGAGGCAGGCTGACGACCCTGGCTTCACAGGCCTTGAACCCTCCATGCACCCTCCTTCGTCTCAAGGGTCCTTACCACACTGACAGTCCCTCTGGGATCCAGCACTGGGCTGTGCCTTTTCTCCACCCACCACCTAAATAAAGCAGAAAGAAATTACATTAAATATATTAACGGTATACACTCACTAGCCACTTTATTAGGAAGACCTCTGCAATCTAATTCAATCCAATACAAAAGCACTTCCATAAATTCTACTTTAACAAAGCTTATACAGTGTTCCTAATATTTTGCCCCCTCATGTATGTTAATGGAGTAGACAAAATATTGGGAACACCATTCAATATAATGCACTCCAGTACACCACCACCACCCAAAAATAAAGTAGACTTATCACCTTTCTGATAATGTCAACAAAAACTGAAAACGTATAAGCTTTGTAAATGTAGAATTTGTGCTGTATTGGATTGCATTAGACTACACAGGTGTTCCTAATAAAGTGGGTGGTGAGTGTATTAAACCTTTATAACAAGAAACAAAGTGTTTAGGTTCATATTTTAGAAACAGTGGTGAAACAAATGCACCATGTTTTGGCTTCTTATTAGATTGATAAATTCATCTATTATTTAATGCATATTCCTTGTATTTACTTAATGCATGACTAAACAACTGGGTATGCATTCAGTTTTAGATACATAATAATTCAATAATTCATGTAATCACATAATGGAATGATTATCCAACCTGAGGGTATTTCCAAATTGTTTTAAATCCAAAGTTTGAAGAGTATAAGTGGTACAAATGTGTAAGACTATGTGCTTGCATTTCACAGGAAGAAAAACACAGAAACAAGACAGGAATTTCTCAATTTTATATGAGTACAAGAATTTAAATGATCCCACTATCCTTCTGTAAGACTTCAATGAGTTTCTGCCTCCTACTTTACAAGCAGCACAATCATGAGACCTTTATGTTATCTAAGAGAGGCGGGCTGGAAAATACTTCCCCATTATCAGAAATTCATGAGATTTTCAGGTCTGTAAAGCACTATGTGAACAATGTAGATAACATTAGTTTAATAAAATCATAGCTTGTGGGCTCATTTCAAATCACAAAGTTTGTTTTCAATTTAGATGTGGATACGTGCGCCCAATAATGTGGATTTGAGCCTGATTGTCTGAAATCTCAGGGGTAATACACAGCTCTGAACCAAACAGCTCGCTCAGCAGGCGTGCAATGTTGCCAAACTAAGCACTGTCCAAAATGTCGCATTGGCAAAAAAACAGCAGAGGGGAGGCAGGAGACTGTCAAGAGGCAAACTGAAACAAAAGGTACAGATGTCCCTTCCAAATTTATTATATACTGAGCCCTAAATGCACACTTACCACTTCCGCAAGAGAGAGCAACATTACAATAACAATGCAGACAATGTCCAAATTCATAAAAGCTCAGACTAAGCATCTTATGCATCTCTTCAACTCTTATGAGACAGGGCTTGATAATTCTTTTGTCGCTAACAGCTGAGGCCAGAGGCAACAAGAGCACAAGGAACAGTTAACCACCCTAAACTTAAAGGATGTAAGCTATAAGACGTAACAAAGGGGATTCATTAGAAGAAGCTCCCTTCTCAGTAGTACCTGTGATTATTTAGTGGTTCAGACGGTTGGGTGGAGACCTTCTGAAGCCTCAAGCACACCTATGGGCCCCTGAGGCACGGTTTAGTCTGAATTAAAACTATCTCTTCAGAGAGATACAGACAGAGTGAGTTAATCAGTCTGTCCCGAAGTCACCAGAGGATTTTTTTTTTACTGTCACACTTGTTTCCCTTTGCTTTTGTTGAGCTAATGTAGTTTGAGTCGTTTTTTTATAGTTTGTACCTAAAAGTGCACTCTTGTGTTTTGATTCCTGGTTAGAGGGTTGATTACCTCTGGGTACGCGCTCATGGCACTTTAAGGCATATTGGATAAAAGCATCCATTAAATGGCATATCTTGTTCAGTGTAATGCAGATTTAACTCTTACACAGTACACTGAATCTTAAGACTTTTAAATAACTCCAACTACTTGAATTCCCTGGCGATATTTTTGGAAATGATATCTATGATCCAGACAGACGACTGGCCAGTTTGGATAGCTGACAGATCTTTCAACAGAGGAATGGATAGTCAAACAGAAGCTGGCATATTTGAAGCACTCACACCAATTTAAAAGCCAAATATTGTCTCTGGAACCTGAGCAGTGTCAACACACACCTAATGTCTGCAAGAGAACTGGCAAGGTTTTTGTCAAAGTCTTGTGTGCAAACTCAGGCATTAGCAACACCATTGAATGTGTTCTGTAATAATATTATTCCTAAACATTTAACATGTACCAACAACCGCATCACTGGCAGTATTATTACAGCGTCTTTTCAGGGACCATAAGCTCGATAATGTCTTTCCGGAGGTGCTTTTTTAGAGCAATAAAACCTAAAAATGGAGGATAACTCAGCTTGAAATGCAATTCTTCAGATGTTAAAAAAAGAAGTTGATTGCAGTGCAGACTGATCTTAAGGATAGAAAAGGGGATGGCAGTGAACAGCAGCAGTAGCAGGTGACAAAGAAGTTAAATTTAACTGAATCAGCAGAGCCATTTATATGGACACGAGCCAGCTTTGCAATCCCCGTGAGAACCAGCAGCGCTGAGCACAAACAAAAACAACGAAGAAATAATTGAGTGACAAAGTTGTAACTTAATGAGAGAAAAGTTGAGTCTGAAAACTAAGGATTTTGCACTGGTTTGGACTTGTGTTTAATACAGCAACTTGTGTGGAGGAGTAAACTTTCAGGACTGAGGAAAATCTTTGCATTGTTCAAATTTGATGCCATACACCTCTATTAACATGTACTTTGAACTGGACAACTGACAGTATAGGTTGGATGAATAGGCTATTGAAGGCATTGAGAAGCTTAGAGAAGTTCTTCTTCCTGTTTTATTTTGGTTTTCTTCCTGTTTTAGAACCAGAGCTACACTGCTGACATGCGAGCTTGTTGTGGTTTATTCCATGGTCGCTAGCTGGGGTAGATGGGCAGCAACTGCAATGAAGCCAAAATAGACACGGCATCCAGAATTTTAAGGCCTCTCAATATATTACAACCTAGGTATTAGATAACTAGAAACTAGATAACTGCTCATTTAACCAAGGAATGATATACTAGAGGAAGGGTATCCTTAATCTTAAGTGTCAGATCAAAATTAAATTACATAAATATTTGCCAATTAAAAAGCGACATTATTCAGGATTACTCCATTAAACCTGCAATTTCTAATCCTTTGGCCACTTGTGAGAAGTGGAAACACAACATTGACATATTATCAACTTTTAGGTTGATGTGGGGAACTTGTTAGCCAACAGTTGCCTATTTACACATCCAGCAGACATGGAGCAACATTAGCATTCATTTGGAGTCTGTGTTTCTGGCCTCCTGATGAATGTAAATCCAATATTGACGCTTCTTTTAGCTCTGATTACTTTCTGCTAACTGCCAAGCAAAATATCAGTCTCTTTAGCTGCTAGATGCTACAATTATGTTCACCTGCTAGTAACCATTTCTGTCTGCTGTTTGTTGCTGGGCAGGGAGTGTACGTATTTTTTGCTAAAAACATGCATTCTATAGCCAAAAAACGATATGAGAGGGGTGAGAGTGAACCAAAACAGTTGAGCTACAGTCTGGAAAATCAAAACTATGAGCTGAAAGACACGACAGTAGCTCAGTAGAGCAGTGAGGAACTACAGTCAGGTGATAATTGTCTGTGGGTTTTCTCATGCAAGTAGAAATGTGATCCATTGTTAGCTTATGTATTATAGCTTCTTTAAATGTGCTGCAATTCCTATTCCTCTTAAAGCTCACTGTGATTCCTGGCAGTTGATATGCAGATAATAGGCAACTATTGTGCCTCCATGTGCAAATGTGCGTTATGCACCGTCTTTAGATACCAAGAGTTGCTCTCATTGCCCGGGGCACACATTTCAGCATTTGGAGAAATTAAAAGATTGACAGGCCTGCCATGCCAAGTCACAGTTGCTAAGCTATGATTGGACAATGACTGTTCGGGGGAGAGGTTTAGTGAAAAGTCAATTACATTTGTTCTTCAACGTAATTAGAAGAACAATTGGCATTCTAATGTAATTTCTAGGGGATCAAGTTGTCCGTAAAGTTGAAGGACTTATGAGAGACAGATTAGAAGAAGAGTGAATATAAGTAGAATCACCTGAGATATTAAGCTGAGACCTTAAGTTAGAAATATGAGTGAAACTCCAAAAATGCTGAAACATATAATTCCCATGATACTGCAACTCCAGAGTGTCTTTCGATAGACCCTGCCTGACTGGTAAATGCCTGCAGCTTTCGAACTACACACTCCGAGTTCGCTTGAGATAACTGTTGATGACATCACCAGGGTAATTTTCATAGACTTCAGAAAGCTCCTCCACAGTGACAGATGAGTTTATGAAACTGTTTTCACAGACTGAGTCGTACTCCTCATGACGAGGAAACTGATCTAAAATCGGTGGAGTGGCCCTTTAACATAATCTTAATAATACAAACAACACTGGCAATACAGCTAATAGGGACCGGCTGATTGATTAATTGACTGACTGATTGAGAAACCATTCAAGAGACACAACCACACAATGTTCGGCAATACTGTAAAGCTCATTAAAATAATTACATTAAAGCACTCAGACAGACAGACTGTTCAGGTGTATGACCTCACAAGGATTTTGTATTTTAAAGATTGATTTTCTTTCCCGGCACAAATTGCACTGGGTGCTGTTAGACAATGGAGAGTGAATGATTCCATTTGTCTGTGAGTACCACCATTAGAGCCGTGACCCCTAAATTAGAAGCCACACAAAACAATTTGCATACTAATTACTGTTTTAAGGATTGTATTTTGCATTGTGCATGTAGGAGTGGGCTGTCACTGAAGTTTAATCAAGACTGCTCAGCTGCTACCACAAAGTATTTAAATCTAGAGAAAAGACAAATCTGAACTGAAGAGACATATTGCAACTGACATATCTAACTTCAGGGTGAAGTTCAGCTTTGACGTACGATATTCCAATTAATTCCAACACTGACCTCTTCAACCACAAATGAACTCACTTAAACTCAATTTATGCAACATTACAGTACTTTTTCCTCCTAACAAAATAAAGCTCAGTACTACTGACTAAACCAAATATCACTAAAACTTTCACTTAACTCTTACAATAAATATTAATAATACGCTGTATAAGTTGTACAGTATTTTAAAGTTAAACATTGTGCGGATATGATCTGTATAAGTTTAGAAAATATTTCAACTATGTAATGATCAAAATCCCAATATCTATAGCTTCATATCACATTATTGATACGAATGTAATATATTGTAGGCTATCTCAAAGCAAAATCAAAACATCTCTTTCATGTAGTTCTACAGTTTTTTTTGTGTCAGGAGATATTAACGCTCTCCATTTAAGATCAAACTGATCGAACTCCTTTATGGATATGAGATCTTTAGGCAATATCCAATATCACAGATTTATCTGTCTCCGAGATTCAATGATTAGTTGAGTAATCGGTTAGTGTTAGTAGATTAAGTGTACCTTAATCAGCAACTATGTTGTTAATCAATAATTATTTGAATCATTTCTTTAAGCAAAAATGACAAAACTTCTCTGATTCCATCTCATTTTCTTTGTCATCTGATATTAAATGAAATATATTTGGTTTTTGGACTGTTAAGCAGAAAAAACAAGCAATTTCAGTGTGGCTTTTTTGTACTATTGTTTGACATTTTATGGACCAAACAATCGAGAAAATAATAGACAGATTAACTGGCAATGAAAGTTACAGTTGCAGTTGTCCTTAATCAGTCCAGTCAACTCTAGATGTCTAACATTTCAAAGATAGTGGATTTTAATGAGAGAAACACACATTAATGTTTGACTTAATGCATCTTTAAGCAACCACATGCTAATTTATTTCCTGCCTGATGTAGACAGCATTCAGAGGAGAGGCCGGCTGCTCTGCTCCTGGATCCCTTTTCCGTTCCCTATTTTGGGGAGAGGGTCTTGTTTAAGGAGGATACTTGAGATCCGCTTAAACATGGCCTCAGCAGACTCGTGGAGAGCCTCAGCTGTTGCTGATTAATCATCATAAGGCCGTTTCGCTCACTATACCAATGTTAGTGCTATACCTGAGGGGGGAATCCCTGCTGGAGCACCCATAGGCCCGCACTACAACTTATAGGGTGCAAATATGCCTACGTGTATAGATGCACAGTGAATTTACTAGCCTTTATTATCTCCCTTCTAAAATAAATACTCATGATTCATCTCAGGAAAAAAAATAACTCCAAACACTGGTAGACCATTCAAGAGAAGCAAGCAAAAAAAAAAAAAAACATAAGCTAAAGATTCACATGTAAAAACTGGAAATCCAGGTGTTAAACCAATCAGCAGCAGGACGGGCTCGGCAGGCTGTAACAACCGGTATCCGTTACTTGCGTTGACAGACGCCAATTATTTTAATGGCACACCCATTAGACGCTATCACGAATCCATTTCAGCCCGTTGCAATGGATCATATCTGCACAATGAAGGAGAGCAGCGGGAGTAGATAGACAGGTTAAAGCCTGGCGGGATGAAGCGCTCCGGAGTGAAGGAGCACATCCAGCTCTCATCAGTTATCGACTGTATGTGCAGCTACATGGCTCTTAAAAATGCACCTATATGCTTCCTGTTATCTGTCATTTTTTTAAAAAATTTTTTTACTAGAAAGCCTGTTTGTGTCCTGCTGTTTGTCACTGATTGTATTCCAGGTTGCATCACTCATTAACACAGATTATAATATCAGTTTGCATCATGCGTTATTCATAACCTACCTGGATTTGTATTCCGGGGAGTTTATGTAGAGACTGCGAAATAGCTCCTGTCCGCCCCCCTTTTATTATTATTGTTTTGCCGCTCAGATCAGCCTGACAACAGTCTCAATATAATCTCGCTGTGTGGATCTCTTAAGTCAAACGTGCTCCTCGGACCAAAATCCCCCGGTGAAGCCGCTCTGTCGTCCTCATGTACGGAGAGGCAGGTCCCCAGCCTGCTCGGTATTGGCGATTGGATCAAACCGGCCAGAGGTGATCGCCTTTCGTCCTCTCCTGCCTTGGCGCCCTCCTCCCCAGATCCTCCCTGTCTGACGGATTGACCGGGTCGCAAAGCTGTCAATGACGAGGGAGGAGGAGGAGGAGGAGGAGGGAGGGGGTCGGTATTTTAAGGTTGCACCCTTGGTAGAGATGGATCTTCTGAGCCCGTCCGCTCGGCTCTCCCTCCTCCTGCAAGCCGTGAATCAGCGCTCTCCTCCTCCTCTCTCTCTCCGCTGCGATAGCGCAGGAAATCTATGATGTCGGTCTTGTTGGTAGTCACGGCCGTGTGTGTAGCTGCTCTTTGCCGGCTGTCTTCTCTACAGACAGGGTACAACAATTAATATTAAACACCGTCTTACATCTGAAACGCGTTCAGCTGTGCATACCCGCTTTTTAAGTTGCCAAGGCTGCCTGCTGGACTTTGCGCACCATCGGAATGGCCACGACTTGTCTCCTCTGCGCTGGCTGCCAGTCAGGTTGTGTGGAGGTTTCAAATGACTGCCAGAGATGAGCTTTATCTACTAATTGTCATCCTCGGATAATTATTATTAATATTAGGCGTATCCTCACGCGGTATAGGTGTGAAATGGTTGCGCCCTACAGCCCTCCGCCCCCCATTTCTAAAAGTCACACAGGCAGGCACTGATAGGCGCGCAACTACGTCACCATCAGCTGAGAGAACAAACCTGCACCACAAAGCATGAATATCATCCAGGCCCACATCCGACCATGACAACTGTGCAACACGGGAGGGGGGAGTTACTACTAAAAAAAAAAAAAAAAAAAAAAAAGCTCATAATTAAAGTGTTACTCGCTATTTTATCATTAAAAACTCTGCATGTTTGGCCTGTTGGCAAAAAAGCTGCTAATTCTGGGCACAAGAATGAGTGACAGCAGGAGGATGATCACTCACTGAGTCATTGACATTTAATCTGGACACATGTCACACATACAACACCAGGATACCAATGCTAGATAAATAGAAAAGGAATACAAATATTTAAGTTGCTCTCCTCTCACAGCAAATGCATAGTTGAAGACACACAAGAAAAAAAAGTTTGCAGCTTAATCAGCGTCATATTATAATTCAAAAGTGTAGGGTATGCACACAAATACACAGTATTTTTGAGATGAAGCTCTAAAAATGTGCAAACTCTTATAATCAGCTAAATAAACAACACTTTAAATATTATGAACATTGTATAAAAAGTTATACATGGATGGCTCGGCTCCCCAGTTCAAATCCAGTTGCAGACCTTTGATGCATGTCTTCCCCCCCATCACTCTCTCCTTTCAAGTCCTGTCATCTTTCCACTGTCCCTATAATAAAGGCATAAAACTTACAAGTAAGATTTAAGACAGCTTAATTGATAGTAACACCAGGATAACACTCTCTTCAGATTGTAAGAAATGTGACAAATAAAACTAAACTGTGGCGTAATGAAAAGTAAAGTTTTAGATGTGTGATAGTTCACCATCAGAAGCCCTTTAAACAACAAAAAAATCCTGCCCCCAGAGTCCTGGCACATTTTCACCACATACCCATCACTGCTTGTGTTTCTTTGTGTCCCTTCTTGCATTGCATTGCACAACCCAATGATCTTCCATCCCCGGCTAGATGCATTACTACCCAGTAGATAATGAGCTTCACTGGGCACACAGTCCTTGATGCAGCACAATCACGCTGCTGACGAGACAGACAAAGCCCCAGAGACTGGAGCAAAGCAGGAGCATGTTGACACTGCCACCACCTCTAGTTATACAGTATAAAACAGGCCTGAAGGATTGTGGAAAAAAAAAAAAACTAAAAGTCCCACGGCTAACCAGACTGTATATAAAATTAATACAAGTATTTAAAAGTCTTCTGAGTTAATTAGCAATTAATCAATAATGAATTATCATTAATCCACCCAGAAACAAATCCAACAACATACTGTAGAGAGACTTGGAGCAGTTATTACAATATGCAAGTGAGTCCTTTTCTTTTGGGATGGAGCCTATATGCAAAGCAGGGAAAATCAATTGGATCCGATTTTAATTACATAGTCCGGCACTGTGGTACAGAATCTTATTAGCCTGTTCAGATTTCTATGCTTGTTAAATTCAAATATGAAATTCAAAAAACAATCACTTCCCAAATGGATGAGGCTAGGGTGAGGGGGTGAAGGAGGGTTGGAAAAGGAGGGGCGGGGGGGTATGAGCAGCCAATCTGGCACCCTTCACCACCACTCCCGTCCACCATCCTCCACTCCTTTCCATGTAAAGCTGTAATTAGTATGGAGAATATGGTTGGATGTTTTAATGAAGTTTTCTTATCTGCAGGAAAAAGGGTGGAGGCAGGAAAATACACTGGACAGATTTGTTTGCGAGGCCCCGTGTACCTGCAGCCACCATGCGTCCTATGATTGGAATTCAATGCCTGCTCTTTCCTCTCTCATCAAAGTCCTCCATGCGTACCGTGATGATTAATGGATTATACTTGTAATCAACACACCAGGCCTGCTTGTGCTTCCCACTGAGAGGAGCAGCACTTACAAGGGCGGGCGGCTTGATGGCTGCAGCCCTGAAACTGACTGGTTGCATTGATTCTCACAGAGTACAGCAAAAATCACCTATCCTCTCCTCGCTGTTTTCCTCCTTCTTGTTTTCCGCCACAGTGTACACTTGACGGCGGCTGCAGGCCCGGCTGAATCTGTTTCATGAAAACGTCTGGCATGTAGCAGCAGCGGTAGCAGCAACAGAGAATCTGGAGCAGGGAGAACGATACAGTACAGCACAAGAGAATAATGCTGCACTTGCACTTTGTGATTTGTATTTTCTCTCTCTCTCTCTCTCTCTCTCTCTCTATCTCTCACTCTTTCTCTGCTGCGCTCGGCACTCTGTACATGCTGATAATTTGTAGGCTTGAGTTGCAACAACTTCAGTGGAAAAAAACAGTCAGGCAGTGACACTGGTGAGAGAAAAAGGAGGGGTTGGAGGGATGGGGGGGTCATCAGGAGTGTTAACACTGAAACACCCCCCCCCCCCCCCCCCCCCTCACACACACACACACATCACACACACATCCTCAGGCGACATCCACTTACGGCAGTCAGTAATGAATAGTGAAATTGTGAAATGAGAAAGGTAAAGAGTCGCCTCACATCAGGATCGAAAGACTTCATGTCTTCAGGGCCATTTCCTGTCACTGGTGTGGTGAATGTGTGACCACAACACACACAGAGCAAAGCGCCATGCCCCTTAAAGGAGAGGGTCACTATTTTTTTTTAAAGTTTGTCTTAAAACAAAAGTCAGGCGCCCAAATAAATATTGAAACAGGTTTTGCTCGCTGTGATTATTCCTCCTGTTCATACCGGCTATTAAAAGATCATTTACTAATGTGATTTTAATGTAAGTGACTGGGGACAAAAGTGCTTGTTTTGTCCAAAAATCTATTTCAGAGTTTATTGGAAATTAAAATGAGACTTCAGGAGTCAAAGTTAGTCAAATGAAGAGGATGTCTTCCAAAGTTACAGTCTTTTTTTTCCTCAGACAGTGTTTCCCTGTTGAGTAGCACCAGAAGTATCTTAACAAAAAGTTTTTGGAATTTGGTACTGATAATTATGGATAAATCCATAACTGACCAGGACAACAAAATGTCAAGCTGTACTCTTCTGTTCTCTCAGACAGAAGATAACATGCATTGTTTAATAAACCAGGAGCCTCATGGCGAACCAAGGCCGGAACGCAGGCCGTCGCCAGACGAGACAAGACAAAAGCAAAGATACGAATTGAGGTCATAGGGTTATGGTTCGGGACTGATGATCTAAAATGCGTTGACTCGCTTAAAGGCTGGGTTTTGGACTTTCGGGGTCAGACGAGTCTGGTAACACCGTCCGATCAACAGGAAGGTGTTTCTCAGTCTATCTCCCTTGCAAGGTTTTCATTAAAGTATTCCAGATAAACTTCAGACAGACTTCTCTCTGGTTCTTCTCTCCTTCAACCTGAAAACTGCCAATGAAATCAGCCCAAAATTCCACAACAGGTACAATAAAGACAATAAATTTGAAAAATATTGACTTGATTTGACTATTTTGGACCGCTGAGGATCCATATTTCTGTATGTAGCATTTTTATGTGATTAAAGACTAACTTGATACAATGCTCTTATCATACTCAACTTCTCTGATGGGTGTAGTTGTTTGTGGTGTACTGCCCCCAACAGTGATGTCACAGCATACTGATGCAGCCCGGAGTACGCCTCTACATCCCTAGAGCATGCTGAGAAGTTAAACTTCCAGAGGTTATCAGACACAGGACTTTCAGCATCCATTAAGTTGCTCTTAAATGCATCTATAGTTGTTTTTTTATGTAAAATTTGAATTCTTACAGAAAAATTGTGGTCTGTTTCCTTCTTTTGGGCCATTTATTCTCATTGTTCCATGCCATGTATGATCACAGTCAGGAATTCAATTCCTACACACAGGGGCTTTAAATTATCCTGTGTTCGCTTGTAGGTCAATAAAACACCCATTAATGTTGTCACGTCTCATCTTCCACTATTACGATGTGCACTGTTTTGTAGCAGCTCACCATTTTTGGTCCATAAACAGTGTGATGATCCAAATGTGATGCATACGTAAACTGCTACAAGAGCTAAAGAGTTAAAATCGTGGGAAAACTACTGTACCATCAGACATAATGTCACTCAATACATAATACAATAATGGTTATGACTATGATATACAGTACGGTAAGAATGTGTATAGTAAGACTGTGTGTGTAGGTATTTATAAAGTACCCAAGTGTGTGTATAAGCACTGAAATATTGGCACCCTAATCAATTGATCAATTGAAAGCAATTATGATAATTCATTAATCATTTTGTCATTTATCAATTGGAAAAGAAGAGCTGTAAATCAGTTTCTCCTAAAATGTGAAGATTCACTGCTTTTCTATGTTTTATGTGATTTTAAATTAAATATATTTGGGTTTTGGACAGTTGGACCAGAAATACCTCCTGTCTCCTTCATTCATTCTTTCATTCATATATTATTGAAGCAACTGAAAGATCAATCAATGACAAAATAATAATAATAACAATAATAATCTTCATGTGCATCCCTAGTGTAGCTACTGTATATATATATGTGTGTGTGTGTGTGTATTTTTATCCACCCCTTTGTCCTAGATGCGAAACAAAGCCAATGAAGCTGTGGACAGTGAGAGCCTCAACCTTCACCACCGCTTCTGACTCACTGAAATGTCACTTACAGAGAGCTGTACAGGATCAAACGATAAAAAAAAGAGACTTTATTCTACATAGAGGAGGAAGGGAGGAAGGGAGGAAAGTGAGCGGGGAAATGGCCCCTGTGCTTATTTTATTTAGGCTTTCTCTCTCACTCTCACTCTTCCCCTCTCTCTCTTTCTCTCTCTCTTTCATTTCATTTCTATAAATAGACAGACGCTTGGCAGCTGAGGGGTAGTCCACGCAGAACAAATGCACCCCCTGGCTGTTTCACTTCATTCCCCACATAATGAGCCAGACGGAACGCGCACAGATCGCCGCCGTCACTTCCACTCTCCCCAGGACGGAGGCAGGGGCCACACGTTGCCATGGAGACGTGGCTATCGGGCAGAGGGGCCCGGGCAGTGTCGGCACGCAAGCCCAGAGACCCCTCCGCCGCTGCCTGCCTGCCTGCCTCCGTAGTTCACAAGAGCTGACCTCTCTGCCTTGATCTCCGTTCTCCCTCGTCTTTCCATCCCTTCATCCTCATCTCTCTCTCTTTCTTTCATTCAGCACCATAAGGCACGGGAGGGTCCAGTGTCCTGCTCGTCTTGTGTGCGCCGTGTCACTGATGTAATGGAGTCAGCGCGGGTATCCCTCTCTCACCCATCTTCCTCTGCAAATATATTCCGGACCAGTGAACCACTGAATGCTCAGCTCCAATAGCTGCAGCTGCAGAAGTGGCACTCTCCATAGTTGAGCTATACTATATATGTGCAAATATTCTATATGGATATTATTTGAGCTGAAAGCACATAGGGTGTGAAAGCATAGAGCCGGGCTCCATGTTATATCTGCATTGCACTCTGTATATTTATGGACTGTCAGGGTTTTATTTGAGAGGATTTATTGGTGCAGGGGAGTCAAGGTTATGTAGCGTTATATGAAGAATAACCAGCTCTTCTTCTCAACATGATTATGTGAACACACCTGCCTATCAGGCCAACGCATGCATGTGTGGATGATGGGATGACAGTGGTTCTCCTCCCAAATTACTTAACATATTTAATCCCTTCCCTTTACTGGAATCTAGGCCTGTTTGCTGAAGTCTTTGAGATTTCAAAGAGTTATTTCAGGCATCCAGGTTTCTAGAGGTAAAACTTGTTCAAACTCCAAAGTATTTGATGGGTATGGAATAAATAGCACAAAAGATTAGAAACTCTGTTGTAAAATATTTGTTCCTCTGATTAAAAAAAAGAGGCATCAAAGATTACGCTTTGTAGAAACCTGATGATATGTTGACAAGTTTAAATCTGTTCACTTTTGGATTTGGGGTAGATATAGGACTAAAATGCAGTGTTTTTGTTCCCAATTTCAATTACAATGCTACACTCAATATAAAGATGGATATAGCCAGGTGTGATGTCACCCATTGGTTTACTTTGGAGCTGGTCTGAAGGTTAAGTGTTATGCCTGATGAATTATGAACTATTTTTTGTTAAATAAAATTTTTAAAAAAGAAAGATTTTTTTTAAAGGTTTGAAGCCCAGAAATGCAGCTTATGGTTGGTACCATCTTTTCCATTGACTGCAGGGTGTAACATTAGCTATTTTAGCTTAAGTCTGCTATCATAGTCGAGTAACATTAAACTTACTGAAATATTGCAACAATAGTCCGACTCAGAGAGAAATTTAGGCGTTTTTAAATGAGAGTCAGTTGGAGTCAGGGATACTTTGGAGCCAGCATCTAGAGGCACTTGCACTTTAAGGTATTTCCACATTGACATCAGACTCAAGCCGGGGTATTGTAGTTGTCAATTGGTTTGCAACAGCTTTAATTTGTGCCTCTGATTGGCTTCTTCTCCATAGCAGTGGCAGTTTAGGCTCATTGGCATCGTAGCTTGGTATCTATAGCCATCAGCATAATAAAATGATGGAAAAACACAAAGTTAAAATAATAAATACTGATGGCCATAATACTTATATATAGGCTAACATCATAAAATTATCCATGTTGAGGAACATTAGGTTAACATCACAATAAAACGTTCACATTTACATTGGGAGAAAATACATGCAGCGCCTCCCGTGTTGCAACTTTGAATGGAATTATATTTTTGGTGTTGACTGTATTGAAAAAATGTGATTTAAAAACATCAACTGCAACATCACTTCTTTCCAGAGGTGTTCACATTACTCTTAATAAACCAGACAACATGCCACTAATAGTTTTTAGAAACTTTTTCTTTGCTAGAGAGTAATTTGAATTTGATTATCCAGAGTAATGGGCCAACTGTTTCTAGAAACATACTGTATGTTGCTGTTTTTAAATGTGTGTTTTTTGTTTTGTTTTTATCACCACCACAACAATAGCTCGCCAAGAAAAACTGGTATCTGCATGGCTAAACATAACCAGGAGATTATGTTGTAATTTGGGTGAACTGATGCTTTAATAAGGCAGTATTTTCATTCAACTCAACTTCTATATCTCTATATACCATGTGTCTTAAAAGGTATAATATGTAATTATTCCACATTAAAATGTTTAAAAATAACTAGACCTATGTTATATATGTTGTTGAGTTGTGTACTTACATTATCCCAAATGTTTCCAACAATTTTCAAACCCAGAGAAATTTATAATTTAATAAAAGTAACGGACCGTTTAAGATAAACGGACAAACATCTGGAACTTATGTTATATGAGAAAAAGCCGAAAAGTGTTAGCAGCAGCCCGGCTAACAGCCATCAGGTGGTCACCAAACATTGTTGGATAAACACTGGTTTTTAAGGTAAAACAGCTTTAATTAATATTTGAACGATTTTATTCTGCGTATACGTTTGTTTTTGGGGAAGATGAGACTTCTGCGGATAATTCGGCTGCCGGGAGAAACCGGATGAACATCTGAATGCAAAGTTATAAGAGATATAAACCGCTAAAGTGTTAGCAGCGGCTCAGCTAACAGCCTGTATCTGACGTGGGTCGCTGTACATCGTCGGAGAAACACCGATCTCTTAGATGAAACTGCTTTATTCAGTGTTTTTACCTGTAATCAGCGGGTCCGTTTGTTCTGGAGAGGAGGAGATCTCTGCGGATAATTCGGCTCCTGCTAAAGAACATCCTGAACCATGAATTTCGGAGTAATCATATCCCAGTGAAGCTGATTATTTAACAACGAAGACAACAACTCCCATGATCCCTTGCTACTTCACACCGTCATCACACGCCGTCTTTTGTTATTGTTTTGATTGAGAGACCCCTAGCGGCTGAAATTATATATTGTGCGTTTAAAGGACGGATACACAATTTTTCAAGTCTGTCTTAAAACAACAGTCAGGAGCCCAAGTGAACATTGAAAAGGGTTTTTCTTGCTGTAATCGTCCCTCCTGTTTATATTGACCATTAACAGATCCCGTCATAATGCACTTCAGTGTAAGTGATGAGTACACAGCCTCCTTATGTACAAAAATGTACTTGTTGAAGCTACTGTATAGTGGCTTTAAAGAAACTGTTTGTCTGTTAGTGAGTGTAACTTTAAAGCCATCACTATTTTTAAAAACACCCTTACTTTTTAGTCCTCTCTATCAAATGAATACCTCTATGTTTGCACTCAAGGTTGATTCCTCCATTTCTACGCTGTACCCCAACATCCTGATTCAAAAGCAAATACTTCATATTCATTATAATGAATAATCTTTATTTTTTATAGCAACTCTCATATAGAAAATGCAGCCTAAAGTGCTTTTACATTCAAAACAACAGAAATCTGAGATGGGGGCATATTAAAAAATGCAAAAATACAACATAATTCACAGTTTATCGTGTTCAAGGACAGTCTAGACAGCTTGAGTGCAAAGCATTACATATAAAATGATTAGAATAAAATGCAATACATTTTAGTATTCAATCTAAAAACCAATCACTTTAAAATGCAATTAAAACCATGACTAAATATATAATAAAGCCTGAAAACTCTAATTAAAAGTGAAATAGGTGTGTTTTTAATAGTTTCTTAAAGATGCTCACTGAGTTCATCCTTCTGTTTAGGAGCATCGTTATAAAAAGGACGTCATGATTTCATTTCATGGGAGCTTTAAATACCAAAGAGTTGTGCTTTCAGCCTGGTTTCAGGATCCAATTCACAGTGTTACATAACATTTTGTATTTCTCTCTTTGAACTGAACGATCATGTCTCTAATCTTTGCGAAAAAATGTCTTCTTGTGAGATAATGCCAGTGGCAATTAATCATCATCTGGAGTGTGTTTTAAAGGAGGGATTTTTTTTTTTCATTCATCAAGGGCCAAAAAAAAAAAAAGCGCTCACTGGTTCTTCTGCAGAGTGTTTCCACATCAGAGCTGTGAGGATCTGGCAGCAGCCAGTTCGATTCATGGGATACCAACATGATAGCATGGCCTGGCTGGAGGAAACTCGGGATCTTGTGTTTCAGGGTCCCAGAATTTCAAGCAACAACACGATTCTTGTTTCTCAGACTTCATTAGTTCTCCGGCACACTGTAGTAAATATTGAATTCTATTTCCCCCTTTTCTTAGCCTTGTTCAATGAATATTTAAAAGTGTTTTCATGCATTTTCAAATGAAAAATTAAACAGCACGTGAAGGGGCGGGCCCTTTTTCAGATTAGAACTCCAGCTCATCACGCATCCTGACAGCTCACTTACAGTACAATAGCAAAGGGCCCGCGGACTGACCCATTTTGACCTCTGACTGCTACATCCACCTCTATAATAGAACAGTCGTGTGCTGTAACATATCTTCTGCTTCACCGCCCTCAAGTCTCTTTCACATGGTTCACTTGAAACGAGCTCTATGGAGAAGATGTGAGGCTGTATGGCTTTGCACAATTAGCGAAGCCAAGGGATGGTTCACCACACCTACACAAACACGCAGCTACAAAAGAACGGGGGAAAAAAATACCATATGATGTACACTTCAAGGGGAATTAAATTAGGAAACAAAGAACAATGAAACAAGACTACATAAATGGAATATGAAGATGAAAGTGCAACCACCTTTAATTAATTTTACATGCTATTTTGTGTGAAGAATAGTTTACCATGTTAAAATCTGGCAGATGAGTGTGTTCTGCTTATTAGCCAGAGTCACAGGGACTCTTTTATAATGTTGCTGCTGAAATTTTAAATGTAATTTCTCTCTGCTACAAGCCCCATAAACAAAATTACAGTTAAGTTGATTATTGGGAGGGGTTTAAGGCAGAAATCTAAGAGACAGATTTCTCAACCCTGATTAAATTAAACTGCATGTCCAGATACAACTAGAGATATGTAAGAAATGAACAGACCCCTTTAACAGCATAATAAAATTATGCAAAATCAGCTACAGCGAACCATCTTCTTTGGTGTTGTGCAAAAAAAAGTTTAGGAGGAAATATTTAATTTGCTTACGTGTAATAATCGGGAAACAAATCATTCCAGTTGCTGTATAAGTTGTTCTGAAAGCTTCATTAAACTGTCGTATGAGATTTTAACATTTTGTCAGGTTATTGCTTAAAAGGATTATTTTAATAGAATGGAAATCATCCTTGTTTTAAGAAGTAGGATCACTGACAGGGTTTCCTGTCTTTATTTAGAAGAGATTACGTACTCCTCGTCTGACTCACAAGATCTGAGGTCCCTTCCCTGATTATATCAGATGGCAAATGGACTCAGATGCAGTTTACAGTAGTACTGCACGTTGATTTATGTGCCCACCGGAGTGTGGCTCAATTCATTTGAATTATTTATGTTACCTTTTTCTCATTGGACATCCCTGGACTGTGACAGTGTGCAGACAGTTTCAGCCTGTACAGACACTGGAGGTGCAGCGAATCTTGTCGTTACCAAGTTAACAATTAAATGAACAAACACACTTCCATCTCACAGTCAAATTGTGGTTTTCAGAAAACCTCTTATTGTTCTGGTTGTCTGGTATATTCAAAGTTCAAAAAATTAAAAAAAGAAAAAATAACACAGACCATGATAAGTGGTAAGAAACTGTGAAGTGTGAAGATGAGGCATTTAAAGGAATGTAATGATTAAAATGAAATGAATCCACAGGCTGAAAGATTAATTTAACCCACTGAGTGCATGTCAGTAAAACTGTGTTGCAATTTGTGTTGCAAAGTGACCAAACTTTTGTCAAATTTTGAGCAGGTGAATGAATGTTTCTGCTATATACTCATTGTATTAAATGCTCATTGTGCATTCAAGCACACTAAATAACAGTGTGAGATGTTATTGATTCCTTTAAAAAAAAAAAATGCTGTCTTGACCTGCCCCATCTCCCTGCACAGGAGGGGTCAGGGGTCAGCGATCAGCCACAGAGAAGCATCTCTGTGTCTGGCACATATTCAGTTTCAATATTGTGTTGAAGGACACTTCAGCAGTGTGGATGGTTTTAGACACAAGAGTTCAAACTGACATCCACAGGTTCAAGGACAGCCTCTCTAACCATGAGAGCATCCTGTCGTCTGCTGTCCTCAGCCAACCCTGCAGCATGAAGGCACATTCATGCTTCTATTGAGATTTGTTTCAATCTATTCTATTGACTATTGTCAAACTCAGTATTTCTGTTCCCATAGCTACAAACACAGTGTCCTAGCTGCAATTCTGATTTTCAGACAGTATATATTTAATCAAAAACAGGCCTGGGGCAGCCTGTGGAGCATCCAGAATAAATATGTGATTCACCTCTAAAAAGATTACAGATGCACCAACATGTGGCTACTTTATATTTAGAGAGGATTCTTCAGAAACAGAAGCATCCACCCGACATTTTTTTTTTTTTTTTTTTTAAATCAACACAGCCTGACAAGAAAGCCTTGATTTGGTCTGCTAATCCTGTGACAAATTACTTGATTGCCACGTTTTGTCATTCAGACGTGTTTGGTGGATTAGAGGCGATTGCTACTTCATGGCAGCGAAGCCTGACACTCAACCAACCGATGACAAAGCAACACTTGAAGAAAGATCCAGATTTGTACAACCTGTGCATCAAAACATAATCCTCAACACGAGCTGTTGTGTCCCATGAATATCTGAGCTTGAAAAAAAAAAAAAAAAAAAATCATCACATAAAAAAATGTGATTACTGAAAATGTATCCCCAGAGTTTTTCCCCCAACAGGCCTCTACACCTGAAGAATATTCATTAAATCCTATTTCACAAACCAAATGAGGTAAGACAGTACACACATCATCTGTCACTCACACAAATATTACTTATATGTGCAAAAATCATGTTATTTTTGGTTGTAGGACCACAAAGGTAATACCATTTCCATTATAAACATAATAAATCCACCGCATTTTAAAGTAATAACCGTCAGTTAAACAGATTACTGTTGAGACGTATAAAGCCTGAGGAGAGGTTTGGACTGTTATGTTCTTTTATACTTTCAACTGGTAAATCAATGCAACGCTGTTGTAAAAACCACATCTGTGAGTTATTGTCAAAAACAAAATGCAAGTAACAATTTGGATCAACAGCACATAATTTATTGAGACATGGAAATCACACACCGGTATATATGTCCTTCCTTTGTCTCTGTGTGGAAGGACTGGTGCACAGAAACACAGATGTGCCACCTACTGGTTATTTTCCATTACAAGCTCCTGATCAGAGTGGTATACGACCTACAGAGAGGTGACTGCTTTCTACATCTGTGTATAAAAAGTGCTTGTTCCAGAGTATTCTTCTTTAAATTTAAGATCAACCTTAAAAATGATTTTTAAGGTTTGCGTGGCATAATTGAATCCACTTGCAGTTCTGAATGTGTCACAACCAGTAGAGACCAGTATAAACGCTTTACAAAGTTTGAAGTCCAACACACGCAGAGACCAAAGCAAAATGCACTCATGCCCTGGAGTTGCAGCATCTGGGATAATTGGGTCTCTGCGGCGCCGTCGCCACAGAGTCCGTATGCTCTCGTCTGGTGTGTCCTGCTACAGCGTGTGCAGCGCGCTCTGTCTGGTGTCCCTACGCCTCCGTCTGTTTGTTCTGCCTGCTGCGCTGCTGCTCCTGGTATTCTTTGGAGTCCTCCCAAGGACGAGGACCACGGATGTTCTTCCACTCATCCAGATTCTTCTCCTGCAACTTCTGTGAAAATAAAAAGGATAGAGGACGAGGTTTAGTGTTCAGGATGCCAATAATTCAATTATTTATACACATATCACCAAATCACTTTTCACATAGAGCAGGTCCAGACTGCACTCTTTAGTAGTAATTTAACATTTAAAACCATCCATACTAGAGTCGCAATGATTAGTCAAATAATCGATTAGTTAATCAACAGAAAATTAATCAGCAACTATGAAAATTGACTAATTGTTTGTCATTTTTTAAGGGAAAAAAAAGCCAAACATTTGATGATTGCAGCTTCTCAGATGTGATGATTTGAAGGTTTTTTGAGTCACACATGATAGTTAACTGAATGTCTTCAGATTTTAGACTGTTGATTGGGTGAAACATGACATTCAAAGACGTCTAAGAAATTATAACAAATTCAAATTAGCTTCATTGGCATGAATGTCACAACAACAATATTGCCATTTCTTTCACGATTTTTCTACCATTTTATAGACAAAATGATTATTTGAGAAATCGTGACTGATAATAAAAATAATGCAGCCCTAATCCAGGCCAGAAAACGGGTTTGTTAAGTCAATGAAATTATAAGGCAATACCATGAATACATAAGAGGAAATTATTTCAAAGTCCATCCAGGATTCTTTTCTCTGACAGTTTACTTGATGAACTTTGATACGGCCAGATGCAGCAAATCATGACCATCTGGTATGTCGAGCAGGTGAGAGCAGTCTCTGAAGACAACATGAGTACAAACATCTAAGGCTGAGGTCACTAATAATCACTTGTGCATATTCAATCAGACAGAGTTTGTGCAGATAAACCTCAGAAACGGCATTCAAATCAACATGTGCTATTAAAGAGAGGTTGGCATCTTGGCATCAGCACTGAATAGCGTCCGTTAAATTATTAATGAAGACTATTTGTATGTAACACTTAAGAGCAAACATTCACACCATCCTGATTCGCTCCCAAAGATGTGAAATGATGTGAAAATGTGTAAAGATAAATATTCAATCAAAACCGCCAGACTTCCTTTTAAAAACATTTTGCAATTTGATGACAGCTTATCAAAGCAGCAACATGATAACAGAACACATCACTTAGTGTCTTTCATGTATTCTTCTCCTCCCTCAGCGTCCCCATCCTGTCCGTCCTTACCTCATACTCCTCCTCCAGCATGACCGACTGCTTCTGCACGTTCACTTTGGCCTCCAGCGCAGGATCCAGCTGAGACAGAACAAACGTAACGTGTGTGTGTGTGAGGGATTTCACAATAATACAAAGAAAATGAAAACAAAACAAAAAGGTGGGAAGAGATAAAAGAAAAGACAACAAGCGAAGACGTGGAGGGGCGATGGATTTGGCAGGCAGAGAAATTAAGAGCTTTTATATTTTTACTCTTCAGACTTGAACACCTGGAGGTCTGAAACAAGAGACTAAACATTTTCTCACAAGTATAAAACAGGTTGTTAGCCTCATAATAACATTATACGTTTTTTATGTATTATTAGATCCTGACACATATATTTGAATACGTTTTGATGAAGATTTGAGCAGGATTGAAACGTCCAGATTTAATTTTTATGGCTTGACTTAAGTGTGGAGTCGTTACCTTTTTTCCTTGAGGAGATTTAAAACAACATCTTTTAATGTTGGAGAAGAAATTACAAATAATAAAATTGGATGAGATATTAGAGGCTCATATGCTCTTTACTTCTGACTGAAGCAGTGAGAAACGTCTTCAGGCCGCATCACCCTCCCTTCTCCTTTCTCTTCCTCTTGTATTATTTCTTTAATGTATAAATGATGACATTTGCAGAAGGGGCAAGAAGCAGTTTGAGTCAGACCCATAAATTTGTTTGAAAAGCGAGACTTTTTCCTCGCCGGTGTCAAAAGTCTTGCCTCTCCAAAACCTTGAGGGAGTATCCAATTTGTCCTGTTAAGTCTGCAAATTATTCTGCTTCATTTGGCAAAACATCACCAGGTTTAGTTATAAAAAAAAAAAAAAATTCTGTCAGAGAGAGGGAGAGAGAGAGAGAGAGTTGAGTCCAATGGAGCTATCTGAGTTTTGTAATTCAAATTGATTTTGCCTGAGAATAGGACTGAAATGAATCCCATTCTGAATTATTACTTTTAATGAGTTCTAATATTTCATTGCAATAATGCTGCAGTTACTTGGGTGACTGATGAGTTTCATAATTCCATGATTGATTTTTAATTAGACCTACATCACTACAGCAAATAAATAATATATATAATATTTTGAAGCCTTCAGACCAGGGCATTAATAGCTTAAGTAATTAGTATGATACCAACTATAGAGGTGTTATTAGCACATTTTCCACTGCCACTAGCCTCAACCTCACATACAAACTGCGAGAGGTTATGAAAACACACACAAAACCTGGACCGTGAGGAGAAGAGGCCTTGAAGTTCATCTCTGCCTCCGGGCTAAATTAAATCATTGAAGAGAGAATGCAAATTGGATCATACAGTGACTTCGCTCGCAGAGAGTGGTTTTAATGATTTAAGTGCGCAAATATCTGAGAGGACAAAATAATGGAATCTGTTGATAACGGTTCCAAGCGAGAGCCGGAAACAGCGGCTTTAATCATGTGCATTTTGACGACAGTTTAGATATTCCATGCATTAAATTACATGTGCACACACACGCTGAGCAGAGTTGAATCTTTTTACTCCACAGGGTCGGAGAGGAAGAGAGGCTCAGTGTGCCGCAGGCCCCCCATCAGAAGAGAGCGAGTAGTGTGTGGGCAGCTGCACAGGCTGCACAGGCATGCTGCCAGGGGCGTCATGCCCCCCTCCGCCATCGTCATCCACAGTCTAGTGCCGCCTCACATGGACAGTAATAAGGAAAGATGCCCTGCCATCTGGCTCCCACCCAGATGACATGCATCGGCATGTCACAGTAAAATAGCACAAAACAGCTACTTCCCCTCGCAGCCAGCTCATCAGATTGTAATGGCTTCTAATAAAGGGTCGGTCCTCTGTCATCTTAATGAATTGGGTCTGTCACTTAATGAATTATTAGAGCTTGTTCTCACTTCTTGCTCTTGTACTGACTCACTCTAAATGGGTTAGAAAAGCCTGTCAGTGCAGTTTGCCTGCAGTGTCTTTTTGAAATGATGGATAGGCAAAGCATCTGATTCTGAGTTCCTTAAAAAGGAATAAATGTTTCCAAATAAATCAACCTCAACTCTGTGAGATTCAAGCACTCCTTGCAGATGTAGAAACATTTCTAAATATGCGCTATTTATACATGGAACACTTTGGAAAAAATCCTGACTCTCAGGTGCAATTATGATTCAAACCACTGGGAGGAGTATTTGCACAAAGCCAAACAGAGACCTCGACCCTTTGATGTCAAGTCTAAGTGCTTTTATGTTGGTTCTTTTCACTGGTTTCTATTATGACGTAGATCTAAAATTTAGATACATTTGATCATATTTATTATAAAGAACTCTCCATTGGATTAGTAAAACATAAAGATGCAACCAAGGTTAAATATGACACACCTTTTTTCTGATCTTCTGGGCATCATACCGGATTTGTGTGAACTCTCTCAAACCAAAGGAACCTCCAACTACAAGCAACTGAAATAACAGAGAAAACACATATAATTAGTTAAAGGTTTATGATGCAGGATTTTCCTACAAACAATGTATAGACTCATAACAATAATCCCTCTCAATAATCACTTATGACCCACTAGAAGAGTGTGATGTGACCCTGCCGGTGTTTTTCTTATTATTTTGTTGTGTTCAAGATGTTTCTGGGCTTCAACCTTTGAGCAGTACGTGCGTAGCCAATAAGGTCGTATTCAGACCAAATCGGGCGAGCTGCACACCGCTGCAGGGCTGAGCCGAGGTGTGTGGGAGTGTTTATTTGTGCTCTAGAACGTAACTGCTGTGAAACAATCAGAAAATAATGTTTTATTGATCTGATTCACCGGCTTTCTCTCTACCAGCCCCCTCTCTTCATTCACTCTCTAGCTCGCTCAACCACAGCTGCTCTCTCTCTCTGTGTCTCTCTCTTAAAATGAGTTGGGAGGCTGACAGCAAAGCCAAACTTTACTTTTAACATTATCACACGAAGAGAAATGTCCTCCCCTCCTCCTAGTAATGTCTTTATACTCCCAACTTTGAATGCTGTACGTTAATAAACACAAACCAATAAATCCTGCATAATATCCCTTTAACTTAGTTTTTTTCCCCTGAGGATTGGTTACACGGTTCAAAACTCTTCAAACAATAACTAACATGTCAATCAGAACACACTGAAATAAAATAAAAAACACAACAAGCAACACATGATTCATCTATTTATGTCTTTGAAGTAGTAAAATCAGTTTGTGATGTGCAGAAATGTGAGTATTGATGTTTCATATTTCATATGTTTCTTGTTTTTTGGTGGAGGGTTTATTGAAAATAGATGAATATCAGTGTGGTTATGATTTTGGTAAATTGCTGTCCATATGAATACACGTTTTGATTTTGAATACAAGGACTGCGGAGCCACAGAGTTTTGTTGACTGTCTGAATGAGAGAAGCATTCAGGAAATGTGAAGGCTGTAGTCACTGAATGCTTTTTGTGTGAAAATGTCGTCACCGTTCAGTCTATCATTGTTACTGTCGTGTTGACTGAGAGAAGAGTTATATATTGAAGGCTGTCCAATTGTTAATAAAACGAAAACTAACAAGTAGGTTGGTTACAAGAGTTAGAACACTGCAGAACATTTGCTTCAACAAAGTTTGGGCGGAGAAACACACAATGATAAACTTTACCAACAAATTACATAAATAAATAAGCATGAAATATATGAGAAGATGATTATTTAACCCAAAATGCAATACAGTTCAACAGCACCACAAGTTACAGCCTGCAAAATATATGAAGATATGAAGGTGAATCAATCCCTCTCGAAAACATTATAAGTGAAAACTAATCGTCATAAGCTTGAAGACGGTAAGAATTATGACATTACTGCTGTATTAAACAGTATTTTATTTGTAGCTATGTACCTAATAAGCTAGCATGTGAGTGAATTCATTTCCTATTGCTTTAAAGGCTTTAGATATGCACAGGTTTTACTAGAGCTGCAATGATTAGTTGATTAATTGATTAGTGGATTAACTGAAAATTAAATCACCAACTAATTTAATAATCAATGCCTTGTTTTGAGACATTTTTAAGAAAAAATGTCCACATTCTCTGATCCCAGCTTCTCAAATGTGAATATTTTCTGTTTTTATTTCTCAATGACAGTAAATGATATATCTTTTGGATTGTGGACTGTTGGTTATGACAAAAGAGACATTTAAGGACGTTTCCTTGGACTCATGCTGATCATTATTTTCAAGCACTTTATTGACCAAACGGCTAATCGAGACATAACTGACTGATTAATCGACAATGAAAATAATCGTTCGTTGCAGCCGTAGATTTCACAAACAGACAAATCCTGTTGCTGAACAGCTCAGACTGAAGGTCAGTGTGACTGTGAGGAGACGAGTCAATACAAAGCCATGAATAACATTTCCATCTATCACTTAAATTAACTTCAGGAACATGAACGCTTGTCACTTTATAGTACTGCGTGTGAAATATGGCTTCAAATTAATTTAGGAAAAGACAGAAATCACTGCCATCACTGTGAGATCTTGGCAACCAAATTTAACTTTATATATTAACAATAAACTGTTAAAATAACTCGCTTTGACGTTTGACAGCAGATACTTATGAAACGGCTAACCTGCTAACAGGTTTGTCGTTAATATTCGCTTCAAAAACGTAACATGACAGAAACTTACAAGCATAGGAATCCCATATTTAACCGTCTTGTTTTTCTGTAATGCCTTTAAGGTAAACATGACTCTTCTGTCCGACTACAGGTCCATTTTACTGATGAGAAAGTGAGCAGGTCACAGCTGGGATGAGGTGCTTCACTTCCTGAATGGGTCCGACGTACTAACTTGTCCGGGACGTCGCGAAGTCAAGTTCAAGGTTCCGTTGTGTGTCCGTCTGATGGCAACGGGAAATGTTTTTTAAGAAATAAACGGGTGTTCAATTTTGTAGTGTTACATTGTGGTAAAACCTTTGTCGTTGTTGATTATTTCTCTTTGTGGTATTTATTTTGATTTTCCTTTATTTGTAGTGTATAAAACCTGAGCAGCAGCTTCAGGTATTCCGTTCACTCATTATGTTTTCTCTTCTTCTCTTAGTCTTTACGAGAATTTGTAATTATATAGAAACTTTTGCACGACTGCTGATCATTTTAAAAGTAAACAATAAAATGACCATCTCTGCAGTCACTTAAATTCAACACGCTGCTGCATAAATGACCTATACAGGTTGTTTTTTTTTTTTGCCTAATTAAAGATTTTCTCAGATTTGTGTGGACATGCGCAGTGCTTCATCAATTTTGATGCACTTTTTCAGGTGATACCTAGGGGATCAGCAACCAGGCAAAGCAGGCCTCAGAATACTCCATGTTCACTGTGTGGCAATTAATTTGTCATAACTAATTTAATTGCAAATTTGTTTGATAAACTATGATGATAGTGACAACACCTGCATTATTCTCTAACCTTTTGACCCCATTTTGTAGAGGCCCTGAGTTAAAATCTAGTTTTAAACCCTACTTTGATTCATAATGTGCTGACACGGTGCATTTTACTTGATAAATTTTGCTTAACAAAGTTTGTCACTGCAAACCTATCAGATCTTTAACTCATACATACACGATACGTGGTGAGGGGTGTCCACAGCTGTAAGTTTTTAATCGTAGATGGTTATCCAATCCAATCCAAGTTTATAGTAAAAGTTGTTCAATGACTTCACACAATAACAAGCATAGCTCTATTAACTTGAACCAGAGCAGAAGTCTAATCAGCTCAAACTGTTAACACCTGGGTGCAAAGCCTTTCAGACATTTTTATCATATCATAGCAGAAAAACCACAGGCGTAATTAATACCATTATTATCGACTGAATTCCATTTAAGTTTAAGAGTTCATGCAGGTTCATTGCATGATTAACTGGGGCACTGGGAAACACACCCTGATCACATTCACACCAGGGAGCTGCCCAGTATAACCAGAGTCTGACCTGCTGGCCACTGGAGCAACTCAGTGGACAACAGGTCAGAACAGCGGAGGTTAAGGGCCTTGCTCAGGGGCCAAATGAGACAGCAAGCACTGCTTTTTCACTTTTCCCACACAGATTTATCCTGCTGGTCACAGGCTCGCTTCCCCAGATTCTCCTCTATAATCATTATTATTGACATCTGTGCTCTCTCACTGCTATATGGCAAGTCACAGTCAGCTAAGAAAAAGTGTATGCAGCAAATGAATCACTGAAATGTCTGCACTGTATTACCACAAACAAAGACAAAATGTGACATGATCTTCGCTGTTTAAAGCACGTCCTTTGATGAGTTTCTATCCAGTTTTTCATTATATACTGACATTTGTGGAAAGTAATGGCTGTCTAAACCACATTAAGTCTGTGGTATAATTTGGAAAAAGGTCTGAAGTGATTAAAAGTTTTTGACCGGCGGAAAATGGAAAACATGCAGAAATGCTGATACGTTAACACTAACCTAAGCCTGATTTAATTGTAATCCTAAACCCCTGGAAGTCCTGACCTGAACAAAATGTCCCAAATATTTCACTCTGAAGGTCTAATACTGGTTCTCACACTGGACAGTGGTACAAACCCCCCCCCCCCACACACACACACATAGACACACACACTACCATCAAACTTCATGGTTCAAGTTTCCTGCATTTATGAGCCACTAAGGCCAGATGTCCTCTTGATGCAGGTAATCACAAACTTTATGTATGAATATTTCTTTGATGCACAATAACACCAGTCTGTTTAATGTGGCATTTTACCAGTATGTGATATATACACAGTGTGATGATATAGGCAGTTTGTTATTATATGTGTTTCTGCATCAGATAATCTGTTAAATGCACAATCTGTCAATGTATATCTGTTAAAACGGTAGCTGATCCCTGTAGCAAACAGAGAAAGAAGAGAAAGTATAGCAATTTTTTCTTTATTACAACTTTTGTCTCTTATTTTCAATCAGGTGAAGAAAAATACCTTTTTTTGTTCAGTATAATAAAATATGTTAACTTTATTCATTTAATGCAGAAAAAACAATGACAACAAGAAAATAAAAACAGAAACAAACATTTTTCTCTCTCCCTCTTTGTAAACCTGGAGAGCTGCTGCATTGCGTGGGAAGCAAGTACAACGGAGACAGAGTGTGAGGGAGCGGTGGAGATGTGGGAGGAGGAGCAGGAGGAGGAGGAGGAGGAGGAGACAGAGGATAATGACATAAAAGATAAGGCCAGAGACATACAAAAAATGAGCGTAGTAGGACAGGAGTGTGGTGGTGCCGGGGCAGTCAGAGGACGTGGCAGTGGTAAGAGCAGGTAGGCTGGTGGTCCCGAGTCCAGACGACTGACAGAGTGTTCAGAGGTCGCTCTCTCCGTACAGAGCGGTAGAGAAAGACATGTAGTCGAGGGCTCCGGGCACACCGTCGGGGCCGGTGTAAGGGGCCATGCGGGCAATGCAGTAATCCGCCTGGTCTGGAGGCAGCTCTCGGCGCAGCTCGTCGGCTAAAATGTAGTTCTGTTGAGGAAGAGAAAAATATTTTTAATGGGAGAACAGCAGCTTTAAATATAGTAAGCTATCAATGATTTCAAAGATCAAGAGTGGTGAAAAGTTGGAGAAATAAAATGTGTTTAATAAAAAGAACAGTTGCAGGAGTATGACATCTGGATTCAATATTTTTTAATATTTGATTTTTTTAATTATCAATGGATTTGAAGCTTATCCGTCTGTGCCACAGAGCTCTATTGATGTGAAAAATATTAAATGGGTGACATGTTCCTTCATTACCCTGAACACACACACACACACACTGTAGTTTGAGTCCTACTGGAGATACTAGAGCACCAGATCTGGATAAATCTGCCACATAAAATAGCCCCCAGCAAATGCACTATTTCTTCCTTTTTGAGTCATGTTTCCTAAAAACTAAAGCGTCCAGCTGTTTTAGGAAATTGCAGAGCATTTATGAAAAATGAAACTTTACATTTGAGGGATGTTTTTTTTTTTTTTAAGAATTACATATTTACATGTTTAATAGGAACCAGTGGGCTTTGGACTGTGTGCCGCAGAGGAAAGGTGGTTTTTCATGGTATTTGTTGATAGACAGAAAAATGTAAAATAAAACTGGCTTTATCCTTTAAATGTGTTGCTTAGTTGTTCAAAGTCAGTTTGTATAATTTTTGTACTTTTTTTCCCCACTCAGGAAAAATCTATCCTGCATTGTTCCTCTTGTTTTGTACCTTATCCCCTGCCAGGACTTTGAAGGAGGCCATGACTTGGTCAGCGGTGTCTGTGTCGGCCGTCTCGCGGGACATGAAGTCGATGAAGGCCTGGAAGGTGACGGTGCCTATCCGGTTGGGATCCACTATGCTCATGATGCGGGAGAACTCGTTGTCACCCTGGTGGCAACAGAAAGGATCCGTGAAGCTCAGTCACCGTGGAGACGGTTCCCACAGCAACACAACAACACACTAACAAAACCACAGCAAATCATTGACAGCCTGCATATGGAGTTATAAACTGGAACAACTTACTTTGTTCTATATATAGTACAACTACATATTACACAATTAGATTATCAGAGGTACTGTTGAGTAAGAATCATACAGAATACAGAATAAAAAATAAGATATACATACATTTTTTCCTGTTTCAAATAAAATAAGTGTAAGATCTGCTCATTACCACATCCAGCTGGTTTACAGTCACCTTCTACTTGCAGATGCACATAAAGACACACATTCAAACTTCCATACTTGATGAGTGCTCATGGCTTTACCAGGTTGTAACCAATGGAGATAAGGCAGGTTTTGAAGTCTTCAGCATCCATGACTCCTGTTCTCTTCTACAAGGTCAGCGATGGACAAACGAAACCAGGAGGAAAAAGAGAGATATAGAGAAGAAGTGGCAGGGATAGCGGAGGAAAACCATTGGAGGAATAAAGGACGAGCAAAGAGTAGAATTTAGGAAGAGTGTCGCACCAATCCACAATATGGACGTTGCAAGTTGAGGGGAAATCAGGAAGGATATTTAGACAGGAGGGAGAAGCAGTGAAGGTAAGGATAGAGGGAGAATAGGGGGAGGGAGGGAAGTATAAAGGGGAAAAAATGCAAAAGAAAGGGGGAAAAAAAGAAAACTGTTAAACATCTCACCACAGGGGTTTGGCTATGATAAAGTACCTGTGCATCGTTGGCGATATCGAAGCCCAGGCTGATCAGGCAGGCCTTGAACTCCTCCGCGCCAAGAGTGCCCGAGTGGTCCTGGGGTGTGGGAGGCCAGTGCCAGGCGAGGCGTCGGGGGCCACAGGCCATGCAGCAACACATACAGCCGTAACAGTGAAGGTGAGGGTGGAGGGTGGAGGGTGGGGGGGAAGGGAGAGGTCGTGAGGTGGTGTTGGTGGGGGGGAAGGAGGGTGGGAGTGCACCATGCACGGGGATGGGGGGAGGGAGGGGAAAAGGAGGTGAGGGGGTGAAGGGAGAGGGCCATGCACGAGAGATAGAAAACAGAGAACACAGTGCATATTCATTAGGATCTGGCAGGTGAACACACGGTGGCAGCAGTGCTGCCATGCTGGGCGAGGGGCATTCAGAGGCGTTAATGTGCAGTGTGGCAGGCAGACTACAGGGTCTTGTGGTGAGGTTATTCATATCATCGATGGCACATGTACTTGACAATACAAGATACGATCTTCTCAGATGCAAAAGTATCCCTTTACCTTTGCTTTGTACAGGCAAACGTCACAGCATATTGTTTCATAAAACACTTCCCACAATGCAATCAATCATTTTCACATGTCGTAATATAATGATGGAAATAGACAGACTTGGGAAATAACTAATCATGAGGACTGTAAATTACAATTATCAATTGACCTACCAATTATCTTCTCTTATTGAAATATTTTGCCCAACCAACAGTCCCTATATATAATTTAATATAATAGAAGACTAAAAAAACAGAAAATATCTTCATAGATAAGTTGGAGCCAGTGGACTTTTGCCATTCTTGCTTCAAAAATCACTGAAACAACTGATCTGATCACCTAAATTGATTAATTAACTAATAATTTCAGCTCTATTGTAATTATTTTCAGTGCTGATTAATCAGTTGAGGCTCTTTAATTAATCGATAAATCTTATATAGTATGCCCGTCACTACCCCCCTTAGCCCAAGATGAACTCTTCAAATAGTTTGTTTTGTCTGACTGTCAATGCAAAACCCCGAAATATTCAATTTATACTGATAAACACATTGAAAAGTGCCAAATTCTGATAAACTACTAAATCAAAATTAAAATGTTCAACTAATTGTTTCAGCAATTGCACAGATGGCCATTTTCCCAAAAAACGCAAAGTCTAAGTGAAATACTCTAAAAAGCCTTTAACACTTTCAAAAGATATTAATTTTAGACATTGATGCAATACAGACTAATTTATTTGCTAACAAACTAACATTACTCATTTTTTCCCCTAATGGATCAGATTAATTTGCCTCTTCTGCAAGGCTCAGCTTTCCCTGACATGTACCAACAAACGTCAAGCTAAAAGCCTTGAAGAGCCGGACCTAATCCTGATGAAATATGAAACAAAGGCACAAGTTCAGGTCCCCAGCTGTCTTCCTGTCAGCTCCGATCATCAACCTCAGGTATTGATTAACAATAGGGCAGCTCTGGAAGAATGCATGAGGTAATGGTGGGAGTCTGCGGGAGCTTGGCGGGAGAGCTGGGGGGGAGGGGGGAGGGGGGAGGAGGAGGAGAGGGGGCTAAAATAAAAACTCATCCATAATTGGTGCTGTTCCTGACATGATGAACCCTGAGTGTAAACTCTATGCTCCAGAGGCAGGACTTTTATAGAAACGACCATCAATGGAAAGATATGTTGTAGATATTTAGATTATTTTATAGCCACCTGTTTGTCTTGCTATGTGTTCTGTTTTTTTTTTTATTTCATACACGAAGTCAGGATTTAGCTGCCTGATTTTGGCTGCAGTTTTCCTTTATGTGTGTAAAAGCCCCGGAGCTCTTAAAGATGAAAATTGTGTCACTGAACTGTAAGTCCCTTTTCAACCAAGCAGTTAAGGTCACTACACAGCCTGATGCATTTCACACGCAAACTGTACACTTTGTTCACTCCATGTTTTCTGGTTAAAGGGTAGTTAAAGGATTAGCCACATGTCGGGCAGCATGACAGGAGTCTGAAACCCAGAAATGATCAATTCTCACCTCAACTTCTTTGCTTTGAGGACGCAGTCTAAATATACAAAGGACAAACTCATGGTTATATCCATCTTTAACAACATGAACCTTTTTCTTTTTTGGTCCTTTTCCAATCTCACTTTACAGTATGTGTATTTTGCCACAAACCAAATCCAAACCGCTGACTGTAAATGAGCGATGCACCACCCACCCTCGCTCCCCTGCTGCTTTGTGTCTGCGGATTGACTCATTACGAGTACTGACCCTGTCGAAATGATTGAAGGAAGCTCGGAACTCATTCAGCTGGTCCTGGGTGATGCCCTTGGCGTCTCGCGTCAAGATCTGGTTCTCGATTTCATTGATGGTGCGGGCGATGGTGGTGAGTAGCTGCTCCCAGCCTACACGGATGTGCTGCAGAGGGAAGAGAGACACGAAGGCAGAAGAAGCTTAAGGAGGGTGAATAGGAAGAAACGGATATTAAAAGAGTTTAAGCAGGGCTTTGGTATGGGGTAAAAGAGCTGTTATTAATCATTTGTTTCAATAATGGAGGGCAGGATGATTTACTGCATCAGGACAATGAAGATACATCTGACATGGACAAAAAGTGTTCAATATCCGTATAGTTTGATGTATTATTTGAATGATTATTCGCAGTAAAGCACCCTGAGTGTGAGCAAAATGATCTGAACTGTTTTTCTTCTGTCTAGACTTACACTGATTAAATCATAAAAAATAGGGTCAACGAGGCCAGAAAAAAAAAGAAAAATAAATAAATTTACACTATAATCTACTCTTTTCACTGACTGAATGCTTTGCACAGCAGCTGATTCTATACAGACGCCTACATAATAGCTCTGAAAATGGGTCAGTTGACATGCAGAATTTCAATAATAAAATTTATATCACACATAATTATTTTGGCCAGTAAAGTGATTCTTGGCAGGCAGTGGTTTACAGCTTCCCAGCACTTGGCTGATGAGAAAAAAAGTTAATTTTGTAAATGCAACGTCAGGGAAGTTTTAAGTAGAGGTATTTCATCGTAGGATTATGACACTGTCTTTGAAAAGACTTTTCTGTGGGTGGTTTAACATGCCGCCTCCCATTGTTTTGCTCTTTCTGGCAAACCACAACAATCTGGCGCCGAGGCCTCATACAAGAAAGTATAAAAAGTGGTCCAGCCAAGCCAGATGGACATGTCACACACACCAAAGTAGAAACATTCATTGGACATTAAGTAGATAAAGCAGAAATGTTGGCAGATGTGTTTAAAGCTTTGATCCAGGTTTTTACCTCCATGGTGTAGTTGGTGTGCTTGTTGTCAAAGATGAGAGCTTCCTGAATGAGCTGGTGGTCTCCCTCCAGCTGGTCGATCTTTGGCTTGTAGTTGACGATGCTCTTCTCATATTGGCGTAGGTGTGTCAGCTGATCCTCCAGGGTGCCGTGCATCTCAATTGAGATGCGGCCGATTTCCTGCGGGGACATACAAAGAAGAAGATATGCGGTGAAAAGTCCTGACCAGGTTTTACAAAATGTAGGACATGATGAGAAAATACACATATTATCAAATATTCACCTTTTCTGCCTGCAGTTTCTCTCTTTACCATCACCACTTTCCTTTTATACAATATGGGTATTTTACTTTTTCTTGTTACAATGCAACAATACATAACTTTTTGTGAAAGTTTCAGTTCATAAAATCTGGGTTTAAAAAGTTTTTATGAACCTAAATCTACTGTTCCCAAGCTATAGATGACCACATATGAAAAATGCATTAAAATCTCAAAACACTGGAACTACAAAGTTTGACTATTTCTTATTTTAAACATGTGCATGTCAAAAACTTACCACATGAATGGACTGACGAGAGATTAAACTACACAAAAAATGCACTGAATTATCTATAAAAATAAAATTGCACACAAACTGCACTCATCATCATGCGGGTCTTATTCTGAACTTGTAACGTGGTCATTAACCGTTGGCTCCGCTCATACTGACCTCCATCTTGGTTTGGATCCAGGGACCGATGACATTGGCCTGGTTGGCAAACTGTCTGCGCAGACGCTCGTTGTTCTGCTGCCGGGCGTGCTCCTCAATCAGAGCCTGGTCGCGCTGAGGCACCAGCTGCCGGACCTACAGCGGGCAGGCAGGGGAGTGATGGAAAACCCACACGTGTTAATATTAATTGAATTAAATGAAGCAGGAGGAATGAGATTTATAATTAACAGAGAAGATTATTTGATCTTATAAAAGTATTCCACCATACATGGGTCAGTTTTTTATTCTGCTAAGTTTTGCTGCAGTCTTGACTTTTAATACCTCTTAAGTAATGTTCTGAAAGCGCTGGGCACTGCAGTTTTTTTAGTAGTAGAGTAGGGATTTCTGGCACAATTTCTTCTTCACCCACTTGGTCTCATGATAAAGTTGTTATTTATACTACGTGTTACTGCAGTTTTTACCCCTTTCCTTCTCCATGCTCATTGGAAATAGGTGAAATTGTGCCAGAAATCAATAATCTGCTTAAAAAAAACCCTACAGTTTCCAGCTGTTTTAGAAAATGATTCAACCTTCTTGAAAAATGAAACTAGATACTTGAGACACATTTTTAAATATTTACGTCTTGAACAGGGACAAATGGGCTTGAGGCTTAAAGCCACTAATAGAGTAAACAGTCAAAGTTTTAAGAGACAGACAAATGCACTGTGGAGGTTTTTTTTATCAAGTGCAGAAATCTTTTTTCTTCTTGGCCCTGGGGTTAAATTTGACCATGAGTCATGAAAGCTTATACAGGCACGCTTGATTCCCTCTCAAGTTGATTAAATCTGTGTTGGGAAAGTTTATGGAAAATATTTCGCACTTTGTAAATCTCACTAGAATCAGGATGCCTTGAAGCAAAGCACTGAACACACCAGATGATGCTGCTGGATTAGATCTTCCTTACATAAATAGAGTAAAAGAAAACATTATAAAGTGTATTTCCGTTCTCGTGATTGATTCTTATTACCTTGTCCCATTTGGCATTAATCTCCTGTGGGTTGATGGTAGTGTAGGGGTTGGTGCCAGCCATATTCACATGATAGGTCTGCACAATTTTGGCGATCTCATTGTGGATGCCCAGGATGGCCTGGCGCTCTTTGTCTGCCTCTGGCAGCGTGGCTTTGAACTGCTCATGGGCCGTGCTTAATCCCTGAGACACAAAACACAAATGCATAAAATGAAAAATGTAAACAACAATAACAATGAAAGCTTTTTAATTTTTACATCTGAGAGAAATTTAGCTTTCCTCCTCTCAGGCTTCACAAAGTGGTCAAACAACACACATCAAAACATACATGATAATATAAAGTAATGATACCGTGCTCAGATTATTATATATTTTATCTAAATATTATTTGTTATGGAGATTTTATAAAGTTTAAGTGACAGCTAACACAAACAAATACAGTAGTTCTTAATTTTTTCACAGCTTTTGTGTGTTTATACATTTTTAACACTTTTATGACACTATTAACAGTTATATTTAAATATATATGATCCTGTAGACCTACAGTACTTTCCTTGGTTTCATACTTGTAACTGAGACTAGTGACATCTGTGCATCCACATAAAGGTTAATAATTAATTTGTTTTCCACGATTCCCAGCTTTATATTTGATTTGTAGGATAAGTTCACAACTTTTTAATTCTTAAAACAACAGTGCAAGTGTCCATATGAACACTGAAATGGAATTTTGCATTCCTCCCGTTCATACTGACCATCAGAAGATCCCTTCATAATGTTTCCATAAAGTGATGAGGGGCCAAAATCCACAGTCTGCATTTTGAGCAAAAATGTATCTTCAATGTTTATCTGAAGCTAATATGAGGCTTCAGCTGCCTGAGTCATATGAAGTGGATATCTGCCATGATTATAGTCTTGTTAGTAAAAAATTCCCTCTTTGTGTCTCAACGGACAGGGTTTTCCTGTTCAGCTGCAGAGGAAGGATTATAACAAAAAGAGGGAATGTGGCACTAAAAACACAGTAACATTGAAAGATATTGACTTAATTTGAATAATTTGGATGGCTGAAGCTTCATACTAGCTTGAAATAAACCTTTAAATACATTTGTATACATACATTGTACAGAAGGAGGACTGAGGATTTCGTCGGATTTTGAATAGGGGGAATGATTACAGCAAGAAATACATGTTTCAATGTTCGTTAAGTTCACTATGGTTGAAGGACAAACTTGAAAAATTGTGAACCTATCTTTCAAATTCTTCTTCCCCTTGAGCCCTCTTTGTGCTCACCTGTATTTCTTCAATGGTGTGGACAATAAAGGTATCCTGCAGGTCCTCCATCGCGCCCTCCATCCAGTTGTTGAATGGAGCCGCTCTTTTGGCAAACTCAAGGTACAGTTGGTCGATGGTTTCAAGCAGCTTCTCAGTTCTCTGTAAAGCATAGAGAACGGGTTTACCACACTCAGACATTTTATTGGCCATGAAGCTCCTGCTGGGTGAAATTTCAGGATTCATGGAGGCTTGAATACATTCAATATGTTCCAGAGAGCTTGGGTATATAGATGGATTTGAGGGTTATATTTTTTATAAATTAAAAAAAATCTCCAAACTTTAAAGGATTTTCAAGGCCGGCAGGAAGCCTGTAAATCAAATAGTCTCTTCACAGCCTCTCACTGTGAAGGAGAACACTTTCATCTCTAAATGTGTAATTATTTCTGCTCAAACCAGCACCAAGAAGAGCAGAGGGAATTTAAATATAGGGATAACAAAGTGAGTGATTATAGAAGCTAGAAATTTGACTCTTCAGTAACTTGATTTTTTTTTTCTTATCAGAGTCTCTTTCTTAACCCCGTCTCACCTGCAAAGCCTCGCTGCGTTTCTGGGTCATAGCTCCCAGTGCGTCCCACTGGTCACAAATTCGCTGGCAGCGAGCGTTTACACTGGGAGAGTCGTAGTAGTCCAGCTCACTGAAGCACAAAAAGACAAGGAAAAAAAAAACAGACGTGTAAGCATTACCTGCATCACATTAAAACATTTAGTAGCTGTTTAAGCAGCTTTAAAGTGAATTGAAACTGCTGTTATTCATTTGGATGGTTTTGTTCCACCATCTTTCTTTAATGCACTTTATTGCCTTTATGATCCTGCTGTGACTTCAGTTTCTCATCTTTATTTTTTTTTTTTTTTTAGTGTACAATGTTTTTATAAGCTTCTTGGAGTTTCTTTGATTTTCTTGTAAGTTATGTGTTTCTTTTTTTCTTTTTAAGAGATCCTAAACTCAAGAGAGCGACTTTTGAGGTTTTGTAATAAAAATTCTCAAAACAATAATTAACTGAAAACACTTCAATCAACCACAACAACACAGCGACGGATAAGAGAGATGATCAATATAACCACGTGGCAGAGCGGAGATACTGAAAATGAAAAGGGACAATAATCAATATGTGTTTCTGAATCAATTGAATGTCCTGGATGCAGTGCCCACTCTCACTCCCACTCTCAAACAGGATGTACAATAGACTGATTCCACTGTGTTGACAAAGCTGATAATACCTGGCAACGTTCAACACCGTATCTCCTAATCTTTTTAGCTTTCATTGATCCATAAACGGTAGCTACACAATCTCTTTACTATCAGCGTAAAATACACATCTGTTCATGCCGGCCCTCGTTTATCATCTCTTACTTTAGCTCCTGTGCGATGGCTGCGATCTGCTCCACACGGTCCTGATGTGCGGCCAGGTCACTCTCGAAGGCCTCATGTTTCTTCAGCAGTGCCTTGATCTCTGACAGAGAGGCCGTCTCATAGTCGCGCTTCTGCAGCATGTCCTCCTTACCTGCAGAGGGAGACAGAGAAAAATTCACCACTTGAGCTTGCGATAAAGAAAATTTATCTCATATAAACTTGCTCACAACAGTTGTTAAACTGTATTACGGCAAAGAACAATTAAATATAGCATTTCACCTAGCTAACATCACAACAATTTAAATGTTTATGAGGTTGTAATTTCCATTGTGACCTTTACCAGTTTGCCTGAGGCACATGAGACAAAAGCAGAGACGTGCAGGATGTGTGTGTGTGTGTGTGTCTGCTCTCGGACTCCTTTCAATACCTTCAGTCCAAGCTTCATGGATGGCTGCTTTCTGGCGGAATTTCTCCGCCAGGTGGTCGAGTCTTTCCAGCCTGCGAATCTCATTGAGGAGCCACTCTTCATAGCCTTTCTCTGCTCCCTCTAGATTTCCCCACGCATTGTTAATGTCCTTCAGGAAGCAAATGAGAATACTTGAGAATGTATATCATCAAAAGGGAAAATCTATTTAGTTTTTTTATGAACAAAAACTCAAAAACAAGTTTCTGTTGGTTGTTCTGTGCTCTCATATCTTTCAGTACTGTTACTGTGCACTTGCATGATCACTAAAGTTAGATGGAACTTACAAATGCTGATACAAGTTTTGTTAGACTTTACAAAAGAGATAGGATTGTGCAGTTACTCAAAGCATATATTTGTAAAATATTAGAGCACATCTGAAATAAATATTGAAAATATATGAAACATCAGACTTAAGGTCCAGCCTCATGTATAAAGGTGCTGTACATATTTGGGCAGTGAAGCTTCACATTTCAAAGCGAACAAGCAACAAAGGGAGACAAGTTAAAAATGGGTTGATATGTTCTCTGGCAACATGTGCCTACATGATTAAAGCAAGCTGAGGTAACTCTTTGGCCAGTCTTTGCACGAAAGCTTGCCTTGTCTTGCACAAAGGAGGTTTTGGATCTCTCAAAGAGTTGCTGTCAAATTCAAAGATCTTTTCTGTGTGAGTGTGGACTTTCACAAGATGTTGTAACCTACCGAGACCATCTTTCCCTCTGAGGGCATGAAGGCGGGCCTGTTGCTGAGCCTCAGTTTGGTCTGCAGGGTGTTGAAGTTGATCTCAAGTTGGCACTTCTCCTGCACTTTGGGTGGCTTGTGGAGGCGGCGGTAATCTCTGAAGTCCTCCAGCTTCTGCTGCATGGCCTGCATGGTGTTCTCAGGCATGCGGTTCTCCAACCAGGGGATGGTGCGGCGGATCCACTCCAACAGCTGTAGAGGTGTTGTGATGGTGGTTGTGGAGTGTGTGTGTGTGTGTTTGTATAGTCAAGGACAAGAATAAGTGGAAGGGGATGGAAGAAAATCAGGTTCAAGGAAAAGAAGAGAGCAGGAGAGGAAAATGAGACGCATGCAAGTCAAAGAATAAAAAAGGAAAAATCGTGGTTGACAGAGAGGAATTGAATGAGGAATAATGAATGTGTGAAATGAAGAGTCGTGTCAGCAAAAGAAGAATACAGGTTGAGATAATTGGTTAGCAGTTAACTGGTTTGTTATCAAATTCTTACAACCAAATGTAACTCTGAGAACATATTATGTGTGATTTAAAGGACCACATCTGTGCTTTTGCATGTTTTTTCTCATTTGCTACACTTTGTGTGTAATTTTCATTGATGGAGACCATTTTCCATAGTTTAGCAACCAACAGCTGCCCTCAAGGTGTCGTGATTGAAAAAGGTAAACCATCACAGTGAACATTAACTGTTTTTTTTTTTCAAATTAAACAATGCAGCTTGAACCTGACATTGTTTTCAGAAAGTGTTTCTAGTTGGTGCATCAAAGCGCTGATGGCTGATATTCAAGACTTTCAGATGTCTAAGCTTCCCACATGTACTTGAATGCACCACGGAGAAGTCTTTTTAAAGCAATCCATGCCTTTAATGGAAAGTTATTATGATAATATGACTTCTACGACGTAACAAAAACATTGAGAAAATGCAATGCTCGCTTTGATGGAACACTAATGTCACATAATTTTCAAGTCTCTCCATATTGTACAGACATTAACGGAAACTAAAGGCTGCCTGGATGGTAGAAAAAATACCCTTATCAATCTTAAAATATTGAGTTTGGGAAAACAGTCTGAAGAAAAATTATGAGAGCTGAGCTAAAACAGGCAAAAACACTGGTATGGTCTCATAGGAATGACTCTTATGGCACTTTTGTATGCTTAAGACTCAAAACAACAGTGATTTGCCTGGCTGTTTGTTTATCTTTATCTACCATGTCTGTGGTCTATAACCCTGCTCGGAGCACAAACAACCCCGGGGCTGGGAGGCAAGGGAGTGGCTCAAAAAGGGGAAAAGGGAGAGAGAGAGAGGAGGGGGTAGAGGAGATGCAGGGCAATTATAGGAAAATCGGGGTGTGCTCACATCACTGGCCAGCTTCTCATAGTCCTCCATCAGCTGCTCATTCTCTTGGTTGACAGCCAGCACCTTGCAGATCCTGTTGGCCGCTGTCTCCGCCTGGATGACGGGGGCGAGGGGAGAAACAGTGTGAGACAGAGCTGAATGACAGGACTTTTTTGGGCATCGTCATAAAGCTTCGGTGGTGTTCAGTCGTCTACAATGTGCATTGTGTGTATATTTGGTGCGAGCTCTGGGAAATTAAAGGATGTATTTGATTTATTCCTGCAATTTAACTGCAAACATTCATCCATATTGCCCACACAAGTGCCACAGAACTTCCCAAATGAGTAATTTTAGGGATGAAGCAATAGATCCGCAACAATGCTGCAAGCAAGTAAAAACAGGGCAGCTAGTGTATGATGTTATCTCTGTAACATTGTCTGGGCTTGTGTGTTGCACCATGAACCAAAGATTAATAATCTAATGTCTGTTTCTGGCAGGGGGGACTCTAGAGAGCAACACTGACACCTCAAACCCTTAGTCTTTAACAAGGACATGTCATATTGTACCTGTTGTCAGCTGTAGGGGCACCTTTCTCTCTGCACCGCTGTCTTTTTATAGAAAAGCAGCGTACAGTGTTTAATTTTAGCCTCTCAACCTACATACAGTTCTGACTGGGGAAATGGAGAGTGAGGCCCCCTGTGAGGAGGCCCAGTTGGGGAAGAGACTCATCCAGGACACAACACTTCCCTAACATGGTCTGTCAGTCTCCATCACTGGACTGGCAATGCATGAGTGAAGTAGAGTTTCCATGACAACAGTTAACCCGTTGGGTTTAAGATGAGTAAATGTGGTCAGGAAGGCTCATTCAAAAAAAAAAAAAAGAGTAGAGAAAATACAGACAGAAATTTAAGCAACATGCACAAAGTCAGGAGGATGTGCAGCGTATTTTAGTGCAGAAATATTCCATAACCAGCAAGATATAAAACTGTCCACCAGTACTTTTGGGTGTTAAAGTTAAAGTGGCTAAGATAACATAAAAATCGGTAAATGTCATGAATCAGCCCAAACTGCACCGCTATCGATTTCCCTCTAAAGAGCTTGACAAGAAAATGAATACATTAAAAAGGAAGACGGCTGCAGTATTTCCTTCCAGCAGTGTCCTTTTTAAGAGTACAGACAGAGAGTAAGATAGACTTGAATCTCCCTCCCACCCCATTTCATAGCTCAGAGACTGGCATCCCACACAGAGGGCTGCTTCCAGCCTCCTTTGTCGTAAGATCACGGGGGGAAACTTGGCTCAGTCAGAGACATGCTCCGGGGGCTCCAGGAGCAGCAGGCGAGCTGCCTTAAAAGGAAAGCCAGGATGTGCAGGTCGTGCTTCTGTGAGCAAATGTTTGCATGCTGGGCCTGTTTACTGAGAGCCCTGACAGCCTGGACCTCTTTTACAAATTGCTTTGTCCTTACACTAGAGGTAACAGCAATGATTATTAAGGCAATGACTATTTTTAGTGGTTCATTATGAAGCCAACGTGGCCTCAGTTTGTGTCTCTCATGTACAGTATTAATATTACATTTGAATCACAGAGCTAAGCATCCCTGGAGATCTTTCAAACCCCAGAGAAGAAGGGTGTAGAAGCTTTGCCCAGAGTCATAATTAAGTGTTCTCTTTCCCAAGTTTCGACTCAACTCAGGACTAAAAGTAAAAAGTTATGTTATCAGGTACATTTATTCAGGGCTGTAGCCAGGATTTAAGAAATATTGAAGCTTTTATTTTTATGATTTATGATATTATGATAGAGTCTTTTTCAACGTTTATTCATGCAGTTAACCTTCCAGTAACTGTTTCTTGGGGGGTTGTATGGAAAATGCGTTCACAAACAGTTTCCTATTTACACACGTAACAAATACTAATAAGGAGTCCTGTTTCAGTCCACGTGATGGACGTAAGACTGATATTCACTCTCCTTTTATGTCTGTGTTTTGTCTCCACCAGCTCCTGAAGGAAATATTTTGGCTGTTTACCTGTTAAATGCTCCATTATGCTCGCCAGCTAATCACTAACTTTGTGTGTCTGCTTTTTGATGATGGGGTGGTGGTGTACAACAGGTTCATCAGGTTTGTTTTTTGTTTTTTTCACGCCTGTCTACTGCAGCTGGAAATGACTCTATGAGACTGGTGTGTTAAAATAGTAAAGTTACAGACTAGAAGATTAAAACAATTAGCTAAAAGGTGCTAAAACATTCTGTGAGAACTGCAAACTTGGGTAATAATTATATGTGGCTTCATCCCTTTTGCAAGTAAGTCATGTGATCCACTGTTTACATAAAAATACTGATAATAACCGCTTTAACTTTTCAATTATATGTTCAGTAAATTCTCCTAACATGACTGTCTACATTTTGTTTCAAAGTCTTCTTCACACTGCTAGGTATGTAATGCTGGTAGTGAACACTAAATCCATTACTTTTATTTAAATGTCCCTAAAAACAGTCAAATTTTAAGTACTTTGGTCTTACTTACTTGTAATACCAGAATCAGTCTTAAAACACCCAACATGTGGAATATGTGTGTAATTGTGGAATATTAAGTCTACCACAGATCATTAAACCCCCCAAATTCCCGGAAACATTAACCAAGACATGACTTCAGTGACCTCAGCTGTGGTTACATGTATGATCCTGCATTTAGATCTAATAATGTTTACTATTTTAGATCTATTTTAGACATATTACATACATACATTTATATTTTTTGCATCATCCAAAATGAGCAAGGAGATGTCACTTCCAACAAACCATGTTATTTATTAGGGAAGAGAGTCACAACTTAGAAAACTGGTTAAATTTTTTATTGTGCCGCAGCACACAGAAGTTTTATTGACCTGGATGACTCCTTGAGAATTCTGTAAATACCTTCAAAACATGTTGTTTAGAAATTTTCTGGGTTTCTAGGTTCACCAAAACTGCAGGGAGTTATTTTTTTGTCTTCTAGTCAAACAGATTTTTAGACTGCTGCTATCATGGACCTTTTCTTTGTACAGTTAACGTGAGGATTTCCTTGTCCAGATACAGTCAACAAGGAGAAGTGAGTGCGATGGTGTTTATGGGGAAATTTCTGCCCTGGAGGGTACAGTCTGAGGCATTAGACAGGGGAGGAGTAACTGTTCCTCTACCCTCTGTTTCTATGTGAAATCCATGCCAACATTGTAAAACTGCGCGCCAACCAGCAGTGGTTTCCGGACTCCTGCTCCTCGGGAGGTTCAATAGCTCCATTAAGGAGTGGATCCTAATAAAGATTTTAAGTACAGGAGACTTAGCGGATATCCTGTGTGTGTGATAAGTCTCTATTATTCTCTGCAGAGATCTTGAGTGGATTTGGCATGTCTTTGGCATAATGTATTCCACTGAGAGTGTAAGAACGTCATGCTGGCAGGAGAGAAAGGTTGTGCGCTGAATAAAAGATCAATATGCTGCTAAAAAAAGGGCAGATAAGGAGGTTCTGCGTAACTGAGGGTTTGGTTCCCGCTGGGGCTGCGGACAATAAAAACATATGAACTCATAGCACTTGACGGCACATAAAATGAAATATTTCACCACCAGACCTACTTAGAGATAATCCGCATATTTGTGTTTCTTGGACAGGTTAATGTTTTAAAATGAGCTTGGATCAACCAGAAATCCCCCTTGCACCTGAACCGCATTCATGACTTATCGTCTGGAGGTAAAGAAAGTAGTTCCCTGACTGGCTAGTTGTCGTTGTGGTTATTTTCGACTGATTAATTTCATTTTTGTCTGCTAAATCAGCCATGCAGGGTCTGTATTAACTTTTTTCCCAACTTGGCAACAGGTGGAGCAAACTTGTTAGCAAACAGTTTTGTTAGCAACCAAACTTCATTCATTTGGAGTCATGTTACTGTCCACCTGATGACTGTAAGTCTAATATTTACTCTCTTTCTATCTCCTGAGGAAAGTATCTGGCTCTTTCACTGTTCAATGCTACACTATGTTTACCAGCTAGTTACTAATTTTGTGTGCGTGCAGTTTGTTGCTGGAAAGTTATAGAGTATAGAGGCCTTTATGTGAGCTTTTTTGCAGACAACAGCTGGCAGCTACGTCTGGAAACGACACCAGTGAGAGTGAACAAAAACAGTATAGTTATGGGCTGTAAAAACCAAAACAATGAGCTGAATGAAACTAAAAAGCTGTGTGAAACTGTGGGGAACTGCAGAGTCAAGTGATAATTCTCACTCATGGGCTCACTACAAACAACTGACGTACAAGCAGTCATATGATCCATGATTATACAGTAGCAGCTTAAAAGACAATACAAAGCCCTCGAAATATATCAGACATCTAGATTTTTGTATTTCACTGAGTAGATGAAATTGCTGATAAATGAGAATGAATAGTTGAAAAAGCTCCTGAACTTATCACTTATCTCTAAAAGCTTCTTTCAACCTTTAATAGAGAAGTAAACAAGGTAATATTGTCATTTCTGGTGTAGTGAAGTGTTTATCAGGTCATTGTGAAATCACAGTAAGCAGCCAAAAACCAAATATTGGCAAAAATGACCATCATTCTCTGCCAGTCAGTTTGGCAGGTATCCAAGCATTGTTTGGAGATTTTTGGAGATTTTTTTATTTATATTTTCCATTTCATTTCTCACCTTCTGCTTGCCTGAGAACGCGTGGTAGTAACACGACACATAAGTCATGACGGCCTTCTCATCTGGCCTCAAGGTGCTAATGATATCTGCCCAGGGAACAGAGGAAGGGGGAGAGGACAGAGAAGAGAGAAATGCACAAGAGTAAAAGTGTGCAGAGACAAAAGGACCAGCAGGGGGCGTAATCACAAGAGGAGGCAGCACTGGGGTCACAGGTCATCTCCAGTCTACCTTCAGTTTGTCTTTATGTTAGTTTTTAGGGAAATCTTCATTTACCCTAAAAATATTAGGATAAGTTTGACTTAATTTAAAGTGGGAGGTGCGTGGACGAAGTAAAAACACACTTTTAGATTCACGCATTGAAGCCAAGTGTCTGTAGTAACTCATCTTAAAACACAACCAGAGATTTGGTATCTGATATCTGCCAATAAATGTAAAATACAGAGATTTCAGTCTATCAAACCAAAGTCGAGTTTTCTGTGCTATTGCATTTGTATGAAGGGGTAACTTTTTGAACTTTTGCATATTTTCTAACTAAACTTAGAAACATCCCACTCATCTGTCTCAGACAAAATTTAAGGACCGGCTGTGTCATGTATCTGAGATCTATGATGCAATCTAGAGTCCAGCTGTAGTTTCACTGCTCTAAGTGAGGAAAGCCACTCCTCTCCTCTCTCTCCAGTTATAAACACAGACATTTTTTGATCCGAGTTGCTTAAACACAGCTGCGGTAAAATGCTCTCTCCACTGCTGGGCCTCTTAGATGAACGTGGGTCTTATATAACTTGTGCTTCATGATGCTCTGCTTCTCCCTGACTGTCAGAGAGGAGAGAACAGCACAGTCTGAAGCCTGAGTTCCTGGTGTGCAGCAAGGTAGCTGTCATGCTAACAGACAATCATTCATTATCCAATGGGTAAAGTTTAATGCAACACATCGTTCCTCCAGAGAAACACACAAACAGACTCCCCACTTAAGCCAGACGGCATGTATCCATTAAAATGAAAAGACAGCTTGCCGCTTGACTTTGAAGTGCCAGTTTTAATTTCATTCATTCCTCCACCCTCTATTTAAGCTGTCGCTCTCCAGGCTAAACATAACCATCCATTTAAACATGCTACATCTCCCCCACCGTGTTAGACTTCAGGCTAATTTGTTTCTCTTCGTCAGCAACCATGGCTTTTATCACAGGAAATCATCATCATTTATGAGACGAACTTCGCCGCACCTCCCACTCTGTTCAGATTCTGTTCAGCGTAACAAAACCCTAATCAGGGATGAATTTGGGAGCCTACGGTGAACTAACAATGAGGTAGACTGGAGAAACACTTGTGCTCATTGCCTCTGAGAACAGTAATGTAGTCCCATCATGCATTTGGTGGCGTGAACCATGCGGAAAGTGAAGGAGAGTGACCCCTACAGGGGAAGTTGTGCACTGCAGAGAGAGAAGGGCGCTGTTAGGAGAAACACATGAAGACAGAAACAAGGGAGACGGGGAGTGAGGAAGAGGAGGAGGAAGGAAGGAGACGCTGCATCCAGGATACCTTCTGGGCGCCTGAGAAGGCGTGGTAGAAGCTAGAGACGTAGGTCATGATCGCCTTCTCGTCCGGACGGGCAGTGCCCACAATGTCTGCGGGGAAGAGAGGAGGTCAGGGAGGGGATGGAGGATAGAGGACGGAGGGGGGGAGGGAGTTTAGGTTGTTAAAAAGAGCACAGATAAATGAAGACACAGGAAGTAGAGCTGGGGTTCAGCTCTTCACATGAACAATATCCAGAGAGGAAAGAAAAACACACAATGTCACTGTCCAGATGTGCTTTACAGGGAGGATCATATCAACTTTGCAGTCTGGCTTAAACAAAGAAACACACAGATTTTCATGTCTACAACTACTGAGAGAGCAGAAAATCAGACGTTAAGATTCATTATGATGTCTAAAGGCTTTAATTTATATGTAGAGGGAGGACTGTATATTCATATTCAATAAAAACTATGTGTGTGTCTCGCTCTGTGTGCACAGCTGCATGAATGAGTCCAAAATATACTCTCTCAGAACACAAATAAAGCCAAGTTGTATTACGTTTTTACAGTGATCATATAAAGCCAAAGAGGACCTTGGTACCTAGATATTAACAAACAAGTAACACAAGGAGTCCTCACAGGCCTCCCGTCCCGTCTCCTCCATCACTGCCAACACAGAGTCGGTGCGATTTAGCAGTGAACAGGGACAGTGTAGTCAGTAAGAATGTGAGGAATGTAGATTGACGTATTTGCAGGCAGTACTTGAAGCTCTGCCCATTTTCACACCTTGGAACACCTGGCTGCTCGCTGTAGAAAGCAGGCGTGGCTGTCAGATTGCCGGTGTCTGGAAGTTACAAAAATGAGGTGGTACAGGGCCCAACCTTGCCCTGAAAGGAGCTTTTCATCGCCTTCAGACTCTCTAAACAGCACTTCTGAGAGAGTATATATTGGTCTTTAAACACAGGAAGAAGTCTGGGTCTCCTTGTCATTATTATGCTACTTTCCTTCCTTGCCAGCTCACCTTCTGCGTCCAACATTTTGGGGATGTCCAGGTACTTCTCTGCCACGTCGAAGGCTGTGTTCAGGTTGGTCATGGGGTCGTCCTGTCAACCACAGACACAGCAGACCGTCAGCACTCTTTTATGTCTTGAGATGATCATGTTTTTTCTTCTTTGTGATCTTTTTAATTATATATTTTTTCCCTCTATGAAATCAAAATGTTTTCATATCAAGGTGAACGCACCTAATAATAGGATAGTATAATACCTATACTAAGTAAAGCACTATTTCTCTACCTTTTTTTGCTTTCAATGGCAAAAAAGCACATTGTCATAAAACCCTTTCACCATTAAAGCAAAGAAACTCAAAACATACTTTTGTCATTAGTCATAGGTGGTTTGGACTGAAGAGCAAAACTAAAATAGCATCCTGTCTTATTTTCTGGCTGTATTTGTTGGTTGTGCTTAGAAACATTTGATTTAAGGAGACTCTCATCAGTATCTCTGGCTCGCGGCCTTACTGGCTTCTCTATGTGTGTGTCTGACAAGCTCATGTCAGATAACATTCGCTCACCTTGCGCAGTTTTCCATAGTCAATGAGCTCTGGACGGTGTCGATGAATGAGTGCACAGAAACCCAAACCATCTTTCCAGCTGAAAGAGAGAGAGAGAGAGAGAGAGAGAGAGAGAGAATGTTGTGATCAGGGTGAAAGTGAGGTGAAACATAATGAGATGAGGAAAAGAAAAGGAATTTGACTTTAATCTTTGATCGCCTCATTCCCCTCCTTCTGTCTCCCTAATTAGTTTCATGTTACACACCCACATCCTCCCGACAGCATGTGGTGTGTTACTGTAACTTTGCCACTATCAGCCTAAATGGGACATGTTATCTACTGTGCCACATGGTGCAAGTCTTCACTTCAAGGTGAAGAGAAAATAAGAGTAAAAGACCGACTTTAAGCTTCAACTTAATATCAGATTTAACATTAAATATAAAGTCAGGACAAAGTTGCAGTGTGTGGGACAATCTCATTCCATGTAAAGTGAAAACAGTGAACAGTGAGAGGACAGTAAGGAAGCCATTGTTGTGCCTCTCTGAAGAAGAACAAAAAAATGGAAACTTGGGTGACCCATCAAATTATTTTCAAGTGTGGTGACAAAATGGGTTAAAATTGGTTACTTGGTTTTGTGGGACATAGTCTGGAACAAGTTCAGAGAGAAAGAAAGTTCTGCTTGGATACTTTTGTACATTGAACAGACATAGTACTTTGGTACTGGTTTGCTTTAATTTCCCAGAGTAATTGTCTTGGCACATGGTCTCACTGTGACTTACTGACTTGCAGATGTGGTCCAGTTTTATAGTATATTGCAGCACTGTGACTCCACACTCAAACAAACGACTGCTAGGTTTATTTAATTATTCCATGTATTTATTTATATAACTTTTTTTACGATGTAAATGTTAAACATAAACACTACCATTAGCTGTATTTTGCCATACTTAGTTAACACTGCATTAAGTCATTTATTTATTTCTTGGCCACTTGGGGGCAGCGCAATAAGCCGTAAACAGAACACTTACATATTATCACCTTATAAAGTTATAAACAGCTGCGCATTTACACATCGAGCAGACACATTGTAACGCCAGCATTCATCTTGAATTGTGTTTCTGACCTTACAAATGTATGTCTAATGTTTATTCTCCTTTTAGCTCTGGTTTGGGCTCCACCAAGTGCTAAAGTCAAGCCAAGTCAAGTTTATATGGCACGTTTCTTACAACAGGCAAGGAGATATCTTGCAACTAAATGCTCATTGCTAACTTTGTCTGCTGTAGTGTACAGTGGGTTTTTTGAAGCTTTTTGCTGAAAACTGCTGCCTGCTGCAGCTAAAAACGACGCAGATGAGAGCTGTGAGAGTGAACCAAAACATAATGCCAAAACAATGAATTTAAAAAAATGATTAAAACTCTCCATAGAGCTGAGGAGAGCTGCAGGGTTTGGTGTTAATTCTCTGTGGGTTCACCTTTCACATTAAACATAGTGATTTCATCTGTTGTTCATATAAAATATTGATTATAGCTGCTCTAAGCTTTACTTCCCCCTGTAACCTCTCAGTAAATTAGAAACTCTGCAAATACAATCAAAGAAATGCACATAAAAACACATGTACACCAGTTCCAGTAAGCACATGTGCAACAGATGCAGCACTGAAGTGTGCCAAACTGCCAAATTTAAAAGCCAGCACAAAGTTCAAGAACATTACAGTCAAACATAATTCTGTCTACAAATCAATAATCATGTGCTTGTTTATCTGATAGACATATTTTTAGTTTGGCCCTCTGTGTTCCATTGATTAACAGCCTTGATGCAGAAAGCAGGCTGTTTAAATATAGCATGAAGGGCCAGTGCAGCACAATTTGGAAGAGTTGTGAGGATTTACTGGTGCTCTCTGCTTGCGTGGTAACAAATAAATGAGATGGGTTATTTAAATGTATTACTTGCCATTAAAAGTGCCTGTAATGCACGCAAGGGGCTTTTACAAGGCTACTCTTGTACCTGAAGCAGCAGTACTTGAGTGCTTGAGAAAAAAAAAATTAATACAGCTTCCTGTTCTGCCTCTCATGTCTGGCTGAGATGTATTGCTATCATCTCTCACAGAGAGACCACATCAAAGGCCTGGCCTCTGCTCTGGCAATCCCCCTCTCCGGCAACGGGATCATCAGGCCTCTCCCTTTACCTTCTCCTGAAATGACCTCGTCTCCACCTTTCTTCTCGCCTCGGCTTTCATCCACATCTGAGGATCACAGTGGTCTTCTTTCAATAATTCAACACGCATGGGATCATTGCATGACGTGGTTTCAGGGCCCCAAACACACGCGCAGCAGAAACAGGCTTGACTCATATCCACGTATGCAGTTTTTCCACTTGTAATTAGATTCCTGGCATGCAACAAACTTACTGATATGTATTTAAATACGCTGGCTGATTACTGCCACCTCCTCTCCTTCTTTGTTGGTTTATGATATGTCTGTTGGTCTGTTCTGTGTTAAGTCTGTCTGCTTTCATGTCAGCTCTGTTCACCATCACTGCTGTCTGAGTCCACTGCTGTAGTCTGTGCTGAATCAGGAACCATTTTTTGAAATTATATATTTACGTAATTCTGGTGTGCTAAAAGTTTAAGTTCTTATAAAATCAGAATTTAACCAGACAAGCTGATGACCACTTTTTCATACGTGTCAACATTGAGGCTTTGAAAATAAGGGAGATTTTCCAGGACCCCACCTGACCATAATTTTTACATTATGAAAAGAGTTTCCTCTCTCGGCTCCAGAGATCTAATCGCCAGGTGCCTTTACTGGCAGCCCTGCTGTAATCGAACAGACAGTTAATGTGTTGTGTGGCTTCTCGGGCACACTTTTGTTTAACAGACCTAGCATGCCGAACAACACTAAAGTCCACCCCTACAAACCTTGCAAAATACGACTGTTTCCTAAAAGTCTTTTGTCAGGACTAGGAAAATAGCCTCTTCAGTCTTTAAATATTTACACAGAGATCTCTCTTATATTTCACCTATTTCGTTAAGGCACAGTTACTGAGGTCAACAGCATTTTAACAGCTTAAGAAAACATCTTGTTAATCGAGTTGTTGTGTAGGGTTACCATAGTAACAAAAGCTGTAATAAAAGATCTATAAATCCTTTTATAACAGGTTGTCGTTCTTGTGCTTTGACATTTGTTAGTGGGGATGCCCTTTAGTGTGCATTTGGACTTGTGTTTGGGTCATAAGAGGGATTATTTTTGTATGACTCTCTACATTGTTATTTAGGAAAAATCCTGCCTTTAACAGTAACAGCTGTCTCTGTGTCTCATACGAGGAAACAATGTTCAAACGGAAAACAAAACGAGCGCTCCTAGAAGCTACAACAGAAAATGTGGTGGGAGGCCAGTCTGAGCTAACAGCTGTGAAGTGATATGAAAAATGGGTAAATGGCGTTAACGTGCATATAGTCTCCACTACAGCCCTGTGTATAACTGTAAAAATAAAAAAGGGAAATACTGGAGATTTTTTCTGGGAAAATTAAGAAAACAGAAGCATGGCAGGAGAGGAGGTGAAAATACGGGAGAAACCCAGGAAAAACGGGAGAGTTGACAAGCCTGCTTTTTTATTTAAAGCAGTGGGCCAAGAGATGATTGCATTATGGAGGGATTTATACTGTAAAACCTACTCCTACGATGTTGTGTGTTAGTCGGAAACCATTTGAAGAGAGTTTGACATTTTGGGATTAACATTTGTTCTCTTCCTTGTCAAAAATTATGAATAGATCAATACCACTCTCATATTTGCCCATTAAAGTTAGCTTGGCTTAGCTTGGCCTAAAGACTGGAAGCATGCTATATCCAAAGAAAAGTGAATCTACTTATCCGCATCTCTGAATTTCACAAATTTCATGTTATATATTTGTTTAATCCTACAAAAGTGTTACGCTAACATCTGTTAGCTGTAGCTTCATATCTAACAAACATCTTCTTATTTTCGAACCATAACTTTATTTCAAACTGTGTCGTGTTTGTACTTTTTTAACTAAGTCTGGTGTCTTAGTGCCAGATGAAAACACCACCACTTAAATTCAGATGACGCCAAATAGCTGCAACAAGCTGCCAGGAAACTGCGAGTTTCAGTCATCTTTCCAACAAAATGAACTGTGAAGCATCTGGAGTGAGAATTTCTTAAAAAACTGAACCTAAAATGCAGGTTTTACATGTATGAGAAGACAAAATTTTATGTCAGATAGTCAGAAGTTTCTTCTAGTCCATAGGCAAATCACTCTCTAGACTGAGGCATCTATTTAACTTAATTCTTTATGTCATCTTAACTGCTACAGTACTAACACCAGAGACAGTAAATGTGTGGGCTACATCCATCCTGCCAGCTCAAATTACAACTGAAATTGTTTTGACACCCCCCTTCAGGAGAACGTCTAAGCCTGAGGGATGACAAGAAACCATACTTGTTTACAAGCTCTGATTCGGTTATAATTGGTCAGTGCAAACATAGACAAGCCAAATACAAAAATGCACCACTAAGGTTTGGACCAGATATAACTGACTTCAGGTGAAGTGATTGCACTCCTGCTTGCTGACATTCTTAACTATAACTCGGCATGAGAGCAGAGTGACCTTTTCGTGTTAGTTATGATGTTTTACTCCTCAAAGTCTTACCTGATGTGAAAGTTTTGTATGTTGACATTCTTATAGGGCGCAGTCTTCCTCTGGCACCACAACAGGAGGCCCTCTTTGGCAGATGTCTCTGTGGTTGAGGAGAAGGGATCATTGTGAAGTTGGAGAAACTCTCAGACTTTTACTTTGACTGACTCTCGACTAATCCCTGTTTAGTGGTGGATTAAGTGGAGGTGAGGCGAATGGGAAGCATGTGTGATTGCCCCGATGTTTCATGCTTTGTTGTTTCCGGTGGATACAGAGGAGTGTCTGGTGTTGTTTTGCACCCAAACAGTAAAAATAAAACACTTTTAACTACTCTATGCTGTATTTTACGGCTAAAACCTGATCACTTCTGACACTTAAATAGGATTACATTGTAAGTGCATTATATACACTAACCAAGGAGAGGACCATATCGTTAACATTTCCCTCTCCATAGGAAAAGAGAAGTCTGTAGGTATTCATATTCAGATTAACATGCATTAGCTCAAGTCTATATCTGGTATTGTGCTTTCTTTTTCTTTTAAGATCAGTCTGATGTGTGACAAAGGTCCTAACGCTGAGACACTGTGTCAATGAAAAGTGTTTTCAATTGCAAATGAAGACAGTGAAAGATCTTTTCAATAAAGCGAATGAATAGGAAGCGTGTGGAAGTGTTCCCACACAAACACACACAGAGACACACACACACACACACACACACACACACAGACACAGTACCTTCCACAGAAATGTCTTGGATGGCGAAGCGGAGGATTATGGTCCAGATCATTCCCAGGGTCATCTTAGCGTTGCCGTCTACAATCTCTGCAGAAAGGGCAAAGCAATAACATTCAGGCTACATTTTACATGTTGCATGTTAAACAGCCACACTTGATTTGTTTAAAAGTTTAATTTATTATTTTTATTGCATTACACAAGATTTCTGTGCTTCATGAGGCCTGAGGATAACTAAAATGTCAAGATTGTGGATACATTGATGATGTAAGTGAGCATGAGACCCTAATTTACTTGATTTAGTCAATTCTCTGTTTCACTGCCAGTGTTCTGATTTGTAATATTTTCGTTCATTCATCTTTTATTGCAATTAAACTGTTAGAACAGCCTTTTGAATCCAGTGTTTAAATGCGCTCCCAACATCAGATCAGGTGGCAGTGCCACCATGATCACTGTAGTTTTCTCACACATATTTGTTAATCTGTTTATTTGTTCGCACTGATTTGTTAATTTGCAGGTAAAGATATCTAGATATTATTGTTATTAGTGGGCCAAATTTGGTGAAAAGTTACTGCTTCAACAGCATTTCATTCACTACATTATAACTATGAGCAGTTAACACCTGCTTCACACTGACAAACAGTAATTTAAATGCTGTTTAAACAACTTTTATATGTATTTAGAAAAAAATTCACTTTTCAACCAAAGCCTAGTTTCAACCTCGACTGACCTGCAGAAAACAAATCAGTGCCTACTGACCTGTTGTTCACAGAAACATGTGATATTGTATTGATTGAATAGCGGTTTTCCAGTCACTCCATGCTGGGGGTAATAATTAGGCTGCAGATTATCTTGAATAAATCCTCATTCATTATGACAACATAGTAAAACATTTAGTTAATACTCTTAACATCCAATAACATTATGGCACGCAGGAATTAAACCCTTATAATGTTACATAAAAACAACAATGATGATTAAAGTGATGTAAATAAGAGTAAAATGTAATGTGTAGAGTAACTAAGGTAACAATATGTACAGTAGCACAGCAACTTTTCAATATTAGATTTTAACTGTTACACATCGTGAAATGATTATCTAATGTCTAATAATTTGGGTATCCGGCTACTTTATATGAATGACCTTGACTCACTGTTTGTTTGTTTTTTATTTGACTGTGCTCTGCTTTACTCCTGTATAATCCTGCTGACTTCCTCTTTTCTTAACTGTGTATTTCGTTAACTGTTATGTTTGTTATTGTTTTATAGTGTTGACGACTATATTGGCAACTAGAAATGAGGTAGCCACTTGACACTGTGACTGTTTATTATTATGTCTTGAAAAGAATAAACAGATAGACTACTACAATCTATCAAAAACAGGTTGTGTAAGAGTTAAAATAAGAACACAAAAATACACAATATTAGAGGCTATTTATAACTTTTGGAAAGAGCATATGAAACAGAAACTGATGGATAAAAATCCTCTTTTTGAAAAAAAAAACAACCATGTATTTCAAAATGTTATCTTGTATTTATGAACAGCTTTTCATGAGCCTTACAGATTAAGATTTAGAGACAAAATAATCTGTTGATTCAACACCATAACTCCAGTGCCATGAATTTCCACACCAGGAGGGAAACCGAAGCCGTCGGTACTGAAACGCCCTCATGAATGACATGTGTGATGAATTTGAACCTGGACCTGTTAAGCTGTCAATCAGCTGTGTGCCTGCAGTTAAAGGCTGTGAATGAGCTGCCTCTGTCCAGTCCTCTCTGTATTGTCGATAACGAAAATCCGCTACAACAGGTCACCCTGTTTGCCCGCCTTCAATAATCATTCGTTTCTCCCTCTAATCCAATAAGGCGCTGGGCACGGCAGCTCCAGAGCCGCTCGACTGTGACGGACAAACTCGGACTGTGAGATGTCAGTCAGATGTCTGGACATGTAACACGGTGTGAAAGACGGTTTGGATTGAATTAAGAAGGAGGGGGCGAAAAAAGTCGTGCTCGGTGGTTCGGGCTGACACATGCAGATACATGTTCAGATTAGCTCTAATGAACATGACTGATCAACATGGGGGAGGAACATAAATCCTGTTAATTCCATTTGAAACTGCACCCCCTCCTTCATCCCTCATCCACAACAACCCCCCTGATGAGACAGAGCTGAGCCTTCAACTAGTCTCATCCCACCACAACTGCTAGCAGGGATCTGGGCCGCAGGGCCGCTCGACCAGGAGGGGATTCCAAGCAGCTAATCTGTCTGGAATGCTGGTCTGGCTTAGACGCTTTTACTCCGGCCTCCTGCAAGAAAACCTCCTTCTTACTAAGCAATTTTTATCCTTTATTGAACCGAGAAGTCTTGTTTTCTTCAAACCAGACAAAACCTGTCAGATTGAGTGCAGTCGGATTATACTGACATATTTCAGTTTTTTAGAATGAAAAAGAGTCGATATGATTAATTGACTTTTCTGAATTATTTTTCAATTAACAAAAAAAAATTAATAGCACATTTTTTTAATTTTTAAAGGTTAATTTAAGATTAAGATGGTAAATTGAGTGTCAGTGGGTTTCAGACTGGGCTCTGGGAAGTTGTGATTGGCATTTTTTGACATTTATAGGCCAAATGATTAATTGACTAATCAAGAAAATAATGGGCGCAGATGAATCAAATGAAAATAACTGTTGCAGCCCAAAAATGAAGTGTAATTTTGTGATTTTTTTTTTTAAAGTAATGCCCCTTACTCTGACTTCTATTCCATTTAAGGACAGGTATTGTTTCAAATGTTTTGATATTATGCCAACATGCAACTTGAGTTTCCATATTAAAACCAAAAGTATACATCCATTGAGGGATATAAACATGTTTAACGTGTTATGTTTAACATGATACACATGTTATTCACAGTTTTTTTTAACTGGTTTAACTGAACAGAGGAAGCCAAAGTTTTTGACACAAACAAATGGTAGTTTTTTAGGAACACAAGCAGTCACTTTTCTTAATTAAATACAGTTTAAAACTAGAAAAATGATAATTTGATCAAAGATTAAGTAAACAAGACTCATGAATCAATGCCAATGTTTAGTACAGACACAAAGATGTGTTGAGTTTACCACACTGGCAGATGTTTCACTTGTTATAATAAAATATAATATTTTAGGAAAACTGCACTGATTAGAGAGTGATTTTTTGCAGTGTGTTTACACCCAGAGACAACAGCAAGCAGGGGAAGATTCACAATGTCAAAGTAAAGGTAAAAATATGTTAATTCAATTGATTCACATTTATGGCAATGTAGCAGGATTATGTACTATATCAGTGGATTTTGAGCGGCACCTTTTTTGTGTTTGATATTTACAAAACTTTTGATTTTTAACATGCTCGTGTCTGACAGTGACTGACACAGAAAAAGCTACAGATTGAAAGAGTAGAGCGACTAAACACTTGGGGTCATATGGGTCAGAGGATCAACCTATTAGTGGTGCTGTGGTGGGACGTAATGTACAGGGCCGGGCCCTTGGGAGAGCCAGATCCCCAGTGTGTTTGACCTGGATTTGACTAATTTACAAAGGCTCATGTTTTTTAATTGGTCAATTAACCAAAATAACACATTTTCTCACTTACCCCTAGTTGTGTCTGTCCACGCAGATAGTTTTGGTTTTTGACTTATATGTGCCTCTGGAAGTGCTGCCAACCCAGTACAAATGAGGTGAATAAAATGTTGTATGTGCTCTTCATACCACTAACAAAAGACATCTGAAAATCTAAGCAGCATTTTTTTTTCTTAGAAACAATGTCTTTGTTATTCTGAATAATCCACAGACCTCACTGAAAACTGTTTCCATTTAGGACTACTTCTTCGTTAGAAAGTAGTTCCAGTGAAAACTGTTGACAGTGAGCTGTGTGGATGATCCAGAGTAACTATTACAGTGTTTCTGGAAAGACATGTTGCTCTTTAGTTTTTCAGATGTCATTTTTTTGATGCTTTGAGCAGCACATATACGTTTCCATTCCCCTCCGTTGTACTGGAGCGGCAGCAGAAATCTCAGATATTTCAGAATAATGAAGCCCAAATTATCTGCATGGCTAGATGCTACTAGGTGTAAATAGAAAAATGTATATAATATGAGTGAGCTCACCCTTCAAGTGACTTCAAATATTTTGAGAACTCCTTATAATATCTGTTTACTGCAACATGTGCTTGCTACTTTGTCATTTCCAGAAAATGCCAGAGGGGTGTGTGTGAGGTTGTGAGAAAGGAAGATAGATAGATAGATAGTGAGGGAGAGAGAGAGTGGAGTGTTTACTCTACTAAAGACTTGTTTACTCTCCGTTGGGAGGAGGACGGACATCCCCAAGTTATTTGTGCTGAACAATGAGCAGCCTCAGCCCCTGAGGGGATTGCTGATCCTAAGATCCACTCTCAGAAAATGCACTGCAAAGCACAACCTCCGCCGGAACACTCTGGAATAAGGATCTCATTAAACTGCACAGCAGCCAGCAGCACTGCCATGGTAACAAGAGACAGAGAAGGCCACAGACCGCATCATGCATAACTATTTACAACAGAATAGTAGCTATTGATTTGGCTGATGGCCTAAGTAAAATCAATATGTCACAAACTGAGATGTAGACAAACTTAGAGAAGGTCAGGTGACTTTGTGGAAATGTGTGACCTTCGTCTTCAAACAGAAACATCACAGTGAGACAGAGCTGTGACCTCACTCACCCTCTGCACCAATAGACACCAGTTTCACTCCTTTGCTGGCGATGAAGTCAAGCGCTTTGTTAACGTTGGAGATCTTGTGGACTCTCATCTTGCCTCTCTCTGGTTTGGCCAAGCGTTCGCCTAGACAAAGACAAGACAACACCAGACAGTTAGAGGACGATGAGGACATCTAGCAGCTTCCCTCACAATAACTAACTACATTTACTCAAGTACAATGCTAAAGTACAATTTTGAGCTACTTGAAGTTGAGTTGAGTATTTCCATGCTACGTAATACCTTTACCCCAAAACATTTAAGAGGGAAATATTCTACTTTTTACTAGAGTGCAGTATCTGAGAGTTGAAGTGACTTCGCAAATTAAGAATTTAAATACAAAACACAACCTGAGTTCTTCAAACATGATGCACTGTTGCAGATTAAACTACCAAAAGATATTATAATATATCATATGATTCTGACAGGAGTCATTCTGCTGCATAGATGCAATTGTTTCTCCTGCAGTTGCACTAAGATTTTATTATATTGCTATGTATATGTTTTGTATAATATTTTATCATATTTAACTACTTTATTTTATTCTCTATTTATTCAGTTTTATCCAAGCTGCTGAACTGAGGATTGCTGCAAAACTGTTTTCATTGTGTATTAATACAATGACAATTAAGAATCTGACTATCTACCTATCTACCTACCTATCTATCTATCTATCTATCTATCTATCTATCTATCTATCTATCTATCTATCTATCTACCTATCTATCTATCTATCTAATGAGCAGTTTTACATTAAATACATATATATTTTGCTGATAATACATCTCTATTTTTCCTTGATAGTATCTGAATGTTTCTTCAACCACTGTCTCTGCAAATATACATAAAATGGAAAAACAGTGCCATGAGCGACCACACAGTCTGCTGGAGCACATCTACACTCAAAACTAATAGAATCTTTTCAATATCACACGATATTTGCTGGATGCACGATGCTGGTTTACATCTGATTTTGTTCAAATGCTGTCTATGCAAATTGTTTTCATTCAGTTAATGTTTGGGTATAAAGTTTTTTGGTTTTTTTCTACCTGAGATGACCTCCAGCAGCAGCATGAGTTTCAGTCCATCCCGGAAGTCCTCCTCGATGTTCTCAATCTGCGTGCCTGCTTTCCTCAGGTGAGAGTTACACCAAGCTGTAAATGTCTATAGAGATAGAGAAAAGAAAGAAAATATAAACATGTGATCCACTGCAGTGCAAAAACTGTATGTGTCTGCAGCAGCCAGAAGGCTGTTATTCCAGCTCTGGATACACATGAAGTGCCACCAGAGTCCCTTTATGTTTGTTAATATTGTAAAGTTATTAAATTCACACTATTTTACAATCTGTTGACAATGGCACCAGTCCAGTGCATAAACTCAGCAAGGTTAACAGCAATACAGAATTATATTTGAGTTGGTCAACATAATGGTAGCAGGTCGGTGTACAGCTGGAAGATACAGATTTAAGCCTCCCACGTTGGAAAAATCTCTGCTTCATGTGTCTGTGGGCAAAACATTGAATCACTTCTGGATCTGTGGATGTTGGTCTGCAGCTGAACATGACCTCTGACCTTTAAGCAGAGGGGTGAGAGAATTTTCCTACAGAGACCAATAAAGTGTAAGATCAGACCCCTGAAAATGAAATTTCAGTGCAAATCAGTTGACTAATGAATGTGTTGGTTCATTCACGTACGCCACCAGTCAAAAGTTTGGACACTTTCTCATTCAAAGGAATGGAAAGGTGTGTCCAGACTCCAACTCCTTCATGACTAAAACACACCTTCTCCATGGAGCCACAGCACACTGGAGCATTGAATACTGTACATGTATACAGTAGGTGTAGCAGGCCTCGGATTCTCTGGCATTGCTGGCATGCAAACACGCTAATGGAAAACATCTGGGGTAGGATCTCAGCCGCCCAACAGGAGCTGGCATGAGCAGTGGGCCCGCCGTACACCCCACTGTGAACGCCTCTTTATGAGTTCCCGGGTTAATTACACCCAGGGCCCAAACATCAGGCACCATGTTTCCACCAGAGATCCGAAGGAGGACCTGCAGGAGCAAAGCCAGACGTTTATGAAAGCCAGCACTGTCTTTCACTGGCCTGCCTTCCAGTGCCGAGGAACAAAAGCCATTTAAAAGTCACTGGCAAGCTGGTGCAGAGCACTCTTGGAACTTGTGAGATGAGATCACTCTTAAAATGGAGTGGCATGAGGTTTACATGGCTATCAATAAACTTGAGTGTGGAAGAGCCCGCTTTCAGATGTGTGGCCGCCACATGCCAGGAGTTCCAGCCAATGAAAAAGCCAAAGGAAACTCTGCGGATACTGTAGAAGATGCAGAGGGAAAAGCACAGATTATATGGTGTTTTATCTCCATATAGATTTATGTGCAACTGGCAGGCACACGCCCTCTGCCCGTAAGATACTGTATTCCTGCAAAGTTACTCTTGATTTAAGTCAAGTACCAACAGGAACTTGTATATTTCGTCAATCCTAATCAATAGTGTCTTTAGAAGCTTGCCAAAGACCTTAAACTGTTAAAGCAGATCTGTGGTGTCAGCAACTGACATGAATATAATTTAACTTAAGTGTTAAGATGAAGGTTTCTTGCTGGCTCTGCAGGTTCAGGTTCTCACAGTCTTGTGGGTTTTTTTTAGTCCAGGAAGTCATTTTTGACAAGTGCCAGTCCGTCTTCTTTCCCTTCCCTTTTTTGGTCAACTTTCCCACAAATTCATCAATCAGAAGTCCCTTCAACAGACGACGGGAGGAAAATGTAGTGCCATGAGGCAATTTTGCATGCTGACAACTACAAATGGCAGCAAGAGGTGACTGATATTTTTTTAACTTTAATTAACTGAAATAAAATGTCAACAGCACACTCTTCATATCTACAACAAAGGATAAAAAGATGAGAGACATGAAAGAGTCCAGCTCTCGGAAGAATTCACAAGCGAGTCCTTTGTGCAAGTGCAGACTTACACCACTTAATACCATAATTTTATTTGGGCAAATAAAGCGTGAGAGCTTCGGGTAATATGTTTTAAGTAGATAAAATGAGCACATTTATACTTAAAACTCTTGCTAAGTGCAGCTTTAACAGGAACAGACAGATGAAAATGTCAAAAGGCTTTAAGTCAACCTGCAAAGAGCACAGTTGTGAAAACGACTCAAAGTTCACAGAAGGAATGTTAGCTTGTTAAATGTGCTGGAAGGAGGGTACGTTTGGCTGCTCTGGGCTGGGCGACGGGCCTCCTCCTGACAAGAATTAGCCGGCCCTCCTGCAGCTCCTCTAACTCTACGGGTCACTGTGGAGTTTGGCAGCAGCACACAGTCCATCCTGGCAGCCACCTGCACCGTCACATGACCCACTGGCTGCTTTATGGTCAACACTCTCAGGCCCTTCAGGTGTTCGGGGGCTCTTTACAGGGCATGACACTGAGTTACTGCTCCACTGATCACAGTGGCAGGTTACTGTATTAGCAGAGAGTTAGATACAGTATCCAAATAAAAACCTGCAGTCATTCTGTTCTCACAAAAATCCATAAATGATTATTAGATTTGAAGGGCCAATAGTTACCCAAAGATAGCGAGACTTTGTTTAGTCCTCATCCAAAAAGCCTTTTCTCTCATAATGATAAAAGATTGAAAATATGAGAAGGTATCAAATTTTTCTTCATGGATCATCAATTTTTGAGGACGTTGACTTTTTGCCTGGGACGTGCAGCCTTGCTTTAAAACAACACAGCTGGAAACATTAAAAAGTCAGAAGAGGTCTGAGTTTTCAACCAATTCTTGAAGCTAACATTACTTTAGTTAGCAAGCTTTCTGTAGCTGATCAAATCTGCCAACAACGTGTCAATATTTTAGGTAAAAACAGGCATCAACCCGACTGATGATTGATCATTTGGCACTTTTGTCCAAAGCAATAACAATGTACTATGGTGGCTATTGGGATATAAAATGACCTGACTGCTGTGCATTTCATTTACATATGACTCTAGTCTTGCTTTGTGAAAGATCTGAAGCTTGGCACAACATAATTAATTGTTGTGGTGGACTACTGAAGGAGCTAACGGTGAAACATGTCCTCTGAGAGATGTGTTTTCCTCAGTTGCTATCACTCCGGTAAAATTGCAGGCGGTGGGTTTTCCCCGGTGGAGAGCCAAAGTATAGTCAGAGGATGAGTAGCATCATTATAAACACACTTCACCCTCACATATCATCATCAGATACCACTCATAACATCGATCATCATTGTGTTGAAGAGGTTATTTGATATACTGTATGCTATAATTTAGTATTTTTTGCTGCATCCAGTTTCCAGTCAGCTTCATCTACTTCTCTATCTCTTTCGAATCTCTTTAACTCTCCAGAATGACTTTTTGACAAACTCCAGACACAAAAACTGGTGCAAACTTGATGCATTCCTCTGTCGGTCATATTGTTGGACAGAACAACTGTAAGCTCAAGAGAGAGAGGTTTTTTTTTCCAGTTCTCTTGTTGCTACGTTTCTCTATAATTTACTGAGGCTGCTGTTGGTAGAGAAAGTAGTCCCTTTGCTGCTTTTAGTGAAGATTCCTCTGGGTATAATTGTTGAAAAGTCAGTGCAAAATGGCAGGTCTCAGAGGAAGCAACGGCTGTTTTAAACTTTAATCGGCACTATGAAAAGATTGACTTTCAAACCCCATTGAAACTGTGCTACATGCATCTTACCTACCAATAACTTTGGCCTGTTACAACAGGAATAAGCACAAAACAGTTAAATATTCCCTGCTGCTTATTTCATAGATGTAGACTGATACATGCAGCATTTTGCTGTGTATAAAGTGTCTCATATGATCTCTGTGCACTCTCATGTGTGATCGTGTTGTCCTTGTACAGTTTCCGTCAGTGCAATATGTGCTGTGAATCTCTAAGCTGTTAACATGTCTGCACCAGAGTCCACAGGACCAATATCTGCTCATCAACTAACAGTCAGTGAAAATCATTCTCATTACTTGAGGCTTAAGCACTGTCTGCTTCAGCTTCAGCTTCAGCTTCAGCACAACATGTCGTGTAAACGGAGCTTAGCAAAAGCACGACTGCGTCTGTGGGGAACAACACAGGGGTCGTAAATTTTGAGGGCCCCCCCACCCGTCACCCTCCCCTTCCCTCGTCTGCCTCCTCTTTCGCGTCTCAGCCTCCCAGAACTGAGGCGAGCTGTAAAAACAACAGGGGTTAAGAGCGGGAGGAATCTGCTCCACATCAACTTCAGGGAAAGTTGCCAGTCAGCGTCATTACGTACAACATTTTTCCCATGGCAACCACTGAATGCACAGCTTTATCAGGTAAACCTACGTACCGTACTCAGTGGTGTGATTATACATAAAAGAAGATGAAAACTATGAGCCTAATCACCAGAATGTGTTGCTCCATTTTCAGACTGATCATTACTGGCTGCAACATTTATTTTCATTATCTTTTTTTCCCCCTTTCTTTTCAATTAATTGATTCATCCTGTTGTGTTGTCAGGAAATTGTTAGAAAATTGTGAAAATGCCTTCCACAGGTCTCCAGAGCCAAAGGTGATGTTTTTGTTTAATGATTTGTTATTAATTAAAAGTCCAAAACTCCAAAGTATTTAATTTATAATAATATAAAACAGAGAAAAGCTGCAAATCCTCAGATATGAGGAGCCGGGACCAACGATTTTTGGCCTTTTTGCTTGAAAATTTTGACAAAACAATCCTAACTGACTTACTAGCTTTTTCCCAGAGCTTTCAGCTGTATCACATGGTATTGTGTAATGTGGTGTTGTTTCCATTATGATTTTACAAATTTAATTCAGATCATGTACTGTCAGAGAGGTTGAGAAAACATTTAGACTGTGAAAGAAGTTTTGCGTAATTACTGTGCTGAAACAATTAGTTGGTTGAGTAATCCATCCCAACACATGATCCACTCACTAGCTTTTTAACCATATTACATGGCCTTCATCAGCAGATGAAGTTTGTTAAGATGTCATGGACACGGATTTTCTGACAGTAGCTGTTATAATTTCATCTACAGTATAGCACTTTTCTTGTCTGTGTTGGCATATAAGCTGATTCTTGACCAGGAAAATACTTTCATGATGGAGACCAATGATGACCATATGATACAGCTGAAAGCTCCAGAAAAAGCTGGTGAGCATACTTTGAGTTGGAACTGTTTTGTAGGACCTTTCTAAGGTTAAGGATGAACTTTCAATGCATAACTTATAAGCCAACACAAACATATGCACCCTACATGACAAATGAGCAAACTCAACTTCATCCACTGATAAAAGCCATGTAATGTGGTTGAAACAAAAAGCTAGTGAGTGGAGGTTAAGTTGGGATTGGGTTTTTTTTTTTTTTCCGAATCAAAAAATTTGTCAGTTAACTTTATGACAATGAAGAGGTTTACCTTTCTAAACTTCTCTGCCTGAACCACATGATCAGAATAAAATGTCTGAAAAGATGACGGATGCAGCGTCATCAACCTTCAAACTTGTGACACATTGACCACGTTTTTCAAAACTCACTATCTCTCCTCGCTCCTGTAACTTTCCCCACCTCTCACTCTGCTCCCAGCCTCCCCCCTTTCGTTCCCCCCCTCTCTCCTCCCTTCCATTCCATTAATCAACCTCAGTTAGGAAAATATTTCCTGCGTCTCTGCCAGTTCCATATTAGTACAATACTTTTACTGAAACAAGCCAGCTCATGAGTGCGAGTCGCTGCCATATCCGAACACACAGGCAGGCAGACAAGTTTAACGGCGAGAGGAAAGGCAGATATTGCTGGCAGAGCGTCTGACACAGGAAGGCGGTTTTCAACACCGCGGCCAGTTTCTCAAGCCTGAGTCTCCAACTCAGGGGTACTGAGGGCCTCTCATGTCCCGATGAAACCCCAGAAATGGGCAGATAAATTGCAAGAAAAACATCTTGAAAAATATCTTTCCAGCGTCTTAACAAAGCAGTAGAAAGGAGCTGTGACGAGGTTGAAAGGGGGAAAACTATTTCTCTTTTATAATCAAATCCACAGCACAAAAAAACTGTAACGGCACCCACAGCTTGAGCTGTAGCTCAAATGAATACTGTCTGGATGAGTTGAGGGGGATCTGGGCCTCTGTGAATCCCAGGGAGGTAAACGTTTCTCTCCTGTTAAGTCTATTTCTGCTGCTTTCGTCTCTCTCTCAGGCTCGTGGGGGCCAGAAAATGCTGGTGGAAAGAGTTTCTCGTGCCAGGAAAACAGAGCTGCTAACAGCTACAGCACCTTCCTACATTGCAGACTTCCAGATTATTTCCTGATGTGTGATGGATTGGGGCATCGCGCGTAACCAGACGAGTTCACTGAGAGCATGTTCTGATTTAAAATGGCACCCTGGAGGGACAGCTGTGGAGGAGAGGAGGAGTGCTGAAGGCCTCATCAATGATAGATGGTAAGGATAAAGGAGAACTTTTGTCATTCATTTCCGTTACTTCGACTTTCCAGATCTAAACTGCAGCATTCTGGTCATGTCCTCCTTGTTTTTGAGACAAGGTTTTATGGTGAACAGGAAAAGGCTCTTTCATACCAGCATTAAAACTTCTCATGACAAAATCAGTTCATTTGAGCAGTATTGCTGCACTCTGTAGATTTGCTCACAGTGGTGAGGTCAATCTTTCAGTCTTTCTGCACAAATCTTTCACGCAGAGTTCAATTTTGGTGAACTTTCTCATGCAAATTCATATTGTTGACCAATAACAGGCAGTCTCAAAGGTGCTGACCTTTGAGGAAACAGACAGTCAAAAATAGAGGAAACTATTGTAACTTATTAGCTGTCTTGAGCCATCCGATTTTATTCCACCCTGTTCTACTGGAGTTTAACAACTTGAAAAAAGACAAATGGTTTGTAGACAGTTGTGAAAGAGGAATCGATGCTACAATATGTCTCTTGAATAAATTGTGTGAACTTAATTGTCCCTTTAGTGACCGAGCAAACAAGCTTGCTAAATTCACCAAATGACTTTGGTGAAATCAAATAACTTTTGGCAAAAAAAAAACCCTTATGTGCTTCAGAGACAGCCGTAGACGTCATACTGGTTTGTCACAAAAATAGAAAAATTACCACCTCTAAACCCGCAGAGATCCTGTGTTTAACAGCAAAACCTTAGAAAAGTCACAGCTGTTTGATGAATGTGGTATTTGCGATCAACCGACGTGCAAGTTGTTTGAAAAAAAAAAGTTGCTGCAACTTTGACACTTGCGGCAGTTTGGCTGACTCAGAATCAGAAAGAAGAGGACAACAATGAAGAAAAACAGATACTGCATACCGTGATCGGTATTCCAGCAGAAACCTAAATTTGGTCCAAAAGGCACAAAACATAAACAAAAACTTCAAAAACAAGCAGGAGAAACACAAGTGTTAAAACATTCATGCTGCTCTCCTGTGCATTTTTGACAGTGCCGGTACCAGATATAAGTTGCATCCTAAAATAAAAATAAGGTTATGATTTCTTTATTGTCAAACTAAATTTGTCCTCTGCATTTGATCCATCCTGCACACTAGGAGCAGTTTGGTAGCCGCAATGCAGCAACTCCAGTTCTTTTTGCCAGTGCCAGCGGCCACCCAGCAGAAACATGCAAACTGCACACAGAGAGGACCTGAGACGGCCTTGGTTATAGAACCCAGGACCTTCTTTCTGTGAGGCATCAGCTCCAAACCACTTGACTATGTGCTCATGCCCAAAAAATGACCTGTCATCCAAAAAATGAAATTGAGAGGTCAATCAGAATTGACATTGAGAATCTGGCAGAGCACAACAGAAGAACACTCAGGTTTCTGCTGCCTTCGACGAGGAGGAACAGCAGGGTTTGAAAAAAAGAGCCAACCCTTGATTCTGAATGCCAGAGTGAAACACAGCGGTCAGAGTGGACGCGCTGGACGGGCCAAGCTGCTGTCTGGACGCTCTACAGACTGCTGCGCTGTGGCTCCGTGCATCTGGCAAACTGAGAGAGAGACTCGAACACAAGCTCCATCTCAGCAGTTGAGTGGGAGGCGAGAGAGAGAGAGAGAGAGAAAGAGCAGAGGAACATGATACAAAGTCTGGAAAAAAAACCTGATGGCAGGGAGAGAAACAACTACTGTATATGCCCAGAGACAGAGATGATGAAGACCAGAGAAGACAGATTGGAGGACAGGGAGAGACATGGGTCGGTAGATTATAGAGAGAGGGGGCGAAAGCTGAAATGAAAAAGACATGATTGATGAGCATTACTGTCTTTTTCAAAGCAAGTCACTAAGCTCTCAAATAAGATATTTGCACTCTTTATTGGCCAGTAAGCACTCAGTTGGAGTTGTTGCAAGCGGTGGATTCTCCTGCAGAGGCTCAGTGAATCTACAAAGAGCTTTCATATAGAGTTTAACTTTGGTAAACTCCAGCATGTGAATTTATGCCGTTGACCAATTACGTAACATTTTGACAGTTCTGACTTTTGAGTCAAAAATTGAGGAACCAGAGAATAAACTGCTCCACGTGGTCTGAAGTCAGACATCAGACAGGAATCAAAGATACAAATATGTCTCCACCATGAACTGTTACTTGCTGTCCGACTAGCAGTCAAGACTCATTCACTACATAACCAAACTACCTATTTTGCGAGGACACACACAATAATTTAATTTTCCTTATGGTGCCACTTTTAACATATTATGCCATCATAGTGGGTGGCAGCAGGGGACAAAAACTGATATTTTCTGCCATTTCTGGCTGTGTACTCTGTTATTTTAGACAAGAAAATGCTGCTATTTCCCAAAATATGCTGGAAAGAGGCTCCTACAAATCACCTACTGTTGCCCACAGAAGAACAGAAGTAGCATTGAGGAGTGACAACAATGAAGCAATGAACTAGAGTATGAAAACTGTCATGTTTATGACTGAGGGCATTTTTTTGTCACCCACAGTTTTTGTTGTTTTTCTCATAACTTCTGATCGAAACGGTCAGACAAACACACAGAAAGAGATCGACTGACATCCACAGCAGCGGCCCCGACACGGAGACATTTACACCTTCGGCACGAACAGCATGACGCCTCCAAATAAAAAGCTTCACTGCTTCATCCATCCTGCTCACAGTGGGTCACAGACAGGAACAATATGACCTTTCTGCCTGCTGAACTTGGTGGAGAGATGAAGGGGAAATATCTGCTTCTCTGTCGCAGCTACAGCCCTGTGCACGCTCTCTCTCCCTAACAGAGGAAGGATGGGGGTCTGGGGGCCAGCCAACTAGCAAGGGGAGTGCGCGGAGAGGGTCAAAGGTTCATTCATTCATTCATCCCCCTCTGTCTCCTTCCTCTAAAGCTCACTAGGGGATACTGCCTGACTCCCCCTCACACACACACATACACACGCACACTTTTTCAACTCCAAAAACACCAAACGAAGCTCAGCTGAGGCTGCCAGGCAGATGTGTGTGTGTGTGTCTGTCTGTGTGTGTGTGCAGAGGAGGCTGATATGGACTTCCTGCCTGCAGCTGGTCCGATTTGTTGAGTCGACACTTGCTAGTATAATCCCGGTTCTTTGGCCTTCCAGCTTCCCTCATTTTCCCCTCGAGAGTTTCTCAGCTGGACCTCTCTTTCACTTTCTTTCTTTTTCTCTCAGTCCCAAACTTACCACTTTAATTTTTATAGGAGTGGCTGAGTATTGTTTGAAATTTCACAATAGAGTGACCTCAATTTTGTTAGTGATATTAAAACAACACCCGTTTTGTGGAATAAGTCCATGTTTAAAGCCTTTTTGTAATTTGCCAAAACATGACAAATTGCTCAATGCATTAGCGTTAAACAAGGAACTATGCCTAAATAAAATGTGGTGTGAATTCAGAAAAGTTTTCTGATATAGATCAGAAAATATCTGATCAGAAAATAAGTAGACAAGCTGAAGGATCAGATTTTCTGCACTCTATGCTACGGACACAATTTGGTTAGTTCTCAAGAACTATTTATGTCTATCCAGCTCTATTTAAGTGCAATACTCAGGTCTTCAACCTCTAAATTGTTATGAAACACTTACACTTCACTTGAACCCCTTAGACTAATTACAAACTCCCAAACTGTTCAAACCCACAAAACTTTATTTTGAATGCTAGTCATGATCACAAGTTTCCAAAGATATCAGATATGTCATGCTGAATTAGAATTAAATATGCATGAAAAGATAAACAAAACATCCATAATTTTCTGTGCAGAATAATGATACTGTAAAAAAAATCTGATTGATGAAGCTAGTTAATGTTGCTTTTCTTTCTTCACACCGTTTTTTCATCTCTGTCCCTCTCTCTCTCTCTCTCTCTCACACACACACACACACACACACACACACACACCGTCCCTCCTGGGCTACCAGAGAAGAGGAAGTATTCTTTCCTCCAGCTTGCAGCCATGATGGAGTGCGACAGTCTCTCAGGTACAGCATCCATCCGACCAGGCAGTCAAACAGGCTGTTACTGCTAAACTGTTGACTCAGCACAGTCATCTCATTACACTTATCTGTCGCCTTGGCTGCTGCTTCAGCACACACGTGTGCACGAGGGCGAGTGCGTGTAAGCAAAAGCGCCCTGGAGCGTGAATGCAACAACAACAACAAAATAAAAATATGCTGCATACAGTTGGTGCACAAATGCATTCTGCAGACACTCACAGTATACTGTGGACGCAAGCAAATACGCTTCAACACGCTTGCACACATGCATGCACACACTCTTCTCTGTTCCTGCGCGTGCTGACGGTGCAGTGAGCCAGCCAAAAAGTGCAGATTGACAAAGAATAGCAGCTATTGTGACCACATCCACTGATATTTACTCTCTTGCGACCTAAAGTGGCTCCGATGCATATTCATGTGAGTGTGTGTGTGTGTGTGTGTGTGTTACAATGAAAAGTCAAAGTGTCGTAATAGCTCTTTCCTCAGCCGAGTTCATTTCACAAAGAGTGGCTCATCTGTGAAAATGCCGCAGAGCACCTAACACTGGGCGGTTGCCATAGCAACCACACACAAAAAAAAAAGCCTGGAGACCCACAAACAAACAGCTTGGCTGCGCGGAGGCTCTTAAAAAACCCACGTCCACGGCTCGTCGAGATCCAACATGTGAGCGTGCACACGTACGTTCACACACACCCCACGCAACACAAGTTTGCAACCTCAAAAACGTCTGTGACGGTGAAGAGTTCGCCGTGCAATTTCCTCCACGGCTCACACAGACGTCACATTTAAAGATTGTAATCGAATTTAAATGTTTGGTTTGGTGGAGGACTAAAATCAATTTCAACTTGTGCTGCTGGATCTCTCAGAGTCGTTCATTCATTCATCTGAAAAAAAGATGTGAAGGATTTTTAAAGACACATAAGAAACAAGTCTGCTTCATTACTGTCATATCTCTTTCCATAATGCCTCCATATTTGGTGAGGACAAAAAAACAAATGCGTCCATGTCCTGACAGCAGCACTTCTGCTGATCTCACAGCACACAAATTGGATGCAAATCCATGTGCGGATGCTATTCAAATAGAGCCCAGGCATCAAAGCTGCCATGCTGAGCAAGTCATTCACAAGTCATTGAAAAGCCCAGCGTGGACATGTATCTTCCCGCTCCACTGAGTCAAAGCAAGAGTGTCCCACTGCACAAAGGCCAGTCTGTAGAGAATCCTGTTCTCCGGACAGTATGTCTCCAAACTGAACATACTGCTTGGCTTTATGGTACTTAAACAAACATGGAAGCAAATGTAGGTTGAAAACGACACAGTATCTGCTTACATCTAAGCTATTATTTGAATAGCATTAACCTGAGCTATATTTGTAAATTCTAACCAAAGTTCGACTCTATGAATGTATTTACAAGAGACCTTTATTTGAAGGTGAACAGAGATCTGCACGGTTGCACTGCAAAGAGAAAAGGAATTTCTTTGAGTTTAACAGGAGTAAACATGTTATTAAAGCGACTCAGCACTGCCACAACTCCTGAGTCATGACTGTGCTGTCAGTGTTCTCTGACAACAGTCAGACGCCAATCTAAACAGTGTGATGGGAAGTACAGTGGCCCGCTTCACCCGAGCCATAACACAGTAGTCATGAGTCAGCTCGAACTCGGTTTGCCTCGCACTCGTATGCTGGGAAGTGTGTGGCTCGGTCCTGGTGCAGCTTTGTGCCGGAGCAGCGTTTTTTCACTGCTGACCGTCACCTGACTAAGAGAAATGCTGAGCTGGGCGGAGCTTTACTGCACTCGAACAAAGAAAGCTTTCAATACATCTACTGTACTGTATGTGTCCTGTTAAGGCTATTGTACATCAGTGTTGCATTTGAATACACCACACTGCCCTCAATGCAACATTTTCTGTTATGATGGGTGAAAACAAAGACGCTTTCTGTTTCATGAAAACACATGAAAAACACACATTTTATATTTGCACAATAGTGTTTGGCACTTGGAAAGTGTAGCGAGCTAAAGCTACCAGTTACTTCATTGAATGAAGCTCCACTACATTGAAGCTGTCACCAAGAGAAATGTAGCAAGCTAAGCTACAGAAAGATGGAGAAAGAAGTTTGCGACATCAAAGCTATTTTTATATTTTTGATTCTATGATTATTATCATTATAATCGTTATTTTTGTATTTTATATGATTGGCAGTTTAAAAAGTGGTATTAAAGTAGTATTATTAGGCCCACTCTGTACTAATAGCCACATCTACGTAAATAATTGTCACTAACCATCATACAGCCTTGTAATTTTGCCCCCCTCCCCTAGTACTAGGCTAGCAGCTGTTGCCTTCATTGATTAGGTTGGTTAGGTCGGTTAGGTTTAGGCATGAGGAGTGAGATGGTTAGAGTTAGGGTAAAAACATCAGGGTCAGAGACAATCAGAGGCAGAGTAGGGGCAGATCTGAATACGGGTGAGAAAAAAAATAATGTATCAGCTACACATACAGGTCCGTGTATGGTGGTGGCGTCATGTAATGATCTTCAGCAGTTTTATTTCAGTAGTAGTATTCAGTAGAAAGCTCTGTCATGCTTGAGCTTCAGAAATGCTTGGGAAATTGTAGCTTGTGTGGACGCTACTACACTACTTGATTGACTGCTGCTGCAGAAAGCCACTCCACGTAACCATAGAAACAATACTTATACTGTACCTTGGTCATTATTTTTTTTAATATTGGGACAACTCAGAGTGTGTTATCATTCCTTTAACGCAGTGGTTCTCAAACCTTTTCACATTAAGGACCCCTAAACTGACACAAATCATGGACCCCCATCTGATAGGATTTCTGTTTTTAGATGTTTTATTATAAAGTGTAGAGTGAGTAGAGTATTTATAAAGTGTATGAAACCCATGACCAAAAATAGTCGCAAATATCATTGTGTTACTTAAGGATGTAATTATAGTGAAGCACTTTGTGAACCACTGTTTTAACGTACCGTATCCAAACGCATGACTCATCATATCTGTTTCTGACTTCTGCTTCCCATCGCTTTACATTCTGTTTCATTCTGATAATAACTGATAGTGATAACAGCAAAAAAGGTGAAAAGATCACAGTGAGCAGTTACTGTTTTTACTGTAGGATAAGAAGTGGTATTGTGGTGATATTTTGTATCATTTATCAACATTGAAAAAATGCATTTGAATGCAGGCAGTATGTGGTAAAATGAAAGGGAAAAATAAATATCGCTGAGAAAGCAATCACACTATTAGGTGTTTATTATTTAGGAACTATTCTGGAGCTTTCATATCTAATTATCGTCATCATCAGGTGGAGTTTGCCGCAATTTATAAGCTAACATGGACGAGAGGTCCTTAAAAGTGCTGAAAAAAATAAGAATAATAAATTTGAAACTGAAATTCCTCAACAAATGCACAAACCCACATCTGCTGATGAAGATTATGTGATATGATTGAAATGTCCAGATATATAAGAGAAAGCTCTATTATTATTATTATTATATATTATTGTGTCCAAGGTCAAGAATGAACTTTGCATATCAGAAATGAAATATCTGTCATTTTTAATAATCTATATTTATATTGGATGAGTATGTAATCTTTTATTATTGAACACATAAAAAAGTTCAGACATGGTTTCGTGTTTCGGAATGTATCATTTTGCTAAGTCAACCTAGATGCTGATATGCTAATATGCTTTGGCCTCTGTGATGTTTATACGTGGGATCCTTTTGAGAACCAAACACAGAAAAGTTATCAGTTCCACATGTGGGTCAAAGAGAGAAGCGGTAACATTTTCAGTTCAGCAAAGTTCAGCTAAAGCTGAAATGAAAGCTAGTTTCAAGAGAGACAAGGATTTAAAAAAAAAAACAGTCCAGGTAATCTATAAACTGAAACCTTGATACGTGATGTATTCAGTTCAGCTCCAGTGGCCACTTGACTTGCGTCGACCATGACTTCAGAGTAATGTATTTATGACACATACTGAGCGGAGGAGAAGCTGAGCTGCACCTGTTATATACTGCTCACTGCTTCATGGACATATCATCAAATAGCCCTAAATACTTCATCATTAATTTGAATATGTGCACCTAAAGTAACTTTATCTCTTCTATAGCTAACACCCCTGGCCATATTTACATGCATAATTGCACTCTGGGTTTGGATCAGCACATGTAAACACCAGCCTTTACATAGACCTTCAAATCAGTTGCTCACATCTCGGATTTGTTTAGCGATTAAAATAGGTCTGGTATTTTGCTCATTGCTGTCATCAGTGGGATTAACGATGTGAATGACATCTTTTTACATATCTGGTATGCTACCAAGCTACATCCAAGAAAAACAGTGACAAATAATGGCTACAAAAGTGCTGACAATCAAGCGCTGATGTGATTGCAGCAGCTCTACAATTTTATGTAAGTCAATTTACAGAAATAACGACTCTTAAATTGGCATGTTTCTTTGTTCAGCATGAACATTTTTACTGTAAGTGCCTTCCTACTCGCAATCTCTGATGAAAATGACTATGATGGGGTGAATACATCAGTTGCTACTGATTGGTTAGAGTGCTAAAAAAAAAAAAAAAAAAACCTCTTCCAAACAGAAATCAGCTAACATAAACACAATGTCTGGCTGAATAATGAAGTGGCAACAAAATGGCAATTTAGTTTGATTATCAGCTGGAATGGATCGATCTTTGATTAAAGAGTGTTATTTTGTTATTTTCACTTTCTTCAGTGTCTTCTTCTGGGGGAAACCCAACAGATTATAAATTAGAGCTGTAACGAGTTGACTTGATTAGTCAATTGACAGAAAAATCAGCAACTATTTTGATAATTGTGCAAGTAATTTTAAAGTAAAAATGCCAAACATTCCCCACTTCCTGCTTGTTATTTGTGAAGATTTGCTACTTTTATTACGTCTTATCTGATAATAAATCCAATATTTTTGGATTTTGAACAATTGGTCGAACAAAACAGGGAGTTTAAGGACATCACCTTGGGCTTCAGGAAACTGTGATGGACATTTTTCAGTCACTTGCAGCTGTACTGTAACGACAAGCTTTGCAGGTTATAAAAGGTACATGTGAGAAGCTTCAACCAGAACTATAATATGACTGACTGCAGTAACATAAATAACATAACATTAACTTTTGTAAGGGGAACAGTATTTTCATTTGGGCTAGAAAAAAAATCTTGTGGGCATCTGTGTTTCTTCTCCAGCTTCTCTGAGCTGGATCAGTAGAAGGTCGCGGAGGTTGTAATTATAAAGGGCAAGAAATAAAGACACAGGTCACAGCACAGTCAGAGAGAAACAAAAGAGTCCCTGAAGGAAAGAAAGTCAGGATGACACACATACATCCCTCTTCTAAGGAACTGTTTTTCTAAGTAACCGCAGCTACAGATACTCCACAATCAACCAGAAGCGATGCCACTGTTCCTCCCTCCCTCCTTCCCTGTATCCATCCACCAGCCGCAGCACCTGCCAGCACTTCACACAGCTCAAACCACTCTGCTGCCCTGCTGGTCTGCCAAGGGCTCTCCACTACACAGCAACAAGTAGCAGGCCGGCTCTCCTCTTGTGCTGGGCCACCAGGGGTGGGGCGGCGGAGGGGAGGTGTCTGTTACAACTTGTAATGAGATCCGCTGTGAGCACTTCACAGTGACTGCTTTTGTTTACTGTCACAGATGAGGTGACGTCGGGAGTGTGCAGACTAATCCTGCAGCAGGAAACAGATGAGGGAAAGTAGCGCGGAGGGGAGAAGAAATGTCGGTCAGTGCTCGATGGCTGCTGCAGAATTTAATTGCTCAGACTGTATCGCACAAACAGCGCAGAGTCATCAGCGCGTAATGCAACATGCCTGCAGGGAACCAACTCTTGCTCTAACTGATCATGAGCGCCGGTGGACCAGACGATCAATAGGAGCCACTGATTGAAATTCAGACGTTCAATACTTGTCCCACTTTAGAAAAGTGGAAGAGTGCAGCAGAACAAATAGCCTGTGGCCTCGATTTTCATCAGAACACTCTCTTCCCAAGGACTCACAAACACAGATTGATTGAGTGATTTATTTCCAACATTATCATCATTTTAGACTTACAAGAACATTGGCTTTTTGTCCTTTTCATGCACCGTGGTTGTAACCGTTGCACCTCCTACTGACTCCTTGCCTCCACCGGCCACCTAGGAGGCCTGATTCCCCCCATTGCATTTAACTCACATTGAATTAGACTTAATTGCCTATAGTGTAAATAAACCATTAAGAAACATCCTGTCTTCATTGTTCAAATACTGCAATTGCCTATTTATTACATGCAGAGCAAATAGAAGTGACGTACCACCCTCTGTACAATGTAAGACAGGTTTCCTGATAAGGCTGCAGGGAGATTTCAACACACTAAAAAAACACTAAGCAATGGAAAAAAAAACTTTTCCTCGAATCCATCACCACCCACTCAGTCACATCTCGTGGAAGGGAGAGAAATGGTGGTGAGAAAGAGCAAAAAGATTCAGAAAAGGAAGCAAGGATGAGAGAAACTAATGAGAGAGGAAGGAGAGAAGAAAAAATAAAAGCTGATGGATAATAAAGTATCAAACCTTTCTTCTGAAAATATCCATACCCAAAATTAACCTCAACCTATTCCATGTCATTAAAGCCCTTGCAACGCTATACTCCCAGTATCAGCTAGGCCCATCCGGGGACAAATCTTCAGCTACATGGGAAGTGAAGCGTTGATAAGTTTCCGGGAGAAGCAGCAGTGGCCAGTTTCAGATAAACAGAAGACGAAGAACTGGGTAGTTAGTGTGAGCAGTAATGGCTGCCATGGCTGAACAGACAGAAAAAGAGAGACATCGCAGTGTCCAACACACGCTTGACTGTAAAACGACCTTTAGGGTCACTTTCTAACTATAATGATCTTACAGGTTACAACTTTAAAAGATCTTCCCTCCTCTCAACATCATGATTAATGTCCAGTGTTGGGCAGTGACTCATTACATACTAACTTAGTAATGTTTTTTCAGTAATAAATGGTAAAAGGGGTTAAATTACAAACACAAAAAGTCCCACAATGTACAATAATTTGATCTATTAGTAGTTGTAATCAGTCTAGGCTATCTCATTTTAATTCATTTCTCAACACCATCAGGGTAGTTAGATATCCTACATCTTTGTTTACGCATCTCTTCTCATATGACGTCTTTCCAGCCAATTATGCTTGTTGTGAAGACGACCAACTCACCAGCTCCACTGTCGTTCTCCCATGTGAGTTTGCACAAGAGATGAGATAAAAGAGAAGAAAATGAGTTCTGATGAGGTAAGCATGTTATTTATTTAATTTCCGTGTAGATGCTTAACAGGCTACAACTTGTGTTGTTATAGTTTACTATTACAGCCTTTGGTTTATTTATTGCTTTGTTTTCGGTGTTTGGACATTTTTATTTGAACGAGTCCCAAAAGATTACCTCCTTCCTCACATCATGTGACTACATCAGCTGTTTTTAATTTTATTTTAAAAAAACAACGTGGCTAGATTTGTAGATGGTGTCAAAAAGCCGTTCAGCTCAATAAAAATGAGTTTTCTGAAATCACACATTTACGCCTATTTGTTCTCTTGGTTTCTATTTCTACATGTGTTAAACAAGTGATACAACATGAAAGTCTGGAAGATTTTGAGTTGTTTAAAGGCAACTTTGACAGAGCTGACGGCTGAGTAACAAGTAAAGTAATGAGTAATGTAACACATGTACTTTTACAATGACTTTTGTGTAATAACAGTAATTATTTAATAGTGATTTCAAGTAACCTGCCCAACAATACAGTGGTGTAAACTACAGGAGATGGGACTTGTGGGTGTGGAGGCTCTGGAGTTGTTTAAATAAGTAATATATAAATGAGTAATTGATTACATCTTAACATCCTGAGTAACTAAGTATGTTGCAGGGAAACACCCTTAAACACCTGAGGAGAAAAGAGTAATTTGATAGCTTCTACGCCATCCTGGCCAGTGATGATAAATTATTGACTCCAGGTTGACAATGTGACAAAGGATGGCCTCCTGAACACGCTCTCTTTGTGCAGAGCCCTGAAAGCTCCTCTGTCTGAGCCTCCTCTTCCACTCACTGCCTCCCCTCCGCCTCCCTCCCTCCTTTTCCTTTCTCCCCCCGGAGCTCCACCTACACAGCTACTGAATGGAAAGGTGTGCCTGCTGCCTGCTTTTACCACAGTATCTGTTTACCCAAAGTTGCGTTCACTTACATGAGACGCACCGCAGCTGCTCCTGTGAGCGGGCTCAGAGCTCATACGCTCACATGTTCAAGGCCTCCCCGAGTGCAAGTACAGTACGACCACCCTCCCACCCCCCTCGGCTTCAAAGAGAGGCTTCGCGGTGAGCACATGCACTTGAGAATGCATGTGGTTTGATTAATAGCATTAGCTGAGGAAAGACCCGACTACATCCTTCCCATGTGGTGCGGGAAAATTCCTTGGAAACATGCAGACGGATCGCCTATAAACCCCCTCTGGGTCGTATGCTATTGAAGACATGTGACCGTAAGTACGTAGTGGTTCCAGACGTGGCTGAGCATTGAGCAGGTTTTTAGCTGTGCACTCTTTGCTCAACAGGAAATGCACCTTGACCCCAAATCCCATGGTGGATGTGGAATCCAAAAAGCTCTCCGTCTGGGATCTCAAATCTGCCACCGAGCTGCAAATGTAACTTTTACTCCAGTCTGTGCTGAATGAATCTTCAGTCATGAAACCTCAAATGAAGCAAAACATATCCAAGTAACTAAGTCATTAACATTCATTGCACAATTGGCCTTGAAAATGTTTTAATGACCTATAACCAAGAGCCTGGAGTTGATTTTTGTATAAGTTTCTAAATTTGGAGCGCAAGCCTGAGAAAATAAGCTATGCAAGAATTTGCATCAGGGCCCTGGCATTTGGGAGCTGTTCAGATAAGAGCCTGGTAATTGCTCACATTTGACTTTTCAAACAGTGAATTCTAAAAAACCCAGATGTAGTGTATAGCCTGATGAGGAAGAATTAGCTTTCACCTTCCTGAAACAAATAAAGGAGAAACTATTCAGGGACTAGAAGTGCATATCTTTAGCATGAAAATGTTTTCCAGAGCAAGAAAGGATCAGAGGTTTAACTGCCATTCAGCTGCAATGGGCTTTCGTAAGAAGTGGTGATTCAGCTGTTAGACCAAAAGGAAAAAGAAAATGACAAATGCAGATAAGAGATGCATTTCACCAATATCCAAAGAGAGCAAAAATGAAAAGCTCTGTTATGTATCAAAAGCTTGCTGCACTTGATGATGCAACTGCTTTTGGAAAACCCAAAAAGCAACCTCCACACATTTTAGGAAGCAAGACTTTATGACAAGATAGAATGGTATTACCAATTATTAGTAAGTCTGGGTTTGTGTCTGTGGTTTATAAGTTTTTACTATTTGATCACTTTTACATAACCAACAATATTGAAATGTTATTTTATTTTCTAAAGAGCAAATTAGCTTGTTAAACCCACAATAATTGATTTTTTGGCCACTTGGGGGCAGCAGAAACAAGCTTTGAACACAATACTGACATATTTTTAACATGATGAATTTGTTAGCAAACAGTTAACTATTTACACACCCAGCAGATGTGCAGCTACATTAACATTCATTTGGAGATGTAAGTCCAATATTTGCTCTCCTTTTCGCTCTGTTTTTGGTCTCCACCACCTCTAGAAAAAAGATCTGTCTCTTCAGCTGCAAGTTGCTATCTTTGTCTGTCTGCTATTTAGTGCTGAGCAGGTAATGTACGGAGGGATTTTAGAGCTTTGTTGTTGAGAACAGCTACCTGCTGCAGCCAAAAACGACACTATGACAGTGGTAAAAGTGAACCAAAAGAGTTTCCCTCAGTAAAGCCTAGGGGAACTGCAGATTTCTCTGTGGGTTTGTCACTTCATCTGACATGAAGTCATATGATCCCTTTTATTTTCGACAAGTGTGTGTAGTTCAATAAACGCTCTAATGGATCAAGGTTTTGTTAGCTGTCCCATTGACTTTTCTTGGGTAAACATTGCCACCAGTTCTCCAACTAGAGCCACAATGCACCACACAGGGGAACAATAGCCCTCCCTGAGACGTAGTGTCGGGTTATGTAAGAGTCATTAGACACAGGTCAGTATCTTTTGACACACTATACATCAACCAGGAGCTTCAGGCTATAAAGAGTAGATTTCCTCCTGACTGAAAGCTTCACATTAGCGGCAGATAACAAGATGTTTCGGTTAATTATGAAACGTGCTCGATCAAACCCCAACAGAGTATCACAGTATTGACTTACAGCCAGAGAGAAAGAGCAGAAGAGAGGTAGGATGAAGAGACTACTCGGTAGAAAAGAGAGCTTGTTGGTGGCAGCTCACAGGTTCAAATCCCAATTGGGAAAATCAAGGCAATGGAAATAAGGAAAAAGCCCTCTTGTGGACTAAACTACTGTTGTAAGTCTGTAACAGACAATCTTCCTCATCAAAGGACAACTTCTGGTTTAAGAAAAGCTGGACTCCACCCTTTAATTGTACCCCGGGGGTGAGCCGGGAGCACGCACATAAAACTTCCTGTGATAGGGCATGTGGATGCTCCTGGGCTCTCTCAGCTGGGGTGTCAGCCTGTGACCCCATCAATCAGAACAAACGAGACGGGGCTCTGACAGCGTGACCAGGGCGGGATAATTGGTTCAGCAGGAAGCTCCTGTTGGGATTTATAGTCCGGCTGTGTTCACCACGACAGCGAGCAGATGCAGGATTATCAGAACTCGAGAGTCTTCAAGTTTTCTATTAAGATATCTGTTGCTGGGATCTTCAATTTTCTGACATCTTACTCTTTCAGAGCGAGCAGCAGCCACCCTGACAGATGACTAAGTGACTGAGGAACACTGAACCGTCTCCTGCTGGGAAACAGACAGTTGCTCATTTCCCTGCAGCATTTTTGATTCAGACAGAGGTGGAGGGTTGCTTCATCATCTCATGTTTCAACAGTGTTTGAAATGAAGCTTATTCACTTTTTTGCTGAGAGGTAGATGACAGTTTTGATACCACTCTCACACCTGTCTGTTATATATGAAACTGGAGCCAGGAGATTGTTAGCTTAGACTGGAAACAGCTAACTTGGAGCTGTCCGAAAATAACAAAATCCACATATCAGCACCTCTTACTCTCACTTATTAACACACTTTAACAAACTTATTATCTAAAAACGACAAGTAGCATTTCTATGATGGGTTGCACACAGGACTATGTCTTAATCAGAGCATTACAGGTGCTGGTGTGTGGATTTTGTTACCTTTGAACAGATCCTGAGTAGTTATTTCCTATTGTTTCCAGTTTTTATGCTAAGCTAGGCTAAGCTAACCATCCCCTGGCTGTAGCTTCATACTTAACACACAGATATGAGAGTGGTATTGACTTTCTCATCTAACTTTAAGCAAAAAAATGGATAAATGTAATGTGAGCCCATTATTCAAGGGCACCTTAGCATTAGTCTTTATCAGTCTCAATCAGTCTTTATTCTGCGTTCACACTTTCTGACGGAATCTGAACGAATGACCCGAGGATGACTACACTACTTCTTTCATGAAATCATACAGAATTTAATTTAAGTGTCTCAAAATATCATGCAGGGGCTACGTACATGCTTGATTGCATGTGAGTTTAATCAAGTGCAGTTCTGGGTGACATTAGTTTACAGAGTCCAGGCTGCAGGATGAAAAACATCACATGACAGCCAGACAGTTTATTGAATATGGTGGTGGTGATGGTGTGTGTGTGTGTGTGTGTGTGTGTATGGGGGGGGGGGGTTGACACACTCTCTAGCACGCTCATGTTTTATGTAGTGAAAAGAACCAACATTTCAGCACATAACACCTTCATCAGGGTGGAGAGCAGAGCCGCCTGTCACACACACACACACACACACAGAAAGAAAAGAGGGGAATTCACTCTTGTCATTCCCTGCTTTGTCATCGCTGGTTTGTGACGCTCTTCTTCTTTTGTTAAAAACAGGGCTGCAAAAGGTGCATCATGGGAACAGAGGAATCTGATGACAGGAAGCATTTTGTGAGGTGGCCAGATTACCCATCCTATTATGCAATCTAGCAAACTCCTGCAGTTGCAGGGGAGGAAAAAAAACAACAAAAAAAACACAAAACTCTTTTTGGTTTCCTTACTTGAACTAAAAGATCACTGTGTTGAATCAGTTTCCTGAACCTAGAACACTTGTCAGATATTATATTTTTAAAATTCTTGGGAATAAGGAATAAAAGCAGGCTTGTTTTTGCACACACAGTAAATGTTGTTTTGTCCAGCGGCAGTGAAATGTCAGTTACTTTAGATGTGGGTCAGGATGCTCAGTTTGCCAGCAACAGCCCCGCCCAGTGACTGCTGATTAGTCAAAGTGGGAAGTGTAAAGTGGTGACATGTCTGATCACTTGATTCGCTTAGTGAACACTTCCTGCATATCTGTCACACAAAAAGACAAGTTCCTGCATAGCCCATTGGCCTGCAGGGTGAATTAATTGAGTCATGCATCACGATTCGAAGAAATGTATTGACCAACACGCTGCTACTGCCCGTCAGCGTCAACACCCAGAACTTGATTATGCTCCAAAAAGGAAACATCCATAAATTCAGTGAGTAGGTCATATAAAATATAACAACATATATTTTATAATTTATTTCTTGCTTCGTTAAGTATATCAGAGAAAGACATGCATCTTTAAAATAAAAAAAAATAAAAAAGGATTATGATCCACATCTGCCAGGATTCAGAATCAGCCCAGACTCATCAATTTGAAGCTCTCAGTCACCAAATGAGACAAATGAGTGAACAAATCACGGAATGAGTCGATGTTATCTGTGACTTGGCTTGTACAGTCTGAACAGGGGAATGTGGGTGTGGGTTGGGAGCGGTTTGGAAATACAGAGGTTGGGGTGTGGGAGATGGGAAATGGGAGGCGGGAGGTTTACAGGCAGGCCTAATCGAAGGTACTTCTACTTATATCCATATAAGGACAAACCTGGACAAATTAGCCACGGCTGTCGACACCTGAACTCCACCTTCCCAGCTATGAAAGCAAAAGACGAAACTGTTAAAGAATGATTATTAGATGAGGTGCGGATGTTTGTTTGTTTACAGGAAAAAAATGAGTAATATATGAAGTCATATGTTACACAGGTGAAAATATGTGAGGGTTGAAGCTTCAAATAACCTCTGGCACCGGTTACCTGGGACACCTGGGTCTGCAAAGACATTAAGATTCCAAGATAAGAGGATACCAGCGCCTTTATACCCGGGGGTCAGGTTAAGACTTGCATAGGACTCAAAATATTTTAAGCACTCTCTGACATGCTGGGTTCATGTGCGTCAAAGTGAATTGCAAAACAGTAAGCTCTGGTCCTCACCTGCGCAACAAATGTTTTATGATTATTCAAGTCTAGTTTACCTTCACAGTTTGTGACACTGTGACTCGGAGTGGGATTATATTGACGGTAAATTGTTTGCTAGTTTCCGATTTTGACTTTCTGACAAACAAGTTAATGGTCTTCAGGCTCTAGGGGGAAGAGCAGCAGAATCCAGAGGGAGGCACAGCTGGGAAATTTCCAGCACTGGTCAACTTTAAGCTACTATTTCATGCATATGTCTTCTGTCTGCAATCTGTTTGCAACTAAAATAATAAAAACAGACAAATCCCAACTGTTAATGGGCCCTGTCTGTGTTTCTGTCTGTGGCTCATATTTAAATACTTGTATCCTGTTTAAATTAACCAACCAACATGTTGAAAGCTATGGCAGCTCATCCTAGATGTAAGCTGATTCATTTGCACACTAAACAGCTCATAACCTCTAATAAAAATAACATTTTTTTTTCTCAATGGGGGGAAGAATCTACAAACATGAAAGGCTTCTCGGGTTATCAGCTCATCAGTAGCAAAGCTGATTGTTGAAGCCTGGGGGGAATTTGGGTAGTGTGTGTCTCTCTGTGTGTGTATATACACATCAGTTAACTATGCTCCCCCTGAGGCCGAGGACAGAGGTGCATGCCAGCAAGGGGGGCTGCTGCTGTCACCTCTCTCTTTCTCTCTCTCTCTCTCTCTCTCTCTCTCTCTCTGTAATTGCCTGTGGATCTAGTCAGATCTCAACACAACCGGCTATCACTGTTCTCTGCGGATGGGAACAGATGAATAAAACATTCCTGCTCTCTGTAGGATGATTGGATCAATGAGGGTCATGCAGGCGCAGAAATATGCAGGTCATCACAGGAAAATATTTCACCACGATGGACTCATTTAGGTCTTTGAACCAGACTGTCAGGGTACTGTTTCATTCAGGCCTGTTTAAACTCTCTCTTTATTTCAAGAAGAGTCTTTTATATTGTGGACTAAAGAATCATCAGCAGCAGCAGCAGCAGCACCAGATGATGTCCTCTGAGGTCAGAGAGAAAAGTCCAGTCTACTATTAACACCTGACATCAGCCCCTGCATACCTTTCCCTCACTTCCCTTAAATCGGTCTCGCCCGGTAGCAGCCCGCCGATGACATAATCCAGGAAACTAGAAGCCGAGAGCTTCGCAGTGCAAGAAAGAAACTGGGGAAAAAGTTTTTCCAACGGCAGCGAGAGGGGCCGATTATTACCATTTTTGGGCACGCTTGCTCCCATGCAAGCCCAGCCCAAACCGCAGCGCTTACTCAGATTCCACAGCGCTTTTTCTTCCCCCTTTTTCAAAGCGGAGGAAAAAAGTATGAAGAGTAAGGGAAAAAAAAGTAGCACCCCTTCACTAAAAAAATCGGCCATTCATACTCTGCCTGGAAAAAAAGTGCAGCAGTTGTGAGAGGCGTGTAGAAAAGAAAACCCTGAGCTTGCATGGACAATACATGGATGTCTTACAGCTCTTTATTATAAAGATGAACCGGCACGTCTGTTCATTATATGTGGAAAACAGACTGAATTAAGGAAGTTAGGAATTAATAAGTATATGGGGGACTTCCAGATTGTGATAATCCTACAGACAAACAGCTCCCAGAACAAATTAAAATCTATTTATTGCCCCTAAAAGGTCAGTATTGTGCTTTGTTAACGAGCAGAATCCGCGCGTAAATGCGGCCAATTAAGAGGACGCAGAGTGTGTTTATAGTGGGTCTCCCTCCTCTTGCCCCTCTCTCTCTCACACACACACACACACACACACACACACATACATCATCCCCCGGGTTGTTAAGCATGGCCTAATCCACGTCGCATCATAAACCAGATGACAGGAGGGGCCAGTCACACACCATATGCAGTCAAGCGCATGGCTGACATCTGTTGCGTTGGAAAGGTAGGCGTCCTGTCCAGTTTTAATTTTTTTTTTTTACCCCCCCTCCACCACCTCCACCATCACCTCCCCCCTCTATTCTCTCTCCTCACTGGGGTGGGACTCCTGTAATTTGTTGCTACAGGAAATTTCATAACGCTTTAGTGCTTTAGTACAGGATATGTGCAAGTGTCTGTGCCTGAGAAAAGTTTTGAAGCAGAATGATTTTTTTAAAAAAGTAGCTGAAGTCGCAAAAAAAGAAGGCGCACAGTTGATTACCACAACGTTAATGAGCCTGTTAATTGAACTAAACAACCACCAGTATGTGTTTGTTGGCTGTTGGCTGATCACTTATCAAAGCAGTCAAGCACACATATTAAAAATCCTGAATCCTGCGTGATAATAATTGTAAATGGTTACTATTATTATAATTATAACAGTCAGCTGTATTATTATTATGATCACGAGCAACACATCCGCACCTTCACGGGGGTGTAAGGAAGTCAGTGTCTCACCTTTCTTTGCTGCTTCTCCCATGCAGGATCCAAGAGGAGATCCCGATCCCAGTCGTCTTCTTGTTGCATGTAATCATTCTGTTCATCGTACTGATCCATATTATACATGTATTAATAAAGCTTTATATATATAATACGGCGGCTTCTCTCGTACGTCCCCCGGTTCTCGGCGAGGTGATGTTACAGCAGTATATCACACACTGTATAGCAGCTCAGCCTACTCTCCTCCACGCATTCACGACGGTGTGTGGATGAAATTAACGGTCCACCCCCGGCTTCCTCTCTCTCTCTCTCTCTCTCTCTCTCTCTCTCTCTCTCTCTCTCTCTCTCTCTCTAACTCTCTTTCCCCCCCTCCAACTCTGCCTCTTTTTCTTCCTCTATCTGCTCTATTTTTTCCCCAGCAGGAGCTCTCTCAGCGGCGGGCAGGCAGGGAGAAGGCAGGTCTAGTGTCGAGGATAGACAGACGCAAAAACTTTGCTTCTAATTGACTCGATAACGACAGAGGATTCTGATTGGACGCCTCGAGGACACAGAGCCCGCCCCCCTCGAGCTGATTGGCTGGCTCGGCTGTCCGTACAGAGGCTTTATATCCAAGGTTGACTGCATAGGTTGATCCAACCATCTGACTGGGAGGATACTTCAGGATAATTAGCCTTAAAAAACAAGTGTAACGCGTTACTGAACACGATGCAACTGCAGGGTAAAAAACAAACAAACTGGGAAGTTTTCAAGAACTTAAAACCTCTTTTATTTAAATGTTTTAGTCGTGATGGAAGAGGTATTATTTTATACTACTAAAAGTAGCAATACCACATTAAAATGTACTCTGTTACAGGTAAAAGTCCTGCAACTGTGATGGAAAAAGTACAATTTTGAGGTATACTTGTACTTTACTTCAGTATTTCTGTTTTATGCCACTTTTTTTTTTTACATGTATTTTACATGTATTCTACTACATTTCATAGTTTAGACTTTTTAGTTCACCACACATGTTTTACAGCTATAATTACTTTGTAGATGAGAATTTCACATGCAAACACATGAAATAAAATATAATGCACTGTATATATAGGATATAAAGTAGGCAAAACTGGCTTTACCATGACCTGTTGCACTATTCAAGTGCTGCTCTCACAGTGATGCATCAGCAATAATAATAATTAATTCACATAATATATACACTGACAAGGTGCAGGAGAGTACTTTGCTGATAATACTGTATTTGAGGAGAGGATTGAATACCACTGAGTACATAATGATCATTAGCAACTTAATCTAAGTACATACATACTTACAAGTAGACAATAAGCATCTAATATCATATTTGATTTGTTGTACATAATCTAGGTGGGAATAATTGTGGCTACTTTAAATATTGTTAGTTACATCTATTACATTTCATCAAAAGCAGATCACAGGTTTAGAAAGATAACTTTAATTAAGTAAATGTACTGTCCGCTATACTGTCTAATTCTTTACTTACGCTTAACTACTAGTTCATTATTTCATTACATGTGAAGTATTGCATTCAAAACTTTTTACTCATGTAAAAGTGAAGAAATTAGTCAAAAGGTAATATATTATTATGTAGTCAGAACTGTGGAAGGCCTATTAGAATATTATCATTGATGCATAACATGTGAGCAGCATTTTAATGTTGTACCTGATAGATGGAGTAAAAAGAGGGCCTAAAACATTCTCCCCAAAATGTGCAGTAGAAGTTTAAAGTAGAACAAAACTGGAATACTCAAGTTAAGCACAAGTGCCATAGAGATGAACTTAAATACAGTACTTGAGTGAATAACATCAGCCTATAGTTACTTTCCAAAAATGGTCTCTAGAGGTGATGTCATAGTTTGGTAAAAAAAAAAAAAAAAAAAAAAAAAGAAAAGAAAAGAAAAGAAAAAAAGAAAGAAAAAAAAGAAAAGTGAATTCATGTTTAAATAACTGGAAAACATGAAAATAGGTTTAACTCAATTTAACATTGGTGTATTTTCTGTTCTGCTGCACATATTCACCAGTAAATAACAAGAATTACAACACCTGTCAAGACTTCCAGCTTCAAAGCGATACAAGTTATCTCAGATAATATGTTGCACAGCAAAGGGAATAAATAACGTGACAACTTGTATTGGCGCCATATCCCATTTGTTTTGGATATTAGACAAGCATTCTTTAACACAGAAAGCCTACTGTACACCGCTGCGCGTTACAGTATGTTACTGCACTGCGCCTGCGCACAACAGATCATTCAAGAAAAGAAAAGGTGAGTCAGAACACAGCTCCTGTAAACATCTGAAGCGATGGCCAGGTCTGTCTGCCATGTAAGGTAAACCAACCCTCTCTTTTCACTCCCTCACTCTCTCTCTCTCTCTCTCTCTCTCTCTCTCTCTCTCTCTCTCTCTCTCTGCCTCTCTGTCTGTCTGTCTCTGTCACACACACACACGCACATACACGCGCGCACACACACAGCAGGGAAGATATGTCGACACTGGATAGCCCCGACAGTGAGAAGAAAGTAGAGCGCTCTTCCATATATGGACAAACTTCCAAGGGTGAATGTTTGGGAAAGTGATGTCACGGTCAGGGAGCAGACTGCCAGCTCACTGCCTGGTCCCTGGTTTTAAGGAAGCAGGCTGCGGTTCCTGTGCAGAGGTGCAGGCAGCAGCACTCAGTCCGGTGGTGACGACAGAAAGTCAATGATAGAGCTGCAGCTTGTTGGGTGTGGAGGCTCGGAGTGTGCCAAATAGATAATTAGAATCTTTTCCATTACTTCATTAACTTGGTTAAATAATTGATGCGATTGAAAAACAAAGATTTTGCTATTCGTTGGAAAACTGCTGGCCAAAATGTTCATTATTATTAGGCTGATGTTCATTATCTGTGCCAAGTAATTACATTTATTTCATTATTCTGTCTCCAAATAATAGAATATTTCATTCATTTATAATTGGATTAGTAATATACATTTAAACCGCATTTGTACAGTCATGTGTCTCTATGAGGATGAACTTATGCTACCTATGACAGTATGAACATGTTGATGTTAGCAGGTATATGTAGATTTTAGTTACCATTTCCATAATAAACATAACTTTAAACTTTATGTGAAATGTTATAATATATATTTTGAATATTAGGACCCTAAAATAGTTTTTTTTTTATTAATAATATAATGATTATACTTTTTTATCCACAAATTTCATTCCCCCTCCCCCTCTCTTTTCCTTCATGATATCATATTTTATGCACTAAAATAAAATAAAATAAAATAAAATAAAATAAAAAAATAAAATAAAGAATTTAAGTACAATTATTTTAAATTACATACATAGAATTAAATTTTCCTTTATTTTAATGTATTTATTTATTTACTGTCTTTATCCTGCTCCTTCTATTCTGTATTTCCTGTCACAATACTCGATCATAAGTTCAGTTTACAATGTTTAACATTTGGACTGTGATGAAATGGAATCTGTTACGACAAATTAGCACCAAACACAAACTACAACTACTTCTGCATGTATTTAGTCATAAACCTAAAACATGAGTCTTCGACAAATAAAAAAAATGGACCTGATGGTGGCGCTGGAGGAAAAGTCAGAGGATCACCGTATTTATTACAATTCATCCTGAGGAAGACATGAATGTGCGTGCCAAATTTCATGGTAATCCATACAACAGTAAATTGAGAAATTTCACTTTAAACACAAATATGAACCTCATGGTGGGGCTAAGTTAGAAAGGTTCTTCTTCTGAGGATCATGAACGTCTGTACAAAATTTCATGGTAATTCATCCAACAGTTGCTGGGATACAGTTTGTCAGACTGGACCAAAGCCTTACTGACGTAGAGCTACACTGCTAACACATCTAAAAGGCTTTTAATGTTCATTTTCATGTTTCATTTGCCGCACTAAAAAATAAAAGCGGCCTAACCCACAGAGAAGCAACAGGCGCTGATGAGAGAGGTTCTTCCTCTCACGACTGCAGATGATGGCTTATTAAACGCATCAATTAACTCATTCTAAGTAACCACTGAAATGTGTATAATTATTCTGATGGCACACTCCAGACTCCACAGTTTGGTTTGGGCATACTGGAGAAATTTCACCCGCTCCAGCTACTTGACGTCAACATGATACTATTCAGCAGAATCCCAGAATATCTCCTGAGGAGTCACTGGTACAAAGGAGCTCGTGCCTTCTTTCTGAGGCACAGGTCATGTGAAGAGATGGTGCATTTGGCTCTGTCTGGTCTCTGGCACATTCCCAAGGTATTCCAGTCATGTCGGGAGGGGAATTCTTAAATAGCTGCCCTTGCTGTTAAGGCTAAGCCATGTATGGGATAGTGCAGAACAAGCACGATAATCCCATTGAGTTGTACATGTGTTTGGGTTTGTGGTCAAACAACATAAGCCAAAAACCATCTGTGACCAAAAGGACTATAGAAGCAAACCGGCAGAGGATAACACACACACACACACACACACTAAAAGAGAGAGTTTTGCTCTTTTGCAACATAATGCAGCAGTGGGTGGAGGCTGATTTCTGCTGGAACCATAAGGGTCAAATACAGGATCTGACTTCAGAAACTCAAAAGGTTTTTTCACGTCCCCTCCCATACGATTGTGGTGCATCTGACTAAACCCATGCTTGCTTCACTGGAAGTCCTCAAAGGCTGCGGTTGTACTCAACCTCCCACTTGAATGAATGTGACCTATAAGGGAGGGTGTTCTGCGAATGAGCATGCGTAACCAGTTAACCTTCCCCTGGATAAATAAAGATAAAAAAGTCTATTGTAAGTTCACTAATGAGTGCTGTTCGAGCCAAAGAGCAACTGTAAAAGATATGAGACTTTATTCTTAAAGGAATTTCATAAAAAAAAATTTTTAAAAATCAACTCTTCAAATCTTTTTGATTGATGTCACAGCTGTAAAACTGCTATTGTTAGCCGTTTAAAAAACGAGCTGACTCTGTTGTACTGCTCTGCATCTGCGGCCTGTAATTAATCATTAAGCCATATGCGACCCAGCCGGCACACTCCAGTCAAAATGTAAACAAGCCTAAAGTATACAATATCCCTATTTGAATACACTTCTCAGGGGAAACATGGAGGTTAAATGAAGGGTGTCTACTTCCTGGAGATAAGTGACGGCCACACTGAGAAGTTTTCTGAAGAAGTCGAGGAGATTATTTTGACAAAGAGAGCAGTACAAACAACTTGATAACCCTCAACTGAATTTTTGTCTGCCTTTGGATTATTACTTCATCATCAGCCTGTGATACTGTACCATGTGTTATGGGGGGGGGGGGGGGGGGGGGGGGGGGGGTAGTGTGTGTGTGTGATTTTTTTTCCTAACAACCGCTGGTATGCCCTCTGGTAGTCTGCTTTTTTTCTGGCAAGAGAGTGAAAAATAGTTCAGGCTGTAAGACAAGAGACAACTGGCATCGCAGTTTTCCTCAGACAGCGATGACATCATGTGTTTCATAGACAATCATTACACTGTTGGGGAATCTGAGTGGAGGCTGAGTAGGCGTAAAAAAAAAAAACCCTAAAAAACTAGTCCATTTATGGTTATTCACATCATGATGGGTTAATATCTGGTCTTGTTCAGGATTTTTTTTTTTTTTTTGCCTTTGGTGAAATCATGGTCACCTAATTGATACACTTTCCTAACCAAATGTGATAATACGGTGACGAAATCCCAACAGCAGACATCAGACTCGTCACTACTACTGAGAACACTGAGGTCATGTCTCCCAAGGAATTTGGGAGTCTTACAGATTAACGGCTACACATGGCGAGTGATTAATCAGCTGATTCTAGTATTTTTAGAGTCAAAATATTTAAATTTCACTATTTTTATGGCCAAATAAAACAAATAGATAGATGATTCACAATTTATCCAACAGAAATGTAGTTTCTGGCAGTGAAGAGAGAGAAACTTTGAGACTACATCACGTGATCGTTCAATGTGACGAGATCAAATTATTTTCTGAGTGGGAGGGTGGATGCTTTTGGGTGAACTTAGACTGCAACCTCAGAATGTCAAACATTTTGGCTACACTCCTAGCGGACATGATATTACAATACCCTGCACTATTTAGACTGTTTTGCTTATCGGTTTACTTTATATGAGCTGATTTGCATGAAGTTTCAGGCCACCTGAGAAAACTGTCTTTAAAGCTGGTGAACATAGAAAACATGCAGGTGAAGTTGAAAGAGAAGTTACAGAAAAACCTCATATAACATAAAATCTACAGACAACTGAAACCTCTTGCAACTCACACTCTATTAACCTTTTACAGTAAAGCTTGAAACTTAACACTTAACAAAACGTCACAGAAAAATCCATTTAGCAGCTATTTTTGGGCTTTCGATTGTATCACAGGATCTTCTTCAGTGGACAGAGTTGCCTAGTTGTCATGGAATTTTAAACAGTAGTTGAAATTTCCATTTTTCATGTAATTATATTGTTTCCTCACTGTTTCCATGTCAACGACAAGCTTTCAATTGCAACTTTCAAACCCACAAGGACAAGAAGTGCTTAGAAATCTTACCATCTACAATTCCACAAGATCTCTATCTACTGAGGAAGACCATTTGACACGACTGAAAGCTTCAGAAAAGCTACTAAATGGACCTTGTGGCGAGGGAGTTTTCACAAAGGCTTTTGCTGTCATTTTTTCAACATGGCCTAAGACTTCTGCATTGTACTGTACTTGTAACATCCATCCAGTCAAAAAGGCAGATTCTTCCCAGAGATGAGGATATGTGTGTTTAGTAATAAAACTTTTTGTGACTTTTGAATCGTCGTTGTAATTCTCAGTGATTTATATGTTTTGTTCAAATTGGCAAACTGCTAATAGTCGCTGTAACTATTCTCTAAATCAAAGATGGCTTCTGGTTCAGTCAATAAAATATTCTACTCTGGCTGACACCGGTTGCTCACGGTCACAGGCAGCTGAGCAGGCTTCACATTTCTTTCACAGGGAAGTTGAGGCTATGTTGCCATGACAACCTGGTCAGCAGTTGGTAGTAGAGGGACTCAAATCTGCAATAAAATAACCGGTTTTCCATTATTTCAGACGAGACGCGTGTCAGATGAGTAAATGTTTCACCACTCGAACCGTACTGTGAATCAGTGGAGCCTCAGGAAGAAGTTGTAGCATTATCACTGGAGAACAAATGATTCTTTAATTGCAAGAAAACAAAAGCGAGCGCTGGCTTGTAATGGTACCCAGGGGCTGGATAATGAGACAAAAAACAATTGGTAGAGACACTGAAAGCATCATATTCAATGCACAGCTTAAACAAATGGTGCTCCTTAGTATTTCTACGGAGACACAGTCAATTCTTCAGACACCCTGAAGCAGTCTCAGCTGAGAATCACTTAAAAATGAAAATAAGCCCAATCAGATTTACGCTCAGTGTGAAACACAAGAAATTAAAATGCTGCAAAGCTTTTGTCCTCCATAAGACTTTTTTGTTATGGTTGGAGGTGCTCCAAATCCTGGGTGGAGCTCTCGGAAACAACCAGAGCATGAGAAAGAAACACTGATGCTGCCAGAAAATAAATGAGTAGCGCTTCACTTAAAATACCTTTTGTTATTGACAACATTTAGCTTGTTTGTTTTTTTTTATTCCCCATCTTTTAATGTCATCTGTGGTTTGACCTCAAGAATGACGACACAGTCCAATTAATTTGTTCTGAGACAAAAAATAATCACACCTTCTTTTTTCTTTTCTTTTTTTTTAGTTCCTTAACGTCTTCTGCTTGTCAGCAGCGTGAGTTCATATGTGTCACATGACTTCAACAAGGACGCAAAATGAAAAAGGCTGAGTTGTAAAAACCCATAGAAAACCCACTTCCTAAATTAAGTCTGTTAACAAATGATTTATTTCCAGGGGTTGAAAGAAACGTGTCATTATGTTTTTAACTTCTTTTCCGAGGGCGAGGATCCTGATTCGCCCTCCTCTGATCTCACATGAGTCCGTTTCAGAGCGCTCTGTGCTGGGCCTTTTTGTGCCAGGTCTCTCTGTGGCTTGTTGTCTTCCTCTGATTCTGAGGACACATGGAGGTTCTCGTTCATGTATCCTGGTGCCACAGTCCGGTGCTGCCCATTCACTCCGGGGCTACGCCGGCTCTGAGTATTACTGTCTGCAGCCGCCGAGCTGCTACACGCCTCTCCGCTGTCAGAGCTCTCTAAAGAAGCTCTCCCTTCAGTCCTGCGTGCATCTCGTGATGGAGGAGATGCAGCTGAATGTCTTCCCAGCTCAGTCCTGTCACTCCCTTCCTCATTCTCTTGACTCTCGGGAGACATTACTGGGCTCAGACACACAAAGTCCGAAGGGCTCAGACATTTGTCCTCGTCTCTGCCGCCACTGCAAGGCTTAACTTCGAGAGAGTTTTGTTCCTCGCCGGATGAGGAGGAAGACAGGTCATCGATTGAGATCGATGGGTAACTGCAGGAGTCGATCGCTGAAAACAGAGCCTGTACGGACTCGGGTCGATCCTCGGCTCTTGAGACCACGTGCATGCGTCGCCGCCTCATCACATTGCGCCGCCTCACTGCGCTGCGGCGTTCCTCGTCGTCGCTGCTGGAGCTGGAGGTGGATGTGGAGGAGCTGGAGGCTCCAGCGGGCAGTGAAGGGGAGGAGGTGGGGCTAGACAGCGTGGAGTTGTCCCGGGGGCTTGGAGAACGAGGCCGAGGCATGGGGTCGAGCCAAAACTCACTCGAGTCTGAGTCCTCATTCACCAGGAAGCCCGACTGGTGCCTCTGATGCCTGCTTCGCCTCCTCGGCTGCTCCTCCCCATCTGCTGTTGCTTGCTCTTCCCCTCCTGAAGCATCCGGTCCAGCCAGGGAGGAGGAGGAGGAGTTATCAGAGTCACTGTGGCGAGCAGCAGCAGCAGCGGCGGCGGCGGCGGCGGCAGCAGCAGCAGCAACGGCAGCCGAGGCAACGACAGGAGCCGCTGGTGTAGCCCGCGTAGAGCGTCGGCCACGGGCATGGAGCTGCATGATGGCCTCCTCACTCAGGTCGCTGTCAGAGTCTGAACTCCAGCCCTCAATCTCTCGACGCACCAGCGAGTCAAAGAAAGCCATCATGCGTGGGTCCTCCTGGATGGACTGGCTGACGTAGTCATGAGACAGACCGCTGCCGCTGTTGAGCACCAGACTGATGTACTCCTCGTGGGTGTAGAGGCTGCGTGACTTGTCCTCCACACGGCCCTCCAGATCTCCAAGACTGTCTGGCTGCTGATAGGGACTCCACACCTGGGGTGGGATGAAAGGCGGGGAAAGAGGGGGGGGATAAAGGAAAGATTTAAAGTTGGGCAGATGGGAAGGCAGAATGACAGAATGAAAAATGATAGGAGAAAAAGTGAGGAGCAAAAAGGGAGAGTTTGAGAACGCAGAGTGAGTTATAGAGATTCTCTGTTATTGATAGCTTCTTATTGCAGAACACCTGGACTTGGATCACCTTTCCCTCAGTACAGTGAAGCACATGAAACAGAGAGCTGGTGTTACTGTGCAGACAAAAAAGAAGAAGAAAAATGTCTCACCCATGTTCAAATGCTTTTGGATGATAAATGTAAATAGTTTCTTCTTTTACTAAATGGTTTTACTTGTTCTCAGTATTCTGATATTAACGCTGTTAAACTGCATATTCTGATGACCTTAACCTGAGAAAATCATAGTTGTAGGAGTCAGAATAATCAAATTAAAAGCATTTCAGACATGTTTACGCTATTTATACTATGATTAACAGAGATTGTATCATGCTGTTTTTACACAACGGTAATCCAGCTGCACATTCCACTTTATTTAGTGATTTAAAAAAGTGTTTCAGCCATATTTGCATAAAAATATCCACAAGTATAAACCCATGGTAGTACCATGAAGAGAAGATGATGATGAGTAATGGAGCAATCTCTGCCTACGTGACATATCATGTTAGGTGCGTCCTCAGTCATTAATCAGACTATTGTGTAAAGGCTGAATGCTGCATATTTCCATCCATATTAACAGCTATTAGATGTTAAAAAGCTGATGTTAAGCATGTAACATCCAGTGTGCCAGCTTGTTATCATGCCAGCTTTAGCACATTAACAACACTTTCTCCAGCTGTCTGGCTAAAGTGGTGAAAAAAAAAAAAAAAGAACAGCTGACTGCTCATTGATAAAAGAAAAAGATAACAAATCAACATACTGTGTTTCTATGAGCACAAGCCAGTGAACCGACTCATGCTGCATAAACCTGACTCAGTCATAGAAAGTGAGAGGTCAGCACCAGGACAATACAGTGAATCATCATCGCTCAGAAAGCTTGTGAGTGAATAAGAATTATATCACACAGCTGCTGTTTTCTGAGCTCATTATTCCAGAAGTGTAAAGCTTTAATGTTGTGATGAGTAGCTCTTCAACCGCAGACTCTTTTTGCTCATCTGATGATCTGGGCGGCGAGCTGCTGCATACAATTGCCCTTACGGAGATAAATAAAGTTAATTTGAAATTGAAGAAGTCATTAGATCAAAACAAGCTGCTTGAGAAGACTAAGAAGAATCACTGTGGAGGTTTTACCTTGAGAAATATAACTTGATGGATTTATGTTTTCAATTTTAAATGCTGGGAAACTTTAGAATTTAATTTTAAAAGAAAACATACTGACGTTAAAGGCTGATCAAACTTGAGCTATAGTGGAAGCTTTAGCTGTAACACTTACTTGTGAGCCTTCTGTATTTGATCCAGGTTACCTTATAATGACTTTAGAGAGCCTGACAGTATATCACAGTGTGGGTTTGGTTTCAGAAATACTGTATATGTGGAACCATTTCTACCTTCCCACGACCCAGCTGTGGACACTCATCTGTTTCAGACTACAGTCCATGATGGGGGAAATCCATCTTTTACACACAGGGAAGTCAGAGCTCTGTAGGTTACTGCGCAGTGTCATATGAGATCAATGTCTCACTTAAGGGCACGTCTACTGTCTGAACATCTGAGGACATGCAGAGTCAAATGTCAGGATGTACACTTACAGGAAAAAAATCTAACTACTTCATCTTCCTTCATCCATCAAGGTCTTCACCTTTTTCTCTCCTCTTTCTTACTCACCTTTGGGACCTGATCCAGCCGCTAAAAATTACAGATCTAATCAAGTCTTTATGAAAAAAATGACACATTTATGATATTCTTTAACTGACCTTGATGACTTTCTCCACGCCGGAGGAGCAGATCATGTAGGTGTGAGGGTTGAAGCGAACCTGGTTCACTATGGAACGGTGACCCTTAAGGACCATGAAAGCCCCGTTTACCACACGGCCAGCTCCACCTTAAGAAAAAAAAAAAAAGGAGCACCAGGATGTGGGTTAGCTGACAAAATACATAAACACACAGCCACAGGGATACAAGTCTATGACAGAGCACCTTTATTAAAAGCAAACAAACACAACCACAATTATTCAACCTGCTTCTGGATCCTCTTCCAGAAAACACAGTCTGTATAATACAACAGTAGTAAGCAGTAAGTAATGTAACCCTCATAATATGCCATTAGTCTGACACCAAATAGGTCTAGAGCACATATTTTCAGTGTGAGTAACTACAGAGAAAATAAAATCCATAAATATGTCAAGAGGTGCCACACAGCTAGAAACGACCGCATTCTTGGATCGCTGCATTTTGGGGGATTTTCTTCTTAAAATAATTAGATTTGAGGCGTATTCACAGTAAGCATACTGCATGTGTAGGATTTAATTCTTACTTTTCAGCATTTATCCTTTCTTTTTATTTAGTTTGGGCAGGTGGGAACATTCAGACTCAAGCTAAATTTGGTGCTTAAAAGACCTTCAGCTTCTTTCTATGCGTAACAGGATCCTACATAAACACACTATTTTATACCCAAGTTGGAACCGTTTTCGGTTTTTTTTTTTTTTCCTCTGTGCTCTTTTCATTCGCTTCGAAGGGGGCGGGGCTCAGTTGGGGAAAAGACGATATCACGCGTTTCTATGCACCAATCAGGGTTTGAATCAGAATCTGATGACAGTTGATGGGTTTTTGGGTCACTATCAGTTGTTAACTTATGTAAAAATGCTTCCTGGTAGTCAAAAGCTTCAGTCAGCTCTGAACGTTTTGTTTGTAATGTTACCTCTACATCCTCGTTGTGATGCCATCAGATCGTTCAAGCATGCCTAATAATAACTGTCCGTTCTGTAGCCTTTGTTGCCAAGGCTGTTGCTAAGATAGGTCCATGTGTTGTTCACATCGTCCGCTATCATATTTCAGATCGGATTTAGGCTTGAACGTGTATTTGAGAAGTTCACATTTTGAGTAAAGAACGAGAAAAACTAGTAAAATCCTGCTACTACAGTTTTTGTTTACGTATCCTCCAAAACTGCTGAGGGGCAGCTTGCTGAAGCTGACCAATCAGAACAGAGTAGGCTCATCAGGAGTGGAAGCGGGCCTTAAAGAGACAGGAGCTAAAACAGCCTGTTTCAGACAGAGGCTGAACCGAAGGGCAGCATAAAGGGCCAGTATAAGATAAATAAGGAGTTGTTTTTTTACTGTAAATCATCAAAGATATTCCAGTAGAGACCTGACAATGTGCATATGTCCCCTTTAACAAATAATAGCTAAATAGCTAATAGTTTTTTTTCTTTTTTTACTTTGTTGTTACTTAATTAGTCATAAATATTCTAAGAGATTTGAGACAGATGTTGATACAGGATATCCGATAGTTACTTATGTCTGGAAGGTATGTTTTGACCAAATGAACTGGGGGTAATCCACAGTCTGGGCTGTGAGAGCACAGAGAAGTCCATCTGTGGTTAAAAACTACAGCAGCTGCTATCAGGTTTGTTTTGCCTCCAAAGACGCCACTGAAATCTTTAACCTTGCACAAATGACGGCACTGAATCTTTGTCTGACAAACAAACTACTGGTGAGTATGTGGTTCATCTGTTTACAAGCCCTCAAAATGTGAACAGCTTGAACTTAAAGAAACCAAAAACACAAAAAAAACAACAAGTGAAATGTTCCACTACTGCGCAGAGAAAACAGAAGAAATTTAACTCTCACCTTGGGACCAGGGTTATTAAATTATACTACTGAACATCAGCATACGTCCACATAAATATGCAGTCGATGCAGACAGACTGAATAACTCACCTGCTTCTGGATCTTTTGGGATTTTCCACATGTAGAGGTTGAAGTCGTCTGACCCGGACAAGATGTACTGAGAAGAAAAAATGTTAAGTGATTTTAGTGTGTGCTAAAAAAAAAACAGACCTCAAGAAAAGGGTAAATTTGATCTAAATACACATTGGGGGAGACAAACCCTGGGGGTTCAATATATGGTACGAAACCACCAGATCTTATCACAGCAACGTGTCTCATAATATGCGATCAAACGCCATGTTGACATGACATGACAGTCTGACCCTACTAGAGCTCCTGCTCCACATCTGAACCGTTATTAGACTTTGTAAACAGATGGTTCCACTTAAACCTGTCGCTTAAGGTAAGTTTTGACAGAACAGGGGTGGTAGTTGCTCTCTGTTCTTATACGTACATATGTTTTAAAGCAACAAGTAGAGGAAAAAAAACAAGGGATACAAACTGACTTTTTCTGCAGGGGCTGTAATGGGTTGTTATTTCAAGAACTGAGATGTTTGGCAGTTGAATTTGCCAATTTCTTCGTTGATAAAATGTCCTTTTTCAAGCATCTGGCAAGAGGTTGATTTGGTTGGTTTTAAAAAAATATTTTCCCTCATTTTTCTTCCTTCGTTCTTTTCCTTCTTTCTGTTGAGCTGGATGTTAGTCGAAGCCTTATTTTACCATCTAGAACCACATTTTTGTTGAGTCATTTACATTTTTAAAGGCATTGTCTTGTGCTAGTCGTTTTCTGACATGCTGTCAAGTCGCTGAATATTTTTGTGCAGTTTTATCTGCCAAACATTTAAACAAATGTCTTTAATTTCCTTCTGTAAATATTCTGCTAGTCTCTGAACAAGCTATCAATTTTCCCTTTTAACTCTTCTACCAACTGTATTTACTTGACTTCTGGTGAAAAATAGCAATAATCTATGTCTTTATCTAAAATAATCCTACATAAAACGCTCTGTGGGGATGAAAAATCATTATTCCTTAAACACAGACTGTTACTCAGATAGTAGTAGCTTCAGGGCACATGAACACACTCTCAAATGAACACCTGCATGCTCCACCTCAGGTTCCCAGAGGACACGTCAAGTAGGAATGTCACACCAATAACTCCCTCCCTCTTTCTTTTCCATCAATTTAATCTGGTGAGTTGCCACTCTCTCCCTCTGGTTTCACACCACTCTGAGAAAATCCTTCAATGTCTGTGGTTTTGGGTCTGCATGACGACGTTTCTGAGAATTGAGAACGCTAAGAGAGAAATGGTGGTACGATGGGATAAAGCTCTTGCTTAAACATGGAAAATCATCTGATCAAACCACCAAATCACCTCCTTTTATCACATTGTGGTTTCTCTTGGTACTTCTTCTTATTTCCTCTAAAACTAGACATCTAACACGTACACTCCATGGAGGATTTGGTGTAAAAATCTTCTTGGTTTAAAGAAAATCTCCAGTTTTGATGTCAAACTGAAAGCGCAGCTCTCGATGGCTCCCACAACCCACTGAAATAAGTGTAAGCACTCACTAACAGCCCATAAGCTCACACGTAGTTATGTCAAGGCAGTGGGAGTGAGTGGTACGAATCACATTTTATAGAAAAAACAAATCAGAAACTGTTTATGGGTAAAATAAGCACGACATATTGTCTGCTTTTGACTATCCCTGGAAATTCAATACATGACTAATCAAAATACAAAAACAAAGTAACAATAGCGATATATCGGTCTATATGCATTTTTTCTTACATAAACAGATAAAATAACTAAACATTTTTGATAAGGATCCCTAAATAATTTTAGGATACATTTGTTTTTTTTAAACAACCAAGATATGTAATGAGCTTAGACATTTTAACACTAAAAAATAAACTCTTTCTCTCTGGTGGAAAAATTATATAAAAGGACACACAGCTTCTAAAAAGGACTTTAAACCTAACATTTGCATTTCTGCACTGTATTTTTTTGCGATAAGCGAATATACCCACTGATATATCAGTCTGGTTCAACAAGGCTGTACTATTAAAGCTCTAAAAAATTAAAACATTATAAAATCCAAAAGCCTTCAGTAGGAAAATGTTGAGCACTATCCAACTGAGAGGAGTTGCATGTGTTAATTCATTATAAGTATTGAACTCATCCTGATGCGTGCCTCCCAAATCCACATCCAATAGCAAAAACAGTGACCACAAAAGGTTAATGAAATGCTGCTTTAAGCAAGAACACTTTTAAGAAGTCTCTTAGGTACAATCCCTGAACTGAATGTACAAACAGAAATACAAAACACAATACTGGAACCAGTGACCCCTCCCTAACTGATTTACAGGTCTTTAAATACACATAATATCACTGCACAACAACTAAATTATTATATAAGTTTATACATATAGTATATACATACAATGTATCTCAAACACACTGTCTGCTGATCAATCAGAGATGAATAGCTTTGCTAAAAAGCTCCTCAACAATCCTCGTTGGCAGTCGGTCAGTTTTCTCGTCCATCTTTGTGAGCAGATTCAAACCGGCAACTTCACAGTCACAACATGCTTCTGTAACCTTTAAACTATCTTCGCCCATGTAGAGGATCATTCTCTAAGCCTCCATGAGCTCTGCTGACACCCGAGGATAATGTTAACATAATAAACATAACTGGAGGATGATGTCATGTCTGAGGAGGACCTATGGGAGGACTATTGGCTGAGCACAGGCGCTTCTGGTGTTGCTCCAACACTCAAATGTCCCAATTTCACAGAAGGAAACAATATATTCTTCTATTTTTATTCTTTCTATTGACTCCATATGTTCCAGATATTCTCATTAAGTTTCCTTTAAAGTAACCACAAAGTCAGATAAAACTATATTTTTACTATTCGACGTCACCTCGATATTCTGTATCTGCCTGCATTATCAGAAGCCAAATGAAACACAATATATTGTATCAAAGAAACTTTTTTATGGCTGCACATGTGTATGGAACATATAACTTTACAAGTCCTGTACAACATTTCATATATATATTTCTCCGTGTGTAAGCCTGACATATGCAGTATGTTATCTTTGGAAAAGTTGGGATCTTAGGATTTGAAATGGATGACTCACAATCTGCTTCCCTTGTTGTCTTTCACTGTTTTGCTTTGCTTTTGATGACTATGATTTCTTTCTTAACTTTCTATTAAGAGCAGTAGTTTTACTTTACGATTAGTTTTTAGGGATTTGTACGACCTGATCACCAACCTGATCTTTGTCCCCGGCAAAGCAGCAGCTTTTCATAGTGCAAGAGTTGAAGTAGCCCTGGTTATCGAACTGGAAGCTGGGCAGGCGGGAGTGCAGCTCGTAGAGGACGGGCGGCAAGCGGCGACGCAGCGCCAGCAGCTGGGTGCCTGTGCTGTTGAAGCGAACACTCATGGCGCTCTGCAGGGACATGCTGCCTCCGTAACGCAGCAGTGAGCTGAGAGGACAGAAGAAGAGAAAATATTAGACAAGTTAAGGTTTGAATCTACCAATCCTCTTTTTTTTTATCTTCACAAATTACAAATAGAAGCTTCAAGAAAAGCATCTCATCTCTGTTAAAGACCATTTAATGACATTCTGTTGTTGGACATGGACATTTCTTCTCTTTTGACAATCTTCTTTCTTTGTTTCTTTGAGTATAAAGTGATTACAGACCAGTTGGGTTGATTAACACAAGTTTACTGTAAAAGTTAGTGACACATTTCATGATTTTTTGATTTTGATATTTCTAATACTTTGAATATTTCCTACACAAAATTAATGTTATCATTAAAAAAAAATGCAACTGACATATAGCGTCATCAGAAGTTATAATATAAACAGTATGTGTCTGTAGTTTATTAAAAGATTAAAGCAACTTATCAAAATAATGAATAAAATGGGCATTTTATTTAACACTTAAACTCTAAATTTAACAGTGAATTGAGTACCTGTAAACTTTCCCTCATTGCAGAGTGGCAGAGCCAACAGTGGAGGAAGACAAATAGCTCAGTATTTACTTTTACTACTTCCACTAATGACTGAAACTTAACCTAAGTGTGTAAACACACACACTAAATCCAGTGTTTTCACAGTCATTTTATCGGTATAAACATTTGGTTTTTGCATTGAGACAGACCTGCAACTTATGAGGACCAGTGGTGATTAGTTTAGAAGTAAGACAGCAGCGCCACCTGGTGGATATTATCAGGATAAGTGTTCATCACAGTTAGAGCTGCTCCTCACACTGTAGCATTCCTGAGAAAGGTTTACTTTCTGTAAATCTGCTGAATATGAAGGTTTATACATCTAACTTCCAAATAATATTTAGCTGGATGTTAAAATATTTCATTTGTTTTCTAATGTTTCAAGCACATGATGAAATAAAACCTTTACCATACAAGAACTCTAAGTAATAATGTACATGTATTAAAAGACATAAATACATTTTCTGCCACTTTCCAAACTTCTAAAGGGAACAAATTATCAGTAGCATAAATTTACCTAACTTAACAATTATTTTAGTCCATTTTCCTACTTTAATTGCTTCACTGCATTATTTTTTCTAATTAGGTTTATTCTTTTCACTGTTTTCATTGCCTCTATGGTTTATTTGTATGCTTATAAATACATTATAATTTTCACCGCTGTTGCAAAAAAGGTTAATTTCCCCAGAGGGAAACAGTAAAGTTTCAACTTATTTAAAAAACTGGGTCAAAATATAGAAAGCAGGGAACAAATTATATCAAACCTGCGTGGCTTGCGGATGTCCCATAATCCAACGCCCTCCTTGGAGTTAGCTGTTGCCAGCAGTCTGGGCTCGACAGGGTTGAACATCACACTGTGGAAGGCTGAGGGGTAGCTGGCCAGGCAGAATGGCTCTAAAGGAAGAGACCAAACCAAAATAATGCATTAGGATTACTTGATAATTAACACTGAATCTTCTATCTATTTTGGTCAGATTAATGCTAATCATTAGGGCTGTAGTCTGCTGGTCGACTAGTCGATTAGTTGGTCGATATGCTCTCATCTGACTAAATTCTCATTGGTCGAATAATCTCTGTGTTACTTTCATAAAGGAGAGAAGTGCTACATCAAGTAGCTTTCCAGGATTTAGTCCATTATTTCCTGCAGTGGGAGGGGCAGACTAACAAATTACCTGTGAAAATGGGGGTGTATTCAAACCTCTGTGTTGTTGCCTTGGAAACAAGTGTAACTCTGTTAAGTTATACGGCATTGCATAGTATGTTTGCGTAGCGAGTTGGACACAGAGAAAGTGACGGTGGATATGAGTGGAGCAGAGGAAAAGCTTAGCGGAAATTTGTCAGTCTGGCAGAAAATGTACAGCAAAAAGTGAAGGGAGTTAGCTCCAAAGTTAGCAACGATGGGTTAGCCTAACCCAAAGATGCAAAACAGAGAAATACAGAACAGAGAAATGTGTGGCTACTGAGTCCACTCTGAGTCCCCCCGTCCGTGACTAATTGATTAGTCGAAGATTATGTACAATTTTAACTGACCAAGGTTTACTTTGGTTGACTATAGCCCTACCAATTATGTTTTTAATTATGTAATGTTGAATTTCTGTCACACTCCTCCTAAATTCTACTTTCTCACGTCACAGTCGCCAAAACATTCCCAAACTATAGATGTATTTACATATTTTGATGCATTACCTTTTTGCCAACAGTTAGATTGATAATAATATCCTCCTATAAAAATGACACATAGCTGAGCCAACAAGGGAATATGGAAACATTTCTGTGTAACTTTCATCCTTTCAAACTGGAGCTTTAGTGCTGTAACAGACCGACATAAAACACCTGCTGGCAGTTACGGTAGACTGATTTCTGCTAAGTGTATTATTAGGCCAACTTGGCCACAAGGAAGGCGTCTAAAATAGACGGATGTGGACGTCATGCAAGATGATCCACTGCGTTTATAAAGTTATCAACGAGTCTCACTAATCCCATCATGAAGTACTAAACACCCATTTCAGTCCCGGAGAGTCACTTAAAATACACTGTGTGATTCCCTGTGAAGAGTTTTTAATCACAGCTGTAAGAGAGGACATGCTTTAGAAACCAGCTGCGGCCTGGAACCTTCTGCAACTTGACTGAAAATTGTTTTTTTCTCCAGGAATTTAAATCACTGCTGCACAATCTGTCCATCTTCTTAAGAGGCTACTGATGTTTTTAAGGATATTTTAGAATCAACTGTGTCAGTCTCAGTTTTATCTTGACAGCTGTTGGGTTGTTTTAAGGAATCTTTCCGTCTTCAGGATGTAACATTTGGGAAATTTAATTCATGATTGACACTGCGGTGTTTGCACTCTGATAGTGTGTTGTATTTTTTTTTTAAAACATATTTTTGTTTTATGCACTTTAAGTTGATTGTCTGTACTCATCATTGTTGCTGCCCATCTTGGCCGAGACACTCTTGAAAATGAGGTTTTCCTGGTTAAATAAATAGAAAAATAGCATCCTGATAACAGGGACCTTTGTTGCATGTCATTCCCATCTCTCTTTGCTTCTTTCCTGTCTGCCACTTAACTGCACTATCCAAATAAACAGAAAAAAGAAAAAAAATATTCTTTAAAATAAAGTCTATTTTTACACTGATCCACGGCGCTTTTTAACCAATCTGAGCACCAATCTTGTAATTTATTAATTTATCTTCCAGTGCAGAAAAATTGAGCGGCTGTGGCCACGTGACTTTTTATTTTTTCTACAACTTAATCCATTGTAAGCCTCTCACAGTCCAGCAGTGTATATTTTCAGACTATGAGAAATTGGATCCTTGTTGGTTCAGGGATATCTAAAATTATTAATGTCATTTAAAAGCTGCTTTATCCCCACAGGCCGTGACTACATGCATATACTTTAAATATGGCCTCCTTTATGAATAGATTCCTGACCCAACTATAAAAAAAAGGTATTACATAGTCATACATGGCATCTCTGCTTACCTCCATGAGGCGGCTCACGGGTGTCCCAGATAAGAACACGTCCGTCGTCAGACGAGCTGGCAAACACGTTGTCATTGACCGGGCTGACAGACAGACTGTACACAGCATCAATATGCAGGAACACGTTCAGAGTTTCCCTCCTGTAAGAACAACAATCATCCAAATGTTAGTTCTTAGAGTGAGGGCAAGTACATAACCAAGAGTTTAAGCCAAAAAATGTTAAAATGGTATTAGCGGTGTTATTTTACCCACCTCTCCACATCATGAAGAATCACCTGTTCGTCATTTCCTATGAAAAAAGCCAACAGACGAGTTGTGAAGTGAAGGAATGCAGGTGTGTGTTCTCATCTTCATTTCTCAGTGTTGATATGCAAAATTGGCATCAGGTGTGTATAAAATGACGCGGTCAGTCAGTTATCTATCGACAAACAACGAAATCTTTAAACTGCGTCATCAGTCCAACAGATATTTGATCCTCTGGACTTATTTGCATGGCAGCCAGACAGTGGTCAGTAAGCAGCTCACACCACATGCCTCCAAAATATCATACTTACGCAACTTCAGCATCATAAAAAATTCTACCCTTGAGCTCTGAAGTGGATACAGAATTACTGCAACTACCTCAATGCACATACATTTTCTGACCATGTAAAGACTTTAGGTCTCTTTCTGGTCTTATTCGTTAGGATTCAGATTTGTTTTTCTTCTTACATTTATTTCACTGAACTATACCTGCAGTGCTTGTTATGAGCTGCCAAAAAAAAAAAAAACATGCACAAAAAAATGCATCCGAGTTCATCAAAGTTTTCTAATTTAATCAGATCTGGCTGCTGACAGACTGACAACAACATTTAAAAATTCTAGGTCAAGGACTCAAAGGAAAAGTAGGCTTTGCTGTTGTGAAGGAGGAGCACAAACTAGATGTAGTTTTTTTCTTGCTCTTACCACCAGAGAAGACCTTTTTGTTGGTGCTGTCAAAGGCCAGACAGAAGATGTTGGACAGATGCTCTCCTTTCAGTTTCACAGGCTTAGACCGAGCATGGATGGCTTTTTCCATGTGCCACAGAAGCACCCGGCGGTCGTCTCCACCTGTAGACACGATGCGATCAATTTTAGAAAAACACACCATGTAGTCTACACAAAACCAATAGAACAGCAAGTGGATGAGATTTTATTTAGAGCTACAAATTAATCTGAAACTACTTTGATAATCAATTAAGCATTTAGAGTGATTTTTTTTTCAAATTCTCCTGCTCCAGCTTCTCAAATGTGAATACTTTAGGGTTAATTTAGTCCTCTATGACATTAAACTAAATATGTCCCTATCTTCTGAGTTACGGATTTTTGAAAACATCACTTTGGGTTTCAGGAAACAGTCATCAACCTTTTTCCCCATTTTCAGCCACTTTATAGACTAAACAATTAATCAAGAAAATAATCGACAGAATAATCAACAATGAAAATAATAGTTAGTTGCATCCTTATTAAAAAGCAACTTATGCTTTATACGTGTGCTGCAACATGTTGACCAAGGACAGCAATCAGTCATGTTCATGCTCCATCAGAGTTAATAATTATAGTCATTTGACCAGGAAAGTTAAATACAGGATATACACAGTCTCTTTCAGTCATTAAGGTGGCAAAGTTAATGAGGTGCATCTAAACACTTGAACTTTCCTGCTCATATGCTACAATTTAAAGTTCCCCTCCAGACATGTAGTAAGATATATGTAAACACTCAGCTTGGGACAAAAATGTGTGTCTGATATGGTTATTCCACAAAAATGAATAATAGCAATAATTATCACTTTAAAATCTGTGTAGTATCGCAATCCGGTATCCAGTAGTACTAAAGTGTAATTCTGAGGTATATTTTTCTTGAGTATTTTCAATTTGTTACTAAGATTCAGATGGAAATATTGCATTTTTTACTCCACTACACCGATCTCACAGCTACTATTTAGTTAAAGATCCTCTCCAGACATTTATTGACATATAAAAAAAACCCAACTCTCTCAATTGCTTGTAATAGTAAAGTGTGTCTGATGTGGTTGTTCCACAAAAAAAAAAAAAAAAAAAAAGTATAATTACCACTTTAAAATCCTTATAATGACATCTACTCTTTCTCCCTCATTAAAATTTCCACTCCACTCCTCCGCCACTAAGCTTTCACATTAGTGACGTTGTTGCGTACCAGAGTACACTCGCATATCTACACACACATACATTAGGTGGCGGTATGCATCTACTTGGTTTTTGATCCACCAATTAACACAAAGAAGAAGAAGAAGAAGAAGAAGAAGAAGAAGAAGAAGAGTCCACTTGCGTCATCATCTATGCAACATTTGTTTATGTTTATGTATGTTATCAAGAGTAGAAAAGCAGATCCCATGACCATATATAATGGAATATTATTCTTATTCCTCCATTATTCCTACTATTATTGATATTTTGGAGACAATATCAAGAAGGACCGTCTCAGAGAGATGTTTTTGTGGTCATGTTTGAACAGGAAAGTTGAGTAGTAATGATGTCACACTCACAATAGTAGTCCACTTCAAGTAGGTCTATCTGTGGACTCTGTATCTATACGATAAACCCACTTTACTACATGACACACCCCCTTTTAGGATTACGATTAGGGGTCAGGTGGGTGTGTCGTGTGGGTCTACAAGACTGCAGATAGACCCTTGTTGTCCACTTCCGTATCCAGCAGTTTTCACACCTGATGAGTACACATGAGCTGCACTTGAGACCACCTTTTCAAGTGGATCTGTTGGTTGGTCCATGCCTGGATATAGTGCACAGTGTTCACAATAATCAAACTGGACTCTGAGGTCAAGTGTACTCAGATCCAGGCGCAGGTCCCTGATGTGAAAGCCTCCTCAATGTTTGTGCACTGGAAGCTTTAAGTATCCACATCACACTTGAGTGAGTTGAATATTGGACCAGGATTACCTTCAAATATAGTTGTGATGTCACAAATCATACTCACAGGTTCACCACTTTAAAATCAGGTTTAATGTGAGCTCAGAAAAACTTCCCACATTCATCAGATAAATGTGAAAACTCTGTCAATGTGTCAAACTCTGCACATACCTCATCCTGCACAGTGAAACTCAAACATTCAACTGTAAGAACAATAAGAAAAACATATTTTTGAGTGGAGGGGGGACTTTAAGTCAACAGCAGCCCCTGTGCAAAGTAAACATCCTCAGCACAGTCAAAAAAAATGGCAAGCCTGAGGCTGTCATACTAGGCCAGATGATTGTTTTTAATCCTCTCAGGACACAAATAGCTTTGTGGTTTCAGGAGGTAGCCACGATTAGACCCATCAGAGCGTGAAAACGTGCACTTTAGCGGCCACAGTGACCATATTATGGACTGACATATGGGACAGGTCCGGGGTACTGCTGCCCTCTGAGCTGCTCGCTATTTGGGAAGACTGACGTTAGCCTGCTAGCAAGAAAGGCTAGGCTAACTTAGCATCGGCGTTAGCATGCTAACACATTCTGTCAGTCTCAGCTAGGCAGGTATGGAGGAGGAAGGGGAAAGGGGGGGAGGATTTGTCAACTTACCAGACACCAACCATTCACCGCCGTTGTTGGAGAACTCAATGGCGTTGACACAGCCGAAGTGTCCGAGCATGTCCTTCTTGTAGAGGCTGGTGCAGCCGGCTAGCCTGCGCCGCTGGAACTCCTCCTTCATGAGCGGCTGACCGGTCAGCTCTCTGCGGGACAGAAAGCCCACCGAGGAGCGCATACCGCAGCCCTTCAGCTCCTTCATTTTCCACATGCAAATATTTAAAAAAAAAAATACTGCTTCTGTTTTCTTTCACCCGCGGCTCCCTTCTCGACACCAGCCTGTGCTATTGTGTTGCTCGGTTGGTTGTTGTCCTCTGCTCTTGTTTGGTCTACATTATGGTGGATCAAACCCCCCTCCTGCTGCCTGCTGATGTCGACGTTGTTTTGTAGCAGCAGCGGCAGCAGCTCTGTCTTCACGGCAGTCCCAGCTGCAGCTTCCTGCTCCGGTGGAGGATCTCGCTCTCTCTCTCTCTCCCCCTGTCTGTCACCCGGCTCCAGCAGCCTGCTGAAGGGTGACAATAAGTCAGACAAACGCTGGTGCAGTCATTTTTGTTTCTTGCTCACATACAAAACAGCATGTGGTGTAAATTGTCACGATTTTAATTGCTGATCATATATACCTTTACTTTACTTTAATTGGGGGAAATGTATTGTTTGGATTCACTGAATATTAACTGCCTGCAGTTATATCTAATTTATTTGCTTATCTTTGCTTAAAATTTATACAGTTATTCACAAAGCAAAAAGCCAAAGTTTTCAGAGCTGACTGTCAATATTAAACTAGGGCTGGGCAAAATATCGATGTTACATCAATATTGTGGTATATAAATGAGGTATTTGGTCTAAAATATTGTTTGATTTGATTTGTGTCCATATCGCCCAGCCCTATATCAAACAATACATTTCTTTTATATGTGAATGTACGTACAGAAACGCTGTCAAAACATATCATTCCTGTAAGCTTTACATGATATTTATATAGGCTAAAGACAGTTCACAGTTTTTCAATTCTGTTTTAAAACAGTCAGGAGCTCCAATGAACATTGAAACATGTTTTTCTTGCTGTAATCATCTCTCCTGTTCATACTGACCATTAGAAGATCCACTCATAATGCACTTACAATGTAACAAGCCTCCCTCTGTGCAAAAAATATTTAAAAGTTTACCTGAAGCTGATATGAAGCTATTTCTGTCATTTATTACAACCTTTAGTCTCTCTGGCGTGTTTGTTTGTTTTACACAAGGTGCTGTAAACTTGACGTATACTTGTTGCAATAAAGTTGTTAAAAATATAGACATATATTTAAATTAGTGTGCTCTATTCAAATGTGGAGGAAACATATAGGAAAATAACCTCACCACAAGGTCCATTAGCCATTCTGGAGCGTTCTATCATATCATTTGATCTTCCACAGCAGATGAAGTTTGCCAGTTGTGATAGAACTGTATTGTACAGCAGGCTACAGTAATAGTACATTACTAGTACCAGTACTGTAGCACTTTAATGATTTCTTGCGCATGTTGGCTTAAAGGCTGCAGTTCAAAGTTGATTCTTGACCACAGAAACATCATTTAGGTTCATTTGGCAGCTTTTTTTTTTTTTTTTGGGATGAAGCTCCGTAATAGCTGCTAAAAGGACCTTGTAGTGAGATCATTTTCTCAAATTCTTTTTCCAAAATCAAGAATGAACTGTAAATATCAGGAAATAATACTGTTTTTATGAAAACACTTATGTTGCCTTCACTGACTGGAGTTTAAATAGTTTTTTCCCCATTTTTTATTTACCACTACATCCTTGATTTCACCCTATTCCCAAGCAGCAAACAGAAAAGTAACTCAACACATGGCAAGAAAAGGACATTTTAGTGTGTATAGTAGTTTTATTACTCCCAGTGTTTGGGATTACAGTGGTAGTCTTTAGGGGAACTTTCGGTTTCAACAAGCCTTTTTTCCGAGACAACATGAAAAAACATAACATCTAAAACATCTTCTATACAGAGAAACAAGTGTATGCTCAACATGAACGGGCTGTAGTTTTCCTTCAATTATTTCAAACCCACATTTGAGAGCCAGACGGCCAGAGTGTGATCTTCCCTCCCTCCCGTGATGTGCAGGGCCCTTTTTATTTTAGCAAAGTATGAATAAACAGGCTTGACTGCATGTGTTTATATGATGCAATATCAAAGCACTGTATTGAGATATTTCGTTGTTGTCAGACCAGAATCAGCACCATGTTAGCTGGGACATTTATTTATATTGATTTGTCAAAATTAAGCAAATTTAGGCACTTATCAAGACATTGGCAAAGGTTATGAATAAACTGCTACTGAACGAAATATTTAAGCAAAATACTTTTTTGTTTTATGCGTAATATTTAACAGAAAGATGGAGCAAAATCTACTGACAGAACTTTTTTTTTTTTTTGAAATGTTAACATCACATACACATTCTAGGCTAACCTTACAGAAGATTAAACTAAAATCTAAAACGAGGCCTCACACTGAGCATAAAGTGATATCATCACGCAGCACTGAGGAGATGCAGGTGCTTGGTTTACTTTGCATATGAACTATGCCATGTCACTGCTGTTTGTGCTGTCGGTCAGCTCAGATACATGACAGATAGTTTCTGTCTTTTGTCGTACCTGCAGGTCCCCCCACCCCCACGACCAAGTTTAACATACTAATCTATAAAGGACAAACATTTAAAAGTGCTTTACATTAAGGTACCTTCAATACATTCACCTCTACATTATGAAGTCATCTATAATACCACACAGGTAATGAGTGAGCTGCAGTTGATGAGCATTTCCTTTGGCAAAAGTAACAATTGCTTTTTGCAAAAGATATGGAGTGCGTCGGAGGAGTGTGGCGCTTGAGGAAGATGAGTTCTGTCCAAAATAAACATTTTAGGATAAAACGTCAACAAGCTCATCATTGCTTTATACAGAGGTAGTACTCTGTGAAATGATTTTTCTTTTTTATAAACCAAACTTAAATGAATAGTCTGACATTTTGGGAAATATGCTTGTTCACTTTCTTGCCGTAGAGTAACATGAAAAGATTGACGCCACTCTTCTGTCTGTCTGTTAAATATTAAGCTACAACGAGCACCCGATCAGTTTAGCCAAGTGTAAAGACAGCTAGCATAGCTCTGCCTAAAAGCAACAAAATCTGCCTACCAGCACCTCTAAAGTTCAATAATTAACATGTTATGTCTTGTTTGTTTAAACTGTACAAAAACCAAAGTGTAAACATGACAAGTTGTGGTTTTACGGGGGTCATGTGTCAGCCAGGGGGAAACTAACAATGTGGAAGTACATTAAAGTGCAATTTGATGGCTGCTAGTTGGATCCTGTTCAAAAAGCGTCAACTTCTCCCTAGAAATACTAAGTTCATTATTTTTTTCAGTGACTCTTTATGGTCTCAACTGATAAATTCAAGCCCTCTCATCAGTGTGCTGGTGGAAATTATTGCTCCCTTATTAAGATTTGAAGACTTAAAGTAGCTTTGATGTCTGCTGTGTGGGCATTGACTGACAGCTGTGATTGACAGTTGGCTCACTCACTGGCTCTGAGACACGCACCAGTCAAACTACTGTTGCAATATTTAGAAATGTTTCAATCTTCTGTTTAATGTTACTTGACTACCTTCCATGTTATCATATTTTTAATTTGGCAGCATCATATTTACTGTACAGAAACAAGAGTGGCATCAATATTCTCATCCAACTCTCAGCAAGAAAGTGAATAAAGGTATTTCCTAAAATGTCAACATATTCTTTTATCCGTTTGTACGGCTAGATAAAAAGTAGTTCATTTTTGTGCTATTAATCATTGTGTACGAGTGGTTGTTTTGATTTTATCTTCTAATTTTATGCATCATTTTGGAGCAAAAACTCTTCAAACCTCGAGGAGGAGAAATTAAAGAAGAGAGAGAGAGGAGGGGAGAGTTAAAGTGAGAGTCACAACTAAGAGCAAGGTGCCATCTACTAACAGTGCCAGGTTATTATTCTGAAATGCTTTCACACAGTATTCAGTCTATTGCACATAAGATTTCTTCATTGAGTGCAGAGAGCCAAAGGTCAGGGGCCATTTATCTTTTCTTCTTCAGGGTTAAGATGACGAGTCTGGAGTCGACAACAGTCACTGAAGTTGAGAATCCGAAACTTGTTCGCCATGGTTAGAAAATAAGATGACCAATCACCTCCTCCACTTCATTACAAGGCAGCTGCTCTTGTATATTTTAATATATTCTTGATTAATTGTGCTGGCCAAGTGCTTAAATCCAACCTCACCAAATAAAAACGATGGCAAAGGGTGAAACCTGGGCACTATAGTATGTTAAAGGTTAGAAGTCTGTCTAATTATTATATAATTAGGATTTTTTTGTCCTCAAAAGTCTAAAAAACATCAGCAGGATTTTTTTTTCTTTTAAAAAGCAGAGTAAAGAAATATTCCCTTAGCAGCCTTGCCTTGAGAAGTTTTTACATAAATAGAAAATTAAAAAAAACACGCAAAAGATTAAATAATCAGACAAATGCAACAGGTAAAAGCAGGAGCTTAGACCGCAGAATAGACGAGTGCATGGAAGAAAACAGGGAGGAGGAGGTTAAAAGCTGTTGGCACGAGGGAGAGGGACGGGACGGGACGGGAGAGGAGAGCTGTCCTCAGTGGTTCAGTCTCTTAGGTGCTGCTAGTAAGGGCCTTTTGTGTGTCCAAAGATCCCGATTGGGAAGTGTTTGACGTGTGAGGACCACTGTGCCGCCAGCTGGAAAAACTTGACATCATTCCACTCAACACCATCAATCAGCACTGCAGAGACAAAGAAGCAAAACAAATATCACTGTTTGATTACATTACAGGACTTAGTGATACTATTCTGAGGACTCCTGCATATTAAATACTATTAAATACTGTGCTCTGAGAGGGGCTGATCAGTTTTTTTTTTTCAATTAACTGAATTAAAATGTCCATCAAGGTGAACATGAGGTCTTCAGATTGTTCGTTTTTCTCATCATCAGTCCAAAACCTAAAAATAGTCTATGTAGAATGATATAAAAACACAGAAAAGCAGCAAACCATCACATTTGAGAAGCTGGAACCAGAAATTCCTTTCGATATTTTTGCTTGATAAATGACTTAAAGTTAGTTCTCTCTTATTTGCCTGATTAACAAATACTTTCTGCACAAGTTTTGAGTATGTGGTGCTTTCAAAGTGGAAAAAGACAAAAATGAAGTCCACTTAAAAATGCCAACATGTACGGTTTTGTGCAACAGTTTTAGGCACTTTAGATGCTTAGATTTTTATCCATTATCAAAACCATCAGAGAGGCATCTGATCGGTTCAAAATGTGTTCTGCAGCATGACAACGAGCCCAAACATCCAGCCAGAGTCGTAAAGAACTATTTTCAGCTACAAGAAGAACAAGGAGTCCTGCAGCAGATGGTTTGGCCCCCACAGAGTCCCGATCTCAGCATCATGGAGTGAGTCTGGGGTTACATGAAGAGACAGAAGCAGCTGAGACACTGAAATCCACAGAAGAACTGTGGCGACTGTGGCAAAGATACAGAAACAACCAACCTGCCGAGTTCCTGAAAAACTGTTTGCAGGTGAATTGAGGAGAACTTCTTCTGTTTTAAAGACAAAGCTTCTGTTTACTGAATTTAAACGTTAATTGATAAATAAACTATTCATGGCATTATTTTTGAAAGCAGCCTCACTTTACTTTTAGGGCCTAAAACTTTTGTACAGTACAGTACAGTACAGTACCAAAATCTACAAAAGTGTAGTAATATTATATAACAATCTAAACCAATACCTGATAAGGAAGAATCACTAGTGGCTGAAAAAAATGGAAAAAAGAAAAATAAAATAAATCGTCCTAAACATTTTTTAATCACTATTTCTTAAGTTTTCAAATTATTTTTATGTTAAGTTTGGAAATCATCATTATTGGTCTGAAGTTGCAGCTTGACTATTATCCACTGGTAAATAGTTGCATAATTTGTCATTTACTAATTCAAACCAAAGTTTAGGTATGTTGGAAAATGGAAAATGGAAATTAAACAAGTAAAAAAAACAAGTATGTATCTAAAATTGTAACATGCCTATCATGCTAATCAGTGTTTTTTTTTTAATCTCATTTTTTTGGGGGACATATTTTCACTTTTTCTGGAACCGTGAAGAGCTCCTAAGATAAGAGAAAATGTGAGGGAAGAGAGAGATATGGATGGCATGCATCCCGGTCGAATGCAAACTGGGAATGTTGCAAAAACACGGTTACAAGTCTTAAAGCCCGAGGCCATCAGGTTGTGTTTTAACATATAGCAACATAATTCATATAAAAAAACAGTCATAAAAATTTAAGGTGTCTCAAAGATGTCTCATTTGAAATCTATTGTATGCATGAACATACTTGGTCTATAAAGTTGATTCTGATTCTGAAATATTTTAAGTACTCTGATTTACAACACTCCCCAGCAGGCCGATAGACAATCATCCTCCCACATGGGGTCAATATCTGACCAGTGTCCTCACGTCTGTTGTGTGAAAAACAACCATTACTTAAATCTTTTTAATCACCAGGTTGAAATAATGAGAAAAACCGAAGAACACAAAAACATCTGAGGTTCCTCTGGGGGATCTACTGAGGAAGAGGAGCTGGAAGACAGACCGGGGTAGGAGGTCTGTGTAGAAAATTACCTCTCAGCATGGTCTGCTGGTGCTTGGCAGTGCAGATGAGCCGGCTGATGCCCTCGATCACTTGACTCTTCGACTCTACCTCCTTGTCTTTGCTCTTTTTTGGCAGGAACATGACTGACAGAAGGGAACGACAGAGACGCAAGCTGTGAGTAAATGAGGAATTCAGGATCTTTTATATCTCTGATGCTCAAATTCTGATGACATTTGGTGCAATGTTTGAGATCGGACTGTAAGAAAAGAGATCTGGTTATTGTGTTCACTTCTATCTTGGAATTTCCAGTGATGTGATTCAACATTTTTCTCCTTGATTTCCTAAAATTGATAATGCATACTTTTTAAAGGACATTTTTGTTTTATTTACTACCTGACTTTAAAAATTGACCAGAAATGTGTGCGTGGAGAGACTAAACACAATTTATTTGTCTGTTTAGGAGCTTTAAATACCTCAAATAAAGTTCATTTGTGTCCATTTAAGGGTGTCATGCATGCATCAGTCTATCTGGACAACACATGTGCAGCTATAGACGCTCACCCTTTTTATTCTTCTCCTTGGTCACTACTGTCATGGACATGGTGGGCTGGGTGCTCGGCTCAGCGCCCCCCAGAGGCAGCCGGCTGACCTGCAGCGAGCGGAAATTGCACTTCAGAGTGTTTTTGGAGGAGGAGTCCCGCTTCTCCACGTCTTTCTTCCTTTCTGTCGGAGCCACCCAGTAGTCCACCTGAAGCCCCATCAGCTCCGCCTGACCGCCAGAACTGCAGAACACAGACAGTTAGCTAAAAACTGTACAAGCACTTTTCTTTTTAAATCAGAATAAATCAAACATATTAGTTCAAGTAGCTAAATCTAAAAATAATAAATAATTGGAAAGTTATGCTCCCACTTGTATATATAATCATTTCTGGCTGTGAGTTACACAAGAGGATCAACATCACTCACATATTTGTACACTAAATATGAAGCTACAACCAGGAGATGGTTAGCTTAGCTTAGCATAAAGACTGGAAACAGGGGGAGACAGCTAGCCTAGTGTCTTATTTTTCTTATTTGTTTAAAGCTTAAATAAAATACTTTCTTATACAGTAGCTTATTTTTCCATTAAATGTGTGTCAAAAAAAATATGAAACCTCCTTTAATTTTCCTTACTGCAAAAAACACAAGATAATCACTGATTTTTCACTTTTTTTTATTTATTCAACTTTATATAGTTAAAAATGTATAATTTATAGATACAAATTCATGGAATGGTGATTTTTTTGCTAAATTTTGCTTCTTTTTGCTGAAATTGCTCTTCAGCAGGTCTCACATCGTACCTGTAAGCACAGAAGCTCGTGTTGACGGAGGGAGAGGAGGGCGGGGTGGGCGACGCCTCTTTGAGTGCAGGCGACACTTGTGGAGGAGTGGAGGAGAGCAGCGAGGAGCCCATAGGTGCTGCATCGTCAGAGTCTCCTGAGAAAGGAAACATGTCAGCTGTTAATTCTACTGTGAAATCAAACTGTGAGCAGTGGTGGCGCCCTTGCTAGTAAACGCTTTCTTGAATAACTAAAATCTTCCATTCAGACAACTATATAAATAAAAATTTGCATTTTGGAACTCCCTCCATTAATTTCAGATTTTCTAATCACCTCTCTCTAATAAAAGATCTCTAATATATATTGTATATAGTAAATTAGAAACAAGATCTAACCATCAATCACAATGCTGACTTCTGGACACAAATTTGCAAAAATTCCTTCTCAATGATATTTTGACATGATGTGTCAGAAGTTAAGCATTATTAATAGTCATTATCACTTTTTACCTTCACACTAGTTATCACTCTTTATAAAAACAGTTTTTTTCAAACGTATTTCTTTCATAATTTGTCAAATCCTAGTATGTTTTTAAGTTAAGGTTGTATGACTAATGATGCTCTTGACTCTGTAACTTACCAGGGCTTAGCAATATCAATAAAAAGTAAACATTACATTGTTATAACTGGATTATGACTACTGGAGCTTTCCGAAGATATTTACATCCAGGAACATTACTAGGAATCATAGCGATGCAGATATGATGACATGATTAGATATCTGTGAAGTGGTGCAGGTTTATGATGGTGGACAACTTGTGTAAAAACCGTTTCTTTATAAATAATGTAAATGTCAAACATCCATGTACAGTCCAAACAATGGCTTGCCTGACGTTGCAGATGTTTGCTCCACGAGTCCAACTTTCACCATCTGAAGAATTGAAAGAAGAGGAGAAAATACCTCTGACTTTAACAGCCACATCAAACCTACAGATTAAACATCAGCTGCACAAAGACAAAACCAAAGTACAATAAACATTTTGGGCAAATCAGGACAAGAAGATGTTATTTACCCCAATGAAAGGGATGAATTTCTGACACGAGTCCTCATCAGGGCTGTGGAGAGGCAGTGGAGAGTGCGCAGGAGGAAAAGGAGGCAACAAAAAGAATAAAAATTTCATGATAAAAAAGAAACAGATGAAAAATCTAATTGAATCTACAGATCTAACTAACTCCAAACTATATAACTCTGAAAAGCTAAAGATTATGCTTTTAAAAAATGGCATCTAAGGTTAATGAGACTGAGATTTATGGTTAGTAACTTGTACATTTCCAATGTTTCACATCTGGAAATACTGTTTGTCTTCAATTGCATAGAAAGTATGCAAAGTGATGACAATACAAGCAGAATCAACAGAGCATGCTGTGCTTCAACCTCCACTAAAAACAGATTCACTTCCCAAACCGCAAGGCCCCACAGCGTAGCTGGAGAAGCAGAGAGCAAAACATGCAAGCTAATCGGCCGATTCGTGGCTTCCACCAAAAGCCATCCAATCACTGCAGAGACAGACCAGATCTACCGAACAAGTCAGACAGGCATTCAGGAGGCAGCAAGTCCATCAGGGCAACAGATAAACCCCTGACTTATAAAGAAGAGGATCAGAAGGAAGAGCACCAACCTAAATCCAAAACCTCTGCAGTTCTATGCACTACCTGTGAGCGGTAGTGCATACTGTCGCTACACTTACAAGCCTTCTACAGTATAAACTATTTTTCTAGCAGAGTACCAGAAAAATAGCCTGAATGTAGCTCTACTGCAGCTCTACGGTATGTTCTCTAAATGTAAGAGACGTTTGATGACGTGAGAGGTTGTTGCTCTTGCCTTGAAGAAACCTGCCATCGCCCCCCCAGGGAAGAAACAGAGAGACTACACAGTAGGGGAGAGAAAGAGAGAAGACAGTCTACAGTAGATAACAGTTTGCATATCGAGGCCACTTATGTTTTGGTTTGTTTTGTGTTTTTTTTTTTTTTTTCAACATAAAACATCTCTGCTGTAATCAGTTTCAGAGCAGCCAGAGAAAGAAAAGCCAGATGTCTGCCTGGTATGTGAGAGATTTATGTTCATCTCGCCTGGCAAGGATGGATTATGACAGAACACATGACTTCTGTTGAATATGTTTTGATCCTTATATTGGCTTAAATGTGCGATGTTATCGGTTAACAGATGCACATGCATGTCAATCCATGTAAATAGACTGTAGGGTTATGGACGTTACACATGCACTTTTTAAAGAAAGGTCAATTCTAGCTGTGATCTAAATGTTGTGATCTAACATTATTATCTTTTAATGTTTGCATTTTTGTGCATTAAATTATGTTATTAATGGTTCTAAAATGCCTGGTACCACTTCCTGATGAGTTACTCTTTATAAAAAGGTTAATAAATCATTTATCAATGTTTTACAGATCATTTATCCTCCTTCAGAATCAAATTTTTGCCCATTAACTCTTCAGGAAGACTCCTCCAGTGGACCAAAATCTATATTTTATATAGATAATATACTCTGAATGTATATGTTAACATTTAAAACTGCAGACTTGATGGATTCATGTTCATATATAATGTTGGTAAACCATTTATAAAAGGTCCTATATTGCTCACATTGTAATAAGTGAACAGCTAAACGCTGTCAGTCACCTGCAATTGTTTATGTTTAAAAAATCATTAATAAGGCTTTTTATATCAATAAAGTCTGCAGTTGTAAATGTTAATAAGCTGTTTATAAATGGATTTCAGTCCTTTAAACAGCTAAAAAGTTTGATACAGGAGGAGCATTTTCCACAATCTTCCAACTCAAAAGTTATAATTGATCTATAAAACATTGGTAAATGATTTATTAAAGTGTGACTTATCAGAAAGTGGAGCTAGCAATGAAACCTTTCTCATTCTAAGTTGTTAATTTTTTCCCTTTACATGCTACAGTGTAACATTAGGACAAATTATACAAAAATATTAGTAATTACTATCATTTTAGAACAGGACTAGTAGCACTAGGGACACTGTTGACATCAGACTAGATTAAATCAAAAATATAACTTAGATATCTTGATCCTGGCTTGAGGTTTGTGTATGAATTAAAACAATTCCACTTTGACATAAACAATATTATAAAATCTTCATGTTACTGACATTGTGCACGTTTCCTACATCTAACTGGACAAATAACAGACAGACATGGATGGCCAGAAGCACATGGAAATGATGGGAAGGAAACAGCAGGGAGGAAGAAACTGAGGAAAAAAGCTCCAGAGGGAGGACAGCACTGATTGTATATCGGTCTCCTGCCACTTTATCAGCACGTCTCTCGCTTCAGTGTGTGACATCTTATCAATGAGAAGCGAGAATTACCTTCCTTTGCTTTCATAAATGTCAATTAAGCTGCAACAAACACATTCGGCATGAAGTGTGTGATGTGTTCTTGTTTAAAAAAGCATATTTGATGATTAAAGCTGCACCGGATACATTTCATTTGGTGTTCCTGTGATGTGACGTTAATCTTAATATACTACTTTTTGCTGCTGTTGAGGAAACCATATTTCTCTCTTTAGTCCCTATGTGTCACTTTTTTTGCACAAACCCGACCAGAATTTCATTTTGACAAAAAGGATGAAGTGTGAGTCTGTTTCAATATAAAAACCTGACTTGGTGCAGCTTTAAATAGTTGAAGAAATCCTGGGGAGTGTTTGTGTGCTTCTATTGTTCAGCCACATAACTCTGATCTGCAGCCTCAATGTCAGACTTAGATCTTTTCTGAGAGGTTTATGGCTCTGGATGTTAATAGAAGAAAAGTTTTTCAGCGGCTGTTAAAGTGGCAAGCTCCAGCAAAAAAAGGCAGAGGAGGGTCGAGGGGAGGGGGAAATGGATCCAACACACAGGAAGCGCATGAATCACCGGGCTACGTGAGAAACAAACTCAATCGACCACAATACCTTACTGCAAAATCAAAATGAAAGCTCTTTTTCCTTCAAAGAAAGAAAAGAAAAAATACAACAAAAAGAAAAACCATGTTATTCACACACGCACACACACTGATGGAAAGACAAGTGAAGTGTTTAGAAGACAGACTCCCCCAACGTCAGATACAGTAAAGCCACTCACACACATATAAACACATAAACTTCACAAAATTAGTGAAACTTTCACCTGAATATTTTTTTTTCAAAAGGGGGTTGAACACAGTAAACTTTTAAGAATTATACGTGCATTTTATCTCGCATCACTTCCTTGCCAATCCTGCGTAATTATAATATTACAATATAATTTATTTTATTATTGATAGTCTGAAAATCTTGTTGACAGCTGCATTTTGATTACAAGGAGTACACAGTTATTTATTTCTTTTGTGTTTTAAAATCTTTGCCTGAATTTGTAAATTAATAATGTCTTGAAAAACAAGGGAAATATATTTTAAAACAAGATAATATAAACGCTACAGCATCCATATAAATAGCTTCTTAAAGTTCCTAATCTTACAGGTTTCCAAAACATTTCAATCCCCTTTTGAAAAAACTTAAGAAAACGTGAAAGCTCTGCATTAGAAGCATTTGTTAGATGAACCCTTAAACTAAATTCAAACTCCCTGCTAATTCTCAAAAACACATTTCATCTCTGTATGGATTTTCTCAGGTCCGTCATTAAATAAAAGGTGAAATCCTGATAAAAATTTGTACCTCTTCTGCTTGTAGGTGAGCATGGCCTCTGCGATGGGAAGCTGGTGAGCTCCGTTAGCTCCCACCATGTACTGCGTTACCCTCGAAACCACGTCTGGGCTCTCCTGGACTGCAGAGGACACAGTGATTATTATTCTGTTACCACAAACACTGATTGGTGCATGAGGCCTGTTTTTTTCCCTTTCATCCCCCCTAAACCAGATCTGTAACCTGTTCACCTCTCATTCTCTTCCTGTGCTCACAGACACCCAACCTTGATGTGTGAGTGTGGGAGAAAGAGGTGGAAAACATCTAGTAACACACATTTCTAGGGAGTCTGTCCTCCCAAGAAACAAAACGACCCCATAGGTTGTAAATTCAGATGCCAAACATGACATCGTTATTTTTGAGCGACAGACGCCACCTAGCGGCCGTAGTGATTATAACTTCCTTATTAAAAGGAGGTGGGTTGAAAGGATGGCTAGATGGTTAGTTAGATGGCAAAAAGTGGTAAAAAGGGAACTTATTGTCAGGAAATCTATGTCATACATTTACAACCCCTGTTCACAGTACATATAGTGCATACTATATTCACTACATCAGCCACATACTGTACATAACCTCATATGCATCTTTCAATTTTAAAATCTAAATTTTGTTGTAATTTTGTTGAAAACTCAAAAAGTTCTTTGTCTGTATGAATTTTGCCTGATGAAGGTAAGTGAGTCCAAGTGATAGACAATGTGCTAACTTTTTTCTCGTTTTCTTTTCTGAATCTAAGTTTTATAACTTTGTAGTGAAGATTTGCAGCTCTACTTAATTTTTGTTGTTCTCCAAAGACCCTTTCTTAAAAATATATATAAATGGGTGCGTTGTGGTTCAAAACAAAGCAACCAATGAGACGTAACAGCCCACCAACAACAGGAGCCTCTGGCTTGTGAAACAGGTCCCTCCAAGCAGCATCTTGGAACAAATTATTGTATCGATAGTCGATGGTGCCCAGATACTTGGAGACAGGATGTGCACCTGAAAGCAATCAAAGAGGAATATTCAAAATATGGGACATTAAAGGACAAACACTCACACTAACAAAACCACTAGACAGGGACGATCTTATATGGCTGCAATAAATAGCTACATGTAGCATCTTAAGCTGTCACTAACCTAGAGGGATGATGAGGAACCTCATGTAGCCGAGCCAGTCAGGGGTCTTAGAGGAGAGGTGGTCCACAAAAAGCCTCAGGACGGCACTAAGATAGTGCTGCGCTCCCGCCACTGCGATCTTTATGGGGATGGGCGTCTGGGAGTTACAGTTGCAACTAGGAGAGAAAACAACAAGAAATACAGTATCGAGAACTTACAGAGCGTTCATATTTGGTACAGAAGAGTTCACGCATTAAACTGTTCACATTAATATCTGATCTGGCAAAAGGAGGCATGTGAGAGGAAGACTTACAATCTCTGTATGCGGGAGACGATGGTGTTGAACGCAGCTTGGATGTCGGCTGTAGTGCAGGTGCAGACCACTGGTAGATGGTGGTTTTGCAGCATATCCGAAAGATACTGAGAGAGGAGGAGAAGAGGAAAAAAATCATATACTCATCGTTTTAAATCGTTTATTACAATTCTCATAACAATATCAATATGTTTCGTTGTAAGAGTTGGAGCCACTCATAATGAAACTTCTCAATAGCATCCAGGCTTGTTATTCTGGTGTTGTTCTTACCTGGCCCTGCCAGTCGGACGTGTTGATGAGGATGATGCTGTCAGGGAGCTGGTTATCAGATATCAGGATGTGGTTTAGTTGATCATATACAGTCTTTCTTGGGATCTAGGGAGGCAAAAAAAGTGAGAATACACTAGATTAAGATGAAAATCACTGGGCCTCATGTAAGAGCTATTCAACCAAATAGATTTACTCTTAAATGGCGCGTACGAGTGCTTTAAGAGATTTTATGACATTCCCCACTTTTCTCAAGTGGTCCAGACCTGAGGTGAAATTTCATTTCATTTGACCTGAAATCATAATATCTTCATTTGAATGAATTTGGAGTTTAGATATGGTAACAAAACTAACTACAATAAAAGATATAAATAAGAAAAACTTAATGTAAAATTCTGTTCATCGCTGTCATCATGGCTTTTCAATTTATTGAGTGTTTTTTCAGATTTTACAATTTTTTCTGGCATATTTTGACACATTTTAGTATTTCTTAGGAAAATCGCTGCAGGTGTCTGTCCAGTTTTATCTTCTGTTGCACTGGACAGTATAACATCTGAAAAGAGACATTTAGTTTGTCCAGTTAAGAGACTTTAGTGAATCTGACTTGGAGCACTTGTATGAGCAAACCTCAAAGAAAAAAAGTGAGAGATATTTAGGATAAGAATATGAAACTGTTCTTGAATGAGGCCCATTGTGTTTTATTTGGAGGTCATAACATGATTTCTATAAAGCTATCGTACAGGGAATCTTGCAGTAAATGGTAAAGAGTGATAAAGATCATTTAAGTATCAAAGAAACCTTTCAGTATAATGTTTGTCCTGCAGCTCTCTACTCCTACCTGTAGGTGGCAGCGTGTGTCCAGGGACCGCTCGTTGTCCAGGCTGTTGGCCCTCTCGTTCTGCGGCCTGCTGGGCTGACGTTCCTTCAAAGACGTGCTCCTGCCTCTCCTTCCTGCCAACTTTGGTTCCTGCCTGAAAAACGAAAGCAGCGGAGGAAGAATGACGGATCACAAAATATAAAAATAACAATCAATTATATTGTCAGAAACACACAGATTCTCTCTTTTTGCCCTTTAAAAGACCTCATTTTCATTTAATTTTTAATATCTATTTATCATGAGGATGTTTTCTATGAATTTGCGTTATGAAAATTTATGTCAGCTGTAATAAATAAGGAAATCATTCTACATCCTTTCCTGCAATAGATCATTTGACATTTATTTTACCTGTTGGATGAAATGATTAAGGACTCTGTCTTGGTCATTTTGCCACTTGGTGGCAGTCTCTCTAGAAACGTGTCCATGTTGTCCATCTCCAGCTCTGTGGTCGGAGTCACCGCCTCCGGCTGCTCCTGCGGGAAATTAAAAAAAAAAAGAGAGAGAGAGAGAGAGAAAAAACAAGAATAGTTAAGAGTTAACAGATGTGTTTGCGCATTTCTCTTTTCAAAACAACATACTGCACTTTTTAACAGCTTGAAATTTTATTGTCCCTGAGGATTTTTGGTTGTTATTCATTAGAATTTATTTTATTTTGTTGGGGTGTTTTCACTATGAACTTAAGCATCATCAGCTGATGTATTTCTCTTTTTTCTGCATTTGAGGTGACTATAGGACTTAAAATATACAGAATATAAAGGAATATGTCGAGAATCATAACAACCATGCAATTTCAGCTTCATTAAAGGCCTAGAAATGCTTATTTTTCATCATTTTTCATCAAAATATTGATCTGCATAATAACACAGATACCAGTAATGGATCTCAGGCAGCTGCAAGAGCTAATACTCACATAAGAGACGTTATCAGAAACATTGTCATCCTGAAACTTGGCTCCACCGCATTTAGATTTATCTGGGTCAATCTGGAATGAGACGGTGAGAGGAATAATAAACATTACCTGGGTTTGTTGGAAGAAAGTAGTGGAAAGAATTGTTTTATTAAACATCTCTTGCTAGACTCCTGGTTCAACAGTTTCATAAACAAACTGGTGATCACAGTATCCCTGTTTAAAATCTGCAGACTGATGGGAAAATCTGAGTGTAGGAAGTTATATTTTTCTCTCCTGTGCCTCTCTGACTCATGTCAATGTTTGCCTTGACCAAGAAAATTAACGGCTTGCTGCTCCAGTGGATTCGCTCGTCAGCTGTCAGTGCAGCGCTGTGGTCATACTGGTCAGCCACCAGCTGTTTCACTGTGGTGTTAGTGACCTGGTTTGTTTGTTTGTAAGTAAACACAGAGGAAACACTGATCTGAAGCAGACAAGTGATCAGGAACACAAAGATGCAGACATTTGCTGAAATGAACTTGAGTTGCCTGTTCAAATAAAAAAGAACAATGGTGCTGGATTAAACTTTGGTCTCACCGGGCTGGGAGGCTCCCGGTGGCTCCGGCTGCTGTGGATGCTGCCAATCTCAGTTTGAGAGCTGGAGAGGGAGAGACCCTCAAAATATGGCCTGAAACAGAGCAGGACAGTGCGGGTCTTAGTGTGACTTCTGACTTTTATTGATGGAGATGAGGTCAGCATGTCAGAATATAATGCAGTGTTGTGTGTTCAGTAATATTCAATGACGTTACAATGAACGGTGGTGTAACGCCACTCTTCTCTGTTGTCCAAATTACCACTAATGAGTAAAAGTCTGTATAAAAGCAGTGAACTTGATGCAAAATTAATATTAACAAGCAGTCACATCATTCCAAAGGGTGACTAAGAAAAAATAAAAAGTTAAAGATTTCGAAGATATAGAATAAAAAAACTTGAAGTGTTTCCTTTTTTTCTACTTAATGTAAATCACTTAACCTATTGTTACTCTGCCTTATTGTGGATTTACATTTCTTTGTATGGGGCCTGTGCTATTCTTTTAGCATCCTCTATTGATTCTGTACAAGACCTTATGGGTCGGGTGTAATGCCACCCACAGCTGGTATATAATTCAGACTAATTATGTGTTTGTCAGGCCCTGATGAAGATTTAGAGTCGATAGGTGTTGGTCTGCTTGACTGCTTGTGCTCGAAGAATAAATTCATAATATTATTTCACCTGAAGATGGAGTGCCTTTGTTTTTTTCATGGTTGTCTGCACCACTCAAGGACAAATATCAAACAAGACTTCCTGGATTTTGTTTTGTTGTGCTTTCACCTGCCGCACTAAAGAGCATCTGTTGTCTGAGCCATCTGAACCATGCAGCGCTTCCTCCTTCCCTTGCAAACTGTTTTGTTTTTTTGGTTTTGTTTTTAAACTTTAAAATGAAAATATAAAGAATATCAGCACAAAATATTCACGAGAAGAAGCTTTAATTTAAATGTAGGAAAAAGTAGTAGGAACAATAAATCCATGAATATTTTACAGAAGAAGTCTTATCAAATACCAGCCCTTTTAGCTCTGCTTTCAGCTAAAATGACTTTTAGAAAATTTAATCTGGATTTCTTTGTGAATCACTTTATCTTTATCGCCATCATTATTTGGCAATATGATACAACCCATATCTCCCTTAAGACACAAACACTCACTTGAGTTTGGGTTTTGGTGTGCTGAGAACGCTGTCGTCATCATCCAGCTCCGGGCCGCTGTCGCTGGGGTTCTCAAACTCCACACTGTCCAGGTCCAGATCTTCCTCCTCCACCTCAGGAGGCGGCTCTGCAGGGTCCTGCTCTGAGTCCAGCACCTTCACACACACACACAATCATGCAAATTACATCTTTAGTGCAGCTCAGCAGCTCCTCAGTAGAGGCACAAAAAAAAAAACCCTAATTCCCAGAGTGGCATCAATAGAAACACCCACCTCATCCGATACTCTAAACCGCTTCAGAAGAGCCACCACTCGCTGCTTAAAGTTCTGCTGCTAAAACACAGGAGAATAAACACAAAACCACAAGTCAGTTTGTGACCTACTTATGATTTACTACAGTGCTCTCAGCAATCCAATACAGAGAAAACAGCTACAGCTGCTGCTGAGCCAGAGCGTTTCCATTTTAGTCATTTTACCGTCAGTAGATACATTTGCAGAGTTCGCTGAGTATCGATTTTTGCTTGTGTGTGCTCATGTAAATCAATAATCAAGCAACATCATGCCTCATCTGCTTTCATCTCCTTCCTCTGTTCACTGAGCCGTAGTATAACATATCACCATCAGCAAAAACATGTTAAAATGGTCTCATTTAAAGAACCAGTATGTAGGATTTAGTGGCATCTAGCAGTGAGGTTACAGATTGCAACCAACTGAACACCTCTCTCCTCCCCTTCCAAGCATGTAGGAGAACCTATGGTGGCTGCAAAACTTGCCAAAATAGTGAAAGGCCCTCTCTAGAGCCAGTGTTTGGTTTGTCTGTTCTGGGCTACTGTAGAAACACGGTGGTGCAACATGGTGGGCTTCATGGAAGAGGACCCGCTCCCTCTGTAGATATAAAGGACTCATTCTAAGGCAACAAAAAGACAATGACTCTTATTTTCAGGTGATTATATATTAATTAAAACATACTTATCAATATTATATTCCATTTGTGCTAATAGATGCCCATTAATCTTACACACTGGTCCTTTAAGATGTTTGATAGCTCCTATTAGACAGTATAGACCACCTGCAAATGCATTAGCTACAAGATAAACTAAAGTAGGTCTTAATTGGAAAAAAACTGGAGCTTTTTTTAGAAGCACATTCAACTGCAGTGCCTGAATAAATACTGCATTCTTCACCTCTGCAAACTACTTTCGATGTGCGTAGACTGTATCCTAAATCCATGGACCACTGTGTCTCAGGGAGTCTTTCTCCTTCACTTGTACTTGATGATGCAACTGGGAAGCTTAAGTAAGATTAGGTGAATATTCTTTGTCCTTTTTTAAAGCTTTACCCACAAAATAAATCAAACTTGTCTTAACGAGATAAGACAACCTGTTACTGCGTTTCGAAATTCAATAAAAATGATTTTCAGCCATCATGGATGAGTTAGATTGAGTTACAGAGCAGTGCAGTGTTTCCCAAATGTAAACTAAAAACACCACACAAGTCTATAAACTGAGCTGAGGGAATGAAGCTGGGAGTAAAGGTCAGTGTGTGTGTGTGTGTGTGTGTGTGTGCGTGTGTGTGTGTGTGTGTACACTGTGCAGACACTGTTATCGTCACAGGTGTGTTTCCCAGAAGAGCTTCCCTTAACTTAAAATACACAGTTGGGCAACGTATTAAAGGAAAAGGCTGAATAAATGAGGAGAGCACGGCCTTCACATTCATCTGATCTCTACATAACTCAGATACGACAGCTGACCTTTGAGTGACAGTACTTTGTATAACAAATCAAAACAGAAAATATCTTTGTGTTTATTCCTCCAGTAGAGTTCAACAAACCTGTAGGATCTGCGCCAAAGAGTGCAGAAGCTCTAAGACACATATTAAGACATTTATTATTGGCACCCATCTATATGTGTGGTTTCTTCTACTCTTGTTGAGCGTATGAACGCAACAGTCTCTTACTCTGGTGATGGAGGCCGTCCTCACAATCGACCTCCTCTGCTTCTTTGGCTTTCGCACATCGTACTCGTCATCCTCGAGATCCTGAAAACAAGAAGAAATAAGAGCAAAGACTCCAATAAATAAATAAATAGATAAATGAAAAGTCACCTGCATCATTTAGCTAAACTTTTATTGAAGAAATGATGTAGTGCAAAAAATGATTTGCGTCGCCTCAGTGGTTTCCTAACCGACTCACCTGTCCCTGCACGGCGTCATCGCTGGCCTCCTGCTCTGAGGAGAAGCTCTCGTACTCTTCCTCTGAGTAGTTATCTGAAGCAGAAGACAAGTAGGGAGATTAAAGGCTTGAGAGATGAAGACACTTCATACATATTTCAATGACCCTTTTAAATTTGACATGCAGCCAGGTTCTAAATATACATGATGTACAGTACACACAGAGCCGTATGCTACCTGAATTTTACCACTTTGCATGATTAGAACGAGGGAAAAAAAACACCCTGAACCCTGTGATCCCTGCTGTGTTTTGCCCATCTAACATATTAGGTGATTATGATGGCAACATGCTGTTTGTAACCTCAGAACAGCAGTGTTAATGAGGAGCAAGGAGTACCGGAGCATTTGATCTTCTGCCCCCCCTGCAGGGCTGCCTCCTCGTGGTCTATTGGCTGACTGGACAGGGAAAAGATCCAGATCTCTGCCACTTTGCCCAGCATGTCTTTCTGGTTGCTGCAAAGAGGCAGAACCTGGCCTCCCTCCGTCGGGTGCTGCATCACCTGAGGAAAAGAAAGAGGGAGCAAAAAAAAAAAAACACAAGAGAAAAGAAGAAGTGCAGTGAAAGAATGAATCCACTCAAGTTGTGATTTGTGTGCAGTTTTTTTTTTTCTTCTTTTCTTTTTCAAGGCAGTCACGGTCCAGAGAGAGACAGAGAGGTTTCTTGTTCAGATTGTTCAGTCTGTGATATCATTGTAACAAATATTCAGGTCAAAGGCTGAATATAATTTTATCCATGAATCACACTGTTTCTTCTCTGGAAACAGACGCAAAGATGTGGTCTGATGACGGACTAACAGGGGAAAATCTGCCGCCAGATAAACACCAGAGGGTTTCTGCCTCTTGTCAAATGGTCTTAGTGTTTTTTGCCCTTTATAAACTGGATCGAAATTATAATTCACTGTAACAGTCCTTCTGATTCTTCATATCTCAAATTGTCCAATACAAAAAAATATCTGCTTCTTTTAGAGAAATTCATATTTTTCTTGTAGTTGCCTTTCCACCTCTCATTAATCTTATTTCATGTAGTTCTGAGTATTTAGTAGATGTCTTCGTATAAACTTTTAGCTTCCTACCTCTCTTGCACAAGTGTTTGCTCACTTTGAATTCATGTATAACTGAGTATATGTAGGTAAAGGCGTGTTTTTCTATGTGAATGCCCTTTTATACAACTAAAATCTGTCTGCTTTGTCTCATGTTAACTGTCTGCATTGTATGTATCAAAGTCGGCATGTCTCCTGCTTTACTCCTCCTGCTACTCTTTCATCCTCTGTTCAGCTGCTGGATGTTTTTGCCTGTTTTCTTCTGTTATCATTACAGAACAGAAGATGCATAAATATTATGCATACATTACATCATAGCCGTGAATTAGGGAACATACACACATGCACACATACGCAACACAATTGATTGTTATGTGATGTAAATAATGTTGTTATTGAGAATGTCACTATTTATTATGAGCTCTATTTAACTTATTATTTCTGGCAAATATTATGTTATTTTTAAGTAGAAAAGCCTAAACAGGGACAGCAGTTGCAAAAATTAGCCTTGGCTAGAAATCCTACATGCAATACATCTGTTTCATGTTACTTTAACGTGTTACAATGTTTTTTTGTTTTCAAAATAAACTAATAAATTAAATAAATTATACACTTTGTTTGCTTTATTGTTGTTTTAAAGGTTTATCTAACATCTGGCCAAAGGAACAACAGTTGAAAATGAGTCTTTTGGCTAACACTGGCATATTAACAGAAATGCTGATTTATGTGTATTGTTCCTGTGAAAAGTAAATAAAGAGAAAAAGAAAAATGTGCCGCCCAGCTGAACCAACCACCCTTTTCTGCTGTTGGCTAAAATGCTCCACTGAAGCCTTTTAGTGCCCAGCGTGCTCAAAAAGCACATTAGTAGTAGTCACTGAGTTAGAAAAGTCACCTCAGAGATTCAGAACAGATCCAATAATAAATCCGAGTCACTTCAGGACAGCACTGCCCTAAATATGAACTGTGCTCGTGGAGTCCTGTGAGACCACGTCGGCCTTCAGCAGTTTACACTGTATCTCGTGTGGTATGTTCTGCCAGAGACGTTTTGTATGCTTCAGCTGAAAAAGTGAGAATCATTTCTTGTGGTTAAATACAACTCTGCTTTTTTTTTTATTCCTCCCAGGTGTTGAAATGTTTTTTTTTTAATTCTCTCAGCTGCTGAGATGTGACCTTAATAAGCTCCGCTGAGCTTTTTCAGCCATATGGGAATTCCTGTGCATGGAAAAATATTCATCTGAAACCAGCCACTTATTTATGTATTCTAGTTTTTCTTAAAACATGAGCAACAATCTGTCTGCGGGATAACATTTGTTTTTACTTCTTTAGGGATAATTAGAACAAAACAGATGAAACAGAAAGGTGTTTCAAAAATAACTACGATGTTCAGACTATTTAGAGAGCCAAATAGTTTATTTAAGAAGGTTTTTCTTGTAATATGTGCTCCAAAGAGTCAAAGTTATAGAAGAAGAGGAACCACCAAACTAAGCATCCAACATTTCCTCATTATATTTTCATACGTGTCCTTACACCTGATGCACCGTTCCGCCCCTACCTGCCCTGACACTTGTTATCTTCTACATACTGCACACACACACGGCTAACACAAACTGCGTTACCCAGCGTTAAACTCGAGGTGGACAACAAGAACATGAGTGCAGGTTTGGTGCAGCGTACCTCGGTCATATCAATAGAGCCCACCGCAAGAGTTTTGTAGCCCAAGATGGTTCGGTTCTTGTATCTCTTCCGCCTTTGGAGCATGATCTGCAGCTTGTTTCCTTCCCGTTTTAAGAAGTGTGGGTACTGAGGGAGGAGGAAACAGAGTAAACAAAGGGAAGAAGGCACGAATAATTCACTCAGAACATAACTTGGAGCTATAAGGAGGTTTGTCATATTTTGTTTTCTTCTTTTTGTCAACAAATCCCACATAAAGACTAAAACCAACAATGAATGAATCCTGCTAACAAAAGTTGTCTGTGTATCCAAAGCCTGATCTAGTTTATTCTTCTGTTCCATAGAGCTTCATTGTCCAAAAACTATTAAAAACAAGTCAATGATCCACACTGTTGCACTGTCTGAATTGTCTTTTCATTAAGATGGACACGGGCACTGTAGTTTATTTTGAGTCAATCCCAATTACTCCAAAACATTTGTTAAAACCTACAGTGCCTAACTGCTGTAGAAAAGCATGAAATCCTCACATATGAGAAGCTGGAATCTGCATTTTCGCTTTGAAAATGACTGAAACGATTAGTCAATTAATTGATAAGTTGTTTGACAGAAAATTAATTGGCAATTTAATCAAACAGATAAACATTTTTTGAGGGAAAACGCCAAAACTTTGCTCATTCCAGCTTCTCAAATGTGGAAGCTTGATGCTTTTCTTTGCCATAAATCACAGTAAACTGAATATATTTTGCTTTTGAAATGAGCTTTTTGATTATTTTTGGACATTTTATGGACAATATGATAAATTGAGAAAACATTCGGCAGATCAATCAATACTGAAAATAATGGTTGCAGCCTTAGAAATGACCAAGCCTCTTTTTAAAAATGAAAAATATATTTGTGACCTGTTTTCACATACAAAGGCCTGAGCAGTCAGAAAGTACTGAAAGAGAGAGACTAACACATTACTGGTTTTGGTCTTTTCATGGGATTTGTTGACAATAACAAAAAACAGACTGTTGCAGGCTTATAAAAGATGAATAATTTAACTACTCTTTGACATACACAAAAAAAGCATCTCCTGACAGTATTTCATGTATTCAGAAAAGAGAGCTTCATATTTAATTAATATCCACTATACTGTAAGACTGCACAGTTGTCATGGCAACAACTGTAATGAAACTCATCCCACATGTACTTAACCCTGTGATATTCACCTTTAATTAAAGATATTTTTATAAATGCTTTTTTTTTTTTGGAAACTTACAAAGTTCATTATTTGCCAAACAGCTGCCTGGTGATTATTTTTCTTACCTGCAGTGAAAAGGTGAGTGCCAGATCAGTCTCCACAGACCCACTGGGTGGCAGCACTATCTCATGGGACCTCAAAATCCTCTTGGAGCCCTGTGGGAATCAGTCGGTGTTTAATTTAGTGGGGCGCTTCCCCTGGAAAGTAGTCTGCATTTCTGCAGCTGTTTCTCACTCTGCATTCAGCAGGATTCAACATTTTAAACACTGTACCAGTGGGGTTTTTCCATATTGTATCCCATTTTCAACACATCACACATTCTTTAAAGAGAGCATGTTTGAATGCATTTTTTCTATCATTTTAAAGTTAGATTTTGGATGCATGATAACATAATTTTGACAGAAATAGAACCACATTTGATCTCTAACAAGTGTCTGCAAGCTGATATTCACACCGTATGACATGAATCTTAAAGGTGTAATGAAAAAATGCTTAAGAGAATAGAAAGAACCATAAATGGATTGGAAAATGGTCAGCAAGTATGATCCCTCTATTGCAGGAAATAAGATATATATAAGGCAGGTGGACTTATTGGATGTTTCTGTGTGTGTGTGTGTTTGCGTGTGTGGCAGTTGTCTGCTGTGTCTGTTTATGCAGCATACCTGGATTTTAACAGCGATGACCACAGAGATCAGCTCTTTATCAAGCTCTCTCATCACCACCAGCTTCTTCAACGTCAGACTGCACAATCTGAAGAGAGACGAGAGAGAGAGAGAGAGATAAATATATATGGAGAAAGAATGAGAAACAAGAATGTTCGGTTTAGCACCGCTGGCGTGTTTTTCTAACGAGCACAAACAGATGAGTCATTCACAACAGGCCGGGCCGTGTACTTATAAAACAGACACAAGTAAACAGCTAAGCAGTTTACAAGTAAAGCAAAAACACATACAGTATGTCAGGAAACACACCGGTACTGTCATCCTCAGGGCATCATCAGGTTTAATGACTCAGTGCTGGTGTGATTTTTTCCATGATTTACATTTTTGCACCTTCTGGGTTAATTTGATGCTTTTATGCTGAGAAGCATACAATGTGTGTGCAGGCAGAGGTCAGTTTTATTCAATTTTACAAGCATATTTTACGAGAACCTCACAGTCTACTTGGCTGATATTATTGGAGAGTTTTATCTTATTAAAAATATATTGGTACCAGCTAATAGGTAAATACCAGAGAGCGTTGACAAGTTTACTTTTTTAACTGTAAAAACTGTAAAAACTCTACCAATCTGGGTCACAAGTAACAGAATAATAAAAAAAAATGTACCTTGAATTTTTATTATTTTGTTACTTGTGACCAAGATGGGTGGTGAGCTGGACATTTTACAGTAAGGGATTCTTTTCAAAATGGTTTCATCATGTCGTGTGTTACGTTAAATCTGCATTAACTGACTTTTTTGGTCACTTGAAGGCAGCAGAAAAAGCTGCAGACACAACGCTGATATACAGTATTGTCACCTTTGAAGTTGTGATGAACTTTTAAGCAAACAATTGCTTATTTACACATCTAGCAGTTACAGAGCAACCTTATCATTCTTTTGGACTCATGTGTCTGTCCACATGGTGAATTTAAGTCAAATATTGACTCTCTTTTAGCTCTGTTTTGGTCTCCGCTAACTCATGAGGGGAAATATCTGGCTCTTTAACTGTTAAATGCTCCAATATGTTCACCAGTTAGTTGCTAAATGTGTCTGTTGGTGCTGAGTGGTTAATGTGCTGTGGGATTTTGGAGCTTTTTTTCCACAGAAAACAGCAGCCTGCCAGAAATGATGCTGATGAGAGCCACAAGAGTGAAACTGAACAGTAACGTTACAAACAATCGGCTGAAATTGAGCTGAGCATTCATCACTACAAGCAACATCTCCAAATTAATATACAAATATGAGTTATAGAAGTCTGTGTATATTCTCACTGATGAATCCGCTTGGACAAGAGGCGAAACGTCTTCATAAGAAACTTTGAATCATTGTTGCCTAGAGATGACTTATAGAAGTTTTATCAGTCTTGTAATTTCTCAAATATCAACACTGGTAACAGCCAAAGAAATCCAGCCAGACTAAATTTGACAAGAGAAACTTTATCAAACATGTGACCTTTCAGTTATGAAGTTGCCAGTGGCCACCTTGCTGCTGCCACAACCTTATCTAAAAAAAAACTTTTCTCCTCAGTGAAATCTAAAAAGCTGTTCAACAGAGTGAAGAATTGGCTACAGATCACAGAAACTTTTTTTTAAAGATTCCTACACTTGTAAGTCTAACTTAATGTGAACCGAGGGTGTCGTGGCAGGCTGAGCTAAATCCGCTTTGGCTTGCCATCACTTTGTCTGTGTTGTCCAACAGACTGAAAACTGAAGGGGATGGTGGCGGTGGGGCAGCCGGGGATGGCATTGTTGGGGGGGGGAGGGTACTTTAACAAGCCTGTCACGATTTTTTGAGACACTTCCTTCTCACAAGAAGTTTTTTTTTTTTTTTTTAAAAAAGGAGCTTTTCTTTTCAGGGACTGGGTCTTTTGACTAAATCATTCAGAAGAGCTGCTAAGAACAGGCTGGCTACTCACAATGTGGAGACCAACCATTTATCATCTGGCTCTCCTTTTTACAGCAAAATTAAATAGCGTTGTTGGTTAGAATGACATCACTCCTAAATTATTTTGGCACATAATAACATGGCATTGAATGTCATTCAGAAGCAGGATTGGCTGTTCAACAATAGCAAAGGTTTATTGTCACACAGGGTAAAAGATGTGGGTCAAAACGTCCAATGAGTGACAGAGGAATGTGTTCAGAACTGAGAGGTGAAAGCCACCAATAACCGTATCCACTGTCATTCAGCGTCAAGACTGAGGAGTTGACCTTGGGTGTAATCTAACTCCTCTCTCAATTCTACTATTTTGAGAGCAGGAAGCGAAACATTGACGAAGAGACGAGGCGCCGAAGAAAAGAAAACAGCAGTCAAGGGCTTTCAAAACCATACGGTTTGCCGAGTGACATAACTATAACGCTGTGTCTGTGCAGCAGAGGGGTATCAATCAGCCACGAGAGAAAAGAAAACATTGGGACGGGGAGAGAAGAAGCGATGACAATGGCAGGTTTGAAGAAGCCCCGAGCGGGCTGAATGAAGACCTTTCTCCTCTTCAGCTGAGACACGGCCCAAGAAATCCCAAGCACAATGGACACATGCCAATGAAGGCTCGCATTGTCTTCAACCCGCTCTCAGACAGACAATACGCAGCATTCTTGTACTCCTGTTTTGTATTCTACCCTGTTTCCATCGGTTCCAAGCCCACAACACCATCTATTTCAGTTATGCTAGGTGGCTGGTTGTTGGTTTGCGTAGGCAGATAGAGTCAAATGATATCTGCCTCCCATATTGCTCTGCTAAAAGTTACATTTGGCTTTTGTTTTTTTGTTTCTTTTTTAGATGTGATTTTTTGTTTTTCATCCCTAACAATGAGGTTTATCTTGGAGCGTGTGCACTGAAATGCTATTTTTAATGACACACCACTTAATTTGTAAGAGGATCTTTGTTGACCTATTTTTCTTTAGTTGGTGGCCTGAAAGCCTGATGGGCACACATGAATACAACTCAAACAAGAGACACATTGGTGACATTTATTCACCAAAAGTTGTTCAGTTTCACAAACTATTCTTGTGGTTTCCAGAGCTCCAAACCCACGTCTACTGGAATAGGCTGTTTGGGAGTTTATTAACAGACCAGTTGCATTTTTTCATGAACCACAACACTGATTGGTTGCCTCCTCCTCCAATGACACAACATTTGTTATCTTGAGTGTCACAAATCCAAATAAACTCCAATATGCATTTTAATTAACACAATTTTGGGGAAAATCAGGGCAGGTCTGACTCCAGTCCAGAAGGTGGTGGTAATGCACCTGAAACGGTTTAGTAGCTGCCAAGAAACAAGAAAAAATCTTTACTCAAAACTCACCTACTGTTCTTTTTTGAGCTTTCAGCAACATCTCACAGTCTTCCTCAGTAGACAATTAGGGACCCAACGGTCTTCAAGCTCAGTTGTCATGGCGATCACTAGGAATCTCCATGACAACTGAGCAAACCCAATTGACTGAGGAAGACTATGAGATCTGGTTGAAAGCCTGGTAAAAGCTGGTAAGTAGACCCTGAGTTAAGAGGGTTTTTTTGTCTTTTGTCAAACTAGAATGGATTATTTCACTTGCCAGAAGTAAAATGTGTGGTAAAAATCATTCAACTAACATCTAACCATCAACTAACAAGCCCATGGATGATTTGTAGAGATGGACTACGACCAGCTAAACAGGTTTTGATGAACGCTACAACCTCTCGTTACTGTAAGTCTTAAAATCTCTGATGCTGCTCCACAGATTACCAAGATTATCCATTCGGCTTGAAGAGACAGATATATGTTTGCACCTTTTCATTATCTGGCTAAAGTGCGTCTCTAAACCATCCACATTTCAATCTATCTATTAAGCTTTTTGGTTACATTTTCTTTTTCAACTTCAGATAGTTTCCCAATCCGCTTGAAACAGCTGCAGTGGAAGTGGCCAAGTCTGCATATTGTATAAAATACTATATTTACCAGTGTAAAACATGATACAAACCCTGACTTAGAGAAATTAGATATCGGATATCAGTAGTTTCCCCAGTTGCGACATCACACTGAGGGGCAGTACAGAATGGTTTGTCTGACTGATGCAATTTTCCTCTAAAAAGCTGGTGAAGCAGCACTTTAACAACACTTTAATAAATGCAAAATCCACTCCAAGACTAAACAGTTCCTTTTTTCCAACTTCAATAATTTGTTTGGTATTTAACACATTGGCTGAGACAAAACAACCCCAGATTGGAGGTCCTTTCTGTTCCTTCTTTGATACACAAAGAACGATGTATCAGAACAATGCAGCCAACTCCCGAGGTTTCACTAAACAGCTGCTGCCTTTCTCACTCTGAACTGAAGTTGTGGACGCTCTCAATGCCACCAGCTAATGTGTGTGTAAGCTTCACTCTGTGTGTTCATGGACACACACGTAACACGCTCACTCACACACGACTGCTGCAGCAGAGAAACCTGTTCCCTGTTCTGTCCTGTCCTTTCGCCGCAGCCCCAGAGGGACTCACCACTTTACTGAAACACACGGCCCGCCGCCTGTAGCCTGGTCTTGCCAGATCCTGATTCAGTGGCCAGCTCAGCACAGATGCTCTGGCAAAGGCCGAAGGGGAGGACCAGCAGTCCCAGTACGGTGCTTTGAGAGCACAATCACAGTCACTTCATCAGCCAAGAACAACAAACCAACAGGAAATTTGTTTTGGTGTCAGTGACGCAAAGACACATCAACACTGTGCTGAATGTAAACACACAATACAGGAACAACAGGACCCGAGGAGAGGTGTCATAACTTATCAGCACTACCCGCCACCAAAATATGTTACAGTAGTCAGTGCCGGTGTTTGATACAAACACGTTCATTAATCTCACATTTGTCTTTTGCTCACCAAACCTAATCTTGTTTTTAAGGAAGAATAATAGCGGATAGCTGATAGAGTTCATTGTAAAGAAAACTAAACTGTAAGAAGGATAAATGTTGAGGTCTGAAATTTTTTTTTTTTTTTCTTAGTAATCATGAAGTAAATGTAAAAACAGTATTGGTCATGCAAACATGCTCGTGATGACAATACATGCTGATACAATGTTTGCCATGTTCATTATTTTCTTTGTTTAGTGTATTAGCATGCTAACATTTGCTGGCTAAACATAAAGAATAGCTGAGGATGATGGGAATGTAGGTAGCTTTGCTGGTATTTGGTGGTAGACAAAGTTATTGGACGATTATTGGAATTTTTGACTTAATGATGGTGCTACAGGAAAAGTCAGGAGATCATCAAAGTTATTAGCATTCATCCTGAGGGGGACATGAATGTCTGTACTAAATTTCATTGCAATCCATTTAATAGTTGTGGAAACATTTCACTCCAAATCAAAGATGTCAAACAAAATAGATCTCCAAAGTCATTAAGATACATCGCCTGGGAAGCATGAAGGTCTGTAACAGATTTTCTGCTAAGCATATAATACAAACTGAAATATTGTTCTGGTTAAGTGAAAACTTTGACCTGTTGATGTTGTCAGTACAAAATGTCCCTGCAGTTAATTTAGTATTTGTCAAGATATTTCTATCTGGTCCAGATGTTTTCAAACTGTGAGGCCCAACTCTCCGATGGTGAATGGGAGAGATGGAGTGAGGGGTGTGTGATGCAAAATCGAGTTGACTTGATTTTGTCTGCAGGGGGTCCACAGTGTCAGACTTTGAAAACCTTTGGTGTAGACCAAAGGCATTGAGCAACTGACCAATAGACTGACCAACACTGCTATTATCTTCTTTTAAATCACTTCTGGAAACAGATATCTATCAGAGGGCTTTTGATTAAACTCTTAAATATATTTATTTTCTTCTTTTTTATGTTACTTCTGAAAATGTATTTTTACCTTATTCTCTTATTCAATTTGGGTAAGTTTGTCTGCATGTGTGTATTTATATATTTTGTCCTTGTAAAGCACTTTGTAGTCTCCACACAACTACAAATGTGGCTAAAAATATATATGTTCCTTCATTATACAGTCTATAGTGACGAGAGACAGGAAAGATCAGAAGAGACCAGGTTTAAACCCAGACCAGTTCAGGTAAATTACAGACAGACCAGGTTGATCAACAGCTGTTCAGACAACAAGAGCGACTGCTAATTGGCTTTCCTCAGGCAATATAAACAAGCTCTGTGTGTCTGGATCTTCATCTTTTGTTTTGTTACAAGCTATTACACAATTCCAAAGAAACAGCTCAAGATCTGGCTGAAGAAAATATTTCAAGTATTTCAGAATATTTCAACACACAACAACAACACCTAAAAACTATTGGATTTAATGGCAAGAAAGCTTTATTGCAATTTTTTTGTAAAGTACCGTTGACAATCTGTTAAAATATTTGAAATTTAAACACCTATAAACAATTATTTATAACATAACCTACAACAATTTTCCATGATAATTTGCTTTAAATTGGTAAAAATCAAGATTAAAAACATTATTCTGGTACCAGAGTTGAATTTAAAAAAGACGATTGAATGAAAAGAATGATTTAGTTATGAATGTCCAAACAATACTCAGCTCTTAACATGCAGAAAACAAGAGTGGTACTGTAAAAGACATAGCAGAAGAGGAAAGGAGATGTCATCTGTGTGGAGGCTGCAGAACATAAACATCTGAGGTGCAATTTCAACCCCTGGATTTGCTCCTGCTGTTAATAGTGAGACTCGGGCAACCGGACACTGTGATGCCCCCGCTGCACCGAGCAGGCTGCATCGATAATGAGATTTCTATACTTCACACTGCCACTTCCTGCTCTTCTGCCCTGGACCTCACCCATACACAGAGGCACTTAAAATAAATGCTAGAACACAACGTAAGAATTGAGCTAATAGCGTATCGGATATCATGAGAGGAGCCATCTCAGGGCTTCCATTTGATCCTCGAATGGACGATGGGTATTCCACCCTCAGACTGATTAGTGCGTCAATCATATGTAAGTGAATCCTAGTTGTGCATCTGGAGTGAAAGAGTTGAATTAAAAAAACATTTAAAAGCATGATGATTAAAGGGGTTATGTGTTATGGGTTAGCGTTATGATGTCAAATGTCTATGTTAAACATGGTCAAAGATCCAAAACTTGAGATTAGCACTTCAGCATGCTCTAAACGCTTTGTTTGCAATGTTTTTTTCTACCCATGAATAGCTGTCCCTTCCATAACCTTGGTTGCTAAGGTTGTTGCTAAAGTTTTCTATGTGTTGCTTGTGTGTGTCCACTCTCATATTTTGGATCGGATTTCAGCTCGAACATGTATGGATGTTTTTGAGAACATTTCGAGTGAAGGAACAAGAAAAAGTAGTGAAATCCTTCTACTATAGTTTGTTTCATGGTTTGTTGACGTAGCCTCCACAACCAGCAAAAATCTCCCGAGGGGCAGCTTCCTGAAACTGACCAATCAGAACAGAGTGGGCTCATCAGGAGGCGGGGCCTTAAAGAGACAGGAGCTAAAACGGCCTGTTTCAGACAGAGGCTGAACTGAGGGGCTGCATAAAGGGTCAGTATAAGATAAATAAGGACTTTTTTTTAAACTGTAAATAATGCAAAGATATTCCATTAGAACCCCAGATTAAAAATATGAAACCGGAAATTAACATGTTATGTCCCCTTTAAGACAAAAAGCAAGAAAGACAGAAAAAAAAACATAAACAAGGCTGCTTTTCAAACTGCTCAAGCTTACATCCAACAGCAGCAGTACTGTATGTAGTTGATGTACAGATTGAGCCTGAAGCTTAGACCGTAGGGCAAAGGATAAACTGGGGGATTTACCATTTGATATCCCTGCATTCTTTTTGATTACATGTCACAGCCAAGCTTGGAGAGAGTTCAAAGATGTTATTTAAAATTACAGCTCAGTCTCTCTAGCGTACTGTAACAGGATTGTGGGACAGTCACAGGCAAAATGTATAGTAAAAGCAAGAGTAAATTTCAGTGGTGAATAACGAAGCATTCAATCTCATCATGAGTCCTAGAACACTATCATTCTTTTTGAAAAGAAAAAAAAAAACATTTTCAATCTCTGAAAGAAAATCCAATTTCTGAATCTGCTGAATTGATATGGGATTTAGGCCAACCTTGCAATGTTCAATAACACTTCAGGGCTGAGCAAAAAGAAGAAAATCCTTTCAGTACATCACAAAGACACACAGGAGACCTAACTCTCCCGACCTCCAGTACTCCCACTTCTTGCATAAACCTGAAACCTCAGTCTGGCTGAGCTGGCACAGATGACTGCATCAAATTATACTGTACAACCCGCTTTCTGCAAGTTCAATGTTGATTTTTCTGCCCTAAAACTGAAATCCGATCTCAATTTCTCAATGTTTACCATGTCCAGTGTTTGTCTGGCATCAGTTGTTCAGATTTTGACGGATTTGGGAACCCACACATTAGCGTACATTTTGTCTTTTCCTTTTTGTTTCCCAAGATTGTCAGTGGTTTGGTGACTGCAGAGAAAAAGCCACACATGTCAGCGCTCACTGCCGTTTCCTAGATTTCACACTGGTATGGCTTCGATCCACGTTTGGGATTGTTTTCATGCAAAGAAATGAATCCTTTCCCCACCGCTGTAAGCCAGAGGGAGGACAAAATGACACTTCTTTATGGTCAATGTGCAGTTAAGTCTGTGCAAAACAGCTTAACTGTCACAATTAGCTCTCCGACTGCAACAAGTCAAACATAAAAAAGATGTTTTCCACAGTCAGATTTTGGTATTTAGTTAAAGCTAAACCTTTGTCATGCTAAACATTAGCATGATACATGATGGATTCTTGCACAATAACACAATTTGATATGTAATGCTGTTAAATGTTACATGATAAACGTTAGCGTATTGGCAGCATGTTAGCAAACAAGTTAAAATACTAAGCATTCAGCTGAAGCTGCCCTAACTCTAAGTGCAGATATTTTTTAAAATATATGTTTGTGTACAGACTAAGCATACTTATGAATTAGTGAGCTTTAAAGGTGCTGAAAGGCAGATTTTTTACTTTAGACAGAGCCAGGCTAGCTGTTTTTCCCCACTTTCAGTCTTTATGCTAAGCTAGGCTAACCACCTCACAACACAAACACACAGACATTGTGTAACATTGAGATTTGTGTTTTCCCCTAAATGTCTAAGCATTTCTTTAAAAACATCAAGCTTCTCCATTTTTCATCCATTCATCAGTTTCGTTTTCTGCTGTGTAATGCCCATTGCCGCCATATGGCACCACAAGCATGACTGTAGACTTTTACTCTTGATTCAATCTGTTCAGGGATTTACATCAGTGACCTTTAGGTCACTTTGAAGTTAGTGGGTTTGACCACTCCACGCAAGCTGAGTCAAGCTCAAACCAGGAAGAGCAGAAGGATCTGATTACCTCTAATATTTGAAACACAAGACAAGCAGCAAATCGACAGATGCTGCACATAATGCTCTCACACATAAACACACATAAACAGACACATAACTACACTTACATGAACACAGGACTAATGGAAAAGGGCTCAATGTGCTTTGGGATTTGTTGATGTGAGGTAAACAAAATAAATGGCTCCAAACTGACTGCTGACAGTCTGTATAGCCTCTGATAGTATTTAATTCAGATATAGTGGTTTGCTACTCATACAATGAATGAATCTTCAGGGTTGCCATGGAAATACTTTTGTCTCCTCCTCTGATGTAGGTTAACAGGCAACCATCAGTTATGGATAAAGCAAAGCACAACTAGACAGTGTGTCTATATGTGTGTGTGTGTGTGTGTGTGTGTGTGTGTGAGCGGCTGAATCTGAGTGCTCGTCTCTTTAAAGGCAGGAATGCATTAAGAGCCAATTTTGTGCATGTCATTGATGCACTTCTTCTGTGCTGATATTTCCATGAGTGCACCACATTCAGGAGAGTTGAAGCATCAGAGAATCAGCTCAACAGAGGAATGCATTTCAATGCCACACTTATCTATTTTATGTAGCCATTCACCAATTTTTCACAGTCTTTTGCCATCTAACTGTTGTTGAATCTGACCAACAATCTGACATGAATTGCCACCACAACTAGAAGCAAGTCTATTTGGAAACTGACATTTACTCTGGTTGTTTTTCATAAAAAGTAGAACACAATACATGTGCTGACATGTTTATGCTGACCATGCAAAGACCAGTGCGTTTGCATCACTGAAGCCCACTGAAGTGTGGATGTGTCTTGGATGCTGCCCTGTTCAAAGGAACCACTTTCAGGAGATTTTGTTGGACAGGTAATTAATGACATTTCTCTTCAATGTTTCTAAAACCATTCACGGATAAGTCTTGCAATATGACAAGGAGGATTATTGTGCAGTTATCTAACTAGCTGGATTCATCTCCTATAATGTGAATGCCATGGTTGTGATTTAAGAAAGGAGTCATACATGAGGAAGTATTCTGATAAACAAAGAGGCACCAACTACAGCTACCACCACTCAGACATTTTTACTGTCATGTCTGGCATTGTAGAGCCATTAAACAGTACATTTTTACCAGATATTTTTTATTGTCATGTTGGGCGTTTTAGTGACGTTAAAAGGGACATTTTTACAACATTTTACTGTTTTAACCTAAACCAAGATCTTTCCCTAACCCTAACCAAGTGTTTTTTGTGCCTTAATTTAACAATTTTAACCCAAACCATGTGGAGGATTGGTGCATAACCTGCAAGCAAAAACATTCCTCCATACAGATCACATGATCTCTCACAATTAATACCAATGTACATGCGTAACACTTCTGTACCAACAAAAACTTGACATGGAGGAATCTGTGCCAAAAGCCACTTCCATACAAAACACTTCCATAACATTCTCTACATCAGAACCTCAAAGTGTTTTATCTGACTCTGTGAGTTTGTTTAGTTAAAACAGTTTCATTGAAAGTTATTATGTGATAACTCGGTGGCATTGTTGTGTGGTTGCTGTGGTTACTTGCATTCAAAGTTTCACTGGACATAGAATATTAAAATGTGTGTAACCATAACAACAGTTAAACCGTTGATCAGTGCTGCATTCGAATTTGCATACCATGCACTACATACACATTATGGGCACTATAGTTCAATATACTCGAATGAATACACAGTAGTATGTATCTTTTCGGGCGCACTAAGCTGTAATTATCACGACACTTCCTGAGAACCTCCTTACCACGTGTAGACCAAGACCCCAGGAACATTGCTGGACTGTGAAGCCAAATTGGCATAGTGGCCAAATTGTGCAACTACAACATCACATGATGCTATTGGGCCTAAAAAGACTTTTTCCCATAGACTTACATTGTGAAAGAGACGTCTGTAAATCAACTGATAATTTGAGTGTCACAACCCCCGCAAAATGATTCGTCTCACTATCACAATTTTATCTGTTCGGTCCGAACATATTTCAAAAATCTAGAAGAGCGATTGACCGATTGAGAGCTGCCTTGGTCACTGTCCACCATTGTCTGTTTTGTTGTTGTTGTCGCCACTCCTGCATTGAATTGTGAGATATTTATGGCAATGAAGTGTCCAGTGCTTGCATACTATAGTATTTACTATGCACTTCACATACTAAAGATTTCATACTAAGGTAAGCCCACATCTTTGTTTAAAGTGTCTTGTTACACAATTTGAATAGACACTTGCCAGCCAATCAGAGATGAGTATTTTCCTTGACCATGACGTAACTGGAAAGTACTATTTTATGTGGATGTTGCTGTGTTGCTGTTTAAGTGGGTGTTTCTCCATTTGTGTTTGCATACATGTTTGTGTTTGTGATTGAGTTCGAGAGGCATTTGTCAAGATATACACTAGTTTGACACTCAATATTGTTCATATGCAAAATCTTTTGGGGTCTTTCTTGTCATCTATCATTTGATTATGATCATGTGTAGTAAAACATCATCACCCTGAGCCTTCCTGACCAAGCCTCTCATGCAGCTCATATTTTTTCCCCAGTGCATGAATGTTGTGTGTCAGAGAGCTGAGTTGACCTAATTTCTCACGTACCCCTCTCCCTCTCTCTCTCAGTCAATCTGATTCAAACCATCTTACACTTTGTGACTCACAAAGAAAAAACGTGAAAACAAGTCTTCAGAGACACTCTGAGACAACTCCTCAGTTGCGGAAAGCTGAGTGTATTTTCGAGAAAGGCCATTGTTCCATAGACTAACAGGAACCTTGGAGCTCTTCTGCAGGCAGAAAGAGTATTTTTTCCCCCCCGTTATTCGCAGGATCCTTCACCTGTCAATGAATGAAACATGTCACATGGGATCTCTAGTACTGGCACAGACACCCCCAGATGCCTTGGGGAAAGAAAAATGAGTTTTTTCTGTACAAAAATGCAACTTCACTGCCTCCATTGCACATTATCTCTCTGTAAAGACGTACTGGTTGCATACTGTAATTTAAGGTAACCAAAAAAAAGCAAGCTAAAAAGCTGGCTCGAACAGTAAAAATAACACAGATTTTTAGTATTAATTCAGGACTGTGAAATTCATTATGCTGAAAGGTCAGTATGGTAGTGTTTCATTTAGCAGCAGCAGGACGAGAGCAAGGCTTTTACTATTAGTCTTCTGTGAATTAACTGATTAGAAATAAAGTCACTGCCACATACTATGTTAACATATAAAATCTTTGACACCGCCTTTATAGTTTAACCCAATTAAACCAAAATTCTCTCCTTTTCCAAAGTCACTCTACCTCTGAGAAACCCCTGTAGCACATGTAATAACATACAGTCTATGACAAACATTATGTATAACATCAATACTGTATAGCCTTTATAAACAAATCCTGGAGAATATAATACTCATTACAACAAAGTTGTAATGAGTTGTAATGAGCTTTTTATCGTCTTAGATCTTTACCATTATTAAGGCAGAGAATATGAAGTTGTCATTATTAAACTAGCTCGTACTGAGGTTCAGCTGTGCTTAAGGTTTAATGGTCATGTTTGCATGTTGTCGTTCTTATAGTTATGCTGCAACTTGCAATTGTTGATACATCAAACAACCCCAGATGCTAATCTCCAGAGTTACTAGTCACAAGAGATGGTTGTGTGGGAGTTAAAAGTATCTGAAAATATCATTATTTCAGGCAAGTTTATTTATTTAAGATATTTAGCACCAAGTCAGATATATACATGGGTGACAATGTAAAGGGGATGGCTGACAGTGAACTCTGCCTTATGCAGAACTACTCTCCAGAGCAGGGCTGCCAAGTTTTGACTTCAGCTTAGAGTGAAATTGTTCCCCTGGGCGGAGGAGGGGGCGAGAGGGTGGGACACAGACCTCTCTCTGGCCTTATGAACCAAGATCTTTGTCATAAGTCTTTTTCTTTTTGCCAATTTGTGTTTATTGAGTAGTGTTTTTGATATACACTCTAGATATTACACATATTTTTCTTCAAAACCATGAACCATGAACATCTAGTTAAGTTTTAAAACGGGGGAGCAAACTTGGAGAGATACATACTTTGCAGGGGGTTGACTGGGGGTCCTCCCACAGGGAAAAGGTAATTTAAAACAAATTTCCTGCATTTCTACATCACTTAACCTCTTGGATTACGTAAAGAAACAGCCAGTTTCTAGTCTGTACTGTACTAGTCTAGATTAGTTAGATTGAGGGTGCTATGAAAACCAAAAATGCATGAAGAACAGGATATTATTGTGTGGATCAGGACAGGAAATGATCATTAGAAAAATGGCTATTTCATATTTGAAACTGTATTCATAGACACTTTATAAAGTCTAAAATGGTAATAGGTTGCAGGCTACTAGTCTATCATCAAGGTCAAACAAGGAAAAACACTTTATATAAATGAAATAGCCTTACAACACATCATGATATGGTTTGGATAACTAAACCTGATTAAACAACGTTAAACCTGAAGGTTGTTATTCACTCACAAGGCATCTTCAAAAGTCTAACAATTGCAACAAAGTACAAACAATTTGGATGCATGAAATGGCCACACAACTAACCTAAAAAACTATTATTGGGAATCAAGAGAAAGTTTCAGAGTGACATACAGAGCTTCCCTGTAACCATAGTAACTCAGTCTCACTCCTGATTACATGAGAGGGGAGGGAGATACGCTGTGCTCTGAGCAGCATGCATGGGAAAACATTACAATATAATAGATTTATGTATATTTCTGAGTTTCCCCCTGACGGTCTGAATAACTCGCTGCTGTTGCGCTATGCTGCTCTGTCTTATCTGCCTGTGTGCTATCAGTATCTTCTTTTCCCACCACAACATTATCAGTCATTTATTCTTCACTGCGTGAGAAAATAGATGGATGGTGTGATAGTGTGTGAAAAGTATTAATTGCGTTAGCCCTGCTCCTGAGACTGAAAATGTGACCACTGTTTTTTGTCTTTGGAGCTGTTTCTAAACAATCTACCATGCCTGTACTCTTTGTAATGAAAGGAACATTTAAGTGTAACCGTGTGGCTCATTGATGTGTTTTTATTGGTTTTTAGAGAACAACGGAGGGCACAGAGGAATAAGATACATCAGGCTTTGGATACACACACAGTACTAGCAAGTAGATCAAGTCATTGTTGGTTTGGCTCTGCACATGAGATTTGTTGACAATAAGGAAAATACAGAAAATTACCTTATCATTTAAAGGAAAAACCTGCATTAATGAGTTGGAAATCAAATGCAAATGCTCCACCACTGTCATCATAGCACAAAATTGGGAAGTTATTTTGTAAGAATGGTGTTCATCCCTATACCACGGAGCCCGACAGCTGTTTTGGTGGCTTGTTATGGATCAACACTTTACTTTCACCCATCTCTATATATTAGTTTCACTGCTCACTCAGGTGTCTGATCATAAATATTTTATGGATGTGACAGGAAACCAGCTGCAGCCTAAGTACAGTATGCCCATCCATCTGACAAACTACATCAACCTAAAACCTTTAGTGCGCTTAATTCAGCTTTCAAGCTTTTAATCACACCGTTATGTATTGCTTAGGTAACAGGTGCAATCCCCGTAAAAGCTAAACCACTGTGTATTTCATCAAAGTCAACCCACCCGCTCACTAAATTGCTTTGAATGAGTCACCTAAATGGCTGTAATATATATGTATATATATATATGAAACTGTCATTAACTTTTATTTTCTGTACCAATCCCCACACATCTGCTGGAAAATTATGTTTCTTTATAAACTCAGCCTTTTTTCTACAGCCGTTGTAACGAGTGGAACATTTAAGACACGATTGTAATTGTGGCTTATGAATTGTTCCATCGAGGCGTGCAGCCTGATCGCACATCTGTGTCGCCTCATCAGGCCTCGTCATCACATCCTTTCAAACTCAGGATGAGATCTGGTGAAGAAACATGTTGCACCTGTCACGCAGCGGACACATCGTAGCTGATTGGAGGGATACTGTCACTATGGCAACTGGGTTTACATATGCAGCAGCATACTGTACATATAACTTGTGCGTGTAACTACTGAAAGGAAATCCTTTTGCATTACTTCGACATCAAAGAGGGAAGAAGAGCAGTGATCACATGGGTCACAATGTCATGCCTGCCCGCCAGGCGCAGACTGAAACCCTACACACACAAGTTACAGAGGAATACTGCATTCCAGCTATTTAAATACACCCCTCTACACACACATACATCCTCATACACACCTCTTCAGAGCCGACGGCATCCTAATCTAAACATGCCTCACACACTCAGCCTGGAATAACCGGCATGCCATTCCCTAACCGACACCTTCTCCACACAGCCCGCCACATGCCTTCAACCGCTGCAGACAGACGATGGAAGTTGGTAAACAAAACGCATGACTGATTTCTTTCTGGCAAGATATTTCTGCTTTGTTGAGCAGTAAATACTGAAGAGAAGCAGAGAAAGAGAGTTAGTGATAAGAGATCTGACAGGCTACACTTTGGCTGTATCACAAAACCACAACATAAACTTCTACTATAAAGTAAACACTGCATACTAATCTTCATAGTTTGGGCTGTTTCATTTAGTTCAGACAGGAAATGATACAGGAATAGAGAACCTATATATGAAAGTTCAACTTTAAAAAGCTGCTGCTCGATATTTTGCAGTTCCTCTGGGCTTTTTGGGACTTTTTTTTTGTTAGTTTCAATAAAAACAATTTTCAGTAAGTTCTATTATCTAGAATAAACAGGACGTTGTCTCTGGAAAGATAAATTGTTGTTGAATTCTATAAATGTCATGCAATAAACAAAATGTCATTCAACTCCATTTTAAGAGCAGATAAAGCCAAAACTATCTGCAACGATACCACAAAAAGTAAATGAGAAAATGTGTTGTAATTTCGGTGAGCGAAACCTTAAATTGTTTTTTTGTTTGTTTGCTTATTTACAAAGAAGTTTCTGGAATTGTCTAACCAAAGGCCACAATTACTTTCGACTTCTTCCAGCTGCGAATGTCTCCTTCAATTTTATCAACATCAAAAAGAAAGTAAACTCATGACGCACGCTGAAATCTTTGAGTAATTCTGATTTTGTTGTGAACAAACTGAAAACCCGGATAAAATGACTTGTAATCGGGACACATATTATACTTTGTCATTAGATTTCTTCAGAATGTGTGTCTCTACTGTGATTTGCTATTAAGGAAGTGTTGCCCAGGATTCATGAGGTGTCTCATGTGTGAGCTATGGTGAAGCTCTCAGACACAGAAAGGAAACGTGTTCACATTCAGCAGCCACGGAGCATCATTAGCATTCATTTGGGGTAATTTTGGAGTCCAGTATTCACTTCTGGCTCTCCACTACTTCCTTCACAGAAAGTTGCTCGGTGCACCATTATGGTCACCAGCAAATCACTAACTCTGTCTGTTTGCCATTTAGTGCTGAGCAGGCATCTTATAGTCAGTTTATAAGAGGTTTTTTTCCTCTGAAAACAGCTGTGTGAGCGTGAACCCAAACAGTAGAGGCTGTCAAAAGAAAACAGTGAGGTGAAAGATGCTAAAACACACAAAGACAAAAACACATAAAGCTGAGAGGAACAGCAGACTCAGGTTATATTCCTGTGTGGGTTTGTAGCTACAAGGGATCAGTTTCACATTACAAACTTAAAGTTCTCCTTCACTCAAAAATGTGTTTTCTCTTCATCTTTTTTTTTTTCAGCTGGAAGTTCATCTGTTGAAGGAGGAAAGCTCTGCGGTCACCTTAAATCTAAGTTTAACGAGTGTATCTGTGTGCATGATTTGTTATATCACATCTAGTTTGGAGCGTTGTCCGGTATGTAACTTACAAAAGTGTGATGAAGCTCTGTATTGTAATCTATAACACTGTGTAATGTGCCAAATATATATTATTTCTACATTATGATGATAAGAGCATCATCCAACTAAGAACAGATATGTTTGTGCTTCTGTACTTTCTTGTCAGTACATATTAGAAAGATTTGAAACATGTAGTCATGAAGTGAATCAACATTACTTTCTCACACCTTTGAACATCTTTGTACAGCAAAATGCGACCATAGTTAAGTGCTACAACTTTTAAATGTGTTATGCTCCTAAAAGAAGCCTCTGTTCTTGTTTTTATTGTTCTTGTTCTCTATCGCCCAACAAAGTGACGAAGCCAAGTGCTGAATTTGTAAAAGCTATAAACTGATTCAAGTTAAAAAGGTTTCAGAGTGATGATTAGGCACTCTTCTCTTGTTTTTGCTTCCCTCCTGAGGGTTGGTATTTTCCTGATGGAGTGGAGTGAGGCACGGGGCAAGATGCCAGGAAGGATGAAGGGTGGTGGGAGGGTGTTGGGAGGTTGGCCGCGGGCTTGTTAAGTTCCCAGACTGAACCCTCCCTCCCCCCCCTTTTCTCGACCAAACCACTGGGTTGCGAGTTTGTGACAGAGACTGAGTGAGCTTCTATGCAGAGAGACCAGAGACGAGAAGAAGTAATTGATGAGAAAAACAGAAAAAAAACAGGAGAACAGGGGGAATTAAGCAAAAAGTGATGAAAAAGTGCATGAGTAAAAGGAAGAAAGTGAAAGCTACTATATAATGAGAGAATGTGAGAGCATACAAAAGAAAGAAAGTGAAAGAGAGGAGCGCTTGCACAGTCACAGCCTGATGCAACAATTGATTTTAGACGATGCAAAAACAGACTTGACAGTCAGACCATCTTCCTCCGGATTTTGGTTTCAAGTGCTGACTTCTGCCAGCCTGCAACTCCCAATTACTGCACCTTCCTGGAGAAGTACACTAAAAAAATAAAACTTTGAAGGACTATTTTATTTACTGGTGCTGTATTGATTGTTGTTGAAGGCTACAGAACATAAAATCTGAAAGCCGGAGACAGCTTCATGTCAGTTAGATTTTCTCTTATTTTAGCTTTTTTGAGTACGGATAACAAATCAATTTACCTCCACCTCTCTGCCTCTGACAGTTACTTAAAGAAATCATCTGAGAATCTTTGAGGAGAACTCCAAACAACTCATAGACATCTGAAACTAGATGAGGAGCTCCAAGTAAACATCGCTTTTTCACAAGCAAACATGTTGGGAACCACTAGTTTAACCTGTATTAAGCTTTAAAATCTAAATTTGAAAAGTGACTGGTATAGCTGTAAAATAAATGTAGTTAACAGTACAAATGTGTAGTGTAGTAGAAGTATAAAGCAGCACAGGTAACACTTTATTTAACAGTCCCCATTTTTCGCCTTTATAAGCAGTATATAAACAGTTAATAAATGGTTTACAACATATAATAGAAGTTATAATTGTTGACAATTACTGTGCATTAATAAACATTTTAAAAAGTCCTTATACCTGCTTACAAATATGTTATAATGTGTTATAAACCATTTATTAAATGTTTATAACTGCTTAAATACTAGCTAGGAGAACTTAACTTTTATTCTCTTGTTTTATCTGTTTTATTCCCTTTTTAGCTTCTTTTTATTTCCAAATTTAACACGTTTTATGTATTTTTACTTGTGTTGCTTTTATATTCTGTTTCAATGCTTTTTATGCGCTATGTAAAGCACTTTGAATTGAAATACTCAAAGTACCTGACAACTATACTTACAGTACAATACTTGAGCAAATTAACTTGATTACTTTCCACCACTGCCAACAAATGCATACAAGCACAAACACAGACACACACAAGCAAAGGTACATGAGGAAGAAGCAACATCTGGCAGGCTGTTACATCAAAGCATTACAACCTTTCATACGTCTCAGGAATTAACTGACAGTGACTAAATCGTCAACATCACTGATTCGGTGATCTAAACCTGACAGCTGCAGCAATTAATTAGGAATCTGTTACTGTTCACAATCTCAGAAGTCAACATCAGAGCAGAGGACGACTCCCTGGTGCCCCAAAACTAGCTTCTAATAGACATGAAGGCCAGCAGCTGCAGACAGAGGGATATGAGGTTAATGGATCTTGTCAAAACTGATTAGGATTGAGTGAGGAAACCCTCCTGTAGGAGGCTACGATGGGTTTTGTGGACACTTAAACATCTCAGACAGTTTCCAACTACATGGGTGCTGTCCTCTGCCCCTGCTAACCCTGGACATGGTCTGAAATCAGTCCTCTATGGGACACTTGTGGTTTTTCAATGGCGTCCTCAAAAATATATAAATAACTTCCTCCAGAGAGCAAACATGCACTCAAAGCAAGAGCAGAATCATAACAATCAGATGCAACATGAACAGAAAACTTTGAAGAACAACTTTTTGTGCATTTTACCAAGAACTTAGGAAACAGGAATCATTTATTCTTTTCAGTTTCCTGCAGTGAAAAGTTCACGATTCTAAAATTTCTATTCAAAATTTGAGTACCTATTGAGTTTCATATCACGTTTCTTGAATATTTACGTGCTTTCCACCCAATGCATAATTGGATATGTCACAGCACAGGAGTCTGAATTAAGAAGAGAAGGAGGAGTTCTTTAATTATCCTGAAAATGGAGGGGCGAATTCACAAAGAATGGATTGTGGCCGCCAACAGCACCATGTCAAACAACAACAACAAAAGAAAACAACAAAATATATTGTACTAATAATATTAAAACGCAAACATGCCCATAAAGTTTTGCAGCTGAGTGCAATTTACCCTTGTTATGCATCTGATTGCAATTATCCATGAAGCAAAGTATAAATGTTGCCTTGGCACCAAGAACACAGTAGGCAGGACAAGAAAAAAAAGAGAAAAATTTAATTTTCAGTCCTGACCAACGACATGCAGAGGCATTCCTCAAAACTTCAGGCAAAGAATTCAAACGTGACAGAGAGAAACCGTATTTGGGATTTAATACCACAGTCTGTCAGTGCTGTCGCTTTTCCAAACACACACCTTCAGACTGCAAAAGAAGACTGCATGATTTGAGGAGGAGGACAAAAGAAAAAATATCATTCAACGCCTCACCAAGCTTCTCAAACAGATGGAGGTCCACCTCAAGAACAGACTTTAAATAGCATTGAGGAAATTGTACGACAAATTCTCCAGACAGCATGATTTCTTGGCCTGAGAATCTGGGTGTGACACCCCTTATGAATGCGCTTCAGTTACCATCAACTCTCTGAAGACGCTAATAATTTCTCTCTAATGGCGCGTGGCTATTAGTGCTGGTCTCTGTGAATTGGCTTGTTTTTGCCAAGAGGCTCATTTGCATAGAAAAGGGCCAATTTTATGCCAAATGTATGCATATTACCTCATTTAAATATGTGCAAATAGCAAAGGAGCACCAAGATGCTGTTTGCTTGGCAGCACAGTCAGGGGTGCATTTAACCTTTGCAGGTCTTTGTGAATTATTTGTGAAGGTTTAGTGGCTCCAAAAGCCTCACAATACTTTTGTGATTTTGCTCATCAGTGCAGTGTTTCGTTGTTTACTTCTTTTGTAAACCTTCTCCAAAGATCCACTTTTTGTTTAATTTGTTTATTCCTGCTGGGTGATTAAAAATGTCAGCTGTAACAGACAACTGACCCCAGGTGTTGCTATTTCATCTCTTTAGTCATGGCAACAATCTTGCCAACACTCTTGAAAAATGGCCTGGCAACAGGGGTGCTGTGTCAGCGCACTTTAAGTTCTACTTTATTAATCCCTGTTGAGAAATCTATCCTTTTAACCCATCCTGAGTAGAAGCCACAGTGCTGAGACACCAAATACAGATCTGAGGAGAGTCCTTTGGTCAAGGCCAAAAGCAGGAGTACACCTCAAACCTGATGTGCATGACTGGGATGCAACTCAGCGTCCATGTGGTTAAAACACAGGATCTTCTTGCTGTGAGCTGACAGTGCAGTTTACAACACCGCAACCTTTTTTGGGGTTTCTGCACAGTTCAATCTGAATATTGAAGCACTGAGAAGTGAAAATGAGCACATTAGCATATAGTTGAGAATCTGCGGCCCCAGTGGGAGCTGACCCTTATACACTGCAGTGTTAGTACCCTGATCTATTCACTGAGCTGCACAGGTCAGGCCTGCTAACACCCTGATAACAACGTGTCAGAAACACACATATGCAAGTTGTAGCAGGTGAATAACGGTCCAAAGCTGAGCTTTGCTGTGGTAGGCAGACCAAACAGTCTTACCACACACACACACACACACACACTCTATAATCAATCTGCCGTGGTTCTTTCCCATTATTCAGACATGTGCCGGGGGCTCTCCAGCGCTCAGCTGCTCATGCAATATTCAGCTGTGGGATTTACCGGCTGGCTGGGGAGACGGTGCAGTGAAGTGACAGAGCAGAGCCCGGTAGCGATGTTCATATGTGTTTGTATGTGCGCATTGGTCACGAACTTCTAGACACACTAAGCCCAAAATAGATTTGAGTTCAACCTGTCTGACAAGAGAAGACAGCTTTGACAGGGAGAGTACAAGTCTGTGAATGAATGTTAGCTGAACTGCCATGTCCACACACAGACACATTGACAAAAACACACAATTAAACATGCAGTCCCTGTCAATAAAAGACCCTCTATCTTCATTATGTCTACTTGAAGGAGTTAAGACAAACAACCAAGTGTTCAAGACAAGACCTCTTCACAAACTTATTTCGATCACTGGGAGGGGTAGGCTTAAAGGGGACATATGCTTTTTGTGATTTTCTGTTATTTATATACTGTTATGATGTTGAACATAGTTCCAAAACTTGAGATTAACATATGCAGAAATGATCCCTGCAAGTCAAAAACCAGGGCTTTGACATAATCTGAATGCTTTGTTTGCTACAGTTTTTTCTATTTTGCAGACAAGCTGACGTCATCGCTTATATTTCAGATCCGACTTCAGAAGCTGAAGTTTACATTTCAAGTGAAGAACAACAAAAAGTAGTGAAATCCTACTACTACAGTGTGTTAGATGGTTTATTTATGTAGCCTCCTGCTCTGCTGGGAGGCTTCCAAAAGCTGGCCAATCAGAGACAGGAGCTAAAACGGCCTGTTCCAGATAGAGGCTGAACTGAGAGGCTGCATAAAGGGTCAGTAAAAGATAAATAAGGAGTTTTAAATCATGCAAAGATATTCCAGTAGAGCCCCAGATCAAAAATATAGACCTGGAAATGTGCATGATAGGTTTAAAAGAAGATATTTTTTGAACTGTAAATCACGCAAAGATATTCCAGTAGAGCCCCCGGATTAAAAATATAGACCTGAAAATGTGCTTGATATGTCCTCTTTAAATTTTCTTCAACTCACTCCTTCATTTGGAGTTGTCAAGGTCAACAGCAGACATGACAACAGCATTGTGATGCACAAAAAACAAAAACATCATTATCACACACTTTGGACACACGCATTCAAAAACAAAAGCCCCCATGCATGCACTCATACACATTGGCCCCCTTCCTTTGAAGTCACTGAGGTTCATACATAAACCGTCTCTCTCTGCCGCTCATGAATAATAAACAGACGACTGGAGGCAAAGTCTAAACTCCATGCTGAATGGTGCCCTCACTTCCTATAAATCACACTCATATTTGCTCAATGAATCTGTGTCAGTAGATCATTAAGCTCTGAAGGCCAACGGAGCGGCAGGGGACAGATACAGCCATACTTTAACCTCTTCACACCTCATCCTCTGTCTCCACAACAAGCTTTTATCATGAGAGAGGGGGTGAGGGGGGGGGGGGGGGGGGGGGGGGGGGGGGGGGGGGGGGGGGGGGACGCAAGGCTGATGCTTTCCTCTCCACACAGCCAAACACAGGAATGCCATTACTGGTGGAGGAAATACAGAGAAAGAAGGAGAGAGCACTTCAAATGTTTATCTTTAAAGCACAGAGGAAAAATGCGGGCTGGGATTCTACCTTGGTATTTCCTAATTAGCTCTAAGGAGGGGGGACCACATAAAAGCAAGCCAATGTGAATGAATGTGTGCACATGAAAGATCAAGAATAATACAGAGGAAACACATTTAACATTCAAGAGACGGATGTGTTCTGAAATAAACAGTGTAGCACGTGTTTATTCAGATGTGCTTATTAAATCACAAAATACTGACTTCTGACATAACAATCAGCTTAACAAAAAATTACATGATGAATACAAAGTGAAAGACACTTGGCATTTCTGTGACATCCACGTACAATTACTGTAACAGGAGGAGAGGAGGAAAACATCAGCTACCTTTTAACACAGGATTCCTTTAATTGGTCCAGTGTACATTGTGTGTGTGTGCATGAGAGAGAGAATTTAAATTTTTAATTTGCACAGCAGGATAATAACAAGCACATAAAAAGATATTGAGCAAGCTCCAAAAAGGATAACCCCAGGGGTCTATAACATAAAAGATGCATCAAAAATGAAACTGAAAAATAACAGAGAAAACAAGTAAGATGACAAAATCAAAACTAAATTGGATCAGACCGAAACTAAATGATGACAGAACTCAACCTGCACATTCACAACAAAATCCATTAGAAGCAAAAAGGTGTCATCTATGGTTTCGTTGTGTTTTTTTCTTCATAGGTTGCATAACAAACGGAGGGTTTGCAACTGGATTCAAGGACTTTTTTCAGACAGAAATAAAGTAAAAGAGTCAGGTGAAGGGGTAGAAATAGATAAAAAAAGACAGACAAAGAGAATAAAAAAAGGACAAAGGATAATAAGGTGAGTTCAAGACAGTGATAAAGGTGAGGGGTGAATTGGATGGGAGTGGGGGAGGTCACAATTTTCTCTGCAGAGACAGGGAACATACAAACCCCGAGGATACTGTCTGTCCATCCTCCACTAAAACTCAACCATGAAATTCTTCACACACGCCTTCTCCTCAGCTCCCCTCCGCCCAGCCCCGTGTCGTCCCTAACGTCACTTTGACAGCTCAATAATTGACTGCTTATCTTTTATTAATAGAGGGAGCCATTAGGCCACAGAGCCGTGTCTGGGGTTTGGTCTGCGTATGCTTCAAGACAAAGCACCACCGGCCCTCAGATCAGGCACCTCCTCTTTCTTTTTGTCTCATAGTTTGGCATCTGCTCAATGCTTCACTGTACTGCGGCCTCTTAATTAGCATCATACACAACAGAGGTGTCCTCACTGTGGTGATGTTACCCACAACGCAAAGGCAACACTATTGCCACACAGTAACAAAAAAATGAGTGGGTTAGTTTCAAAAGAATCTTCCTAAAATATCTTTTTTCTGGGGGGGAAAGATGTAACATTAATATTTGAAAACTACAGAGGCTGAGAGCAGCTTCTGTAGTTTTCAAAGAGGCAAAAGATAACGAACCATATCAAATAGTTTTCGTATGATTCCAACTCCAATATCTGACTGTCTCAAGATAACAAAATTGTTGTTTTTGCCAAGATCCCAACTTGATTTCCTCACTGATGTTGCCTCAGTACAGCCTGATGGAGCTGACAAAGACAGAAAGAAAGAAGCTTATTGATCAAAAGATCAAATTTTCCTTTAATCAAACACAGGCTGAGAGGCACTGAGTCTATTACAGACAGCATTCACAGAGGTCACTGTTGGCGACATAGTATGGAAGACCAAAGATGACACGGGCACAGATGGTTTATCTTTTTCTTGCTATATTCATAAATCATGAGAGATTACAACACAATTACTTTGGAATAACAAAAAACAATTATTGCTATTAGTGTGTGAGTTTTAAGTTTTATTTAATTTATTATTTAAATGTTATTTAAGTTATTTTAATGTGATTACAAAATTATTATTTCATCTCAATGCAACATTACAGAAGTTTCTCAAATGATGATTTTATAATAACAAAAGGGTCACAAAAATATTTAATGATGATGACAAAACAAAATAAAGTCTACAAGTCTACAGCCATGCTAGCTAAATGCTAACATCAGCATGCTAACTTGCTCAAAATGCTAACATGTTGATATTTAGCAGGTATAATATTTACCATATTCATCATCTTAGTGGTGTTAGAATGCTAACATTAGCAACTAAAATCACTTAACACAAAGTACAGCTGATGCTGATGGGAATGTTATTTGTTTGGTCATGAACTAATGTATTGGGGAAAAAATTAAATTTTGACCTGATGATGGCACAAGATGAAAAGTTAAGGAGTTAGTGTTATTACAATTCATCCTGAGAACAGTCATGATGTCTGCTCATGGCAATCTGTCAGATAGTTGTTGAAACATTTCACTCAAAATAATAAATATCAACCTTGTGGTAAAGCTGGAGGAAAAGTCAGTAGGATTCATCTCTCTGGGGATCATTAATGTCTGTATAAAATTTCACCGCAAACCATCCAATAGTTAATTTCATAATATTTCCATCTGGACTGACCTACAAATGGACAGACTGACATTACCATCCCTAGAGCCAGGCCACTAGCATAGCTAAAAGTAGACTAACTAAAAATAGGTAAGTTTGTCATCAACCATGAACTTATATTGAGATAATGAGATATTATGAGATACTTCATACTGACATGAGGATAAAAGAGACAGCACCTGCCTACATTTAGAGTAAATGTATTACTTGGCACAAAAAAGCCTTTCTCTGATCTACACTGAGTAGTTTTCAAGCAGGTGTCAATAAACTAATGTTTATTAATGACTCTAAATAACAATATTGAGCAGACTAACTTTCCCTGAACCCTGAAGTGAAAAAACACAAATATCAATATCAGCTTCCCTCACCATCTCCCAGTCTGGGTAAACTGAGGCTGATGGTGGTTTATGGGCTTTAGTACCTGCAGACACCAGAGATGCTGAATGAAAAACCCACTGAAGCAGTAAAGGGAGGCTCATCCTCCTATAAAAGCCCTGCAGAGGAGATAAGAGTTATTGAAGGTGCACTCGAGCAAACACAGACCTTCAGCTTTGTGTTTCCAGCCGTCTGTCCTGCCGAGACAGAGACACCTTTTCAAATTAATCAGATGGACACTGCAGCTTTCAGCAGGGATGAGCACAGGTGAACTGTAGATGAGATTCAGTGGGCCATAAATCCAAGGCTTCATTTTAAATTTTAATATATGGATTTTGGAAAACAACTGCTATGTTGTTTTATATCATCCAGACAGATTTATTTTTGGCCATGCTAGCAGCAGAGCTCTGGGGATGACGACTGTCAGTCGGTTGGTCCACAAATTTGGTTTAAAGTGAAATATCTCAACAACTATTGGATTTCAACGGAATTTGGCACATATATTTTATGTTCCCAGAGGATGAATGACTCTGTTGATCTGCTGATTTTATCTAGTGCCACCAGCAGGACAAAATGTTTCTCCATGTCTACTGGGACGAAATTTAATACAGACATTCCAAGATGATGATCTCCTGACTTCTCATTCAGCACCTTCATCGGGTCATATTTTCAATTTGCCCAATATTTAAAGGGGACATATGCTTTTTTTGTCTGGTTTTCTGTCACTTGTATACTGTCATGATGTCAGATATCAATGTTCAACATGGTCAAAGTTCCAAAACTTGAGGCTAACATATGTAGAAATGTTCCCTGCAGGTCGAACGCCACGGCTTCAACCTGCTCTGAACCCTTTTTTGTGATGGTTTTTCCTACCTTGCTGACAAGCTGACATTGGCTCATCGTACATGCTCATAAACGGCCATCTGTTCTGTAGTCTTGGCTGCTAAGGTTCTACCATGTGTTGTTTGCATTGTCCACTCTCCTATTTTGGGTCAGATTTCGGCTCAAACATGCATGGATGTATTTGAGAGAGGTTGACGTTTCGAGTAAAGAATGAGGAAAGAGTAAAGAAATCCTTCTACTATAGTTAGTTTCATGCTTTGTTGACGTAGCCTCCCAAGCAGCCACAAGTTGGCCGTGACACAGCCTCTGAAAACTGGCCTATCAGAACAGAGTGGACTCATCAGGAGGGGGGCTTAAAAAGACAGGAGTTAAAACAGCCTGTTTCAGACACAGGCTGAACTTAGGGGCTGCGTAAAGAGGCAGTATAGCTAATATAGATAATTATAAGTAAACAAGGAGTTTTTTTAAAGTGGAAATATCATGCAATATATATATAAGTGGATAAATCATGCAAAGATATTCCATTAAAGCCCCAGATTTGAAAGTATAGACCTGGAAATAATATGTCCCCTTTAAGTTTATTAGCTAACACCTGCAAAACTAAGGATATTCCCATCAGCTGTACTAGTGCTTATATGCAAATGTTAGCATGCCAACAGCATAAATTAAGATGGTGAATATGGTAAATATTATACCTGCTAAACATCCACATGTTAGTATTGTGATTGAGAGCATTTTATTGTGCTGATGTTAGCATTTAGCTCAAGGCATCATGCTTAAATACAGACTCACAGAGCAGCTAGCATGGCTGTAGACTCCAAGAGGAACAGCTTGACATCTTGGGAATATGCTTACTCACTGTCTTGCTGAGAGTTAGATGAGAAGATTCCTCTCATGTTTGTGGCAACTGGCCCTGGCCAAGAAATAGTTCGGCACCTACTTACTAAGCTAAATTAGCATAGCTCACTGACTCTAGTTTCATACTTAGCATGCAGGTGTGTGTTGTGTCAATCTTCTCAACTGACAAACTCCACACAAGAAAGTGAATAAGCATATTTCCCAAAATGTTGAGCTTTTTCTTGAAGGGCAGCATTTTAGCCATGCAGTGCCTACTTATATGATGCGTCCGATGTGTGGGTTATGTATCATATTATAATGACATACTCAGATACATGCATGAACTTCTCGAAAGCAGAAATTAAGAAATAATTTAGTAATATGCAAGCTTTTGGGGAGCTCTGTCTGCTTTAAACACATGTTACATGAAGAAAAATATTACCTTTAAACCTTCAGGTTTGTTGCTGCCACTGCGCTCGACAGCTTTTACAATTTTGTGAATGCGTGTATGTATGACTGGTTCATGTTTTCACTAAAAAAGGAATAAATCCTCTAAAACTGTGGTCTGCAATAAAATAAGAAAAAGGCCTGGGTTTGTTTTTGTAACTGGCTTTTTTTTATTAATCTGCATTACCCAAAAATATCCACCTTCATTCCCTCTGATGATTATATCCCTTCATTTCACATACAGCCAAGCTATTTCTGAAACTTACTGAAGCTGTTGTCTGCACTCTGGAAATATACAAATAACAAGCTGTTGAATACTGAGGAGCCATCCACAAAGAAAGAGCTTAATAATCAAATCTCCCCACTTCTGCCCTGTGCCAGACATCCTTGGCCATGATATCTGATGGCAGCGAGAGTAGAGGAGGGAAGAGGAGAGGCAGAGAGAGAAAACACTGGGGCAGCACTGACGTAGAGCTACGTTCACTAAACCAAGAGAAGAAACCTTTTTTTTAATCTATAATGAATGCAATCCATTAAAAATGCAACACAGGGAGATATGAATTCCATCTCCTTCATCAGCTCAGAGTAAGAGTGACCTAGAAACAATTAAAACCACAATGGATATTGAAACCAATTTATGAGAGTATTTGCATGTGTCTATTAGAGAGAGAGAAAGAGAGAGGTAAGTGGACACACTTATGTCATAAAAGAAAGAAAAGGTAAGTACGTAGGTTATGAGTGTGCACTGGGGTCTGCGGTTGAACCAGCTGACGTAGGACAGGGGCGGGCAGAGAAAAATCAAGAAGCCAGCTAAGAGCCAAGTTGTTGTTTCATGTTTCGCAGCCAAAGTGCGGAGAATCTAATCCACTCAAGAACACAAAATGATCCGTGCCCTCTGAGAGCCCCGGGGGGCCGCAGCAAAAAAAGCTGGAATACAAATGAGAGCTTTGTGCGCAGCGATCTGCAGCACGCTGCTTCAATGTGCTCCACCCATGATGCCAGACTTTTGGACACCCACTTTAATCATCTTTAGGCTGAAAAAAGAAAACTGTGCCCAGAGTTCATATCCAGCAAATTGAAATAATTATGAGACAACATATTCATGTGTGGTCACTTTGTTCAAACAGAAATATTCAAACTGTCAGATAAAAATACTGATAAAGATTTGCATATCTGTGTTCCTGAAATACTGGTTCGTTCAGTCGAGTATAATGGTATAGCTGACGAAAGATGTAAAGTGTATGCTATCGCCTAAAAGTATGTGGCCACCTGAAAATGTTACCCACATGTGATTCACTCTACAGCAAAACCTTTTTTTAACCTGGCTGTGGGGATTTGCTTCAATTCAGTCATGAGAGCTTTAGTAAGGTTAGCAACTGATGTTGGAACGATAAAACCTGGCTTGCAGTCTGCGTTCCAGCTCATCTCTCAAAGGTGTTGGATAGAGTTAAGGTCAGGCCAGTCCTCCACATGGGAGCCTGAACAGTGGCTTTGTGCAACGAGAAAATGTTGAAACAAGAAAAAAGGGCCTTCCCAAAACTTAAACTACAAAGTTGGAAGCACAGTCTAAAATATATAAAATCTAATCTATTATGTAACATGTAACACATATGATTTACTTCAACAGGAACTATGGGCCTAACCATGAATAAAACAGACCAAAAGACTCAAATATGCAGACATGTGTCCACATACTTTTGGTCATATAGTGTATATTATCAAGGCCTTGTGAAGAACTAAGATTACTCCAAAAAAACAAAAAACAAAAACCAATCACTCATGTTTGTTGCACGGCTCCTCTCAAGACAATCAGGATCAACAAGGATCAACCCTTCAAGATTCATAAAAACTGGTTCTGAAGTGGGAAAATTGACATAAACTTAGCTTCTCCATAAAACTAGAACATCATGACAAAATCGAACATCCACCCAAGTTTCACTGAAATCGAGGTGTGACGTGAGTTAAAAATTTAGACTAAAGATGGATTAAAACTGCAGACACTTCAGATCCCATTACACCAGGATTTGAAGTGCCCTAGAAGATAATTTTCATACAAGTGAACAGTTTGTAAACAGGACCTGTAACTGCAAAACAAAAGAAATTGTCTAGTTCTCTTGTCTGAGTAATTATAGAGCAGTCTGCAAATTAACAGTGCAGTTACAACATCTGCGCTAATCTCTGTGTTGTGTGGTTGAAGAGCCCTTAGGCAGGATCTGACAGGCTTCAGTATTATAGGACAGCTGGAAATGGACACACAGAGCACTCTGTCCATTTATTTCGGTGTTTATTGACTGAAGTGGCTGAAAGAGTCATATTTAAGCCTCCCAGACCTGCAACTGTTTTAATCTGATGGGCCGCTAATGGTCTTTATGAACAAAATGTGAGTCTGAATTTTGTGGCTCAAGTGGATGTTGTATTTAATTCAGTATGTTTTAGGGGTCATTTTAAAGGAATATTACACAGAAAACATATGTCTTGAATATGAAATACAGACCACCTGCAGACTTGAGAAAAGTTGCAAAAGTTTCCTTTGTGAATTATATCGCAAAGCTACGATATTTTTCCTGAAAATATTCCCATAAACATCTAGTTACTAGTGGGTTATCACTGATTATCTTTACACAGTAAATTGTACCATCTTAACAGGACATAATCTGACATCTAAAAATGGTAAATACATGTAATTCATTAGTAACTTCTTAACATATTAAAAATGAAGTTAACCCATAATGTTAATGTAATTATGTTCAAAGGGTGCTAGTGGCATGACCTAGTGGCATATGGAAGCAAATTAATCAACAGTTAAATGATAACATAGCAAAATTCAACATAATACCGTTTTAATGTCTTTACCACGTTGGATTATAACCTGTTAAAATGATCAAACATAGTAAGTAAAGGTGCAATGATCCTCTGTGACAAAATGCATGGAAAATGGCAAAGAGGCTAGCTAGTTAGCTTGTATTCACACACACACATGGATTTCAATCGCCGTTTTGTGATGAAAAAAGTAGCAAAATGTCCAGTAACTTTAAAAAAAGGCTTTCAGCCAAATATTTAACATATAATAAATATAAATATATAATAAATACACAGATTTCCAATTTTTCGCTAGCAAGGTTAGCTCATTACAGTTGTTTATGAACAACAGAAAGCTAATGTAGTTGTGTGACGATGAGAAGTTGTGCATGGGCCATATTATATTTCCTTACATAATGAGCATGTGTATGTATTTGTATGTATAGAATTGATTTGAAAACTTTATATCGTGACTTACACTTCCTTTTGTAACTAGCCATGCTAGCGGGTTACATTTGTTGTTTGTGACCAAAGGTTACAAGCTAACTGCGCTAGTAACAATTGAGGGATTAAGCCATATATTGGCAAGAATATGAATATTATACTTAATACATAGAGAGGCTTTAATTGTGATTTTGATTGGATTTGTGTTTTTGTTGTATTGTGCATGTTCTCTAAATTTTAGTAGTTACTCTCACATAAATCATACATAAATACAGAAATATGCGATGACTAATGAAAACGCGCTGCCTACAATCTTTAGCTATGTACAGTTGAACGTACTCTTCTCCGCCCAACAGCGGTATGTGTTTAATATGTTTGGCTTTTCCTGGTGACCCCTGATTGGTTGACACCGCACGCCAAAAATAACTGGATCTGGGGTGGAAAAATTTCCGCCCAGGAAATGTTGCCAGATTGTGCAATTTTCTGCCTAATTGCTGCTTCCTTTTCAGATAACATTTACCCCGTGAGGGCAGGCGAAAAGTGCATAGATCATTATGTACTATGGCGATAACTGTAAAGTGAAAGTAGTTGCTAATTGGCCACCAAAATATACATTTAAAAACCACTAGCCTAGTCACTAGCCACCAGCAGCTGGCTAAAATCCACAGCACTGCCTAGGGCTGTAGCCCCACCTACTGGGAAGGTCACGCCACATCACTGGTCAAACGCACTAACTTGTGGTATCCATTGTTGTGACTTCAAGCTAACTACAATTGCAAACTGTTCACAGACGTCTTTCAAGTTGATAGTTTTCCAGTGTCCAGTGAGTATTCCTTTAAGATCTTTTTTAAATTAGGCAGTGAAGAGGAGAGCAATTTGTGGGAAATTGACTTGATCTGTTTGATACCACAGGCATGAGTGTTAACCACCAAACCATTTCTGGACCACCAGGTCCGAGTTTTTGACCAGTTTTACAGCTGCAGCTCTCTGTGACTCCCATTGTTGGAGCACAATATTTCTTTTACAGGGTCACACATCACATGGTAACCTATTTCAAAGCACAAGCCTGTCTATTCTCTAAGCTGTAACCGAAGCTTGTAATATCCACTGTCTGCTAAAACAAATATGGATTAAAGAGACAGTGAAGCTCTATTTTACCGACAGGTCAGACACAAAACATCCCTCCTTTCTAGGATAGATTTGTATAAACTGAGCACTTAGGGAATTATACACAGTTACCAGAATGAATGTAAGGTCTATCCTCTGTGTAACGAATCATTTGAGTCGCTGCTTTTCATCATTTAAATCTCTACAACTTCAGTCAGTGTCTGCTACCGCAGATTAGCTGGACTGTGCTGCTGTGGCTTGCTCAGCATCTGAAAGACCAGAAAGGTTATGTTTACAAGCTTGTAAAGTGATGCTTATTTCTGACTGGCAGCAATAATGAATGCTCATTTCTACAGTCGTCCAGGGGTAGAGATGAAAGGTTTTAGTTGCCAATGCCAGCTCGAGGATTTCCTCTGTGTCCATCTGTCCAGCCAATACATCAGGGAGGAGTCTGATGGAAACATGGGAGAGGTCATATGACTCAGCCACCCACGAGTGAGATGCCAGACGTGGCACAGCAGCTTTTCTAATTACTACAATATGTTAAACCTTCTAAGCTCTCCTCCTGGCCGCAAGTTTTTCAAAAAGGATCCTGACCTACATTTCTCCTGCATGCTCTGAATTCAGAAAAAGTTGTTTAAGCCTCAGTGCGGAGAGAACTGAAATAGTAACTCCCTTTTCTCACACCGCCTGCTGCAAGAGGCAAACCTGCAATCCAGCCTGCAGGGCCTTCCTGCAATTAACCAAACTACAAGAGTGAAAAGGTGCATTCATAAGAGATTGTAGAAAATGAGATTGATGAGGATCAAATTGTCACTGAAGATATAGATTTTTCTTTTTTTTTTTATAAAACATAAAAAAGTCATAAGTTGTGACTGAAATATCAAATCTGGAACAAAAAGTGAAAAAACACTCCTTCAAAATGTGCGCAACATTAGCTATACAGGTCAAAGCTGACCGGATGCTTTTACCGTCATGACTGCCAAAGTGCAAAGTAATACAAACATTGTTGCTATGGCAATCGGTGACTAATGACTTACAAGGATTTCCCTGAAAGTCGGTGTTTGGACAGAAATGAAAAACACAGGCAATACGTCTGCGCGGAGAAACAATGACTCCACACAGTGAAGGAATTCATATTCTCACAGGCCAAAATAATCAATCTGAGAACGGTGGAACAAATCAAGATGTCAGCAAATAAATCAAAAGGAGCCACACTAAGTCACGATGAATAATAACGCTATTGAAATGCCTTGAGTGCAAAATGTAAATGTAAAAAAATGTCAGAATTACTACAGTCAATTGAGGCTGATAACATAGCAGTTACATCACTACTGAGCCGGAAAATTGAATTTCAGCCAGAAAAGTAGAGTCTTCCAATCCTTGTTATTAATTTTCTGTGAATCGCTGTGACAATACCATTAAAGAGGCCATTTATAGCAATAAAAGACAGAATCAACATGAAATTAATTCATTTTCCTACCTATTGCTGATGGAAAGTAACAATATTAACCAAAGCGGATCTTGTCCATGAAAGGAGTTTAAAGTGAATAGAGGAAATGGTCTCAGAAGCTCATCAATATTTCCTTTAAATGTGTCACTGGACTACAAAAACACCTTGGAACATTTTATTCAGAGACAGATGATTCAAAGAGGGACGAGGCAGCCAGTACACAGAGCTCTAGAAATGTCACATTTCCTTTTGACTACACTAAGCCTCAACTGTTAGTGAGCAGCTTCGATATAATCTCATCTACATCTGGCACAAAGTTTTGACACATCTCTCTGCCTTTTTAGCCCGTTAACCTCATTTTTTGGGGCATTTTTTGCCTTTAATGGAGAGCAGATAGTTTAGAAGCAGACAGGAAACAAAGGGAGAGAGAAAGGGTCCCAAGCCAGAGTCGGACAAGGGATGTTGCGGTTATGTGGTATGCACTGTAACCATGTGGCTAACAGGGAACTCCTTAACCTCATTTTGTGTATTACCCCTGAAAGTGCTGGAACATGGGACAAAATAAACAGGCCCCAGGACGCTCATAATCAGGGAGCTATTTTGATAATTTGAGCTACATTAGGAAATAAGGTCATCTCTGCAGCAAACAATCACAGAAAACACAGTTTTACGTGATGATGTTCATGGAAATGGAATTTATCCATTAGCACAATTGAGACTGAAACGAGATTTGTGGATTTAGGCTAACAGATGAGGTGGACATTATCTGCAGTTATGTCAGTTGGTGTAACGCAGCGAGTAAAAACAGTATTATAGCAAACTGATTGAGCGAAAAAGTTCATTCTTGATGTCGGGAATAGAAGTTTGACAAAATAATTGTATTTTTCTGGAGCTTTCAATCATAACTCAGAGTCATCTGATCAAACTTCAAGGTAACTGATAAAATCAGTTTGCTGATGAAGACCATGAAACGCATTTGAAAACGAACCAAAGATGTTTATTTGGCGAAGACTGTAAATTTGGTTCATTTCTCAATGACTTCTTTGATAATTCAATCAAGCATTTTCTTGACTTACTGTCCTCCTCCTCTCTTTGTCCAACAAAGCTATTATCAATCTAAATTCAGCAAATCCTCACACTTGACAACCTCAAACCAGCAAATGTTTGGCATTTTCCCTGATTTGTTTATTTTTTTATCCAAACATTCAGCTCTAAAACCACATTAGTTACTTTTTTGGCCACTTAGGAGCAGCTGAACAAACTGTAAACACAACACTGACATTGTCACTTTATATAGTTCAGGTGAATTTGTTTATTTTCACATCCAGCAGACAAAGAACATCATTAGTTTTCGTGTCGTGTCTTATGTCCTTTTAGCTCTGATTTGACCACCAACTCCTGAGGGAAATCTCAGGCTTCACCTTACTGCTAACTCTGTCTTTCTGCCTTTTGGTGCTGTGCAGCTAGTGGTCGGCGTGTTTATGAGAGCTTTTTTTACTCAAAAGAAAACATCTGCTCACAGCTGCTTGAAACATCTCGGATGAGAGCAGCGAGAGTGAACCAAGCAAAACCAAAACAATGAGCTGAAAGAAGTTAAAACGCTCTGTAGAACTGAAGGGAACTTTTCAAACATGACTAGTGCAGCTTTAAAGGGGACATATCATGCCTTTTATGGTTTTCTGTTATTTATACACTGTTATGATGTTGACTATCTATGTTAAACATGATCAAAATTCAAAAACTTGAAGTTAACATATGTAGACACGCTCCCTGCAAGTCAAAAGCCAGAGCTTCAGTCTGTTCACAACGCTTCGTTTGCGATGTTTTTTCTACCTTGCCAATGAGCTGATGTCAGCAGATTTCATTTTGAACGTGCACGGATGTATTTGAAACAAAGAACAAGAAAAAGTAGTGAAATCCTACTCATTGGGAGGGGGGCCTTAAAGAGAAAGGAGCTGAAACGGCCTGTTTCAGCCAGAGGCTGAACTGAGGGGCTGCAGAAAGAGCCAGAATAAAGTAAATAAGGAGTTTGACCTGTAAACAATGCAGAGATATTCCAGTAAATCCACAGATTAAAAATATAGACCAGGAAATGTGCATATGTCCCCTTTAACTGAAGAAGCACAACAAGACCAAACAATATCTTTCCAAATACTGAAAATGAATTAGTCTCTACTGATACTGGTAGAGAACAGGTAATTGAATTTACTGAAAAATTACAATTTGCTGGGATAATTCTGCTGATGAATGAAAGCACACTGCTTGATATCTTATTAGTAAGCTATTCTTATCATTTATCGGGTTCGGCAGGATGCCATTTAGTCTGCTCTCTCTCACCCTGAGGTCTATTTAGACTGAAGGACCTGCTGAAGAGGACATTATGCCCCCGGATTGAACATTGACAGTGACATACGGATTGGTCAAGGTTGGATTAGCTGTGCTGCATCAGAGCACTTCTTCGGTTTTCTGAAGGACCCGACATTTTCATCCAAAGAAGTGAACATGCTGCAGAACTGGAAAAAAAAAGAAATGTCATTCTCGAACTCCGTATCTCAAGTGGCACATGTGCTTGTTCTATTTTCCAATTAGCATGAATTTAATTTAATTTAGGGAGCGTATGCTAATTAAACATCAGCGCTGTAGATCCATGTAGAATAATGCATGGTAAAAGCGTTTTAGCTCCTGAGCCCACAGGTACTAAACTTTCATTTTTCAGCTAATTTCACAATTTTAAACACACTCAAAGAAGATTAACAGCTTTCTATGTTGTGGTGCTGTTTCTTATTGGCAGCTAATCTGTGACTGAATACATGCGTACATCTCTGACACTACAGACTTGAGTTAAACCAGTCTATTTAGGGTCATTTGGTGTTTATGTCTACGCTTTATCAGCTGTTTAATATCCTTCAGACTGATGCAGGCCTTGACTTTTGACTGCAGTCACTCTCATAGCGTTGTCACATCTGGCAGCTCAAGCAAACCAGCTAAATTCTATGCAAACAATCCCATATGGTGCACGTCAGGTTGTTTCAGTATTTCAGGTTTTTTTTGTGTAGACAAAGCACATACAGAGTCTGTCATAGAGCAGCTTTTTTTTCTTGCTTCTCATCTCAGTCTGAAGAGGAACAGTGGATTAACACTGAAGAGCTGAACAGATATCATCAACACGGGTTGCTAGAAATCAAATATTGTCTGCTAGAAAATAAGAAAAGAATACAAAAAAGCAAGCAGTCAGGCATGGAGCTGGGCACCGACGCATGAGGAAAGTCAGCTGGATGCAAAATTGATCGGCCTGCGGAGTCACAAAGCATCTCAAATGTGTGCGTGTGTGTATGTGAAGTGAGGATGCGACTGTCCTTTCCCGTTCTGCCCTGTCTGCCCTCCAGGATGCGCTGCATCAGCTAAATGGATGTGGGTGCTGGACATCTTACATAAGGCCGTCTGACTTAACATTCAAAGAACATGGCAGAGAGACTCACTTGACAAGAAACAAGAGTAAAAGTCAGTGGTAGCGGCTCTGTGGATGGTAATGTTGGCCAGGCAGCCGACCACTTTGGTCTAGACTAAAATATCTCAAAAACTTTTTTTTTTTTACAGACATTTATGATCCCCATGAGGTGAGTCCCGATGACCTTGGTGATCCCTCGCCTCCATGAGATCAACATTTTTTTGACCTTATGGAGGCGGCAGGGGAAAAGGGGTGAATTTTGTCGGCACATTTTGTTTTTTTTAGTGAAGCGTCTCAACAGATGGTGGATGGATTTCTTGTACAGAATTTCACCTCGGTGATCCCTCAACTTTTCATCTAGCATCATCAGGTCAAAATTGTAATCAAATTAATTTTGTAATCTTCAAAATGAATGACATTCCCGTCAGTACCAGCTGTACTTTGTTTTTGTGCTAATTAGCATGCTGAAATGCTGAACTAGGACGATGAACATGGTAAACAGTACCTGCTAACATCAGCATCTTAGCATTTAGCTCAAAGCACCACTAAGTATAGCCTCTCAGAGCTGCTAGCATGGCTGCAGACTGCGTTTAAACTCCCAAACATTGGTGCAGAATAGGGACTGAGTACAAGACAACAAGAACAACAAGGGAAACATAAGACAATGAGAGGCTTTAACTGCCTCTCATTCATCCTACTCTAAATTCCCGCAGTGTGAGCATCCCAGGCAGCCAGGAGACAAAAGAGTGAGTGTCTCCCTGCTGCTCAAAGCGACATCTCAGCACTCTCGCCTCCAACAGGCCCAAATATGACAGCCTACTGGGTCCAGCTGCCATTCCAGGACCCGTTCAATCCCTGCTCTGTCTCCGAGATTGGCACCCGTATCTCGTAACACTTAGCCTCACGCCTGTAGGCTGATACGCGCAAATCCAATGATGCCCACTTCAAAAATACCAAGATGAAACATGGCTCCTTGCCCATGGCTCTTAAGAGGAGAGAGGCTAGGTGTTAACGTCGTCAGCGTGATTGATTTTGCACGCAGGATTGAAGGTTGAGGAGGCTCTTAGAAGACATGTCCATCTTTCGGAATAAGCATGCAATTATTGGAACACATTCAGATGCCCTGAGAAATGAAAAGGCGCAATTGGGGCTTATTCAAATGCCTCTCACGGTGGATGAGGTGACAGACAGACAAAGATGTCAGACAGATACTGAGCCAGAATGCTGAGGAGTATAAGGACAACCCTCATCATACCCTTCATATACTTCATATCCTGGCTGAACATTATGAGCAGCAGCAGACCAGAGCCTCGTAAACTCTCTGTGCTGCCTTATAAAAAAAAAGCGCACATGACATTTGTAGCATGGCAAATATTTTTTAAAGCACCTTGGGGTTGCATGTGTCTAAATCTAACATTTAGTTGTCCAGACCACAGGCAATTATGGTTCAACCACCCTCTAAGATATAAAGCCCCTCTTTCACCTATGATAGGTGATTATCAAGCATCTCAGCGTGGAGCAGCACGTGTCCTGAAGTGACTCTGGGAAACGTGAGATCAGCACCAAGGCAGCACTTCTATAAGCCTCCCAGCCTAATAGCGTTGGGCTTCAGAGACCTCTGAGCCACAGCGAGCGGGATTTATGGAGGCGTGAAGAAATTATGGGACAAAGTGATAAAAAATTGGGAGAAGAACACAGTGTACCGGTTCAAATCAGAAATGTTACATGTTTCTTTGTGATGTATACAGTACAGAGGCTTGCTTGAGTGTTAGAACAGGGTATGAACACATGCAAGGTAAACAGATGCCAGGAGCAGACTGAGACAAAAAATGTTTATCCTGTTTAAAAACTCACTCATTTTGGCAACAAAACAGTCCAGTTGCAGTCTAAGTGCATCTATATTTAAGTCTAAACCTAAATCCTGATCCCTACAAGGATGGGAACATGTTACTAGCCCTCTCCACTTTCATCCTGAAATATATTTTCCTGTATAAAATAAAAAGCAAACTCCATTTGTTGAGGATTGAGGCTAAAAATATGTAGGTCTCCTTAAAAATATGCTTATTTGTTTGTTTTTTGCTGAGAGTCAGATGAGAACAACGATATAACTCTTGTATTTGTTATTTAAATATGACGCTGGAGGCAGGAGCTGGTTAGCTTAGCTTAGCATAAAGACTTGGTGCAAAGGGAAACAGCTAGCCTTATTCTCTACAAAGATAAAAATCAGTCTATCAGCACCTCAAAAGCTTTTGTTTAAGGAGTACAATAGCTGAGGTGTAAAGTTACACGGTTCAAGTTGCGGATTTACAGGGACTATTTCTTGGCTGAGTGCAGTGACTTTGTTAGCATTGGCAGCACTTTGCTAATAGTCAGATATTGTTACCTTTGGACAGAGCCAGGTTAGCTGTTTCCATTCTTTATGCTAAGTTAAGCTACCCAGTTGCTGGTCATAGCTTCATGCATATTTCATGGACAGACATGAGAGTGTGTGTATCAATCTTTGAATCTAACTCTCAGCAAGAAAGAAAATAAACATGTTTCTCATAATGTTGAACTATTCCTTTAATTCAACATTACAGCACAGCACATATCAAGGCTGCTGCTGTCGTGAAGTACGCTCAGATATATCAAAACATCTTTTTTTCACAAAAACATGAGGAATCAGTCAATCATAAACTTGATAAAAACAGATTTCAGAGGGAATGACATCTGCAGTTTTCACACCCTAGTCACGTGTATCCTTTGCTGACTCCCTCTCACTGTTTTGCTAAAAAGTAAAATATTAAGAGAAGAGAAGAGAAGAGAAGAGAAGAGAAGAGAAGAGAAGAGAAGAGAAGAGAAGAGAAGAGAAGAGAAGAGAAGAGAAGAGCCCTGCTGTAACAAATAAAGCAACAAAAATGCCCTCTGAAGATATCCAGTGGTCATTTTGTTTCGCCACCTTGTGAGTCTGATACCACTGAGTTGATTTGACGTCTGGTTAACATGCTGAGTTGCTTCTGTCTAAACTCTGACAGACGTCGGTCAATGGGGAGCTGCGGTGATCTTTAAACAACAGTCTTGACTGACAGTTTACCTCACACAAGAAGTGAGGTCACTACACTGAGCCTCTATTCACACCAACTCACTGTGTAGGCAACTAACACATCATACTGTAAGTAGATCCACACAGTAAAGCAATTTCGACAACCCACACTGCTGTAAGTGCAGCATGTCATGTTGCTGACAGACATGCAAGGTCATGAGGGATTGAAACTGGGACTTTTTAGTTACAGGAACCTTTTTGACTCCTTGTCCACTCTGCTGAATAACATCACAGCTACGCTATTCCTGGAAATGAATTAGTCTTATTTCAGCTAAAAGCCATGCAATGTAATACCCACTGAAGGTATTAACTAAAGAGGATAAAGAGAGGCTAAGGAGAGGGATCATCAGTAAAAAATAAAATAAAATAAAAACACACACATACTCTACCAACTCTCATTAATTACAGATTTTTTCCTTCTCCGCAGGCTGACAGCTGCTGACCAAAGTCTGACTGCAGGTATTAATCAAGTGGAGTTGAAGCCACAAACTCCTGAAAACTTATTTCTGTCATTACATCATGGTAAAAATGTGTTTACTTTTGTGGCTGATAAGAATAAAGTGCAGGATATTTATCAGAAGTCAACACAATGTCAAAAAATATAAGACCACATCACCAGAAAACACTTTAAACTGAAAGTGGTTTTATTTTTCTGACCACTTCCAGTTATGTTTTTGGCTTTGTTGACACTGCAGCTGAAGGGAGCCAAAATTAGATTTTCCCTTCACATCTGTTTGTTATTGACAGGATGAACAGATCCAATCACATCAAATCTGACATTTTTGAGATGAATGTCCAATTTGTTGCAAACGCAATATGTGTCTCATACTGAAAAAGAATTAATGTAACTATCCAGTGTGATGGTTGCCATCACTCCACATTCAGGAAAGATGAGATGTCGTCCACAAAAACCTATTTGGCAACTATTTTGACAATCGATCAATTGCTTTGGTCAAGTTTAAAGCATAAATGCCAAATATTTCAGCTTCACAAATGTGAGAATTTGCCACTGTTTGTCATTTGTGATAGTAAACTGAATATCTTTGAACACTGGGTGAATAAAACGGGAATTTTAAGATGCCATCTTGAGTTCTGCTACATTATAATTGGAAATGTTCACTATTTTCTGGCATTTTATGGATGAATAATTCAGAAAATAATTAGCAGATTACTTGACAATTAAAATAATCTTTAGCTGCAGCCCTCATCTTTTCCATTTTTCCATTTGAACTGTTACTTCAGTGCAAAGATGCATAACAAATATGTGAGGGAAAGCATATTTTTACATATTACTTCACAGGGTAACATGAATATGTGCACAGTTCAACAGTAAGACTTGCCTGATGGCCCGGGGCAAGTAAAATGCCACGTCGGGCTAGTAAATCTAGCAACTCACTTCCCTGATCAGGCAAGTGGTAAAAATTTTTAAAAAATTAAAAACATTTCAATCAATTTTTTTTTCGATTATGGTCGTTCTCTAGCACATAGCAGAGCTCCTTCCCCTTCCACGCATTGGAGGATATTGGCACACGTCGTTGGCAAATCGAGAATTGAGTAGGTTAGTAGTGTGATGCGTGAAACAAACATCCCTCAGGATTATGTGGGCGCTGTCAAATAGAGGAATCAGTGGAGCAGGTAATTTTTCACTTCCATAAATACTCTGAGAACGAGAAACATTAAAGAGGGAAATCAGGAAGCTTGAAGTGGAAGAAATTAGTCTAAAAATGTATTTGCCATGGGGTTGGGGAGTCTTTTAAATCATTTAAATGTAACTGGGCTGATAATTGGCTGAGAATTTAGTGTTCAGCGATGTATAGGGGACAGGTATAACCATATTCAATATGCACTGTGTGTCCTTGTTCTATTTCATTTACTTAAATAAAGATTAAACATGACAATTAATTTTCATCTTTGTTATTATTTGATGAACACTAATAAATAAAACAATTTGACTTCAGGCCAGTAGATTTCTGACCCACTTGCCTGACATGTGAATAAAACCATTAACACTGAGCCCTGATGTGGCTGTAATGTTATTACAAATTTAGAACAAATCATACAGAGGCTAATGACTGAAATAAAAGGAGCCGCTCTGACTAATGAACTCGACTATTGGATCAATGCAGCTGTGTAATTACACTGTGAGTGATGATTTAACTGATAAATGTGCCATTGATTCTTCTTCATCAGCATCCTCGGTGTTGATGTTGCTCTTTCTGACACACAGATTTGTTCCAAATTTTGAGTGATTTTATTTCATATATCATTTTTTTTTAAAAAATGCAATTACAAGTTGATGAGGAAAAAGCTAGTAAGTGGACCTTGAGTTAGGACTGTTTCATCAAACTACTATCTTCAAGGTCAAGGATGTTTAATTTATGGCTCCTAAAAGTGTGATGGATTAGAGTTGAAATGATAAATTGAATAATTGATTGTCAGAAAGTTAATCAGCAACTTATTTGCTAAATCCAGCTCCTCAGATTTGATGCTTTTTCTCCACTTTACAACATCGTAAAACTAATATGTTTTGAAATTCTGGTTTGTTAAAAGCAGCACTTTAAAGATGTCACCTTGAGCTGAACCGTGCTGTGACAGGCATTTTAAAGACTGAACCAAAAGAAAATGAATCAATAATGAAAATATCCGTTCTTTGCAGCTCTACTGTGGATGAAATCATTACAAGCTTCTGAGCTTGTGCCACCAGATCCATCTCCATGACAACAGAGCAAACTCCAACTCGCTGATAAAGGCCATATGATATGGTTGAAAGCACAATTAAAAATAAATTAATTAATTAATTTAAAAAAAAAAAAAAAAAAAGCTAACATATTGATCTCAAAATGAGACTGTTTTGTGACAATAATGCAAACAGTTCAGGCATATAATCTAACCTGAGTGGAAAATGTTTAATTTGGCAGAAGGTGGAGGGGAGAGGGGGGTTGGAGGATTTCAGTGTGAACAGAGCCTTTGGGTCTCTGGGGGTCACAGGAGCCAAATGGTCTCCATGGTGCAGCTTGGCACAAAGACCTGGCATAAAGCTGGTTATCTGTCATGACAGCTGAGTGGGTGATTATGAGCATTCAGGGATTTTTTAACACAAATTATATCTGCAGCATAACACACCTTTACAGCCTGTTTCAACCCTGCACTGAGGATGGAGCTGGTATTTGCTTATGAGATGTTTGGCTGCCAAATGGTTACAAACCTTTTTATTTACATCTACATTTAAAAACAACAACAACAATGCAGATGGCTAAATGAGCATTATCCCGCTGCAGGGCCCTGGGCATCCACTTGGCATAATGATACAGCTAGCTGGTGGTACAGTAAGCCGCTGTGCAGCTGTAACGTTAGCAGTCTGACAAATGACAGCACTGACTTGCACGTCTGGCGCATTGGAAACACCAGCTTTCAAAGTTTAAAAGGACACAGCGATGCCATGCTTTTTTGCAAGGCTTACCTCGGGATGCAGTTCGGGGAGGATCCATCTATCTCCCATGTTGCAAACAGGTTCATGGGGACCGGTCTGTTGAGAGCCCCGCTCCCGGGGAAGCTCAACCTGCCACTTCTCTCCGCCATGGTCCGGGCTGCGGGTGGGACTGTCCGACACCGAGCTGGGGGATCTGTAAACAGCAGACCGGTGCGGGTCTTCTGTCTGTGTATGTGTGTGAGTGTGTGTCTGTGTGCGTGCGTCCGGGAAGAAGAGCCGTCACTCGCTCACGTTAGTGCGATGTGAACGGCGGAGGACGAGCTCATTTCTCCGTCCTTGTCGGGCCGGGCAGGTCGGTGTGGTCCTCTGCTGCCAGGGAGGAACCGCAGTGGGAGCAGCGCAGGAGTGAGAGGACCGACCGCTGAGCTTGTTGTGCCTACCACGCTGCTCTGAGTGTATGAGGGGTGACTAGTGCCACACAAGCAGGAGGGGGAGGAGAAGCTCATATTTTTTTCCAAGGGTTTTAAAGCAGCTACACCCTAATCTCATATATATCTCAGATACATATAGCCTACATAGACACCTCATTGACTGTCATACATCAACATTGCCACCATATTGGATTGGCCTGTAAAGAAATACAGGTAAACAGGAAAGTGCAGTTTTCTGGATAAAAGCACCATAATGTAAACATTTTCTTTCTACTCCACATAGATTATAAACCCTTTATTAGCAACGTTGATGAAGAATCCAAAGGCCAATGTATCCTTGACATGTCTATGTCTAATCTAGCCACAGTTTGTGTCTCTCATGTATTAGCATAGGCTACATTCAGTTTATTCTCTAAAAATACAAGGTTGTTTAAAAACACTTGTCACTGTTCTGACAGTATGTCCAATATCCCCAAAGACTCCTCTAACTTGATAAAATATATATTCTGTCTGACAAAAAATGTGACTCAATAATTGTGTTTCTTATCCAGGTAGTTGTTTTAATATAGAGAGGGGCAACTTCGGAAACAAGTTAAAAAATCTTTCTTATCTTCTCCTATTCATCCAGATGGTTTCAAACATCACAGATTAATAATCTTAATAACAGTTAGTTAGATATAAAGATAGTAGAGAGAGAAAAAGATCTAAAAGAGAGTGAACATTGGACAGTAATTGCTGGATGTGTAAATAAACAACAAGTTCAACATATCAACTTAAAAGCTGATAATAAATAATTTTGTAATCACAATTTGTTTCTGCTGCCCCCAAGTGGCCAAAAATATCAATTAAAAAGGTTTCAAAAGGTGTCACATCACTGCATTGCCAAAAATGTTTGCTGTTTAGGTTATATGACTCTGGCTAACATACTATATATTAGACAAGTTAAAAGAATGGATATTATTATAAGAATGGATACAACCAGGTCTGGGACCCCCACTGACACGCTCTAATCCCCACCATAGACATTACACGTTATAACATAAAATCTCATAATCTTATACTTGCACATTTGTGATTTTAAATCTATCATTATTATTATTATTATTATTATTATTATTATTATTATTATTATTATTATTATTATTATTATTATTATTATTATTATTATTAATTGCACATTGCATATACTGTTTACACCATGTCTACAGACCAAATGATGGGGTCTGGTTAAGTTTAGGGAGAGATCATGGTTTGGGTTTCAAATCATCAAGTCATAGTTGGAAATGTGACACACCCGGTTAGCAGCCATCCACCCACCATACCTATTCCAAAGAAGGAAAATTGTCACCTTATATGGACATCATCAGTCTCATGGGGTCTAATAATGACGCGGATGTGTTTACATTAGAGTTAGTTAAAAGCCAGTGCATCTTATAAAGACACAACAGAGTGCCTTGTGCTTCAGTATCAGACGCCGAGGGTTGTGACAAAGCGAGCGGTATTCGACACCCCAGGATTGAGAACAGGATGACATTTCCACAATGCTAACACAGTGTTTTGAACAACCTCCTATACAGTCCCTCATTATATAACATAACAAACTGCAGCTGGTCAGTAATCAGATCTCTTCCATTCAATACTTTTTAACCAGGTCTCACATATTTATGATATATGTTAAGATGGTGCAGCCTTAAAAGTTTAGATTCTTTCTTCTATAGTTAAAATATTTGGTTTAACATGCAAATAATACAAATATATAAATAAAAATACTGTTTGACTGAAAAACAATCCCATTACAATGATAAACTGTCTTTTTTGTTCTTTTAGTGGCAACAATTTCCTGTCATAGTTGATAGTTTAATTTCAGTGACACTCTGCTCTGTCCTCCTTACCTGGCTCATCTTTGGCATTAACCACCCCTCATACATTTCTCTCCAGGAAAAACGTCATTGAAGGTCTCTCCCCGCTGCATTTTCTGCATTTTGCCGACATCGCGCTGGCAGGTGCAGCCATGTCAAGGTCTGGGCGGATCCGGGAAGAGTCCAGCCGTTTCGGTTCAATTCCCAAATTGTTTATGTACAGTATGCAAAAGCACAGGAGCACCGCTGCTACCATCTCTCTACCTCCACATTTCACACTGCTGCTTATATAAGATTTAAACCCTTGCGGAGATAAGAGCGAGCAGCACTTTTAATGCACATTTTAATCACACTTTCACTTTTTCGAAGGAACTCAGGTTGCTTAAATAACTTGTGTTTGGCTCTAAATCAGGACCCTCTTTCACTTGACCAACCTGTTCCTACCCTGCTGTTGAGTTCTGACCACATTTATAATATCATTACAGTATTATTTATTATAACAATTAATGCTTATATCACTTATATTAATGTGTGTGTCCCCCTAATATCCAACTAGATGTGATTTTACTACAAGCTGGTACTGCCACCATGTGGTTAAAGCTAAACATGCTGGAAGTTTTATTCTCCAGTGAAAATATGAACATAATCTCTTGTTTTGCTAACAAACATTTTACTTTTGCTTATCTAGCTACTTTTTTAGTAAGAGTAACCATTCACCATCAGTGTTTTCAGACTCTGTATGGCATGGACTTGGTCACTTTAAGGATTAGTATGAGCTGATGGATAAACTCTTATCATATTAATCCATGCATAGCTGATCTGTTAAGTATTATTTTGTGGATGGCAGCTCCTCTCTTCTGCCGTTCATAGATGGTTTCGACAGATGAACTGATGGAAGCAAGAAGATAAAAGTCACATTTTAACTTTAGAAATGTGACCTGTCAGGTTCCCAGATGAATGTGTAGAGTTGATTTTAATCAGGAGTTTCTCCAGTTATTAAAATGTATGAGCACACTGGCAGTCACTCGTTCAGTTTCATGACTTTATTTCATATCTTCCACTGACATTAAGGCTTTCGACATACCTACAGCATCCTTATATTTCCGCTTTGTTCACTGTAAAATTGTTTAATATACAATTTAAGGAGCATTATCTCAACCAAACCCATAAGAATCTCAATTTGAATTCAATCTTAAAATACAGACTAATGTCTCACTAAGGTAAAATATAAACCTGTTCCACCCTTTTTTTTCTTCATACTAAAATAGATTTAAACTGACATTATGAAAATCAAATATGTTTATTCGCACCAAGAGTTTGTTTTATGCTTATTTATAGTGAGTGAGAAACAGAATCAAATGTTTGTGAAAGCTTTATTCAATTATACCACAGAGACTTTATCATACGTGTATGCGAGTCTCTCAACTCACATTCACAAAATATTATTTTATAAAACAGAAGTCACAATTCTTTCTGGACATCACTTAAAAAAAAAAAAAAAAGGACATGACAGTTTGCAGTGAGTGTTTTATTAGTATCAAATCAATAAACTGATTTAGAGACATTTCTTCCTGCTGAAATAGACACTTTTGTGTTCAGACTCACAACACCCTACAGGCCAAGGCTGGATTTAAAGTTAATAAAAGCGGAAAAAAAAAGTTACCAACACAAGACAAGGTCCCGATACAGCAGTGTTTGACAGGAAAAAAAAAAAAGAAAAAAAGAAGCCAGATCAAATCTAATGCCAGAATCCAATACCATTACACTAGAAAGCTGAAATAAATCACCAACTAAGATGTTTGCATTTCTATGTTCACATATCAGGGCAGTGAATGCAACATGTTTAGAGGAACCCGTTAACGGCACCTCGTCAGAAGCAGAATCACAGTTTCACGGCAATGCCAGGAGCTCGCATGACAAACAAAACAAAAACAACATATTCATCGACATTTCCCACCGAACCTTGAACTGCTCCGAGCATTTGGGCAAAGCACAGAGGAGTGGATGGAATCGAAACATGGCGGACAGCTTGGACAGACTCCAGGAGATCACCTGATCAAAAGGTTTTCCTGTCACTCACACAATATGAAAAGGGCTTTTTAAAAATTTAAAAGAAAAAAAAAGAAAAGAAAAGAAAAGAGGGAAATGTATAAATCATGAAGAAACAGCAAAACAAAGATCTTTTTTTTCCCCTGTGGAAGCACATCCAAATTAAGAATTACAAAAAACCCAACAGAAAATAAAATAAGACGACCAGAGGGAAAAAAAAAAAAAAAAAATCAAAGCCAATGCGGGCACATTAATGACTGAAAGACGCCATTGAAAAGGCAATTTCCTCCCCTTTATTTAAAAAAAAACAAACAAACAAACAAAAAAAATCATATGCCACCACACAGGTCTATGGTGATCAGTCTATGATGCGGCCTACAGGTGAACCCACCTCAGTGTTTGCTGTCTGCTGAGGCGGAGCGGGAACGTGAACGGGATCGGGAACGAGGGGAACGGGAGCGAGGGGAACGGGAGCGAGAGCGTGACTGTTTGTTCTGAGCGGGAGCGGGCGAGTGTGAGCGAGACCTGGAGCGGGACCTGGAACGGGACTTTGAGCGTGACTTGGAGCGAGAGGGGGATCTGGCTGCGGCCTTTCCCCCTCCCGAGGTCTTCTTCTCTGGAGTGCGGCTGACGGATCTGGAGCGGCTCCTGGAGCGGTTGCGGCTCCTGGAGCGGCTCTTGGAGCGAGAGTAGCTGCGGGAGCGGGAGCGGCTCTTGCTGTGACTGTTGGAAGGGAGTAAAATTATAAGATTTAAATCAGTTTAAGTTCAGAATAAAACAAACAATCAAATGACAACATGAAAACTGCACTGAGCTCGATTTTTAATGCAAAAATAAGAGACTCGCAGATCTGCCCTGATTATCCTAGATTATGTCAAGTTGTAGGAAATATGTGGACAAGAAATAATTTAAGAATTTAAGCTGAAGAGCAAGCGAGTAAACATCCAAGAGGACCGTTCATCCAGACTAAACTGAACTCATCAGTGAGGGTTAAAAGGTGCAAGATTTATATTTAAAAAGGAACAGTTCAACATTTTGGGGTTATTTGCTTTCTTTCTCCAAAAGTGAGGCGAGGAGATCGACACCACTTTCGACAATTTTGAAGCTCGAGCCAGTAGACAATCAGCTCAGCTTTTGGTCAGGTGACAAACAAATAATGTTTATTATGCAAGGAATTCTTGCAATAACGGCATTTTGGACAAGCGATTGTTTCGCAATAAATCTAAAGTCCACATTTCTGCGGCTGGAGCAGCTGCAGAAAACCATTGTCTTCATCCTGCGCCATCAAATCATAAATCTGTCTCTATCTCCATTTCTGTGACTATTGTTGTGATGGTAGCCAGCCGATCATACCACAACTGAACTGTTTTGGGTAGAACGAGCATCCATTTAGCGATCAAACTACCTCACCTGACTGTGACTGGCTGCTCTGTTTGCTTTTACTGTGATGCAAATCTTATCATATATTTGCACCAGTATTATCACAAATTATATTACGTGTGCTAAACAGTTTGGGGCCACAGGAAACAAACTTATTCAGTGCAGTTTTTCAGTCTTCAAGAACAGGTGAAAACAACTGACCTCCTGCTGTCCTCAAAGATCTTCAGCTTGCGTCCGTTCAATTCTGTCCCATCAAGCTTGGAGATGGCGTTCTTCATATCACTGCGGGATGCAAACTCAACCACCCTGTGTCAAAGCAGAAACAATTATTTATTATTAGTTCACAATGACGAGACAAACGGCAAACTGTGGGTTTTGACGAGCTGGTGAGCAACTCACCCTTCATTTTTGTTGGGTCTGTGGGCGTCCACAAAGGTGACTTCACCTGCTTTTCTCATCAGGTCTTTCAGGTCCTGTTGCAAAGTATAATGCAGGATTAGTAACAGAGAACAGAGTACGAGGTGCCAGTGAGAGCCTTTTCAGACCTGGGGGGGGGAGAGAAATGAGCAATGCAGCAAAAGACACCAGCACACAGAAACTTGGGTTATCTAACTTTCACGCTGCAGAACAATATATGTGATAAGCTCTCATTTCAGTGGAGGGCATGTAAACAAAAAGAGCCACTGCAAAAATGCTTTGTGAGTGTGGACAAGTGTTACCTTTTCTCAAAAAAAAAAACCAAAAAAAAAAACAACAAAACAAAACAAGAAAACTTTCTATATCCCATTAAGTGGCTCCATGAATCCGCATTTTTTTAGACTTCTTAGCTAATCAGCAAAAAAAACAAACAAACAAAACCAAATTCATCTCGTCAACATCTTGAGACGCTTGACAATTGTGAGCAGGTGACACAAGGCTTTTAGGGTTTGAATGTATTTCAAGTTAAAACCAAATGCTTTTTAGCATGAAGTTAATATTGGATCTTGTGTCTGCATATACGAGATAAAGATGTGTATTTTTTTTTTCCTTTTAGGGGTTGGATGACCATATTTCTATGGGTAAAATAGACAAAAAAAGCCTATTAGTTGGCTCAAAAGTGTTTTGTTTTGCACATAATATAACTGTCTGTACACCCCCGTTACCACCCAACCCTGTACAAACCCAATCACATGAGTTTTATGCTACTTACCATTCCAAACCCAGGGAGATATTAGCATAGAGCCTTGTCCAAATAGCAAATGGAACCAATGCAGTGTTAAGCCCTTGAGAAACGACCTCGGCCTTGACTCAGCATCCGGCCTCCACAAGTAAGGAACCACCAGAGAGCAAGTAGGGGGAGGGGTGTGCGCCCGACTCAACACCCCCCCAGCTCCATCAGCAACAGAAAAAGACCCAAATAGGAGAGTGTAGGGGGGCCGTGGATTTGAGGGGGGTTACAGCAGTCGGGGATGCCAGCCCACAGAACCTCCAGACTGTGGCTACGGACCTCCTAAGGCTACCGTATCCTGCGCTAGACCACTTTCACCCGCTACGGGGCCCAGCCAAGACTTTAGACCGGCGGCAACTGCGTGTAAGGAGAGGCACCAAATGGACACTATTCAGAAAAAAACAACCAGGAGAGGGCGCTATACACTTCTGACACCTCCGTGGAGGGTGTGCAGTCACCTCTGATACAAGGAAACCATATCAGAGCAGCTGATAAAAAGCAGTTTAATGTTTTTTTTGGGGGGGGTAAGAATGCTCGTCATCAGCAGTAACGTGCTTTCTCTGGGGGGGAAAAAAATAGGGGCTTTTTTAAAATTATAATTAGCCAATTAACTAATAAGAACATGTTTGTTTAAGGTTTTTTTTTTCTCGTAGTCTGACTATAAAAAATTGATCCGGACCGATCAAATGAGTGCTGCTTCCTTTAATAAACATGTAATTACAAGCTGATGTATAGAAATTAAAAAAAAAAAAAGGCTGCGTTGTACGATGAGAAAAAGGAAAGATTAGTGATCTCTTACCTGCCAGCTGATCCGTGAAGAGAGGTTCTCCACAATGAGTCTGTGGTCCGTCCGCACAGGAGGGCCGTATCTGTACAGGCAACAGACAGAAATGTTTTCTGTTAAACAAAGAGGACAAATACTTCACGGCGGAGGCTGTAAACAAACCCTGATCGAACTGTATTAAATACAGGCTGTAAAATTCACACTGAATCATTTTCGCAGTCGGTCGGTTTCTCTTTGTGTTCACTGCTGCTTTATTTATTCTTTGTCAGTTTTAAGAGCTGTGTCAATATTTGAATTAAGACTCAGACGTGGAACGACAGGATTTCACCTGCTGAAGGTTCACATTCACGACTCGATTTTATCAGAGTTAATGCTGCTCGGGACGTATTTGATCTGTGATCCGTACGGTTCGGCACGCAACAGCAGATTAATTACAAAATTTAATGACTTGTTGGAGACAAAGTAAACAAACCGCTGTAGCTACGAGTCATCGACAGATGGCGTGTCGATAACAGATTTTGAAGAGCAAAGACCAAACCAACATCTAACAGGTCCTCTGTGTTTTTTTTTCTTTTTTGCTCATATCCAATAAATGATCCAATCTGTGACAAACCCTGTGACTTCGGTGATTCATTGCGTCCCAGGAGAGTAAAGCCTAACATTTTTGATATATGTGTTTTCAAAGCTCATTCTTACTTTTTAATTTGTTGATTTGTGCACTCTGTGTACTCAGATAAACACACCGGCTCGGCTGTCACAGTTCACTGTTCTTTATTTGACTTTGGCATAACGAGATAGATTTAAAGAGGATTTACATCCTGCATACGTGTGTCTATCCAGTTTCCTCACAATTTATTTATAAATGATCCATGTTGACATATGATGATGTGTGAACGTCCTGAAGAGACCGACTGGTGAACCGAGAAACGATGAAAATAAACAACTATTATCTGTTGCACTGTCCTGGAAATTTGATAAAATCTCTTTATGCTTGGACTGCAATAAATCACGAAGCAGAAGCTGGACTAACTAGTTAATTGTGGTTTCAGGACAATATTTTAAGACCTTGTGGTTTTATGTACCTTGATCCACTGCTGCGAGATGGACGATAGCTGCTGAAACGTCCCATTCCAGGGCCGCCACCGCCGCCTCCTCTTCCTCTTCTGGAGCGAGCATGCTCGATGGTGACCCTGAAAATGAAAGTGAGACATTAGGAAAAGAAAGTCAAATGAGTAACAAATTCAATGTTACTCACTAATCTATCTTGGAAGGAAATGTTCCTACAAGCAAAAGACTTTGAAATCATCTAGAGACAAAAGCTGGAACTGCAGCATTGACAGTGAATAACTGCTTGGACTCTGACAGCTGGCGTGCTGATGATTTTACCACAGATTCAGACAAAATGGCAGGTTTGCTGCAAATTAGCTGCAACATCTTGTCACTGTATTGTGCACAGACTGAGTTTGATGAACGGACTCTTTCAGTGTCCCTAAACACACCATCGCCTGCACACACTTCACAAAACTGTGACTGGTTTCAAGTTCTTTTTAACTTAACATGTTGAAATTTGAGAAATTTTGAAGCCATGTCCGACACCACTGTGACTCAGAAGCACACTGAGCAGACCCTGAAGTCTTGTTTCATATGTCTGTGTTTGCCTACAGCACTGTGGCATCTGAAAACACTTACATGTAATTGGAGTAAACTGCCAACTATTAAACTCCTACAGACTTTGGCACTGCGAGGAAGTGGCAAAGCACACGTGACTTCTTATCAGTTCCTTTAATGCTGCACTTGCAAGATGACGACGCTGAGTCATGGATTTAGTACGCGGCTTGCAAGTTCGTCAAAAAAAAAGTTCAGAGTTACACCAAAGCTAGTATAAATGTTAAAGTGTCTAAAAACATGTGGTTAATCACCAAATGAGGGCAAAGGTAGGGAAGGCATTAGCTAACCCATTCTTTTTGGTTACAAATCTGCCATTTTGTCTGCATAAACATGCCATTGTTTAGTGTAAAGTGTCATAGTTTGAGTCTCACAAAACAAAGAAACCATCCCAGATTCGATTCTTACCTTTCACTGCACAATTCTTTGCCGTTCAACTCGTACACGGCATCATCTGCATCTCTGTGGTCATCAAATTCCTGAGAAGGAAGGAAAAAAAAAAAAAAGATTAAAAATTAGTAGAAGCAAAAAGCAGGACAGGAACAGAACTCATAATTCTTCCAAAGCAGTCAGTGACACTAACCACAAAGCCGAAGCCATTCTTTAAGTTGATTTCCCGGATCCGTCCATATCCCTTGAAAAACTTCTCCACGTCTCTCTCTCTGGCGTGTGGGCTCAAGCGGCCAATGAAGACACGACAGCCACTCATTATTATTATTATTATTATCTGCAGAAATGGAAATACACAAGATTAGGCAAATATTTTAGTTAGATGGTGAGAAACGGGGAAGAACAGATAGATCAATGTTTAAAAGTGCAGTGTGTAGAATTAAGTGGCATCTAGCTGACCGGACTTGGCAGAAATGGACTATAATATTCATAAAATATGTTTCTTACCACTAGATGCTCCTAAATCCTACATACTGCACCTTTAATATTTGTCAGACATTCATCTTCAATTCCTTTTCTCCCCGCTGACAAGAAATCCTGTTAACTTGACTGAGCCAGTAGTTAATTTTAAACAGTTTGCAGTATGTTGACTCACATTAAAAGACTAATAAGTAACAGATCTTTTACTGCTCAGAAATGTCAGATGCCGTGTTTATGACTTTTGAAGCAAGTCAGCGTAACTTCTGGGTAAAATTAAGGAATCAAAAACAACATTTTGCCCTCATTGAATCTAGTATGAGTGAATTTGTTGGTTCAAACCATTCAAGTGTGGATGTTTTTTTCCACAAATTTATGCAAAAAGAAAGAAAGAAAAAAGAACAAAACAATTGAAACCACGCTAGAGTCCAGTTCATGTTGGACCAGTTCCACACACACAGATTGCTTTCAAAAAACAAAACAAACCCCGGGAACCTGAACCTTTGAAACTCACAATCCAACAATGATAAAGCATCATGGCCAATTTCAAAAGGTACATTTAGCTAAAAATTAACAAACCTACAATCCCTCCTTCTTTCTTGAAAGTTACATAGTTCGGTTCATTCAACTTTATGGTCATTTAGGAGGCTGTAAAGTAATTTTTGATGCTGCAATGTTAAGCCTACTCTCATGGATATAAATGGGTTGGAGAACATTTTAATTACTCGATTATCTAAACGGCACCATCGACTACAGCCTCCAAAATCTGAAAACAGTCGAACATATTTATTTTTGACATATCTAACGTTAGTTAACAATCAGTCCTTATTTAGTAAGTTTTATCGGTTTAAAAACAACCCATCAGTCCTCTCTGGGGCCTACCGACAGCCTGCTAGTCCTTTACTACGAGGACACAGCGTGATGACGTTGCTAAGTTAATGCTTGGATGCCACCACGATTTCAAGCGTTTTAAAAATAAATATAAGAGATTAAAACGGAATATCTGCCAAATACAATAACACTTAATCGAGATGTGTGTGATTATGTTATAGTAGGTTTATTTAAAAACAATAACGATAGCTTAGCTCTAGTTTTCTGTGCGCCCATGACGGTTGTAGCTACAACTCGCCTCGAGGTCGAAGCTAGTTAGCTGCCGTTAGCTACAAAAAAAAACACCGTCTTCCGTTCAAATCATGCTCCAGCGTTAACTTTTAAACCCGTAAAGTCAAACACAATTGTTTAATCTTACCTTAGTTTTTCGAGCTAGATCTTCTCAGATTGTTGATGTTTACGTCGTTGGTCAAGCTGCAACTTTAAACGGGGTCGTCTCAGCCCCACTCGACTGTATCAAAATGGCGAGCTGAGTCCAGAAGGAACTAACAGGGAACAGGAAACGCTGCTGGCTTTCTCGTTGCCAGGTGCGTTTTTTTCTCCACCCGCATTCTGAGAAGACCCGCCCTTATTCTGCCTCTGATTGGCTGACCCTGATATTCTTACCCCCAACTCTAACCAATCACACTTCTCATGCCCAAACCTAACCACCATAAACAACAATGGCAACGAGTATTAACCAATCAGAGGCGAAGGAGGGCGGGTCTTTGTGGAATGCGGGTATGTGAAATCTAAAGCTTGCCAGATCAATCATTAAGAAGAAACTTCGGGATTTTTCAGACTGGACCCTATTTTCCCATCATTTCGTGTTTATGTGACTACTGGGGACAACGATTTTTGAAATTGCTCCAGTATTGAGCGAAAGCTGTATCCGGCAGTTGCGAAATGTTTTTTTTTTGTTTTGTTTAATAGTATCATGTCCGTATTGAATTCCCTGGCAGTTTGTTTCCTCTTGTGTTACTGTTTTTTGTTTTGTTTTGTTTTTATTGACTGTTTTCAATAAAGTTGAGAAAAGAAAAAAACTTGGTTAAAGAAAGAAAGAAAGAAAAATATTATAATACAATTTTTTAAAATAATTCTGAAATAATAAAAGAGCGGCTCTCCTTGGAATCTTAAAACGGGGGACACAGACAGACATGGCAACCCAGTTCAGAGTCCACATTGCAAGAAAGCATACGGTAAATCCATTAGGGCTGCATTAGAGCTGCAACAAACGGCCACTTTGTCTTATTGATTAATCTATTGATTATTTTCTCTATCAATCAGTTGTTTGGTCTATAAAATGAAAGAAAATGGTGTCTTGTTTTGTCCCGACCAAGAGCCCACAACCCAAAGATATTTAGTTTACTGTCAGAGACGTAAAGAGGTCAGGAAATATTCACAATTAATAACCTGAAACCACAGAATTTTAGCATTTTAGATATATACTCTTACTTACTAAATGTATACCCAACAAGTAGATTTTTGAGGCAGCTATATCAATATTTGAGAATATTAAAAAGTCAGATCATGAACAATACACGGGCCAGTATTATTTCTTTACATAAATACATAACATAGACAAACATTAAATTTGTCTTTTTTAAGAATTGCTTCAGAGATATGTACTTATCCAGACATTTAACAGTTGAGAAACAAGCTCATCATTCTCTCTGGTGGACAAAAGCTTGATAGTGGTGATGCAGTTTCAAAAAAATATCTTTGACATTTCTCTACTGCAATTTACTTTGGCTGACATACTGTATACACTAATACTGATATATCTGCAAAAAGTGAATATATACATATACTCACTTTTATATACATATATATCTGCCTAACTGTGTATCTGCCTAACTGTGTTAAGAACTAAGCAAAGTGGATAAAATCTTTCATCACAGTATATAATTTTATGTCACAACTTGGATATATAGGATTGCTTGCAGATGGTTGTAGAATTATTTGTGTGACAGATGTCAATATGTGAGGATGGAGGAGCCTGGTCTGGATTCTTGCCTGTTACTATGGGTGTGCCACAGGGATCCATTCTGGGCCCTGTCCTGTTCACCATGGCTGCCAAACACATCTGTATGCAGACGACACACTACACTACACTACAACACTATTTTACTGTATCGTGATTCTGTTCAATTAGCCATTGAGAAACAGCAACTTTCCTTTCATGCAAAATTACGTCATTAATCTCAGACTGATACTTAACGCAAATAAAACAAAATTTATGAGGGTTTTTTTTTACAAGATCCAAAAAGACTTAGACTACAGCAATCTGCATATCTCTACTATCAATGGTTCAAACGTCAAAAGGGTTACAGATTACAAATACCTTGGCATCTGGCTCAACAACAAATTCACATTCAATCACCATATCTAGAAACTTGCTGACAAATTAAAACAAAATATTGGTTTCTAGGAAGAGGATTGTTGAATCAACCGTCCTATCAGGCTTAGATTATGGGGGTGTAATTTACAGAAATGCTGCTGCCTCCACACTTAGGCCTTTAGACTCGGTTTACCACTCAGCCCTGAGATTTATTACCGGTGATGGCAACAATACTCACCACCGCATCCTCTATGATAAGGTCGGCTGGCCTTCTCTGACTGGGAGATGCAATAATCTCTGGTATCTGTGCATCTATAAAGCCCTGACTGGAAAATTACTATCATATATCACTTCTCTGTTGCACTGGAACTCCGGCCCACTTCTAACCCGCTCCAGTGGCTCTTCAGGTACCTCATGCCAGGATTGAACTAGGAAAGACTGCTTTTAGTGTTAGTGCAGCAAACTCATGGAACCTCTTGCAATGTGACCTAAAACTAAATAGTCTCATTCCTCTTGGATACTTCAGGAATATGATTAATAACCATTCACTGTCTGTCTGTAACTGCTTTAACTGATTTTGTTGACTATGTTTGTTTCATTGTTGTTTGTGGGGTTTTTTGTGGGTTTTTCTTGGCATCACTGTAAAAGAGGGTCACCTTCAATGGTTGAAATTAAATATATGATGATATAAGACATTTTCTAGTACAGACAATTTAGATCTTGTTAATGGATAAAACAACTGGACAGACACAAATGTTTGTTTTTGGCTAATCCAGTGAAAGTAAAGTTAAATTCCTGACTAATTAAAACACTTAAATGATACTAAAAAACCATGTAAACTTTATATATTTCTGTTAAAAGGTCCTGCTCATTGATTTTTAACATTGCCTGCAGTGTTCGAATACAACCGTGAGCTTAATGGAATAAACAGTATGGCTTTATTTGACAAACTTATGTTGTTTCATGGTGTAAAATGTCCACCCCTACCTATATTCAAAGCTGCAACAGAAGAAGCAGAACATTTCATCGTTATTCCATCTCTTTATTCTAGTACTATACCATCGTTCTTGAAATTGTCTTGGGTTAGGAAAAGGAAATACGAGGTTTAGGTTGACACAGTACAATAGAAAAAAATACCTGTCTGGTCTGCTCTGTAGAAAGTGCCAAAGACTTTTGGGCAATGGAATACTGATCACTGTACAGCCCCTGTCAACTCAAAATATAGCAAAAATCTGAACACAATACACTTGGTGAAATGTAAGACTACATCAAAAATAAATAAGGATATAGCTTATTTAAGAATATGAAGCACTTTATCAAGGTGTTCAGCAGGAATGGAGATTACTGTCACTTTTATGAGTCATGATAACCTTCCTGAGAAAAGGTAGCTGTCCATGAACACACTACAGCAGGAGGGATGGAAAAATATTTAAATCACATGTGGCCTGGTTCACTGAGCTTTTGCATTAAAAAAATAAATAAATAAAAATAAAGCAAGCAACATGAGTAAAACTACAAGGAGCCAATGTTTGTCATCATTATCATCGTCATAATAACCACCACCATCAGTATCAGAGGGAGAAATATTCATTAATGGGTTGTCTTTTTTTACCAGCAAGAATGCTAAATCCACAATAATTATAAATAACTTATGACATCATATTATCTCATCATGAGAATATGATTTTCTCACTGCAACAAATGCAAATATATATTTTAAAAAAGGGTTGTTCCCTATCCTTAAAACGCTTTGTATCTGTAAATATATTAAAGTTCAGTTCACAGTTGAAATAAATCAAACATAGAAATATGGTCTTAAAGGAGTAGTTCGACATTATGCTTTCATGCTAAGAGTGAGGCGAGGAGATGGATATCACTCATGTTTAGAGGAGCAATATGAAGCTACAGCCAGAGGCTAGTTAGCTTAGCACAAAGAAACAGCTAGCCTGATTAAAATAGTGAACTTATGTTTTCATATTTTTTGTTTCTGTCTAAACAAACTAGATATAACATATCAATCAGTGAGCATTTGTGTTGCAAGTACTGCTAGGTGGTTTTTGTTATCTTTGGATGGAGCCAAGCTGGTTGTCTCTGCTAGCTACCGTTAGCTACAAAAAACATCATCTTCTGTTCAAATTATACTTCAGCCTTAACTTTTAGAACCGTAAAGTTATTTAACATCAGTCCAATCACACTTCACTTTTTGATGTTTTTGTAACAATGTATAATATGTTAATTAGTGAGCTTTAGGTGCATTTTTATCTTTGAGCAGAGCCAGGCGCTGTTTCCACTTTTTTCAAGCTAACCGGCTGCTTGCTGTAGCTTGATATTGATACAGTTGACACAGTTGTAAGTACGGTATCAATCTTCTTATCTACCAAAATCTTGGTAAGAAAGTGAATAAATCCCAAAATGTTGGACTATTCCTTTAAGGACTACTGTAATTTAAAGGAGAATACTGAATTTATGCTTTTCTGTCTCTTGGCAGCTCAGTCTTTACCGGTTTAACGGTGAAAAAAATGATAAGACCAGTGTCACCCAAGAACAATCTTTGGGCATAAATGTTCATTTCCATGCCTGGAAGTTATTGCACCAATATAATATAAAGATCATTTGGATATAAAAGCGTAGACAAAAATTGTACTGGGTCACAAAGTCAATAATTGTCAGTGTAGCAGCTTGATTTTCTTTGTGTCTCTGAGATGTTCACAAATAGTGACTGGGCTGCCTGACGCTGTATGAACAGCGACTATTTAAACTGAACAGTATTTGCCCTTGATTGTTTACAGTTGTCTATGACCGGGTTACACTGGCCAGGTTTGCTGTTTAAAATAAGTCTCAGTTAAGGTAATTTCTTTATACAAAAGGAAAAAGAGAAGAAATACTTGATGGTATAATCAGAAGTGTGGCGTCTAAGTTTAGTTGGATGTTTGTTATTTTGTCAAATTCTTTCAACATGCAGTATATGGACTCAAGGATCAGTCAAATCCTCTTTAAACCCCCAAACCCTCTAAAATGGCCAAAGTAAACTACTAAAGTTCCACAAAAAGAAAGCGGAGTCAACAATATCAACTGAAGGCCACATAGAGGTTATTGAACAAGAACTTGTTGAGCAGATTAGCAATTTCCTGGTAATGTCACTATCAGTAGTCTCAGGTGTCTATACTACAAAAGCAGCTCTGAAGGCAGGGAACAAGGCTGACAGAGGTTTAAAGGTTCATGGAAAAAGACTAACGTACTACAAACTTCAGATCTACAAGTGGTTGTTGTCGAGTCTGAGCCATGCTTCAGTGCTCAGGTCAAAGTTCGCCTCTGTCTTCCTGTCTTGTGTAGAAAGGACAGACAGGGCCTCCGCAGGTCTGAAGTCTCTGGCAGCAGCTCTCTTCGTGAAGAGGCGACTCTTCTTTTCCTGCCTCTTTACTCAGAGGACAAACAGTATGAGGTCAGGTGGTTGTTCAAGCCTACTAATGCCACTTCAGCCACGAGCAGCGGTGGCAGGAAGGTCCGGAGGTCAGAGTATGCGAGGCAGTTCACACCCTCGTGTGGCGACAGCTGTGAGAGGAACCCGAGCCGGCGGCACCAGCGCCGGACGGGGACGAAGGGTCGTCGTCGCTCGACTCGTTATGCTCCTCTTTGTGGAGGCCGAGGCTGATGTGGCTCTGCAGGGCGGCCGGGGTTAACCACTCCTTGGGTAAGCAGCTCTGCAGGAAGGGGATGCAGGAGCTGAAGTAGGCCAGTCTGTTGACCCAGCGAGGGATTTCCCGTCCACACAGCAACTGAAAAAAAAGTCAAAATATCTGATCATGTGAGCTACAACTCATCATAAAATCTTTGTTTTATTTCTATTGATGTGTTCGATGTTTAAAAGCTAGCGTTAAATTAAAACAATAGAAGTATTACATGCTTAAAATATCTTCTTTATGTATATATTAAAGGGACACTCCAGCTTTTCCTATAATGTGCAATAACTATATGTCAGAATTAAATTTAAAACAGTGGACAGTAAAAACAGTATCAGAAAACTTTCTTTTACCCCCCCAAGACTGACCTCAGACAACGAGGAGGAGAAATGGTTGCAGTTTTTGTGCATGAGGTGGTAGGCGTTGCCTTTGAACTCTTTACCGAGCTCTTCCATGATTTTATCTATGTCCTCCTCTGTGAAGTCTGTGGTGCCCAAAACAATGGCCTCCCTGTTTAAAAAAAAACAAACACAGAAACTCATCAGCACTCTAATCTCTATCTAATTACCATGACAGTAACAACGTCACAGCGACATTGTATGCTAAACTGTGAACACTCACTTGAATTTGAATGTCTCTCCCAGTTCAGCGGCATTTCCAGGGTTGATTTCAAAGATGCCACTGAAAGGATACGGATGCCCCCCGTATGCAAATTCTATGTGACAGAAGTACAAAGATACAAAACACAGTTAAACTCTTCACAAATGGAAGCACTTAGCATCTGTAATTACACAGAATCAAGCATTTAATCATTGTCACGCTGTATTTAAATAATTAGGCCTGACTAATTACAGGCCTCTCTCTGCCTTGTATTTACCGCAGTACAATGGAAAACAGTGATGAACTTTAGGGGCACAGCTTATCGAATACAGTGCTTTTAAAAACGACATGTAGCTTTTGAATGTATACACTGCAACAACAATCATACTGTGATGTGTCTGTCAAGTAAGGAAGTAATAAATATACAGTTAAGGATCAAGAAGTAGTCAAGGATGAAATAAGAATACACATTTTTGGGCAATTTAGGCTTTTCACTAATCCATTGGATTTATAATTAGTTTATTGATCTTAGAAACTATTAAAATCTCAACCAACACAGATATAAAATCCTTAAGTTTGTCTGAAAAATTAAGAATCACCGTGTTTGGAGATAGCACAAAGATGTATTATAATTAGAAGTCTCCATATGGTAAATGTAAATGGACTGCATTTATATGGCATCTTTCTAGAGCGCTTTACAACACATGCCAACATTCACCGGTTCACACACTGATGGTGCGGCCATCTGGAGCAGTTTGGGGTTCAGTATTTGGCCCAAGGACACTTCAATATGTGGGCTGCAGGAGCCGGAGACTGAACCACTGACCTTCTGTTTAGTGGACGACCCACTCTACCTCCTGAACTGCAGCCGACCCATATAAACATTTTAGTAAAACATTTGTTGATGTTTTAATGTCAGTTGAAGGGCCACACAGTCTACAGTAGAACAAGTATTCAGATCCTTTACTTAAAGAGACATCATGTCACAAAAATATGCAGCAAGCATCAGATATTATACCTAAATTTCATTAAAAAAAGGTGGATGATGTTGTTATGATGATAAACACGGTCATAGGTCCAAAACTTGAGGTGAATGTGTGTAAATATGCTTCCAGAAAGCAGCAATACTACAATGTAAAAATACTTTACAAGTAAAAGTCCTGCATTCAAGTATCAAAATAAAGACTGAATTGAGATAGTTATATTATGATATATTAGATTATTAGATTATTATCATTTTGAGCTTATTTTAACTACTTTGTAATTTTTTTGGTAGTTTAAACTATAACAATACACATATATACAGTATATTTTAAAAATTATTATATGTTTTGCGTGTAAAATCTTAATCTGCAATATAACTCATAATTATAGCTGTCATATAAATGTACTGGAGTGAGATTTTTTGCCTCAGAAATATAGAGGAGTAGAAGTATAAAGTAGCAGAAGAAGGAAATACTCCAGTAAAGTACAAGTAGTATCAACTGTATAGTTAAGCACAGTAATTTCACCAGTGTCTGTGGGTTGAAATTACTTTTTGGCTCATGAAACTACTTCCCTTTGAAAACTCCACTGGATAAACTCACAGACGCCTGATCGTTACTCTCCAGCAAGACCAGACTCTTTTGATTAAACTCATATCCAAAACTTTTTTTTTTTCCAAAACCCATAAATCTGTGGTCCTGGGTTTCTCACACTTCACAAGATTCTGTTCAGATGATGGACAATATGCAGCAAGAGCCAGTAAATATAACTTTTTGGAAGTTTTCAACTGACAGCAACAACATATGAAATGCAATATGATTAAATTCATGGGATTTTATGCAAAAATATGCAGCAAGCATCAGATATTATACCTAAATTTCATAAAAAAGGAATTATTTCCTGCCGTAGAAGGGACTGTATTTTCACTAACATCATATTTCTTGGTGCACAGAACCAATATTTCTGGTTGCAAGAACATTATGGAGTTCTCCGTGATCCAGTTTCACGCTGGTTTCTGCCCCCCTTTTTTTTTCAAAGAGCACACACAACACATAGTGAGTCATTGGTGAGTCAACCCAGAGAAATGGGGTCATGTTATTAGGAACACAATTCCATTTTTAAAACCAGACTTCATCTGCGTCTGTGAAAGCAGCCTGGTGTGTATCTCTCGATCAGACGGTGATGTGAGTTCGACCTGCACGCAAACTGTAATGGGATTTCAGAGACATGTCTTACCTCTGCCATAAATCTCAATGCCTGAGTGGAAGACTCCAATACCCAGATTGGAAGTGTATTCGTTTATCCAGTACTGCAGAGAAAGAGGGAAATAAAGAGAGAGAGAGAGAGAGTTAGGAGGAGGGGAATCATTTAATATTTTATCAATATCTTTTATTATTTGGACATTAAACAAAAAAAGTCTAAAAATAGAGTTTAATCAGGCAATAAACAGTGACAGTGTAGCTGCTCAGTAGAAAATACTATTATACTATACCTGAAACTAGTACATCAGCTTTGAATGCTGGATGAATTATACTTTACAGGAAAGACGCTGATCGCTGTGACTTTTAGGGCTACATGATACTGATGAAGAGGTAGATCCTGTGATTAATAATCAATAATAATGGAGCTAAATGACTAAATTGCACTTTTGCTAATCAGTTCAATTCAATTCAACGTAAAGAACTTTATTTTTCCATTAAAGGAACAGTTTCACATTTTGGGAAATATAATTATTTGTTACATGATAAGATCAATATCACTTTCATATCTGTATGGTAAATATGAAGCTATAACCAGCAGGCGGTTAGCTTAGCTTAGCATAAAGAAAACAGGTGAAAACAGCTAGCTTGACTCTGTGCAAGGGTCCAAGCACTGTCGCATTTACTTCACTTTTTGTAGAGATTAAACAAAGAAGACATGTTAATTGTCTTGTTGTTTTGTTAGAAGTGCGCTTTAGAGGTGCTAATGGGTGAAGTTTTCACCTTAAGTCAGAGTCAAGCTTGCTTATTCCACCTGTTTCCAGTCTATATGCTAAGCTAAGCTAACTGCCTGCTGGCTGAGAGTGGTATTGATCTTCTCTTCTAACTCTCAGACAAGAAAGCAAATTAAATAAATTATAATGTTGGCAACAGGACTATCCGGTACTACAATACAATTGATGTTTTTTTCTAATAAAATTAAGTGCTATTTATACACCTTATATCTACATTTGACCCTTTAAAAGTTTAATAATGAAAATGAAATGATTTCTTCTCCACTTCCGTCAAATACAGATGTGTGAACTCTGTAAAAGTAATGATTTATAAAATAATTCATTTCACAGGTTTAAACAACTCTTTGGCTGTTTTTAAGGTGCCATTTGAGATTTTTAGATGATGTGATCATATACACAATTCTTTTCTTTTACCAATTTTACGAACAAATTTTGTTTAATTCTAATTTTGTGGCTGCAGCTCAGTTGATAAAGCAGGTTGTCCATAACTGTTCCCACAGATCCTCCTGTAGACATGTTGAAATGTCCCTAAAGCCAGATGCTGAACCACAATTCCTTCCAGTGTTTGTGAAAATGTTCACCAGAACAAATTGTTGATCTCAATTCCTTAAAGGTTGAATTAATTTTCAAAAAAACTTGTTCATCTGCATTTAACAGCAAACATTCATTCATGTGTTGTCTTTGTCTACTTATTCCTATTAAAGTCTGTAAGAGTGGGTCCATCCTAACATGCACTGCGCAGGAAACGCATCCAGGACTGATCCACCACACAATCAATCCCACACTGCGTCTCTGATCTACCTGACCTGCACATCTTTGGACTGTGGAAGGAAAAACTCACATAATTAAAGATCCTGTCCATCAAACCTGGGTCGGTGTTATTTTCTGCCACCCTGTCATCATCAGAAGCTAAATCATGACAGGACCCCCAGCTCTCCGCCCAACACCCACTGACACTCCCAAACCCGTAGACACCCCTGAGGAAACATGTTAAAGGCTATCCACGCTGCCCCAGCTGTCCTCTATTAATAATAGAACACATTTCCGGGCTCAGACTGATTCAATAAAAGCATATCCACCACTTTGCTTTGCGTCTACAGAGTCTTCTCATGTTTCTGCAGTGACCTCTACCCTATTGGCTCGCTGGCTTTTTTGCTATTTCACACCAGGGACACAAATGGAAATGTTTAAAGCAAACCAAGCAACCTCCAAGCGTCCTGCAAGGAAACAATCTATTCTTCCACCTGAGTGTTATGAGATCGTGACAAGCTGCAGATAAAAAATGACCTGACTTTCCCCTTGACTGCCTAAATAAGTGAATCTTGGAAGCATTACGGGAACTTTTGAAGTCCCCTATCTTGCTTTTGTAAATCATACTACTCTGCGCTCTCTCTCTCTTGTGTTTGTGAAATCATGTGCCAACGCTGCCGCAATGATCCATGCGGTCTACCCAACGATCTCCTGCCTTTGCAGATACAGCATGCACCACTACACACATCTACCAGTCACACTGATTTCACATTGAAGCTCATCGATTCCATCAACATCATCATCATCCCTCTTCGGATGAATCACTCTCAGGCGGATCTCGCCGCCTCTTCATGTTTAATTCTCAACAAAGAAGTATTTAAGGCTGACTCTGACTGTCACCCACCCCTCCTCTCTTCAACAGCCCCTGCATGACCTGTTAAGTCCCAGCACAGCAGAGCCGCGCTGGAATTTAATCAGCTGTTTGAGCAGCTGTCACTTCTGGGCCCCACTGAGGTTCTCATCAGTGAGAAGGTTTCAAGATATCAGGAGAGGCCAAAACTGCACCTGGCTTTGTGTTTGAGTGTCTCATTTCTGCTGTTTTATATTTGTACAAGTTCTCACAAGCGAGTTAAAACGTGTCTTGAGAGCGAAAAGTTGAGAATATTTGTTGAAATACTTTAATGCAAGTGAGCAAAAAAAAAACCCCAAAAACACACAGTTAGATTCTTTCAGGATGAGAGTTTTTCCACAGTCAACCACAGACTTTCTATAATTATTTCATTGGTAACATTTGATTTGTACTCCCACCCACACAGCCATTTAGTAATCAGGAGCAAATTATTTTTAAAGAATGAACAAATGGATTTAACACACTAAAATATAGTTGTGAGCACATGAAAGGACATTTTTAAGCATTTATTATCATAGTATAGTATTTAATATACTAATTCATAACAACTATAACTTTTTCATAACAACATTTGTAACTGGTGTGTAAACAAATAAAATGTGTCTTTATATTTATATGAATATAAAGTGTTTATTATATTTGTTATATTAAACCCAATTTTTCATACTAAGTATGATGCTTCTAAATGTAAATGTAAATGTAATGTAGCCATAAATGTATTCACACTCATTAGTTACCTGTATTATCAGCGCACACGTGTACATGACGTTATATATTTATTCATGAATATTTAGGTCTCTTCACTCTCATGACAAGATGCTGCTGAAAGCTCTGTAAGAAATCAAATATCTTGAGTGGATCTTGAGTTACAGGAAGACTTTTTTTTGTCAAACTACATCGAATGTAAATGAATCTTCAAGCTCAACATGTCTTCACCAGTTTCTAACACATTTATAAACCCACTTGTGAATGATTTGTACAATAAAACCAGTTACTAAATGTTAATGTTTGTACAGCTGTGTTATATCATTCATTACAGAAAAGGCATAAGTGATAAACACTGAAAATGTCCTCATATTTGCTACACTACAGCTTCTTATAAACAGTTCATTGAGTGTTATATACCGCACCAGTATGAATAAACTTCACTATACCATAAATATTTAGCTGTAATTGGAGTAATTCTCTTATTTACAACAACAACGTGTTGCATAACATTCACACAGGACACTGTTCAGCAGTACAGAGGACCAGGCTGTGGGCACATGTCTGAATGAGGACCCTTGTCCTTTCCTGCTGTGTGTAGGGTTTGTGTGAGTCTGTGTGTGTGTACATGTGTGTATGTCATGTGAGCTGTTGGCACAGTGACAGAGGTCGGGGGGTTTAGGGAGGCTCTTGTTTCACAGCAGGCCAAAGGTCAGAGTATGAAACTGTAATTTTACATCTACACGGTATTAAGTCCAAAATTAATTGGCTGCTCTTAGTATTTTACAAGCCAATATTTGAGTTGGTTTTTTTTAAATCCAGTGATACTTCAGAATTTGGCTACCTGCAGTAACACAATGCAACGTCTGAGACACACCATATGCCACCGGTTCAGCTATACATACCAGCCAACCCTCAGTAAGTGTTGCAGTAAATCTATAATGACGGGTGTGACTGTGCTCACCAACATCCATAGAAAATGATCATATTTAACTCTCCGTCAGTGTTTAGAAGTCCACAGGAGTGTTCATTTAAATCAGAAAAATTAACATTTGTGTGCTTACATATGCTGCAGGCACAATACTGCTTATTTTTCATGTCATATTTGTACCCAAATAGGCTCCGAGTGTGAAGTGAAACAGGTGGCTCTGCTATTTCTACTGGTGCATTCACTTCCTGTGCTGCTGAGTGATTAAATATTCAGAAACAGACAAGAAAAAAAAAGGCGAGTGCAGTTTGATTTGAGGAGGACTCTTACCATATCATACACGTTAAGGATGACAGGTTCATTGGCCATGGTTTAAACCTGAGCTGGAAAGGCAAACGTACCCCCGCCCTCCACCACGTTTTTTAAGGTTGACAGCACCTCCACACCCTTGTGAAGTCACAGGGCCACACGGTGGACAGCAGGAGCAGGAAGCGGGCAGCTGGTGGAGGTATGGAGGTTGCTCATTCCCTCATCCCCCCTCCTTCTCCTCCTCCTCCCTTGCAGGGCGCACAACTGCACGGACACAACTCTGCGCGTAAAAACAACACAGAAAAAAAAAGACAAAAGAAATTGTCCAAAAGACACCGGACCACCTGATAGCTTAGGCGAGATGCCACAGAGACATGATCACAAGTAAAGGTCAGGAAAGCATGCAAAACTCAGATCCCAGCGTTGGAGAGCGAGGTGTAGCAGTGGACGCGGCCCATCTCCAGCTGCTCCAAAAAAAAATCTGTTGTAAAAGGTAAAATCGATGCCGGCAGGAGGAGGTGTGTAGCCTGTTTGCGAAATACAAGCAACCTCCGCAGCTCAAATGATCAAATCAGAGGTGATGATATGATCCAGAGCCAGGACATGAAGGGGGCCTTCAGAGTGTTGCAATCAGAGGCACGGACCTCCTGTCATCACGGACGAAAAGGCGGACCGATGTCGACGATGGAGGCGGAGTGCGGGCCATTTTTCTTTTTTTTACGCGGAGGTTGTTGGAGCAGCTGTGGGAGAGGACGCCCGGGCCATGGTGGTTAATTACAGGAGCCAAGTTCACCAGCAGCATCCCCGGCCGCTGCTGCTGCTGCTGCCGCCGCTGCTGGCCCGCATCCAGCATCCTCTTCGCCTGGAGGAGAGGCTCTGCACAAACCTCCGCGACATGACTCCTCCAGCAAAAAACACCAAACCGTTCAGACAAAATAAACAAAACAAAACAAAAAAACAGGCTTTCAAAATGTATTTCAGAAAGTCCCCAAGCAGCAGAGATCCATCCGTATGGTGAGGCTGCTTTCCGGTACCGGCTCTGCCTCTCTCTCTCTCTCTCTCTCTCTCTCTCTCTCTCTCTCTCTCTCTCTCTCCGGTTGGGACTGAAGCGTTTGATTACGTCATATCTGCCTCCGAGGCAACATCCTCCAACAGCTGATGTGAGGCAGAGCTGCTGGTGGGTGTACAGGAGCACATTTTTGTTACAAAACACACCACTTTACTATTTCTGTCAACGTATGCTCACAGAAATAATGTTTCCTTGCTGAAATATTGTTTAATATTCACTTTAGTTTATCTTAAAACTGCACAAAATAATTCACTTCCTGTTCAGAGGCTGTTTGAAATTAAAGAGGAACACTGTATGAATATAGGGGAAAAGGTATGTTTCAAAAAACATGGTAAGGAGTAGGGCTGGGCAATGTATCAATAGTACATTGATATCATGATATGAGACTAGATATTGCTGCATTAGAGTGAAGTGATGTTATTTTCTGAACTTATCAGACTGTTGTAGCTGTTTTATTATTTTATTATATCATCATATCATTATATCCACATTATTGACTAATTTATCAAAAATATCACAGCCTAAACCTACAATGAAAGGGTTGCCTATTAGAATATGTCATTTTTAAAAAAAGGGGTTGGTAAATCAAGCTAAAACTTCAGTTTGCACCTTTTCAGTCATTTCTTTCCTTTGAATTTAATGCTTTATTGTTATTTATTTATTTCTATTTGCATTCATTTTGGCAATGTGTTGTTTAAAATGAATGTTGTTAACGAGGACTGCATTAAATTACGACTACTTGTATTAACTAACCATTAAAATTCACTGTGACACATTCAACAAGACAGTACGCTTAAACTTTAGACCCATTATTGTTGTCAGTAATATTTATAATTTTTCTCTGGCATGGTTGCTACACTCAGGTTAAAATAGTTTAAAAAATACACATATATCTTCATGCTATAATATAGTTTTTTAATTATGGGATAACATAGGAAACATTTGAAACAAGTTGAAAGTTATGTAATTAGGACTAGCTATATTATGATTCACTTTAGTTCACTTATTTGTCATTAATTTATAGTTTTATATCATTGTACTATGCTAACAAATACACTGTGTAGGGTTTGTTTGTTGCTGTTTGTAAACAAACAAGCAGCATTCAAAGTTGGCCCCTCCTCCCTGGCTAAACTAGAGAGATAGATAGAGAGATAGATAGATAGAGAGAGAGAGAGAGAGAGAGAGAGAGAGAGAGAGAGAGAGAGAGAGAGAGAGAGGTGGTCAAGCGAGCTAGAGAGTGAATGAAGAGAGCGAGCAGCACTAGTGAGAACAAAGCTGTGAATCAGATAAATAAAACATTATTTTCTGATAGTTTCACAGCGGTTATGCTCTAAAGCACAAATAAACACACCCACACCTCCACACAACCCTGCGGGAAGGTGCCGCATTGCTGGATTTTGTATGAATGCAGAGCTTCATCCTGCCCGCTGCTCTTCTCTGCTCTGCGTGTGTAGCTCAGCCCCGCCCCTCGGTCAGGCAGACACACAGACCTGCAGCTCTTTATACATCCATGACACAGAGACAGAGCAGAGCAGAGAGGAGACAGACAGACGGCGATGTAACCTGGTCACTATTCTACGAGTCTCGTAGAGCCAGTTCTACTGGCTGGGGGCGACACACTCACTGCCCAAAGGTGGACACCCAAAACTGTTGAAAACTGCAAAATGATGAGAAAATACAGACAAAGGGATAGATAAATACCCCGTCACACACTTCTAGTGGGTCATAAGTGATGATTGAGGGGGATTATTTTGTATGAGTCTATGCATAGCTTCCTCTTTTTTTCTTTTTAGGAAAATCCTGCATAGTGTACCTTTAATAGTTTGTGGTGCATTCCTCACTTTTGTCCATTTCAAAAACAGGATCTACTTTTATTTTAAAGGTAAACAGGTATTATCTAGTTTTGTCTGGTTATAAGTAAGCTAAGTAAGTAAAAATTTAAATATTTTCTTTGTCAAAAGACTAAATACTAAATCAACAGTCACTTACTGTTAAAATTACACTCCAACTATCAAATCATTTTAACGTAACATCTCATAAATGTGATGTAATACCTCCTAATATTGACATAAGTAGAATATCTTGACTTGATATCTCAAAATGTTGACTAAATATATCATCCTTTGGTCATAACAGCTCATACATACCTCATAATTTGGAGGTAGGTTAAGATATTTTACTTTTTTAAAGAAATTCTGACTTCATATTTTAACATAATACCTCTAAATTTTGACTACCACATAATTTATTTTCTTTAAAAAATAAAATGATCATTCATCTCTTTTTCTTTCACTGATGAAACTTCTTTCACTGGCTACATTACAGTATCTTGCACTAAAATGTACTTAAAAACAAAAACAATACAAAAAAAAACAACAGTCAACAGATTTCTGAAATATTCTATTTTCTGCCTCAAATACAAAGAAAGAAAGAAAGAAAGAAAGAAAGAGAAACAGGTGAATTCAACATGAATTTAATAGGTGTCTGGCTGTCAAACACACAGTATTTGTATAATTTAGTAGTGCTTCTGGTCTATTTTTCTGGCATAACTGCACATATTCACAATCCCACTCAGCAGAGCAACATGAAATGTATTTACAGACAACAGAGCCACATACAGTCAAGAGACAGTTACATGATAGATGAGCTGCAGACGAAAAAAAAAAACAAAACAAACACCCAGCACACACAATTCACTTATTCATTTGCTCTTTGGCCCTTTTCTGGAGCAGTTCCATGATTGTGGCTAGTGCAAAATAAACATTTTAAAAAGGTGTTGATAGCAACTCATTTCTTTGATCCCTCAAACTCAACTCTGAATAAAGCTGTTGGTTCTTTACACAAAATGTTCCTCTATTACAACAAACTCCAATTTTCATATTCACCCCCACAAGAATCACTTAGCAGAAGGTATGTTTACAAGCACTGGTCCCCTGAAAATGGAAAACGGAGAATGGAGGATGTTAAAAAAAAAAAAAAAAAATGGCTGTGACGCAATACACAAACATGGCAGCATCTCTGTCTGAGCATTAAGACGTGGGCTGCTTACCATCATGTGATAAATGACGACAATTTGTTTTGCACAGCACAGATTTAACAGTTCATCCTGAGTGACCATATTAGACTTTATAATAAACTATTTTGTGGCTTTTTAACGGTGTATTTTGCTTTAAAAAGAAAAAAAGGACATGGCTGGTGATATTCTATATTTTTCTTATTGTCAACAAATCCCATGAAGCGATTAAACCAACTAAATTGATCCAATAATAAGTATCATCTGTGCATCCAAGGCCTGGTATAGTTTATTTCTGTGCTGTAGACCTCAATTATTGTACAGAAACGATTAAAATACCCACATAAATGAGCCGAACTGTTGCACTGGGTATTTTGAGTTGATCCCAGATATGCTGTCTTTCTGCTGTAAACACTCACTAGAGCAACAAATCCACCGCTTAAAATATTCCCCAACAAATGCACAATTTACTCTGTTTTAAACAGCGTTTGTTAAAGATTACAGCGGCCAGCTGCTCTAGGGAATTACTGAGCCTTGTGAAATGTAGCTGTGACCTGTTTTTAAAGGGGACATGTTATGATTTTTATTCTTATTTTCTGTTTTTATGATGTTAAAAATGGTCAAAATTCCCAAACGTGAGGTGAACATCTGTAGAAATGCTCCCTGCAAGTCAAAAGTCAGGGCTTGTGAACACAGAGTTTGCAATGTTTGTTTTACCTTTCTGATCAGCGGCTCGTCATGCATATCTGTTCTGTAGCCTTGGTTGCTAAGGTTGTTGCTAAGGTTTTCCATGTGTTGTTTGCATTGTCAGTTCTTATACTTCGGGTCAGTTTTCAGCTCAAACATGTACGGATGAATAAAGGAGAAGTAGAGTTATGAGTGAAGAACAAGAAAAAGAAGTGAAATCCCAGTGTGTTTGTTTACGTGGCTGCCAGAGATAAGCCGAGACACAGCAATCAGAACAGATAGGTTAATTGGGAGGGGGGCAGGAAAGAGACAGGAACTAAAACAACCAGACAGACAGAGGCTGAACTGAGGGGCTGCATAAAGGGTCAATACAAATTAAAGGAGTTTTTTTTGGACTGTAAATCGTGCAAAAATATTCCAGTAAAGCCACAGATTAAAAATACAGACCAGGAAAAGTGCTTAATATGTCCCTTTAAAGATTTACTTCTTAGTAAAAACCAATACGCTTGAGTAGCGAAGTCAGAAAGTATTGAGAGACGGACAAATGCAATCTTAGTTTTTCGTTGGATTTGTTGACAGTAGAACAAAAAAAGAATATATAGTCAGCCTTCTCCTTAAATTTAGTGTATTAATGGACATAAAGGGTTGATTTTCATTTTGATCATGACAAGGAACAAGAACCAAACACCAGCGTGACTTTGCAATAGATAGAAAAGGCACTCAGGAATCCATTACGATATACATTTTATCACCCGCAGCTCAGCAGGAAGCCACCACCCTCCCATAAATCTGTGCAACGGTGCAAAATGAAAATCAACCCTGGTTGCATAAATTTTGAAAAATGAAAAATACAGTGTGTTCCTCTCATGTCGCCCCTCTCGGATAGATCCACCATTCAGTGACGGGGGTCCAGAGAGGCCTATGAAGGACTGAACACAACACTGTCTTTCAGTTTGTACGTGGACCCTGAAGCTTGAGGCAGTTTGACTCGACCCAAGGATTTATTTATTTATTTATATATATATATATATATATATATATATGTCAGCCCAGCAGCAGGAATGTCATGTGTACATCCTTTCTTCTCCTTACCATCACAAAATAACTATTAAAACGTGATCTCTGTGGTAGGAATGAATCCTTTTTGCATAGGAAGGGTGTGAAGAAGCTACCATTAATCACATAATACACATGAACATGGAGAAACTCATCAGTGACACCAACACCTACTAATCAAAAAAACAAAACAAAAAGAAACAAAACAAAAAAAAAAAGGTACTACTGTTTTAGAGTTTGTTCCCTCTTCACTTCTTTGGCCTTAAGCAAAGTTTTTGATCTTAAAAATAATATACAGACGATGTCGGAATGGTTAAAAGGGCTTCTTAAGGTGTCGCATGTAAAGGAATCCAAAGAGGGCGGCAACTCCCGCTAAAACACCCAGAACTCCCAGAGCAGACATTGAAGATTTGTGCTCCGGTTGCGAGCCTGTGGGTCCGTTCATGTGAAGAGATGACTGCAAGACACAGATATGAAAACAAAAAGGATGGTAACATTAAAGCTGCACTGAATATTTACACACATGTACAAATGCACCTGTTGAACATGTTGAAATCACAAGTGGAGACTGAGTGGAGCCCACAGCCCACATTACGTTCTAGTGTTTGACCTCCTTTCAGTTTGAATAAGAGATAAATCAAAAGAATATTGGTGTTTTTGCATGTTTCATTTATAAAATCATATCTTCAAAGTATACATTTTAATGCTAATTTTGCCACTGGTTTGAGTTAGAGTCAGTACTGCATGAAAATCAACTTACAGATACTTTAACACATCATTTAGTTGTAGTGTGTGTCTGGCTGTGACGTTACTGTCTGCGCATGACATGAACCATGTTGCGGCCCACGTGTGTAAATTCGGTCATGACCAATCAGTTGAAAACAGTCAGTTTTTTTGATTGGTGCATCTCTAATTTGAGTTTAGATAAACTTTTAAATTACATTATTGCAGAAAATCAGGATCTGTGGATTTTGTCCCGGATCCGTTACACTGAAAGCACATTAGGAAGGGATCTTTAAATGGCCAGTATGAACAGGACAAACGATTACAGCCAACAAAACGTCTGTCAACGTTCATTTGGGCTCCTGACTGTTGCTTTCAGACAGATTTGAAATGAAAAAGAAAGAAAAGAAATGAACAAACAGGCGACACCCTCTTGGAAAATAGAAAACTCCTTTAAAAAGTATTTGTCATATTTAATGACTAAAGCCAACAAAACCACCGGTACGGCTTTAAAAGTGAAATATAAGTCTCTTGTAGCATAAAAAGGCCGGACTCGCCAAACCTGCTGTTGAAAAACTGTATTCGCTCCACCAAACAAAAAGAAGATACACAAGTTGAGACAAAGTCCTCCGCTAGTAAAACACTAGTGAACCCAAAGAAAGCACAAGAGGCTTTAATGTCATTTGTAGGCTTATCTGAACAATAAAAGATGTATATTTTTTTTATTCAACATATTCTGCGTATAAAAAAAAATACATAAAGCAGAGTTTTAAAGACTTGGTGGTCAAAAACACTGAAGGTCCGCAGACACGTTGCCCAGTTTTAAAGTGTTGTCAAAACTTTCATCTCCTTTGTCTCAGTGGTTTAATAAATCTTTTCTAGCAGCTGTGAACTTATATCAGATGTTCACTGGAATCAATTATATGAGGAAATGTTGCTGCTCAGACTTACAGCTGTATATGAAGTGGAACTGGATGTTGCCTTGACATTTACTCTAACCTTTAGCTGTATATAATTACATGACTACCTCACCTCAAACAAAAACCTGGAATCCATCAGTGGCTTTAAAGTTAAGGCGTGGTTATCGGATTTGCTGCTAGGTAGCGGCGTCCGCCTGCAGCTCGGGTGAAACTAAAAGTGGGACTGAAAGGGAGAAGATTTGCCACCGTGGAAGAATCACAGGAAGAATCTCAGGAAGCTCTGGACACGGTGACAAAAGACTACAGGAATACCAGGAAATTTGTGGGTCACCCTTGTACATTTTTATAAAAAAATAAAACATAAAACTTCAGGGAAAAAGAACAGAGGCCAAGATGGTCTACTTTATTTAGTGTGGTTATTGATTAGGCCGTCATCTACTGAGTAAATTGATCATGAGATGTGATGCCTCAGTATTTGGGTAGAAAGATTGAGAGCAATGTGCCAGGTTTGGTTGTTAAAACTGGGTGGAGACAAAAAGAAAAAAAAAAAAAAGACCCCGGGATTATCGAACAAATCCAAAGAGGTTAGTTATATTGAGGTTAGTTCACTGTGGAGGACAACGGCGGGGAAGAGAGCATCATTTCCAGTCAGGCGTGTCCTTGACAAACTGTAAGTAGGTCTGCTAGCGTCTGTTCAAGAAACTACTGTGCATTTAGAAATCCCCAGAGTTCAGCAGATGGAGAGCTTTGATTGTCTGGCATCGTGAGTGACGAGTATTTGAGAGGCTAAACAATGTCCATGCGAAAGGCCCCGGCTGTTCCTGAGTGCTGAGGTTCAGTGAAACACTCAGGAACAGATTTACCAGTTATACTAAGAACAACAACTTTATACAATCTGCTACTGAAGACTCAAACATGTGACCACCAGGAGGATGTCTCCTACCTTTTTCTGAACACGGAGCAACACGTCCTCTCCTGCTGTCCTGAAGAGCTCCACCGCAGCTTTATGCGTCTGATCCTCCAGCTTGACTCCGTTGATCTACACGAGCCAAATATAATAAAAGCTTGAATCAAACTCCTTTATTACTCAGAGGTTAATTTCCACTAGGCAGACATATCCTCCTCACTTTTAATTAAAAACACATAGATACTCTCATGTGAGTGTGATTTATGGGGCTGTTTGCAGACTAAGATGAAGACTGTATGAACTACACAGAGCTTTATAAAAGTCCTGCCGTCTTCTCTGGATGTTTTTCAGGTTAAAAAATGTATCAGGTAGCATCCCGGTAGCCGTCATACCCGTCTCTGTGTCTGCTTCTTCGCTGCCTCTTCACTGCCCAGAAATAATAAAGGCAAAAAATGTCCAAAGAAAAAGAAAAAAATCTGTATTTTCATTTAGAGTTTTAATATTTAAAAATGCTTTAATTGACCATCATTGAGAGTTAAGACATGGTGCTCATATTTAAGATGTTATTGAGACGTTATCTGTTAAAAAGTAAAAGTTTTCTAGATATTAGAGCTGCAATGATTTGTCTATTAATCGATTAGTCGATCCACAGAAAATTAATCAGCAAGAATTTGGATAATCGAATAATCAATTCTGTCATTTCTAAAGCAAAAATGTCAAAAACTTTCTGGTTCCGACTTCTTAAATGTGCAGATTTAATGTTTCTCTTCAACGTATGTAAACAGTTTTTAAATATCTTCAGTTCTCGGACTGTTGGTCAGACAAAACAAGCGAAGTGACGGCGTCACAGACGACTGTGAAAGAAACTGTGATCGTTGTAACGATTTTATAACGTTTCAAAGACAAAGTTATTAACGGAGAAAATAATCAACTAATCAACTACTTCAAGTTAACGATTAGTCGATTAATTGATTAGTTGTTGAGCTGTTTTGATAATCGATTAGTCATTTTGAGAATTTCTTTGTGGGAAATTCCTCGTTCCAGCTTCTTAAAACGTGAATATTTTCTAGTTTCTTTAGTCCTTTATGGCAGTAAACTGAATATATTTAGATTACTGACATGTGTCTTGACCTTTAAGAAAAAAAAGATCAATATTTTTCACAATGTTTTTGAGATTTTCGATTTATTGATCATGAAAATAATGATTAGCTGAAGTCCTGCTACGAGTATCATGGAAACATGATTTCATCCTTTTGCTTGTTGTTAGACTGATATAAAGGAACACAACACAGGAAGTATAATTGACATTATGTTGACATTTGTTTTTATCTCATGGTTCAATCAGTGAATAAATCATGCTGTAATAATGAGATATTTAGTGGTGTGTTGATCAAGAATCGTGTGAAACCAGAAGTGTGTAAACAGCTGGAGGTTTAAGACGACCAACCACAGCCTACAATCATTCATATGAACAAATGTTTATTACCGCCAGGATCTTGTCCCCCTCTTCAAGTCTTCCGTCCAATCCTGCTGCTCCATCTTCTTTTATTTTCGACACATATATGCCGCTGTCGTTCACCACAAACTGCTGGTCCACACCACCAACTATGTTGAAGCCCAAACCTAAAAAACAAAACAAAACAAAAAAAAAAAAGATACTTGCATAATATGGTGGCTTGTTTTTTTCTTGGAATAGAGTTTTTATTATTATTTCCCATTTAATCAAACTGTAGATGTTATAAGCAAAAGAATCCACACATTTCACCTCCTAAAACCTCAGGCTACAAACAAACAACTACAAACATAAATTATAATATAATAATATAAAACATAAAAACAGCATTTCAATTATATACAAGGAGCCAAAATTATGTCTTTACCAAAACTACACAAAACTATTTTTAAATAAACAAAACTACTCTTTTTTTTTTTTGCACTTAAAATTTTCCAAATACAAGATAAAAAAGGTGACCAGAAAGTGTCGACAAGTTTTGTTTTCCAGTGACCAGTGACTCCTCCACTCCTCCTTTCCAACAACAAAATACTTGACGTGTCTGATTCTGACTCAGTTTCAAAAAGGGTCGTCTGCATCTTTTGCAGGAAACGGTGTAATAAATCAGCAACCTGTTAATCAGACTGAAGCAACATTAAGTTTTCATTTAATTTTCAATGTTCATTTATTCATTCATCTAATTGAATCTCTAAAAAAAAACAAAGAGATTAGGAGTCAGTAGCCAATAGCTTTTTCTTATTATAACATATGCAGTTATTGTTATGAATAGAGACTGAATATCATCGTTTCTATTATATACTAGAGCTCGACTGATATACTGGTCAATATTGGCCTTTCTCAGATATATCTGTACTAGTATATGTTATCTGATATGTGCTGATAGTTTTTATTTTTTAAGTTATAAATGCATCATGTTAAGTATATTTGATCATTAATTAAAGTTTAATATATACACTGTATAAACACACACACACACACACATATATTTATTTATTTTTGTTCCATTTGTGTTGTTTTTTTATTTATAATTATTCAATTTCCAGTGAAGTTTACTGTTTCAATGCACTGATGTCATTTTGGACAATAAAGTTTATTGTTAAACTGTAAAATATCTTTGTCACAAGTGTTTGATATTTCAGGTATCAAAAAATGTGTACGTGTATTTATTCACATACATACACACACACACACATATCTCAATATTAGATTTTCTTTACTCCCTACTATCACTATCGGCCACAAAAATCCAATATCGGTCGGTCTCTATTACATCCAGCTGTGAAACATGCTGACGTATCAATACCAGCGACCATTTTCATTATCGTGATCATCATTGTTTTCAGTGGAAACCATGAACACAAACACAGCAGCTCTTCTGCCTCCATCAGCAGTTTTATTTTGTTTCGCCCCAAGCGGCCTTTAAGAGCCCAGAATAACTTTTATAGTTTTATTCTGTGTGTGTTTACAAATGTCTCTACCTTTTAAAAATCAATGTAACTGTTAACACCCGGCAGATAACATTTACTACAAAAGTTCTTGCACTCCAGAAATCAAGTCGACCAAGTTCAGCAGTCAAAAAAAATCAAGAATTTGATTTTACAAAACTGCAATTTACTAGTCAGACCGCAGTTCAGCGAACAAAATCCAAGGCGATCATGGTGTGAAGTAATTTAACTATAATTTAGCACTAATGCCTAACAGCTTTTTCCACCAGACTGATGAATAAAGGGATACTGACAGCTGATGTCAAACAAATACAGACGGATGACAAATTAAAAGGAAAAACTGGTCTAGGTCTGAATGCTTGACTCCTGCAGTGAAGGGATCTAGTGGCTCTGTTATTCTGAGTTGTTCTGAGGATGACAACGCCCCCATCCACAGGTCACAAGGGGTCACTGAATGGTTCGATGAGTATGAAAATTATGTAAATCATATGCTATGGCCTTCACAGTCACCAGATCTCAACCCAATTGAACACCTATAGGAGATTTTGGACTGATAACATTCTCCACCATCATCATCAAAACACCAAAATGAGCTCAGAAACTTGTAGAAAGACTCATTTTATGTTAATTTGACACCGTGCATAAGCTCATATATTTATACATACACATATAGATAATTATACATATATTTTAAAGTAGGACACATGCACACTGCACTTTAAATATATGCACTCATATGTTTTATACTGATTCTATTGCTTTTTCTGTTTTAAATATTTCTTTTTCCCCCTCACTGCCTTGTGGAGGAGCTGAAACATAAGATTTTTTACTCTCTTATTCTTGTGTAACATCTGTTTCATGTTACCTTAACCTGTTACAATGTTTTTTTATTGCATCATCCCTGACAAATAAACTAATAAATAAATAACGAGATGTAACATTAACCAGATGAAACAACATTTTGAGAGTTTCTAACTTCCGCATCGTGACGTATTTTGAGTGAAAACAGGGCAAACAGGTTAGATGTAACGTTGGGAGGAATTTGATTTGAAGGTTGAAATGTGGGCATGTCATAATGAAACTGAGCTCTGAGCTGCTGATTATTGCAGATTGATTGACATGTGGATGACATAATATTACTGGTTGAAATGGGTTCAAGCACACGTCATATTTACAGGAAGTAAAAATGATTGGATTTTGATATAAGAATACAAAGAAATAGATTTGTTTTGGTATATATAAAATAGGTGCTCAATATGACAGATAATGTGATCTTAAAGGCTAAAAAAGGCTTTTTTAAATAGCTTAAAGAACATAATCATCACAATAACACTGTTTACAGTGATATGTTTGCCTACAATAATCATAATGTGGCACCAGCACATCCTAATACTTAAAGTCTTTGAAGCTAACACAACAAAATGGTGATAAATATTCTTATTTTTAATTTATATAAATACTGTTTTGGAATGAAATTTAATAAAAATAAACAAGAAATATGCATCCAGCACCTAAAATTCATGTTGTGAAGTTATATATTGATTTATAAACGGAAAAGGTGTCCAGTTTCTTTTTTTGAGTAAAATTCAATAGTTACAAATGTCAGTGTTTACATGAACCAAGAGCTGCTGATTCAATCCTGACATTTATCTCAATGGATCAAAGTGCAAGAGGAATCTTTCCAACACTATTACTGCTACTCAGAGAAAATGACCAGTTCACAAAATGTTACATAACATCAGAAAAAACAAGAAGTGCGAAAAAAACCGGCCGTTAGTCTCTCATGAAAGCTAAATTAAATCAGCAGCGCAGAAACTGTCATGACAGGCCGAGCAGTTACGTTACTTTTAAAGATTTAAAAGTGGATAAATTATACTTTTTATGATTAAATTGAGAGTTATCAATGCTCAGCTGGCTTCCTCGAACGTCTTCGTCTGCTTGTACGTGCGCGACAACGCAGGATAAGTCGAATATTTTGCTTATTTTTGAATTGCAAATTAGCCGTTAGCTTGACGTTAGCGTCGGTTGATCTTTGCTGCTACGTAGCCTGCTAGCGCGTCTCTCTTTCGGCTAACCGTCGGAAGACTCGTCCGCTACCCTCGCGCTTTCTTCTTACCTGCTGGTCCTCGCTTCAGCTGGATGTCCACCACGTTGGGCGAGGAGTGCAGAGAGCCATTCATTGTTTTTTTTTCTTTTCTTTTTTTTTCTTGGGTAGAGACTACTTAAAATTTAAAGTGTTCAGGGGAGACGGAGGAATAAGAAGATGAGGAGAAGAGAGGAGGGGGGGAAGAAACTATTTATCTGAAGGTGAACTCATTGAAGAGTTTCGATTTGCTTCCTTCGGCTCGCTGTCGGTGGGTTGTGGTTGTGCTGCCCCCTGATGGAAGGAGACGGAACTACAGGTTGACCTTTGAACTACAACACCGTTCAATTTAAATGGCGTACAGAGGGTTTCACTGCGGGCCTCCCCTTAGATAAAGCTTGGAAAAAGTCGACCCCTCACCCCTTTTTCTTCTTCTTCTTTTTTTAAAGTTTACTTGCTTAGTTTTACTCAATTCATGTATGCCTCTGGGATCGTGGTTATGTTATCTGAACCCATAGACACTCAAAAATTGAGCCAAGATAGCAGAGGATAGCCTGATATTGCTGTTTGACATACTTCAGACTACACCAAACACAAAAAAATGTCTGAAGGCATTTATTTGTGTCTGACTCTGAGGAAACAATAAAATGTCCCCAAAAAAACATTGTATCACACAGATTTAGGCTATTTTGTGATCTCCTTTTGCTAATTAATGTCATATTCTTTCACTTTCATTCACCTTGAAGAGGCCCTCCTTCCACTTTAAAAACCTCTGGTGTAGTAAAAACTACAGTATAATGTGTTCTGATGTAGTGCAGCAGAAGTACAAAGTAAGCTATATACATTTAAGGAAGCAATAGGTATGGATTGAGAAATGTTTTTATTATTTTATAGCAGGAGTAATGACGTTAAGATCTCAGCCATTTCCTATTAGACCTCTAGTGTCTCACTGCTATATAAATGCTTCTATGTCTACTTGGCCATGAACAATATATTTTACATTTTCATCCAAGCTACTGTCATCTGAGGAATTCTGTGCTCGAATTTGATTCATGGCAGACATATGGATTCATCTCTGTAAGAGTACAACAGAAGAGTCAATGATAGACATTTTATTATTGTAATATTTCCTGGAAATGTAACTGCTGACAGGGATCATATTTCTCCAGTGTTGGTTAAAATAATGAATAGGAACAGGGGAAATTGTTTATTAATACGTTCAGGCAAGTGGCTCATAAGAAGTGAACAATACTCTCAAACAACCAACATTATCAGTCATTAGTTGTTTGTTGCCTCTTTATTTATAAGCACATAATCTGAAAATATTGTACTACCGTTATCTTTGGCAACAAATCAGAGACCCCAACTCCCCCTTTCCAACATTTCACTTTAATTTGAGCCTCTCTTTTTATTTTATTTTTTACTATTAAGATTTGACTTCAACATGAAATCATATTTAGTAAAATACCATGCGACCCTCCCATCTGAGAGCACAGCAGGATTAACACTGAAGAAAGGAGGAGCTCTAAGTCAATGTATATATATAAATACATTTTTTAAGAAAATTCATCATTAGCCTGCAGGCTAGTGAATCCTTTAGGTGTCGTCAAGAACTAAAATAAGATGATGGAAAGGAGACTGAGTTGATTTTCAGCATCACACTTTCATGCACTATAAAGGCTTATCAAGATTTTGATTGAACTATAATAAACATACATGTACTGTAAACAAAATACAGCATACTAAGTGGAAAATATATGAAATGTTTGAGACACATCACACTTTTACACTTGCTCAACAATCATATCATTAAGTAAAAATGTGTATTTCCTTAAAACATTTGTTTTAGATGTCTTTTCACTACGTAGATAGTGTTATGTCATAAAATATAATGGATTGTGAGTGGTTATAAAATGAGACATCATCCAGCAGAAAAAAAAGAGAGAGAGAGAGAGAGAGAAGAGGATTATATTGTGCAGACCTGGGTTAATGTGCCATCTGTTCTGTGATAAATAAAGAAGTGCCAGGTGGGCAAAGACTGCACTTTCCTGACTATTGTGCATTGCAAAATTCCATCAAATGCATCAAAAGTACTTGAAAAGATTTCAAATACGGCGGTAAACTTGGACCTAGGTCTCCCCCTGGTTTAGTAGCTCTTTGAGATTCAGATCATGCTCGGGGCTGCGCTGTAGAGGACGACGTCTCCGACCACTCGCAGCAGGGTTACTTCCTCCAGACCGCCCACTCTGTGCTCGTACTCCAGCAGGTGGGTGCCGTCCACCGCCACTTTGAAACTGTCCTCTTCCACCAGGATCTTCAGCTGCAGGGGAGACCAACAACAATGTGGACGGGTTAACACAAGAGTCTGTGACGCTCCAACAGGATGGTTTTGATGTGAATGTGACACAGATTTGGAACCAGAGATCCTCTGGTAGGTCTTTCCTGGGTCAAAACTAAAGACTAAAAGGTGACGGGGCCTTCTCTGTTCGGCCCCCATCAGAGGACACCGTCTTCTTTGAAGTTTTTCTCAGAAGAATTCTCACTATAGCCTCCAGATTTGCTTTTTATTGATTTTTCTATTGGTTTTATTATCTTTCATTGTATTTTATCATTTTATTATGATTTTTTTTTAATTGTCAGCTTTTTATTGTCTTTAAATTTTATGGAAAGCACTTTGTAGCTTGTTTTGAAAAGTACAATATAAATAAAGTTCTTCTTCTTCTATTATTATTATAGTCCTGTAAATACAGACAACAATAAGCCTGCTGAGTTATAAAGTCTACTCTCCTCAACAGGAAATGTATTTTAATGGCTGAAGATCATTAAGTAGGTGTTAAAAAGTGGCTCACTTAAAAAAAAAGAAAAAGAAATGTTGAATCCTCACTGCAAAAATATTTGACCAGTGACTATTTTCAATGTTCATGTCATAGAGTTACATCAGGTTGAAGATGGGAGAACTCTGTGACGCAGCATTGACGTCAGTTTAAACTACAGCTGTGGACCCACGTCATGTGCGTACGATGAGGTCCCAAGTATTTACCTGTGACTCACAGTTCATATCTCAGAAGAAAGATAAAAATGCAAGTTACACCCGTGTTCTATATCTTACATGACACTTTGGACACGTGCCCCCCTCTCCTCCTTCTGCCAACACAGAAAGTAGAAATTGCTGTCAAGCTGACTGACGGCGTTCACATTACATGCTGAAGTGGCCCAAATCAGATTTTTTTTTTTTTTTGCCTTAGTGTCAGCACCTCACAGCCCAGTAAAAAATAAATATGTTGCCTTCTCGTTCTTGTTGTCATCTTCATCATATTTATTTTCTGCCGACCTCCGTAATAAATAACCTTTGGACATGTACGTATGCTAGCACAGCCAAATGACACCTATGTTATGATTTGACTGTCACACAAAGACATTTATTATCAGAGCCAGATACATATCACTTACGAATGTGAATGTGAATCATTGATATAAAAAGATGAGATCTGACAAAAAAATTGAATTGAGCATTGAAGCCTGTGATGTGAACATAGATCAAGTTTCATTCGTCCGATCTTACACAGGAGTTTTCACTTATTCTGGCTGATTAGGTTGAAGTTGGGCAAAGGGATGCTAGAAATTACGTGAGGTCACTGAAGTCTACGCCCTAATAAGGATGATAAAAGGTATCCCACATCCCTGATTCAGTTTTGGACCTTTGTTGCACATCTTCACTTCCCTTCACTCCAACTTTCAAATAAAAAAGGCAAAGATGCTAAAAAGACAATAATAATAATAATAATAACAACAAGAAAGATGTTAGTCAAGTCTCGTCTGTACTGTACACACACCTGAGAAGGCACAATAATATCTGTGGGAGGTTTATAGGTGTGTAGGAATAGAAATGCTCAATTATAAGTGTTAAAGTTTTCCAGTCTTTGCTACAGTTCAGCTACTTTCACAGTTTACCTCAAAACGTTGGCCCTGAACGAAGGGGAAGCCTCCTTCCCGTTCCTCTGGTCCCCAACATCCTCCGAGGTTGGAGTTTCTAACAATCGTTTGCTCATGAAATCGAGGGTTGAAGTGAAAGACGACATCTTGACCTCTGATGAAATCAACATTGAACCTGCAAGAAAAAAAAAAAAAAGATCAGGAGGAACGCTGTGGCTATAACGACTAATAATTCTTCCACCGTCCGATGAATAAAATATTAATTTGTCTTTAAAATGTAGTTTTATTTAGCTGAATGAAAGCCTCCTTTCACTGACAACAACTGCATCTTATCAACAGTGAATAAAGTGAAAGTCATGATCTGGAGCGTTAAGATGGATGCAGGGTTACTAAAAGGCATCCAGCTACGTTTCTTCTTCATACAAAAGCATCACTGACTGCACAATTAGAAAATGAATGTCGTTTATACTTTACCTGTCTCCACCAGGAACGGGCTCCGCAACTATTGTGATTAAAAGTCGCGGCATAATTCCAGCGTGAAGCGGGAGATCATACGGCACCATCTGCAAGAAATATTTACATTTTAGATCACGACAACACATTTACTGTGTTGAAATTAAGTTTCTCCTTATTTTCATTTTTTTTTGTAATTTATTGTATTTATCAAGCAAAATAAAGAAAATGCAAATAGTTTCTTTTACCCTGTTGATAATTTGCCTGGTGGCAGAAGCAGAAATGTTCACATTTAATCACTAATAATGTGACCTTTTATTAACCACACAGCTAATAAAGAGGACATTTTTAGTTAAACATTACTTCAAACTTTGACCATGCCCACATTCCTGCTCCAACTCCCCAATGAGTCATCATCTCTTTCGTTTTAGTTCAACACACCTACACGGTGATCACACAGATGACACACACACAAAAAACCTGAAGAAAGTAAAATCTGGAGTTTTTTAAAAACATTTTAAAAATAAAAAAAAGGCAACAAACTGATTTCAAGGCAAAATGACAGTAAACAAAAACCTTTTTTAATAATAAACATTTACAAAAGTGACAAATCATTGTGGAATTAGTGATGAATATACAAACTGTAATCAAGCTGTGATCTTAGCAGATAATATAGAGTGTCTTAATAATACAGTAAACATATTTATCTTGTTGAAGTGTAAATAATATCACATTGCACCTAATTAAAAACATTACATCATGCAGGCAGATGAACACAAACCCTGACGGTACACTGTTATTTGGCACTAATCAAACCACATGTTGATTCTGGAAGTGATGTCCTTGTCCGACTGAAAAGTTGAGTTCATTGCTTTCAATTATATGGTGGATAATATCTGGGCTGAAAGACAAGAATAGATTTTTGATGACTACATTTTGATCTTTTTTGGGTTTTTTTCTGCTATATGTTTTGCTTTGCGCCACAGCGGAGCCCAAGGTAACAATACTCCAGATACAGCCCTCAATGGAAAGTCAGCATCCTGCGTTAAATCCCAGAAATGCAGGAAACTAATTTTCCTTTTTTCCACCAAGTGCAGAATAAAATAGACTTACTTTATTTCTGAAAAAACCCTGAATTAGAGTAGAGTTAAATATCCATTTAATAGAAACTGACCTGCTAAAGAGGCAGGTAGTGTAGATTTACTTAAAAGGACGGGTTCACAACTTTTCAAGTCTGTCTTAAAACAACAGTCAGAGGTCCAAATTAATATTGAAACATGTTTTTTTTCTTGCTGTAATCATTCTCACTGTTCATACTGACAATTAGAAGATCCCTTCATTCTTTAAAGTTTATCTGAAGCTTCATCTGTCCAATCAAGCAAATATCTTTAAACATTACAGTCTTTTTAGTGCCAAAGTCCCTCTTTCTACACTTCCACCGCAGCTCAACAGGGAAACACAAAGAGGGAATATGATGTTAAAAAGTCTGTAAATGTGGCAGATATTCACTTTATATGACTAACTCAGACTGCTGAAGCCTCATATAAGCTAAAAACCTTTAAATGCATTTTTGTACAAAATAACTTTTGACACACTCTGGATTTTGGACTCCATCACTTACCTTGACAGCACATTTGAAGAGGATCTTTTAAATAGTCAGTATGAACAGAAGGAATGATTACAGCGAGGAAAAACGTCCTTCAGTGTTCATATGGGCACCTGACTGTTGTTTTTAAGACTTTAAGACATTTAAAGCCACAACCAAAGGATTAAGAACATAGCTGGTATCTGGTAGTAATTTCCCACCCTGAATCCCAAAGACTGCCACACCAAGAGAGATGATCCACTGCACACCAGAGCAAAAACACATCCACCAGGAAATGCAGCAAGCAAGCAACATAAATTATCTTTAAAGTGTTCTGGTACTCACCAGCATGCCTGGAGCAGAAGGCCCACCGTATGGACCCACTTGTCCAGGACCAGGACCGAAGGGGCCTGGAGCTGGAGGGAAGCCTCCGCCTGCAGGTGGTCCCCATGATCCAGGGGGAATTGGGGGGAAGCCACCAGAGGGGAATGCAGGGAAGGAACCAGGGCCGGCTGGAGGGGGGAAAGCGCCTGGACCACCTGGTCCATACATCCCGTTGCCTCCTCCTGGTTGACTACCTGGGAAAGGCACATTTGGGTAAGGCCCAGGTGGAGCTCCAGGGCCAGAGGGAAATGGTCCAGTTGGGTAAGAAACAGGGCCTCCGGGTAGCTGTCCTGGAGCTCCTTCAGATGGGTACTGCCCAGGAAACTGCCCAGGAGCTCCAGGGCTGGAGGGGAACTGCCCTGGAGCCCCTGGTGCAGGTGGATATTGTCCAGGGATCCCAGGGCCAGCAGGAAACCCACCAGGTGCTGAAGGAGGTCCTGGATATTGCCCTGGTGCTCCAGGACCAGAGGGGAACGGGAACTGCCCTGGCGCCCCCGGGCCAGATGATCCCCCAGCGAAATCACCCGGAGCAGAGGGCTGGGTGGGAGCTCCGGGGGCTGAACCAGGCCATCCGGGGTTCACAGCAGGTGGGGGGTTGCCTGCAGGAGCCGAGGGGTTAGAGTTCCCCATTTTTTTAGCCTGGCTCGGGGTGTCGTCTCCTAAGGCATCTGCCAGCTGAAGTAGAAGAGGAAGGGAAAGTTGTTCTCAATAAATAAAAAAAAACAGTCACTACTTGTAAAACAATAGATTGATTTACAATCCTGTGTACTCACCGAGAAATCTGCCATGATCTAAAACGAAACAGGAAAAGACACAACTTTCATTAGTTTGTTAGGTAGTTACAACAGCAGATGTGAACAAGCTGTCACACAGAGGCTCTGAGTAATAGCACAGTAAATGTTTCCATCCTCGCCTGGTGATCAACAAAACCCGTCTGGGCGGACTAGAAATAGAGTCACTAAACTGTAATATTATTACAACAAGTTATACAGACGCAACACCGACTTTAGTTGCATATTAACGAGGATTTAGTTACAATCTTAGTTAAGTAATGTCACACAGTTGGCTACAGAGCTAGCTAACAGCAGCTAACTGTTAGTTAACGTTCAGATGGTTAGCTCGCCTGTTTATTTTAGCTCCACGGTGTCTAAAGAGAGTAAAAGATTATATTTTTTGCTACCTCGCCGGATGACGGACTCCTCTAAAATGACAATGGATAACAGTGATGATTTATCCGGCAGTGGAAGTCAGTTACTCCGCTAGTTTAGCCTGCAGAGGCAGAGGACTACAAGCTAACGCTTAGATCATCTGCTCTCTGAACTACAACTCCTGGAGAGGAAGCGCGAGCACACCCTCGCTCATGACGTATACAGAAGGGTGTGCACATTCCGGAGCCAACACACGCACACGCGCACATTAGTACACTAAAATAAACTTTTAAAAAACTATATATGAGCAACCAAAGTAAACAAATCATTAAATGTGAGGATCCAGTGACAAGTTGTAATGCAATGTTATAATAATAATAATGATGATGATGATGATGATAATAATAATAATATAAAGTCTAAAAGTAAAACAAATGTCTTAAAATTAAAATGAACTATTCTCTCTACTGTGTCACCTTTTAGTAATAATATAGGATTTTTCTCGTTTCTTAAATATAAAAACAACACATTTCTTTCCCTGATCCCATGGTCTCTACCCAACTGTTCTCCATTATTTACCTCTTAAATTGCACTGTGTTCATCCAAAATTTATTTTTCCTTTTCAATTCTATCAAAATATCAAATGACTTTTTGGCCAACTTTACGCACAATAATGAGTTTACGAGCCAGTAGGAGTTCTACTCCACCATGAAAATACCTGTATAATGACTTATTTGGCACTGAAGGAGCTTTCTGAAAAAATAACTCTGATGATGTCATCGGGGTTATTTGGGTTTGAGTATGGAAACTAAAAGGGAGTTTTAATTCAATAAAGTTTTAGTTGGCACATTGCTTAGCTGTCTTTAAATTAAAGAGAGTTGTCTTTAATTGAAGCAGTCACAAAATTGAAACAGCAATTATTAAAACAGAAGACAATTTAATTGTGAAATGAAATATAATAGACATATTAGTAAAAGTAAAAAGTAAAAGTTAACTACTTAATCTGACTATACAGCTATTAATTAGAGCCAAATTTGTGACTTTTTTATTTATTTATTTAATTTTAATTCAATTTTATGACTGACCCAGAATGTACAACTTTTTAAAAAGTATTTGGGCCCATACACATTTTTGTACATAATGTACTAGGTTAAACTTAATTCTTATTTCTTAAAAAAAAATCACAATTTTTATTAATGATTAAAATGTTATTGTTATTCATTCTTCACATTCAATAAAGTGTATTGAAATCATGATGGCTGTTATGTTCACGTGTTTTAGGTAACATCAGACCATAACATAGTGTGATAATGTAAGTTTTTTTCCCCCTATTTTCTCTCAACGCATATCATAAAACATAAAGGATACACTCCCTCTGCTCTTTGAAAGCTTCATCAAGGATCACCCATTTATTAATGATGAGGTATTTATGAATAACAAAGTAGATTTGTGGTCAAAAAATTTGATATAAAGATTGATTATTAGTGATACTGTGAAGGGTCTGAATATTAATAGTATGTACAGGTTAAAAGCCTTTTATATTTTTATTTTTGAAATCACATTTTATACTTTATAATGTAAAGACAGATTAAAGAAAAAAGAAATAGCATTATAGTGTTGTAATATACTAGTTTACTAGTATATTAATTTACTAATTTCTTAATCATCGATTAATTAATTGATAATAATTTAACACTGTAAAAGTCTATAATTATTCCAGCAGAAAACTCCATATAACATAATAAAAAGGTAAATTTTCTTTTGTATTGCTTTGTAGTCTGTCTTCTAGTTGTTTATTTAACTACTAGATCTAATATAATATAACTTACAACACAGAAACAGGAGCTGACACACAAAATCACTTAGAGATTTACTTTTTTAAGTTTTATGCATAGATCTTGCTAATTAAATGTTAAACAGCACATTTTAATTATACTTTCTGCAACACTTAATGCAATTTCTTATAAAATAAACTCGTCAGCGTGCAAAAACAATAGTGAGAACAGATTTATGGCCAACTTTTGAAGGAGGGGGGGCTTGTTTGGGATTGGTCAAACCAGTCACAAGATGATGTGAAGTGAGAAAAAAAAAAAAAAACATTGAAAGCGTCTCTACCAGTCAGAGCAGCAGCTGCAGCTTCAGGGAATTTTTTAACTCTACAACAATGGTAAGTTGTCGGAGGTGTTTGTGAGAGAGTTGTCGTCATTTTCGCTTTTGTTTTTTGATCGTGTGCTCTGAACAAAATGTGAAGTTCCTGTTGTTCCTGTTGAGAAAAAGTGAGGTCGCAGATTTGCTAGCGTTAGCCTGCTAGCTTAGCATGAGTTCCACCCTCCGTGCTCCGTCAGTGTCAAGTCAGGAAGTAGAGAAGTCAACGTCTTCCGTTTCAGGATTTCAAAATAAAACCATTCTGGGCGATGAAAATTACAGCTGATAGTATTTATTTATTTTTTATTTTCATAAAACTCGTTGTGATCCTAATGTTAGTCACTAAATCTCATAAAAAAGATGCTGTAGTTAATAATACTTAACAGTATGCTAATTATGTTAATCACAACAGTTATTTTTCAGTATTTTCTGACATTTTATAGGCTAAACAACTAATGGATTAATTGAACAAAAAATAATCAGATTAATCTTGAAGAATAATCGTTAGTTGCTGCCGTAATTCAATTGATATCATCAAATACATACACATTTATTTATACATACATGTTACATTGATTCAGTGATTTGTATGTTTAGGAATTGGATTAAATGAGGTGACTTGGTAATTTGAGGGTTAAGCTTTTTTTGTGTGTGTTTTGCAATTGTAAGCACAGCATTTTGTGTGTTAAAGGTGAGAATTTAGCAAGTCAGAAAGAGTCAGAATCTGTTCATTTGCCAAGTATGCAGCAAACAAAGAATCTGTTTTGGCTTTTGCTCCCACAAAAGCAACACTGAAGGTTAGCGAAAGAATAGAGTAATATTAACATTGAATGGAAAACTTACTATTTACAGAATGGGATAATGATAGTCTTGAAGTGGGATATAAAACTTGAAGTGAAATATTGACTGTGCAAAGGAAATATGGACTGTATTACAGACAAAGAAATGAAGTGTATGAAATACATGAGGGTGACAAGAGCAAAAATTTAATGTGACATGTACAATAAACAAATAAAGTGACAGTGGAGGCTGAATGCAGTGTATAGTGTTAAGTCCAGTTTGATGAAATACATGAAAGCGACTTGTGCAAGAATTAAATGAAGGATGTAAGATATAAAGTTTGATAACAGCACAGTTCAGCCAGTTTGTATTGAGTTTTGTAAAACATTTTATACATTGAAACACTGCAGTAAAAACTGAGCCAAAATAACTGTAAACCCCTTTAAATCTCATGTTGAAAGCACTGCTGCACCTCTTTTAATTCCCCAGCCATGCTGTACGCTTTTATCTTGAAGGCCGCCTTCACAAGCTTCCTGTGAACGCGCCGTCATTGTGTGTAACGTGACGCAGCGGCTCGCGCTGATGTGTTTCAACTCGTTTTTTAGTGGAGCTGCTTTCACGCTAGCTCGCCTCTATCTTGATGAACAAAGCTTCTCTCTGAGCTTTTGACTGCGTGTCATGACAGCTTGACTCTCTGTAGTACCGGTCAACTTTTAGAGTGATGTTACAGCCTCGTTTTTACACACGAAACACATTAAATGAGCTTTTTATTTTAAGTTTAGCTGACTCTTTAAATTTCCTGGCTAGCTGTCAGCGGCTTGCAGGAATTTGAACCTGTGGCCACCCCCGGGGCTTACTGTCATCCTTGTTCCTCATATTTCCCCCCTATGCATCCTGTTTTTTTCTCTCAGTCCAAACTACAGACACTCCAGTCTCTTCTTAATCTGTAAAGATCTTTTCTCTAAGCTCAGTGAAATCCTGACTCCCACCAGCCATCTGCTCAGGAAGGTGTAATTATAGAATTCAGAGACTCTGCAGAGACTCTTTAGAGAGTTTTATGTCTTTGTGGTGGAGTTATGTAATATTGTGTGGACGTGACACAGGTTCAGACCGATAAAATCCTGCAGGAACTGGTGTATCACTTTATTTCTGGATAATGGGTCACATTGAATTCCCTCAGGATTCACACAAAGCGCCAAGATGTTTTAAAGATAGTTTTTTTTTTTTTTTTTAGCACTTTTGTATCACATTGCTTCACAGGAAAGCAATAAAATGCATAAACACCACCTAAATCTTCAGTCTGTGTCTCAGCAGCTGTCCTCCACTCATAAACCCCCCTGCAAAGTTCCTTTAAATCACAGCACCAAGTTAAACATAGCTTATTTGGCAATAGATTCAATTGAATGCATCTTTTTAATGATTTTATATTTAGATTAAAAATAAGATGGCATGTATAACAGATATAGAGCTGCTTTTGAATTGATTTATTTTCTCTATGAATCAATTTATCTATGAAATGTGAGATTATATTGAAAAATTGCCTGTCAGAACTACTTTAAGCCTATGGTGACATCTTCAAATGTCTTGCTTTGTCCAAGGATATTCAGTTTATTTTCCTTTATGACACAGAAAAGCTTAAAATCCTCACATTTAAGAAGCTGCAACCAGCTAATGTTTGACATTTTTGCTTAATAAGTAACTAAAATGATCATTAGATTGTCAAAATAGTTGCTGATTAATTTTCTGTTGATCACTTACACCTAATGGATTAATCAACTAATTTTTGCCACTCAAAATAGAAAATAATTCTTGCTAAATTACAGGAAATATGTTAATTACTGCAGCACTTTCTTATTAATATTAAATGTCTTTATAATTCAATTACAATCATTTCATCCAATTGGATTTTGTTGCAAGGTCTAAGCTGTTTGCTCCGTTGCAGAAAGCTGCACAGACTGAGCTCTTTGAACCAGTAATTCACACTATAACAGTTCTTGTCTGTGTTTTCTTGTTCATTAATATTATCCATCTTACTGTGAGAAATGCAGATGTAACAAGGCTCCGTCTTTGTTGTTTTCAGAGTGAACATGTGGCGAAACATTTAAGGTCAACAGCAAATCCATCAACATCCTGTTAGAACCTTTTCACTTCAGGAAAAAAAACAAAGTTCATTTTCCTTCATGTACATGATATTAGATGAGTTTAAAGGTAAAAATGAATAAATATAAATGTGTTTTGATGAAATGTGTTTTTGTTTTTTATAGAGAAACAAATGAGGATCGCTCTGCAGAAGTTTTTCACATCTTTTGTTTCATTGTTTCATGCGAACACATTAGAGATGTTTATGTGTAAAGTAGGAGGAAGTGAGAAACTTTGACTCAAACGACAGACTTTTTACAGTGCTGCTTAGACATTTATGTATCATTATTAACAATCTAATAATGTAATATATAAAAATCACAGGGGACATTTTACTGCACGACAAGTATTTTAACTGTTTATACTTTCATTTTGTTGTTTACAAAGCAGGATTTGCATGTTATTTACATTGTTGTAGTTTTACTTAAGTAAAGGGTGTCAATATTTCTTCCACCACTGATAATATCTCTGAATCAGAAACATTCGTTTAGTCAAGATGAATGGGTCCTTTTTTTAAAGTTTTAAACCCTTTTGGTTGCTTAAGTCCGTAAGATCATTTAAAAATGCAGCACTGTACTGTTTTAATATACGCTATTAAAAACATGTGAATTCATTATTTGTGAAAGTGACCGTGTCGACGTCTCTGCATGTTTCTTTCTTCTTTTTCTTAAACAGAGTGAGTCACTGGTGGTCTGTGATGTGGATGAAGAGCTGGTTAAAAAGCTGCGGGAGTTTCGTTTCCGGAAGGAGACCAACAATGCGGCGATTGTTAGTGAGTATTGGAAACACATTTCTACCATTTTTAATTTATCGATAATGTGTTCTAAATCAAACGCCAGCGGGGGAGGATGATGTGATGTGAGCAGGTTTTGTGTTACTCTCTCAATCGTTGTTTTTGCGTTAATCAAAATCCTTGACAAAGAGCAATTTGTAGAATTGGGTCACCTTCCAAAATGTGTCCTCCTTCAGTAAAGCCTAAGCCATAAGCTACAGATGCACTTATATGTACCAGTAACTCTCACAGCCAGTAAGATTTGTCGCTGCCTCCTGCTGTGTTGAAGGAAATGGGGGGGTTGGACACATTGCCTCTTTAAATCCTGATTCAAATGAATAAACTTAATCCACATTCAGAAACTGCTTCGATCGTCTCTTTTTGCTTAAAGGTATTTCAAACCAGATGTAGTTGACTGAAGATAAAATAACTCTCCAATCATGCTGTTTATATGTTTGCAGGCTCAGGTCTTGTTCACGGACTGTCAGCTGATATTTAAAGGAGCATTTCACCAAACTCAGGGGTTTTCACTGCGCTGATTAGTCTACATTTATCCTTGCTCCACTCCACTGTTAGTTAATTAGTTAATTCAGTTGTTAATTGAATCTGCCCATTTTGCTTGGAAGTGATGGCTATGCAATTTGAGCCTAAGCTTTATCCTGATGATGAGATGAACGCTTTTCTCTTGATGTACCGTTTAGCAACATACTTAAAGGAAAAGTTTGACATTTTGGGAAGTATGTTTATTCGCTTTGCTGCAGATAGTTTGTCCAGCTTAAACAGAGGACATAAAACATGTTTATTAGATTCTGGTATGCTGATTTTGTTACCTGTAGAAAGAGCCAAGTTAGCGGTTTCCAACTGTTTCCAGTCTTTATGCTAAGCTAAGCTAACTAGCCGTAGCCTGAAGCTGCATATTCGCTGTCAATTGGTGTCAATCTTCTCATCTAACTCTCGGCAAGAAAGCAGTCAGTAGACATCCCAAAATGTTGAACTATTCCTTTAAAACCGGGAGCAATTTCAAGCTCTTTCATGTGTGGTTTGTATTTAGTATTTGTGGTGTGTTTCTGGCTTTAAAGCCAACAGATGAAGACAGATGTGTTGTCAGTAAACACTCAGTTAAACCTACCTTGATAATAAGAACAGACATCCATAAAATATTATGTATCTGCCTGGAGGACAGGCACGTCTTTATTTACGGCAAATACAGCAGGTGGCTTCAGTTCGAGTATCAAACTGAGCGCTAAGCTTTATCCTCCACCATCTCTGGATCAAAATGTCACTGCTGCTAAATTGGATTATCGGTGTGTTTTCATGACGTGGACTCTGGTTCAAAGGCAGACACACCTTCAACAAAAGTCTGTTTGCAATAGTTGTTGAGTTTTTTTGTACTTTTCCTGGTATTTTATTCTTTTTTTTTTGTACAAAACTCTTGACTTTGATTAAACCACTACCAGTAATACTACTACAAGTACTGACACTAAACTCACGCTACAGTTTCTGCTGCTGTTGGTTTGTAATATTTTTGTGTTTTTTCTTTTTTTTTAACCCCTTAGTGAAGATCGACAAAGACAAGCAGCTTGTTATTCTTGAGGAAGAACACGAGGTACGTCATCTTTTACTGTGTTGTTATAACATTATATACTTAATTCTTGAGTTTGTGTTCAACTTCAACTTCACATTCAAATTTAAAGACTCCAAACTGAATTAAAAATACCACCAGTCTGAAAGAAGTGCAGTGTAGTAGTTGGACTTTGTATAGTTAAACTTGTTTTGTCAGCTGTTTGATGTTAGTGGATAATTGCTTTTCTAGATAAAGTGTAACCACATCAGGAAAAGAGTCACTTAACTGTTCATGACTCATCGGTCTTGTTTTAGGACATTTCTCCCGATGACCTGAAGGATGAACTGCCTGAAAGACAACCGAGATATCCTTTGAATGAATGACCTGTCTTATTTTAACTTATTTAATTCTTATCCACCTGTATTGTAATTATATTGAATTGTTTTAAATACAGTTGATATCCTCACCTTCCTGATAAAACTGATTTAATATGTATTTTTGCTTGAAGTAGTTACTTTAATCTTACAGGTTATCTACATGTCAGTTTGTTCTGTTCATTCTTGTAAAATGAGTCCTGATGTGAAACACGTGAACTGTCCTTAGCGCCAGGAACATTTATCGTCTACAGTTATAAGTACCAACATGACGATGGACGCGTGTCTTATCCGCTCTGCTTCATCTTCTCTAGTCCAGTGGGTAAGAACGTCTCTGAAATTACTTTTTTTATTATAAATTTAGAGCATCTGTAAGTGGTGCATTTGGTTCACTGCACTGTTGTAAATGTTGGTGCATTTGTGTTCGGCAGGCTGCAGACCAGAACAGCAGATGATGTACGCGGGGAGCAAAAACAAACTGGTGCAAACTGTCGAACTGACCAAGGTTAGTGAACTCAGGGTTCTCACAGGTCCTTAAAAGGTCTTAAAGGTCTGATATTCTTCACTTTTCTGGTGTTTTATTTGAAGTCTTGATATCCATGAGAAGATATTTTTGTGGTTTTAAGTACCAAAAACCATCTCAGTATAGATTTGTGTCTGCTCAATGCCTCTCTCCTCTGAGTGACGTACATCAGGGGCCTCTGGGTAAAACTGAGGGTAACTGAGGATAATGTTATCTGTGCAGTGACATCCAACAACTGTGCAGCGTTTCCTCTGCTGTCTGTGTCTCTTCTGCTCCGCTCCGTGTGTGCGGAGGTGCTAGGCCCCACCTCCCACTGAAACACAGAGAACAGAGGAGAGAAACTAGAGTGAAATATAAATGACAGCTAAATGCAGTAGAGACTCTCACACTGAGCTCAAATTAAATGAGTGCACATAAGTTAAGTAAATAACATACATAAACATGTTTTGTTTATTTAAAGATTCTGCATATATTTATATTTTGATTGTGAATTAATTATTTAATAACCCAGAATATGATTAGGGTTTTTGAACATTGGAAATGATTTATTGAGCTAAGTGTTTGAGGGGAAAAAGGAAATTATGTAACTCAAGTCAAACTCAACGCTCAGGAATTTTCAGCCGCACATGTGACTGAATGGAAATAATGATGAATGAGGTCAAATATAAATGTGTTTAAAATATGTTTCTTACTGTGAGGCAGACTCTCCCTTACTTTAATTTTTTCCATATTTCTTTTTATTTGATTTTAATTTATCCAATAAAAGTTAATGGAGGGGAAATAACAGATCATGAGGAAAATAATCTTCCTAATAAATTAAGAAAGTTGTTTATGGTTCATTTATTGATCAGACCGACAATTAACAGATGTTTAACCAGATGGTGACTCAGAACAAACAAAATATAAAGTTGGGAGAGATATACTTGAGTTTAATCTGTCTTCCCTCCAGCATGAAACTGCAGTGATGTGATAGATCAGTCCGATGAGCTGCAGTGTCCAATCCAATAACTGATATCCAATAATGGGGCATGTCAGCTGGCAAGAGATTTTATTCTCACAACACGAGGCAAAATGGTTAGAAGAAACATCAACTGTAGAAATTAAATCATAAATATCCAGCAAAAGATTTCATTAACAGCATTTAGGCAAGTAGAAATTAAAGAAGAATCCCAACTTAATGTCTTATAATTGGTTTCTTATGAACTGTTGGACTTTTAAAAATATGCAACAAAATGTGTTACTTCATAACATGAGAAGCTTTGGAGAAATTAAGAGACTCACTGAGAAGATGGGGTGATCTGCTTCACGCTGACAACGGTCATTAAAGAAGGCGTCATCGGCCAAATATGTTTTTAAAATCCATCACCAACGGAGCCTGTTAGAGAACAAAAAATCATCCGTCTTCTGTCATATCATTACTTTTTAATTCACCGCTGTTCTTCAGCAACTTCCTCTCACATAACAGGTGCTAAATATTGCAAAAGTCTTAAGGAACATTTACGTAAAAGTCACTCATGTCTTGAATGACAAAAAGCCATCACTTTAACATATACATAATGTAGTAAAACCCATTTCAAAAAAGGAAAACATTGCTGTTTTCTGCTACATGAAACTGCATCCTAAAACTTTTTTTGTATTAAAAAGTAAACATTAAATCCTGTTCTTTTCTCTATTTTGTATTTTGTTTCCCAGGTGTTTGAGATCAGAAACACAGAGGACCTAACAGAGGAATGGCTCAGAGAGAAACTTGGGTTCTTCCGCTAAGGTCATGGCATCCAGACGTCTGGGACGTGAGGAGGATCCAGATCGCACAACGTGTGTTGTGTCGTCTCTTTAGGGGAGAGAACACACCACAGTTAATGTTTCCTTTCTCTTTTGTACCAGACCTGATTTAAATGGTGTTTGCTAATACTTCCTGTTCTCAGTTTTAGGCTTGTTTGGTGGAGTGTTTTTGGCATATTACAGCTCAAAGTGTGCCAGAGGGTTCAGACAATCACATAATTTTCTGTGACTGTCAGCATGCTTGGCACTATCTAAACCTCACCCATCTGTCAGCCTAAAACTGAAACACTATTTGACGCAGGTCTGACTTTGTCTCCCGTACAATCTCTCCATGTGCCAGTTACGTGTCTGTAATGAATTAACACTCCCACATAGCTCTCGAAGTGGACAGAATAATTGATAGTGCTCATCCGCCCTTCCTTAGCAGGTTCATTCAGGAGAATTTAAAGACATTGTAACAACGGTTTCTGGTTCTCTAAGTAGTTTACACTCAGTGCGCTTTTTGCAACTGTAAACCTCTTTAAGTTTCATCTTTTTTTTATAATTTCTCATAATTTTCCATAAATTGAGGGAGTCTTACTTTTTTAGATTATTTTTTGGTTATTTCCGGTGTATCTAGGGTTATGTAAACATACAATATACTTTATAGCAGTTACTTCCTTTCTGTTGTGAAAAACAAACATCCTGCCAGAACATCTGAACAATCAATAGCTTCAATTTAGAACAATATAGTTCTGTTTTAGTTAGTAGTTCCTCCTTCAGTATTAATTTAAGGGCATTTAAATGATCATTTAGGTTTAAAAAAGAAAAAAAACTCTAATTGCTCCTGTCTACAAAGGACAAAAACACTAAGACCATTTGACAAGTGTCACTAAGACTTAAATATGATGTGTTGTACCTTCTCTTGTGCACATGAACAAGCTGGCAGAAATCCCCTCTGGTGTTTTATCTCACTGCAGATTTGTCCCCGTTCGTCTGTCGTCAGATCACATCTTCTTGGCGTCTGTGTTTAGAGAAGAAACAGTGTGATTTTTTTTTTTTTTTTGTAGGTTAAAGTGTATTCAGCCCTTTGACCTGCATATTTGTTACAATATCACACTTCTGATAACAATATTTTCCACTGAAACATTCCAGACTGAACAGTTTATACGAGAAACCTCTCTAAGTCTCTAATGACCATGACAGTCTTGAAAACACTGCACACACAGGGGCGGCATCACCTGCCCTCTTTTTAATCTACTGGGCTACTCTGTATACGTGGGTTACTGTGTCTTTATGGAGATTGTTTAGCTACTATTGTGCATTATAACTATTACTGTTATTAGTGTTTCTGAATGTTGTGCTTAATTCTGATGTAAAGCCACTTTGATTGCTTTATGGTTGGTCGCAGCCTCAAGACGCTCCATTGTTGATGACAATGATGGCTGCGACTTCTCCAAATGCCAGTTGTGCTTAATATTTAGACTTTTGGTGGGTAAAAAAAAAAAAAGACAGCATCTGGACCATTTTCATTTTCCATACAGATCAGGGTTTGACCAATATAGTTTTGTGAAGGCTGATACTGATGTTTGTGTATTGAATGTGCCAGCAGCTCTTATTTTGTGCCAATATGCTAATATTAACAGCGCAGTCTCTAAGTATTTATGGTAGTTTCACATTTTTTATTGTGTTGGATTTGAATTCTTGTCATATGGAGCTTGAAATCAAACATTCACTGAGGTTAAAATGCCAAATTATAGCTTTCAGCACTGTTCAAATGCAATGTGCTGGAATAAAGGGTTAAAACAACAAAAAATGTGTCACTATTAAACACTTATGGACTCAATTTTGTTTTTATTTGGCTGTATATTTGCCCCAAAACTACATTTTTTCCTGCTGAATTATATTTATCTGAGGGTGGAAAATCCTCTAAAACGGCAACACTAAAACTCCAAACTAATTCGAGGAAGGATTAGCGGCTCTTAACAGCAGGGCGACCAGCCCCAGATATTCTAAAAGTACATAAAATGTACTTTAAATGCATTAATAAAATTGTATTGCAGGTGCTACTGACCTGGTTTTATGTGACTGATGAGGGGAAAAAAACCTTTACCAGTGGTGGCAGTTTTCCGACTCTTAATAAAAGCTTAATATCAGCTCGGTATATTGGTCTGACCCTAATAAAGAATAATAGAAAACAAATGAATTCCACGTGTTCGCTCGTCAGTGTCGTTTCTTATTGAGAAACTTTGGAAATATTTAAGGGCGGGTTGTGGCTAATTTAATGCTTCAAGGCAGGAAATCACCACATAATGTATGATGTCGTACTGCGACAGTAAGTCTACATACCGATGCCTTGTCTTAAATTTTTTGTCATTTTTTGTCATATTAATTTTGTCTTCTTTTTTTTTTCTTTCTTTCTTTTTTTTGAGGCCAAAATGAAAAACAGAAGATGATTGAAAAAGCTTTGTTGCAGGACACTATTTTGTTTTAAGACACTATTTCTTTTCTGACCTTCTGATCTGTAATGTCTCAGAGACATCAATGATAGAAACACTCTGACTCACACAGTCACACCTTTTAATGTGGTTCAATGATTGACAGTAAATTAAGACAATGATCTTTTATGTCTTACAGGTCAGGACAGGGTTTAGTTCAACAGTCACAATGATACTTTTAACTGTAATAATTCGTTTCGTCGTCTACATCAAAGCTAAGATTCAAACTGTTAGCTGGATGTTAGCCAATATTACGCTCCAACGTGAGTGATTATCATGTTCATAATGGTTTCTGTTCCTACTTGAACTGAAGTTGTACACAATCCTTTAATGGTAAATGTAAAGATTTATAACCCAAGACCTGCAAAATCCTTTTTTTTTTTTTTAAAAAAAAGCACAGGTGTCTGTTGACTAAGGTTTTAACAGAAGCAATACAGGCTAACTTTTAAACTTTGTATTTCATTTGAAATATGTGCAATGTACTGGTTTCAATGTGAATATATATAAAAACATGTTTAGCTGTTATCTGTTTCAAAAGGAAATTGTTAAAAAAAAAACCTCTAAAATGTGGAGAGCTACTGTAAATGAAGAGCACGCCGCTTTAATGTGTGTGATGTCTGAACAGTTTGCATAAGCCTGACAGAAGTTTTATAATGACATATTCAAGAAGTTGCTGCTCTGTTGCAATGCGTTCTTCCTAGAACAGAGAATATATCTTAAATTATTAATACACTTACACCTCAAACATCTGGTCTCAGCTGCGTTGTTACTCTATCTGAAATATTTATGTACCCTTGGTCCTTTTTTTATGAAAGAAAACCTCTGCTGCTTTGCTGCTTATGTTTTCATGGAAATGGGATGTAAAGGACAAGTACATTGATCATGTGTCAAAAACAATCTCCCCGGTAGTTTCTTTTGGTTTTGAGCCATGTATTTGGTTACGTCCTGTGGATCTGATAGATTTTCCCTTTATGTGGTGAACCTGTTGTATATTTGGCCTCTTGACTCTTTTTTTTTCTTTAACTGCAAATGTGTTGTTTAGCTTTTAGTGTCCTCTGATCAAATGCCTACTATACTGTTTTCTTTCCTTTTTAATAAAAAAAAACTACACCTGGAACATGTATCATAACCAGCTGCCTCATGGCATCAGTGAAACTTGAGATATTTGTATTTTTCCCATACTTTATAAAGCGTCTATTTGTCCCTATTGTCCAAATAAAACGTCAGTGATGTTTAATCTTCTGTTGTTTTGTTTTCTGTGAATATGCTACTTATAGTTTGTCCATCTGGTCGGATGAAAACAGTGATTTGTAGTTTAATGCACTAAAAATGAAGAAACAGAGCATTATGGTTATAAAAAAAAGCAACAGTGATACTCTGAATAAATAATGGAATGTATTAAATTACCTTATTGGTGGTTTATGCATAGGCTGGCTGGATTTGCTTGAAGGAATAATGCATAATATGCAACTTACATGTCATTGTAGTGGTTGTAAACTGCATGTGTACAATTAGTAAGTTCAGTTGATGTTTTGGTGTTACAGGACAATAAACAGTATTAAAAATACATTTTTATTGCCCCAAAATAATAAAACCAGCAACAGTGTTATTTATGGTAACTGTATAGGAAATTAAGGTTTGAATTTTGGGAGAAAAGAACTGACTGAGACTCAAAGAAACACTGAAGAACATAAATAACTCCAGAAGATGGCGGTAATGCAACAATAAGGATGCCAGCTAGCTAAACACTTAGTGAAGAAGAAGACACACTGACTTACCTCATGCCTCAAATCGGTTGCGGAGCTGCCTGCATCATCCGCCGACCGAGCCAGGAACCGACGAGCAGTACCGGAGAAAAAAAATGGCGTTCACATTCGCGGCCTTTTGTTATATGCTTGCTCTGCTGCTGACGGCGGCGCTTATCTTCTTCGCTATCTGGCACGTAAGTACACATTTAGACAGTTTTAGACGAGGTTGTTGGCCTGCCGGACCAACGGGGATAGTAAAACTGGGTGAAAGACCGAGGAAGCCCGGCGGAGACCGCGGCTAACGCTAGGCCAGCTTTTGTAGCCACATAACGGGGACGTTTCTTTTTCTTTTTTCTTTTTTTTACGTAGCTCACCGCGGTTCTTGGCAACGTCTGAATGGAACGTATCCAAGCAAGCTCCATAGAAACGGCCGCGCGCCCACTGCTTGGTAAACGTTCTGGAACGCGTTCGTTCTAGAATGAATGGCACACACCCAGCCGTTGGCTATTAGCTAAAGTTAGCCGTAAAAACACAAACAGTGTTTTCTCTCTCCGCGTCGTGTTATCATATTACTCAGTTTTCCAGTGTTCACCGTCTATTAAACATAGTCTGACAACAGCAAAAGCCTCTCAACTTTTCAGACTTGTCAAATAATCAGTGTTTAGTTAGTAGCTAGCCAGCTAGTTAGCAGGCTTAAAAGCTAACGACGCTGCTGTCATCCGTTTTCTGGAGCCTTTACCAATTTCCCGACATGTCACTTTTCTTCCGTTTTTCCCAACACTGTTAAGTTAGGTTGTTAAAAGTTGAAACATTCACAGTGTCGATTGGTAACTTTAACGGAACCACAACACAAACTGTCATACCATCAACGTTACTCATTGATACTTTTGTCACATTTCCTCAGTTAAGATGGGATTAAGTTAAGAACATTAGTTGGTCAAGAATACGAGAAGCAGAGCGAAAGTCTCAGTCAGAATAATAAAAATGAACAGAACTGGAAACATTAAACTGAGAAATGTCATTGGTGTAACTATCAGCAGAGAAATAAAACAAGAATTGTTGCACTAAATAATGTCCAATGTACTAATATTAATTAATGAGTAACCTGTCAGCTGACAGTGGTAGTTGGAAAAAACACTGAAACATCCAGAAAATGAATATAAGACAATATAAACAATCAATCAGTTGTTTAAAATAACTTGTCAATACAATTTCAAATATTCTTTGGTTCTAGGCTAGCTGCTCAAATATGAGGATTTGTGGCATTTGTCTGTTTTTATGTACTTGTAAATAGTATATATGGGTTTTAGTCAGTAAGTCAGACAAAACAAAACAAGTATTCACATCAGGCTTTCTGAACTTGTTTTGGGCATTTTTTCACTGTTTTGCTGACATCTTGTACATTAATTCTAAAATGTATTAATTTACTAAAAAAAATTACTAAATACTAAAATACTAAAAAAATTATTGTTAGTTGCAGTTCTATAGACAGTAAAATTAAGGCAAAGATAGGGCCGGGCGATATATCGATATCCTCTTAGATTTTGGATATTGTAATATTGTGATATGACATAAGTGTTGTCTTATCCTGGTTTTACGGCTGCATTAGTGTGATGTAATTATTATATAAGTGATGTAATTATTATGTAAATTGTATTTATTTATCAGGACAGTGTACAGTTTTTAAAATGATGCACTGCAACAGAGTTAGCTCAAAGCTAATTGCAGTCCTCCACAATCAAAACAAACAACAGCACAACATCAAACAGTCCACAGCAAAAAAAACACACAAAATTTGCCTTTACCCACTCAGTCATTATATCTACATTACTGATAATTATTTATCAAAAATCTCTGTAAATATTTTGTGGAATATTGAATTATGGAAATTGTTGTAATATTGATATTTTGTCCAAAAATATTGCAATATTTGATTTTGTCCATATCCCCCAGCTGTAGAGAAATGTATAATAATAAAGGAGAGAGTTTGCCATCAGTGCAGGAAAAGTGCTGCAGTACTTGTATAAAATATTGCACAGACACACTAGAATAAAATAAAAAAACGCTGCACTTGAAGAGGTTGTTGCTATTTTTTTACACTTTCCCAAAATTACCATTTATATTGAATTTCCCTCTGTACATGGTTACATTGTGATCCTCTTATTCCTGCAGATAATAGCATTTGATGAACTGAAGACTGATTACAAGAATCCAATAGATCAGTGTAATACTTTAAATCCGGTAAGTGAAACCATCGTACCCGACACACCTTCCTTGCCTCTATGACTGCATGCAGATCTGCTCTGTTGAAAGATGTTTTCTTTACTTCAGGATAACTTTTATCTGCCTTCTTTCTGTCTCTTTCAATCATTTCTCTGCACTGTTATGCTAAATAACCTGGCTGTTATGAATTCAGTGATCTTGTCCGCTGTCAAACTCTAATGCATTTTGTTGTTTTTGTTTTTTCCTAATCTGCTTTTTTTTTTAATTTTATTTTTTTATTTTACACTTCGTTAACGGCAAAAAGACAGTTGAAAAGGTCAAAAAGATTAAAAGAGTCAAAATTGCATTAAAGGTTTGTACCAATCTTTAAAATGCCCGCTCAGTTCAACTCAGTCTGCAGTCTTGTCATTTTGCACGGTGAAGTGTTTGCAAACGTCTTTTCAGTTAACTAATCTCAGAGTTAAGTTCAGAGTTCAGCTCGGGATTAGTCGACAAACCACCTGTGCCTCAAGTTTTTTACTGTAATGTAGTTTTGTTTTTTCTTTTTCTTTTTTAATCTTGAGTTTTGCTTTGTTTTTTTTGTTTTTTTACACTTTGGGAGCGTTTTTGACTGTTATAGGTATCAAGAATATTAGTTGTTTTCTATTCTACAAACCTCAAAGTGCAGCTTTAAGCAATAAGCATTTACTGATATGCTGGATTGTGCTTCTACCTCATCAAACCAATTAAATTGGACTAATTGTATGTTATAAGCTGTTTTTTTAAGCAGCTTTTTTAGACCTGCTGTTCATCAGAAGTGGAATAATAATATTCTCTTAGATGAAATATTCAATGTTATTGACTACTGATAAAGAATAGTTGTTAACTGAAAAGACTTGCAAATGCTCAAAACATGCATGATCTTTATTACGACCTTCCCTTTGTTTGCATATATATATATATATATATAATGTTAAAATTACTTGTACTTGTAAACTCAGAAGGTCAGGTGGTAAATTGTCTTGTTGAGTTTGGGACGACAGTAATGTGACACCAGGCCTATACACTGTCCTGACAAAGCTTTTACAAAACGGTATTTATCATCTTAAGTCAGATCAATATCTCAACAGTTCACCTCCAAGATGTAATAGGATTTATCTTCCTTTTTTTTCTTTTTTCTTTTTTTTTTTTTGGAAACAGTTAATACTTTGAGCTGTGGATCATGGCACAAGTTGATGTCCGATTGGTGGAAATTGATTTTAATCTTCTTTTTTTTTTTTTTTTTAATGAATCTTTTTAATAATTCATATTGCATATCAGTCTCACTTTTCTACAAATGTGGAAGCTGCATTTTGATTCGGCAATTAGCAGAAATAAGCTACTTTTACAGTGTTGGCTCGAACTTCATCACCTGCGGTTCGGAGCAGATGGCTGCAGAATCCCAACACTCTCCAGCTCAGCAATATTTGAGACCGCCGATTGGTTAACGATTTCACTAGTAGGAGGAGTGATTTCTTTTTTCCTTTTTTTTTTTTTTAGTTAAAAACACAGATTCCTCCATCTCTTAACATCACTCCTCAGTACAATCTGCAGTTTTGACCACAGCTAGTCTTTTTGCGTGTGGAACGCTAAGCGCAGTCGGCACATATATATATATTTTTTGTGTGTGCTGTGAGTTTTGTATTTGGCAGAACAGTGCAGGATTTCAACACATTATAGCCCCCCTCCCTCTTTATCCTGCACCTTCCTCCTCCCACACACCCCTTTACCTCTCCATCTGTGGGCTGTTGGTTGCCCCTACCCCTCCGCCCTCTCTGCTTTTTCTTTTTTTTCTTTTTTTCCTCGAATGCATGGCTTACATGTGGTGCCTCCATCTGCCCCCCTGAACCCCCCCGCACCAGTTCAAACTCTTGTCAACCCTGAGGCAGGCTGCTGCATCAACACTGCTAGTGCTCACAGCATGGTCCCTCTCCAAGTGTGTTGCCCGGTCCGTTTGTCAGGAATTGGGATGATGATGATGTAAATTTACCCTCACTGCAAAAGAAAATGTTGATGTTGAGATGCGCAAACATTCTCCAGAGCAAACTGCGTGTTCCCTTTTTGTTTTGTTTTTTACTTGTGGTCACACGTAATGATGCATGACATGATAAACAGGTTGGGAAATTAACATTTTTTATTCACTTTTAGTTGTGTTTGTGGTAGATTCCTAAAATTCTACCAGACACCCAGATGACTAACACAGTTATAAGTCAGTGCTAAAGGCTAAAAGTGATACATGATTTGGCTCATTCGCCTCGCTCGGTGTCAGACAGAGGACATCTGAGGGTTTGTGCGTGAGCCTCAGTGTGGGAGCTTTGTGAAGGTCAGCCAAATGGGGGTCTTTTTGTCTTCTGGTGAGCATTTTATGGTTCATGTTTTACAGGTGGCAGGTATTCATTTTCCACCCTGTTTATTGTGTTACACATTGTGCGTGTGAGTAGGGGGGGCGGGGGGGAAGCACTGTCCATGTATTTTACCTTCAGCACGATGGCCACACTACACAGAAATTTAAGAATATGCATTTTAAAAAATGCTTTGTTACAATACAAATCTCACTAGATCTCATGATTTGGACTCTGTGGAGTCTTTAAATAGCTCATTTTCTTTTTCGTTTAATTTCCTTCGAGACTTATCTGTAACTTTATTTTTATACTCTAATGTCTCCTGTGTGTTAACTTTTTATTAGCCAACTTAAATTTATTCCATGTACCTTCACACTTTGGTAATAAAGTGTTTTGTGTGGACAGATAAAGAATATCTCTAAACATTATTTAGTGGATCAGACTTAAGAGGAGTTAGACTGTTAGTCTGTTGGCTGTATGTGTGTTGTGACATGTTTCTTCCTTATTTCTCTTCACAGCTGGTTCTCCCAGAGTATCTCATCCATTTCTTCTTCTGTGTGATGTTCTTCTGTGCGGCTGAATGGCTCACTCTCTGTCTCAACTTACCGCTGCTGGCTTATCATGTTTGGAGGTGAGTATCTGAACATCCTTTCATTTAAATGAAAACTGTGATTTACAAACTGCTGTTAGCCTACCTGATTAACTTGATCCACTATTTTTTTATTTTTTATTGTGATGCAGGTATATGAGCAGACCTGTAATGAGCTGTCCAGGACTCTACGACCCAACAACCATCATGAATGCTGACATCTTGGCGTACTGTCAAAAAGAAGGCTGGTGCAAACTGGCTTTCTACCTCCTGTCATTCTTCTACTATCTCTATGGGTACACATTTATCTTTATTTCTCTGCCTTTTACTGTTTTGGTTCAATATTTAAAACCCCAAAGTTCACCTGAACTATCAGAGGATGTCCAGTTTGTAATTAGGTGTACTAATAGGTGTACGTTCTCGTCTCTTCTTAACAGGATGATCTATGTTCTGGTGAGCTCTTAAACCGGGCTGTGAAGGAAAAGGACCTGCATGTACAGTAGACAGCCAGACACTATGATCTTAGTGCTGGACACAGGACCTGCTGGAGACCACCGTTCAGCAACACAAGGCGCCATTTCAAGCGGACGAACTCTTGACCCAACACACACACACACACAAACACACACACACACGCATACACACAAACACACAGCACAGTGTGTCATTTTGGAAACATTTAGCCCGTTTTAAGAGAATATCTCGGTCGCAGTGTGTTCCTCTCTCATAGCGCTATAGTTTCAAATTTTATGGGAAATTCGGACAAACCTGAATGGACAAGCTTTTCTTTCTTTTTTTTTTTTTTCTTATTTCATTTTTTTTGCCCCCCCTTTTTTATTTTTCATGATGTGTTGATATTGATGCTTGGGATTTAAATAAAGTTCTGTTTTTTTTCATCTTGGTTCACAACTTTTGAGTGTTTACAAATGATAGGTAGACATTTTTCAGGTGTGCACTATCTGTGCGAATCTAAGCTGTTTGCTAAACTGCATTAGCTTTTTTTTCCTGTGAATTAGATTCTGGGCTTTTTAACAGCAAATTTTTAACCTGCCACGTGACTCATTGCCATCACTACAACAAATAGCAATGTGCGAACCAGACTTCTGTTCTTGCTTACAGATATAAATATATAAATATATATATAAATATATATATATATATATAAGGTCTTCAAATGGACATTTTGGGACGTGAAAGTACAGAGAGGGCTGAATGGGTAGTTATCACTTAGCGAAGCGTGTTGCACAGGGACAATCATTGTCTGGTTGTCACAGCATCGGTTTTCAAACTATCTGATGTATTGTTTCCATACTTCAGACCTATTTATCATCACATTCAAAACCATGTAACCCCCTGTTGTACTGAAATCAATGGCAATCTTTGTTTTCTTCAGTGTGAATCCAGAGTAGAAAGCGACGTGTATGTGATTTCTGTATTTCTGTAGACTCGCTCCATGCAGCTCTTGTTAACAACTAAAAGGTAGACTCAACAGTACAATAAGATATTCAGCATTTAGCAAGCATCAGTACTTTGTTATTCTCTGCTTTCAATTGCGATTGAGCTTTGTTAGGAACTTGCTGATGTGCCATACTGTTGAATGTACCTTTTCTTTTTTTTTTAATTACTTAACTGTTCAACATTTTTGTCATTTGTGCATTTATGTTCATTTCAACACCAAATATTCCAAACAGCGTGAGGAACTCCAGCGTTAATTTATTCAATGTTTTTTAATTCTGCTTTTTATGTCTCCGAGATATCAAACACTCCTTGCAGTGTTGGCTCATTTCCCAGAATCAAGATCTGGAAAGTGATGGGTTTTAATTTTTTTTTTGTTTGTTTCTCTCTTTAGACTCGAGGCCATTAGACAAATTGTTTTTGTTTTTTTCCAGAAACACTAGAATATTTATTTGCCATTTTCAAATGTGTAAATTTTTTCAGGGAAAGGGATGATTATTTGTCACAGGTGAAATTTTTATGTATTAGATCCCATCATGTCACATCTAAGAAATGAGAACTTGAGTTTATTTGAAACTGAATAAACGTGTCCCACTCTGTTATGGACTGGATGTCGTTTCAGCTCAATACTTTTAAATAGATTGAGTACATGAACAAGCAAAAAATAAATATATATTTTCCTATTTATGAGCAAGGTTTATCTCATGGATGGACACAAGGACAACACCTCTTATGGCTTGAAAATATAATATCTATAAAATCTGTGACCACTTTTTTTCTTGGTGTATATCTTAAGATCAGAGAGCAGCTATATATGAAATAAATTTGTTCTTTTACCAGAACAGAAAGCATTGAGATGAAAACAGTATTCTTAGTGACTTTCTTTGAAGGCTTCGTCATAATGTCAGAACATTTTATACTTTAGGATCCAACCAAGAAATCCTGATTAGTTGCTTAACAAGGTTTTCTCAGGATGTGAAACAGTGACACAATTTAAACCAGGTTACTTGTGTAACTGGTTGCCCGAGTAACATGAGTGAGATGTCGAAACAAGTGCTCTGAAAAAGAAAGGCAGGTCTGTCCCTACTATTCATTTCTAACAAGACTAATGTTGTTTCCCAAATACTTCATATTAATTATAAGCAGGATTTGAATATGTAGTGTGTTAACACGAAAAGTGACAAAACTAAAGTTTACTCAAAATAGTCAGTATGCACTAAACACTCGTGATGTTTGAGTGTGTTGTTGACATTATTCTCTCACAATACACTGCAGAGTGAAACTGGAGGAGCTCGCTGGACAGAATTAAAACTAACTGTAAATGATGGGAAACAGCTCGGAAAACAACATATATCATCAAAGTTTTGTAAAACATTTTCCTGTCTCTGTTAAGTTTAGTTGGCTGAGACATTATGTAGAAGAAGTTTGACATTCAAGCTTTGTGTCGTTTCCTGTTTGTATAAAACAGTTTAGTGTTGATACTAACAGCATAAACAGTATTGTTTTAGTTTATAGTATATATACGGTACACAGTTAGTATGGAAATGTCACCCAACATAAGAGTCTAGAGTCATGCTAGCAGCTCTGTGAGGCTGTACTGAGCTAAGCGCTAACACGCTGATGTTGAAATATAAACTATTCTTAGTTAGCATTTATTATTTAGCACTAAACTTTACATCTGAGGCTGATGGAAATGACATTAGCTTTGCAGGTATTTGGTCATAAACTAATTATACTTTTGACCTGATGTTCGATGAAATGTCAGTAAGATTCATCCTCTGGGAACCATGAACATCTGTACCAAATGTCCTCACAACCCATCTGATAGTCGAAATATTTCACTCTGGACCAAAGTGGTGGACTGACCAACTGATATTTCCATCCATCAAGCAAGTCTACATTTGGTTAATGTGCTGAGACTCAAAGGTGTATGGGCACCAAAGGATGTAAAAACTGACCTGAACACAGCAATTAAATGTAATAATATGTAAAAGGACACATGACAGAGAAATTATACAGAGCGAGAAAGTTCTGGTTTGTCGTGTTTGCAGTAAGAAAAGTCAGTATTTCAGAAAATGCATCACATCAAATACACTACATCTGTTAAATAAAAATAAATATATTGCTCCTAAAAGGTTAGTTTACACCTGAAAGGCTCCTGACCAGTTTAGATACAGCAGACGACCTTTTCCCATTAATTTAAATGTCATAAATGCATAACATGTTATGAACTCATTTAGCAGCAGGATTTCCTCATCAAGTCTTTTATTCGCTGATAAATGAGGATGACGACAAGCAATATATTAGAGTATTCTTTTAAAGTGCAGTCATGAGAGAATACAATTATATCACACATACAATCAGAAAAGAATCACAGCAAATTTGAAGAGATGAATATTTTCACGGCTCATGATTTTGAAGAGAGAGAGAGAGAGGAGCGGAGATCACCGAGACACTGAGCGCTCTGCGCAGACCTCTCGGCTCTCCTGGTAGGCTGCAAATCTTTCCCGAAACTCATGGAGGAAGTTGTATTGCTACAGAAAAGTAAAATCAAGACATCAGTTAATGAGAAACTTAAAAACACAAAGCAATCATTTACTTTAAAAAGCCGTAAATCTATCAAATAAATTGCAAAAATGTTAAAAAAAGGAACACAGCTGTTGTTTTAAATGTTAACAATAATTACATATAATTTACATGACTGCTGATTATTTTCCAAAACACACAATCAGCTTAATTACAAGCAGCCATTTCAGTACTGAATCATAATTAACGTCTAGAGGCTTGAAACTTGCCTTGAATGCAATATTTTCACTTTATATTTACATTATCATTGCAGGATGATACTGAAAAGGGTTTTTGACAACAGTATATTGATGGATAGTTCTTTTTTATATTTATAAAAGAATAACATAAACATTTCTGATGAGGATCTTTTAAATTTGGTTATTAAAGAATCAATATATTACTGAGAGAGAGATTTTGCAGTAAATAAAAACTTTTTTGCATGTTTTGGTGTTTTCTTTACCATTTCTAAATCAGCATAAACATATCTATGGTATATCTGTACTAAAATGTTTTGTTATTTATCGGCTGACATATACAGAGATCAGATATATCCGTGATAAGCAAATCGTCAGATCGTTAGGCCGATTTGTCCGTCAGGCTGTAATTTACATGATCCTTTTCATGTCGGCTCACTGTTTTTCTTGTGTGGTTGATTTATTCAAAGCGTCGCACATGAATGCTTTTCACCAGCCAACTCTCAAAGATAAACACACCACCACAGAGAAATTTAAACTCACCGTCACCTTGACAATAATATATAATATACATACTGGCAAAGTGTAATGATGACAAAACATGTATATATTTTTTTATATTACCAAACAAGTTCTGAGTCTCTGCACAGTTATTTTCATAGAGGACTGAAATGAATACAAACCAAATACTGCATGAAAAGAGTAAAAACCATCTATGAACTTGTGGTTAGGGTTCCCACACCTTCTTAAAAATCAAATTCAAGCACTTTTCAAGGACTATCCAGGCCCAGTTCCCTCAAATTCAAGGACCCAACATGGCAAAGTTTGAGACACGGTTAATTACTGTTACAACACAGGATTGTTGCAATGAGAACTAGCAGATTCACAGACTATGTTGCCTTCTCTAAAACAGCAAAACAATATGCTATTCTTCCACAAAACATATAAATTCAAGCACTTTTAATGACCTGTGTATACTTACTATAACTTTCAAGGATTTCAACCCTGTGTAGTTTGTTTTTGAAATTGAAAATGGTTGATATTAATGTAAAAACATGAAGAAAAAAAACACCAGCAAAGGAAGAAAGAAAAGGACTCACCTTCACTGTTTGTATCGCTCCTCCTCCTCTGTGCTCCCGGAGGATTTCGATGGCTTTGTTTGCCGTCATTGTGAAAGAGAGCTGAAGCAGCAGACAGGCGGCGACTGAACGGCAGAAAACACGAGACAGACGTGTGATCAGAGAGGTGAAAGAAAACCAGTCGAGATGATTTTGTATTTTTTTAAAAGGTAAAATTTCTTTAACATATATGTTTAGGGAATCAAGTAAAATATTCTTACTCAATCCAGAGCGTCCCAAACCTCCGTAACAGCTGAAAGATGGAAGAAGAAAAGGGTAAAATCTTATCAAAGGCACATTGAAAGCAAACTGATGTCTTTTTGTTGTGAGACATTTTCAATTCCCAAACAAACACGAGGAATAAAAGTGTTTAAATACCATTCAAATATAAAAAAAACCAAAATCTATTAATGTCACAGAAGGTTTAACTGCATTAACGTCTACTTTCAACCTTTCGTCGATTCCCCTGCTTCACATTTACAAAACTAAACACACACACTCACACACCAGTGCAACCAGTTTCCTCCTGTTGCCTGGTGAGCAGCTTTATAAGCTCACTCAGGGATTGAAGAGCCTCTCAGCGGCTTTTCAGCAGCAGCAGATAAAAGCTTTGCAGACTTTACATGTTCTGGTTTAACCAAGTGACACAAATTTAACAACCTTCCTTGTTGTCAGTAGTTGTGTTTACATAAAGCATTTTTACTGCACTAATACTTAAAATAAGAGGATATTCAGATCCAAGGATGATAAATTATCATGTAAACACTCATTGATTACTTTCCATTTCATTTATGCTTCTTTCTTTTGTTTGTCATTTATGAATCATCTCTCTACCAGTCTTTAATATTCCTAAAAACAAAACAAACATCTTGAAATAGGGGATGTTTAATAGTTTTGGTGGAGAAACAGAAGTGCTTCCTTCTGTTCATGATTTTAATCTAAGTATTTGTATCATTACAAGTATAAATATGTTCTGTTAAATTAATAGGCTCATCACCAGCAGTGATTGATTTCAGCAGTATTATTAGTTTCTGGAGAGCTCTCATGTTCATGTTTATGCTGTTTTTTGAGGCAAGGCATTAAATCAACTGGCAGGGAAATAAAGTGTTTTATTTGCCTTCACATGACAACTTGTAAACCTCTTTCGACATCAGTGAGTCAAACGCACGTTGAGTATTTTAAATGTATGAAGCCACTTTTTGTTACTTTTTTTTCCAGAACCAAAAGGAAGGTAAACTAGGAAATGTGAAATAATCTCAGTGATCAGAAGTCTCTCTTTATGGTTCTGTTTTTCAATACTGATTGGATTTTTTAATAATAGGTATTAATTGGTATTTTTCAATATTAAAGATCCAGACAGGTTTTAGGACATAAAAAAAATCCTCTGCTTGGAAGAATAAATTGTGTCGTCATGTTTTTCCACCAAAAAATGTTCAGTGAGCTTGTTAAGAATCCTTAAAATAGCATCTTCTCCTTCTACCTCATTAAAATCCAGACTCTATGAATATACGCAAATATGTTCAATTTCAAAAGTTAAGCTGCTGGATATAAGATGTCTCCTCCTCTAACAGTCTGTTCTCAGTATATGTGCACTGGAGGTTTCAAGTTTCCACCTCGCACTTATGTAAATTGTATTCTGGCTCTTGATTGGTCACAATTCATGCCTGTGGACGTCTTAAACCGAGATTTTTGGAGAGCAGAGAAACTTTCCTTCTTCAGCGGATAAATGTGAAAACAGCCTCCTACTGTCAAACTCTGCACATTCATCATTCTGCACAGTGAAGCTCAAACATCCAACTGAAGGAACAACAATAAACAAAACACATCTGAGTGGAGGGGGGACTTTAAATAGATTAGTTTTCGTTCTGAATCAAAGTCTGAGGGGTCGTTAAACTCACTGGATCACCGTCCTCCTGTTGTTCTCGAGGCTGACCTGCAGCTCCTTGAGGATCTGACAGCACTGCTCCAGCTCAGGAACGTCTCCGTCCGGGAAGGGCATGTGGTGAACTGTGAAGCCTCGCTGCTGGTAGACATCCAGCAGGGAGGGAACCCTGTACTTGGCCAGTTCCCCTCTGGTGCAGAAAACAAACACATCCTGCACCCCCTGATTCTGGAGCTCCTCTGTGAATGAGACAACAAAACTTACAAAGAGCTGCTGGCTCACAGTCACACTCACAAATCTACAGGTATACTTCCAAAAAGTCGAAATAAAAGATGAGATTAGCTGGAGAGAGCTGATTTGATCTGTTTTGAGTGTTTAATTTTACCATCACGAAGGATCAGAGTCATCTTACCAACATCTCTCGGCAGACTCCTGCGGATATCTTTGTATTTGCAACCTGAATTTGGATGAAGGAAACATTTTTTTAAATGATTAGTTGTACAAAATCTTACAAATGTAGTAAGAAAAGTAACATAAAGAATGTAAAATAATAAAATATCTCTTTACCTGGTAGTGCACATATCCCAAGAAACTGGGAGGACTCCACTATGGACAGAGGCAACCTTACAGCCAAACAAAATATATAAAACATTATCAGAGTGATGCTTGTTTTACATTTTTTCTATCTAAAAAACTCAGAAAATGACCCTCATAAATCACATAATTTTTGGTTGTCCAAGAAAGAACAGCTGAAACTTACCAAGAAATGTAGAAAGGAGTCAGCTGCTCCTCTCCGACCTCCTCCTCTTCAGATGAGGAGTCAAACTCACTCGTCCTCATGACTTCAGGCCTCCAGACTGTAAGAAAGTAGGAAGTAGTTAAAGAACAAAATGACAACTCTTTTTTCCCAGTTTCTAACCTATTTACATCAGATCATGTGCTTTTATTAGTGACAAGATTTTCCAAACTTATCTTGAGGATCTTTTTTTTTTAGATAATTTGGATGTTTTCACTTTTAAATAACCTTTTTTGCCCAAGTTATGTTACTAATATGTATTATATATAACTGCATAGATTGCTAAAAAGAAATACTAATATGTCATAACTTTGATAAAAAGGTAGATGATGTTTTCTCCTTTATAAAGCGTACAATGTTCAATTTTGTTAGAACTATAAAGAGAGATATAATTTATATATTTTCTGAGGTATTTTATTTTGTTTACCTCACAAAAAGGTACTTTTTGTTGCAGGGATTTTGTTTTGTATTGAATTATACTGTGCAGGTGTTTTTATTTTACTGTGTCGTCCTCCTACACCGTACAGTATAGCATCATGTATTTATTATAAGTGAGTTAAAACATGTTAAACCATGTTAGTTATGGTCCTTTAAACCAGTGGTACTCATACTTTTTCACATCAAGGACCCCTAAACTGACAACTGATAAGATTTTTGCTCTAAGATGTTTTATACAGAAAGTGTATGAAACCCATGACCAAAATAGTCATAAATTTTGTCATTGTGTTGCTTATGGAGGGGCTTATAGTGAAAATAAATTCCCCTTTTTGTCAGTGACCCAATGGAAGCACCCTAACGACCCCTTGGGGTACCCGACCCCCACTTTGAGAACCACAGCTTTAAATAAGTGAGTAACACGAGGAGCTAAGCTACACATTAACCTGTAAAACTTGAATTAAACATGAAATAGTGAAACATTTTTCAATATTAAAAACGTATTAAGATTATTACAATAAAGACAACATGTTCTTTGTCAAAGCCGAACTGACGGTAACGTTTCTGTTTCTCGTTTGTATGAACGTTGCTCGGACAAAAAGTGTTGCTAACATTAGCTAGCTAAAGCGAAACGGAGAAGAATGATATTAAATCTTTTTCTAACCGTTACCGGAAAGAAATGACAGCCGTCTAGTATTACAGACATTAACATAAATGTACAAATATAAAGTATATCTGCAGCTTTTTCTTTATTCCTCACCGGTCTCTGTCTCCTCCCGTCCGCTGTTTTGACAGCTCTGTCAGCTGCTGCTTCGATTTGAAAACTCCGTGAGCCCAGCAGCCAATCAGATTAAAGTATTTTCCCATAACCACGCCCCTTCCAAAACACTAACCTAATCGTGTGTGCGCTCGATTTAATTTACCGACTGATCCAGACGGGCGGAGTGAAGAATGAGATGGGTGGCGACAACCCTCAAATGAGACAAACTTTCTCAAAAAGAGACATTTTTATCTGTTTTCTTGAGATTTTTTTTTTATTTAATGATCGTCAATGAATTAGTAGAGTCACATTTCAATCGATATTTCAGAGCTTGTTTTAAAATCAAACGATTGGCCTGATAAATAAACAAACATACTTAAAAACCTGTAAAACTTCACATACATAAGGCTCTATATATCGCGATTTAATATGTTTTTATGCGTTATATTTATATATTATTCACATTTATACTAATATACATATATTTATATTATGTATAGTAAACAAATCATGGCTGCTGATGTTGCATCAGCAGCTTGATTTCTGGATTTATTTCGCACAAATAATTCATTTGTAAAGTCTAAAGTATTGTAATGTATATAATGTATATAGCTTTTTAGTGCGATCTCTCAAATTTATGTCATTTATCTTTTTTTTAGTTATTCTATTATAATAATATAATAGATCTTTATCTGTTTTCTTACCTCTTACCTTTATCTTATCGATATTTCGAGATCTACAACACTTCCACTGACAAAATTTCACATTTTCATATTAAAAAACCATGAGCAGCCATGTGACCTAAATAAAAAAAACACAAACTGGATCACGTGAAGGACGATTAATAATAAAAATGTACAACGATATCTGAAGTACTGTCATTATCTCTATAATAAAGTAATTTTTTTCCATCAGGGCATTTACATGATTCATACTCGACCTGACTTCCTCAGTAGATCACAGAGATGCTGAGTGAGCGTCATGCAGGACATCTGCTGCCCGCACGCAGCAACATGAAGCTTTACAGCCTCCAAACACCGCAAATGACTGAAACAGAAAGTTTGACGACAGAAAGAGAGAAACGGAACATTTTGAGGATTTTATGAATCACTGCATTTTTGTCAAATGTCTGGAATATAAATACTGCAGAGCTGTAGCTGAGGTGAGTTTCCTTTGGCTTTGTTGTTGCTTCATTGCTTGATTTTTTGAAGGATTCTTGAACACTTGGACAGCTGAATAATCTTTGTGTTTTTAAGTATAATCATGTGTTTTTTAAAACTAGACAGTATATACAACATAGTCCTGAAACCTACACTGAAAATGTGATTTCTTTCATATTTTCTTTACACAAAAGTGCTCTAAAATGACCTGAGGGGAGCTATAATTAACATCTGAAAGAAGGTATTTTTATTTGGTTAATTTGCTGTTAAAACATTAGGTTATCACATATTTAATATTTCATATATTTTTTTGCTGATCCGTGCCTGTCCTTCTGTCAGCAGACTTATAAGGAGGGATCTTGGCTCCTGCAGCCTTTTCCCCTGCAGGGCTGAGCTCTTTGGCTGGCTTGTCACTTCCTTAGCAGAGGGGCTGCTGGCAGGGGCAACATCTGAGCAGGTACAACAAACAAGCACATATACAGGCATGAAAGTCTTTAGTCACAAGTTAAACATGCTATTCTGACTCCTTTGCTTTAAGTAGACTGAGATAAAAAGACTAAATGATGACAGAATTTGCATTTTTTGTGCTTAAAATCATTAATCCTCAAGTCAAACCTCATGGAGATGTTAAATGAACGCCTGCTTCTTATAACGTTTGTTAGCATTCGGTTAAGAAGAGGTTAAGGATTCACTTTACTGTGAGAAAAACAGATTGACTTCCCCTGTTTTGTTCCCATTGTGTGTCTGCTGCTACACTATCTGATCTATGTAGGGAGGACATGGGAGAACAAGCACCTACACCCTGTTTTTTATCTACAGTCTGCCAGCTGACTGACAGCCAGTAACAGTAAAAAAAAACATCATTTAGGCTGTAGAGTTTGTGATGAACATTAATCACTGTTGAGTGTTTGCACACAGCTTTGTTTGTGTCTCTCTCTGAACAGGTCATGAAGCCTCAAGAGGCCGAGCTTGTCACTGAAATCTCCAAGGTATTCTAGCTGGAGTTGTTTTGTTAAAGAGACAGTTCACTTTAAATTTCCACTCTGATGCCAAATTAAACGTGCAGTTTAGGAGGTCAATGTGTAAAGATGCATTCTGTAGTGCATTGTGATGAATAAATTTGATATTTCTGATTAATATATTTCCACCTGGTGTCTCCCTCAGTTACAATGCATGGTCTCGGAGTTGAAGACGGGGTTCACGAGCGCCCTGCTGGAACTCAGTCAGATCCAACATGGAGACACTTATCTGAGGGAGGAGCTGGAGGAGAACAGGAGGACCTGTCAGAAAAAGGCTCTACGGTTGGAGGCGCTGGTCGAGTCTCTGCGGGTGAGAGTCAGTTAGACTCCCACGATGATTACATGAGGAAGGAATATTAACCGCAGCCACATATTGCAGGGATTTCTCTCTCAACACTGTGCATCATAAACAGATATATCACAGTATGAGACAATGCTTATTTAAACTCCTTCCTCATCCCGCAGGAGGAACTTGGTGTGATGCAGTGTCAGGTCTTGCAGCTCTACAGTAACAGACAGAGACCTCGGGAGGATGGAAAGAGCTCCACGTCAAAACAGAGAGAAAGGTGACACAGATATAAACTACAGAGCAGCTCAGATAAGAGGACTAACTTTGCATTATTAGTTTAAACAAATTAAAGTCCTGACGAGCTGCGGCCTCTCACAGATTGTTTATCAGATGGTTTATGAGAAATATTATACAGTGAAAAATACGGTGATTGACTTTTCAGCATTTTCTGAAACTTAAAAGGCAACAACTAATTGAGAAGATAATATAATCTGATCATGTTGTCATGATTCATTTATATCATGATGTTAGTGTGTTAAAATACATTCACAGCAGTCAAAAACAAGCCAATCTCACCTGGTCAGCAGGTAGAGAAAACACTGTGATTACAGTATGATACAACATATCTTTGTATGTTAAAAACATATAATAAATCAGATAAATAAGACAGTTTGACGTCTGTCTACTGTTGTGATGCAGTGAACCAGCCGAGCCGGCCGGGGGACGGAGCAAGTGTGACTGTTCATCTGCTCCTTCTGCCTGCCTGTCCAGAGGAAAACTGCTCCTCCACTGTTTCCTGCAGGGCCTCAAAGCGGGACTGAACGAAGGCACAGGTGAGCTCACACAGAGGTCAACATCTGCTGTCAGATTAGAAGAAAAAGCCAATAGCTACAGTAAAACACAACTTTGATTCAAGCAACATGTTATATTTGCTTTCTACTGTACCAATTTTCTTTTTGACAAAATATTTGTATGGTAAAATATTCAATAAACGTTTTAAGGATTGCAAAAAATATTAGTTCCTTGTGCAGCGAAAAAAAAAATAGCATCACACATCAGAAACAAAACAAGCTTGTGCTGCCATGGAGACACATGTATATTATTGGATACACAATTTTAAACCCTTTAACCATAAGAAAGAAGACATTTCATGTTACAGGAGCTTCTGGAGGTTCAGTGATTTCTCAAAAGCTCTTCAGGTCTTCTGTGAATGTGCACATGTTGGTATATGTGGTTTATTTAGTATATTTCTATGTATTTCTGTGTCTCTATGTCTGTCTGTGTTCATGTAGTGCCAGATTCTGATTAGGTCGCATATCCAGCAAAAAATATCATATCGTATGAATCACTGTTTGTAAGGGAAAGGATAGGTTTGTAGTTTTTTATGTTTATCTTTTTTTTTGCCATAATCATTCTTCCTGTTCATACTGACCATTAGAAGATTATTTCATAATGCAGTTTCTTTAAGATAGATTGAATATATCTATTCAATATTTTTCTTTTTTCTTTTGAGCAGATGCACGACATCAGGTGGCGATGCAGCTTCTCCATTCTGAGTGGGAATACGTTTCAACTTTAAACCAGCTCTATGACAAATATAAGACACCACCGGCTCACCTGATGACTGCAGAACCATAGTGAGTACTAAACAGCTCCCGTCTTTCTTTGTCTTCAAAGAGAGAAAAGTTGATACAAATTGATTTCCCTCGCATGGAAAGTCACAACATGAGGAGAATTTCTGCAACACAGACAGAAATGGGAAAGATCTCTGAATGTTTTCTCATCTGCGGTGAAACAGATGACAGCGAAACATTGTAAAATCTTGTTTTCTGTGTTGTTGCATCCAGTCAGACGTATCTGAAGTTTGTGGAGCAGCTGTTGCAGCGACATCTGCTCTTCAGAAACACCCTGCAGGAGCGACTATCTGCTGAACACTGGAAATCTCTGGTTGGAGACATCCTGGTGCAGCTTATCGGCCAAAACGATGCAAGTAGATCCTTTTTTATCTCTAAAAAATGATGATTCAGTTGATTGCGTTGAACTCCGAGGAAGCTTATAATCACTCTCATTTTCCAGACAGCTTTTTCTGATATGTACCTTGGATACACAACAACGCTGGCATCATTCCTCTCTCTGGAGTTTAACAGATTGAATCATTTAGAGAAAAGTCACAAAACGCAGGTATTAACAGCGTTAACAGTATTCAGTCATAGTTTACTAGAAACCAAACATGCTGATGGATATTCTCTGTTTACAGAGTGGCCAGATGGAGAGAGAGGAAATGAAACTGCTGTCTCTGCTGTTGGCACCCGTCTCTCGCATCCACAGCTACCTGAGTCACATTCAGGTGAGTCAGCAGAGACGGTGGGTCGAGTCAGTGACACTGCGGGCGAACACTGACCCTAAAGTCGAGCTGAGCGAAGCTAAAGTTGAAACCGCAGCCCAGAATGAGACATCCAACACCTGAAAAACACGACTGGATGCTTCAGATCAGAAAATAAAAAAACCATGAGGACGATAAAAGAAAAGTGGGGGGACAGAATAGCAGACTGTAGGAAGGTTTAGAAATGCTTTATTAAGCATTAATTAAGCATTAAGCATTAAATGCATATATTTAAGTTAACAGATTGTTTATTGATGAAGTTTAAAGATTAGAGCTGCAACAATTAGTCAATTGATCTGCAACTCTTGATAAATGTTTCATCATTTTAACCATTTTTCAAGCAAAAATGTCAAATATTCAGTGGTTGCAGCTTCTCAAACATGATGATTTGAAGCTTTTCTGCATCATACATGATAATAATCTGACTAACTTTGGATTTTAGACTGTTGATCAGACAACACAGGATATTTTGAAGACGTCTCTTTGAGCTTTAAGAAATTATAACGGGCAATTATCTCCATTTTCTGACATCTATAGACAAAATTGATTAATCAAGAAAATAATTGGCAGCCCTACTGAAGACTGGAGATAAATGAACACCAATTGATTTGCTTCTTTCTGCTTCACCTTCTTCCTCTAGAACTTATTGCAGTGGACGGGTAAAGAGCATCCTGACTGCAGCCTCCTTCTGGGAACTGAACGAGCGCTGAGGGGCGTTTTGTCTCGCTGTCATGTGATCCTGGAGGAAGATGTCCAATGGGAGGAAGATGAGGAAGCCGGGCAAAGGTGAGAGCATCATTGAAATCATTAAATGTCTAGTCATGAACTGTGTGTGTGTGTGTGTGTGTGTGTGTGTGTGTGTGTGTGTGTGTTTTAACCATGTAAATACACTCAGGTATAAATGATGATTTGTATTTATCAGAGAAAAGCCCTTTGTCCCAGTTTGAGATGAAATGCCTGTTTTCAGAGTTTAAACTGTAATTTCTTCTTCGAATGACCAACAGCTGCTCTGACGCAGCAGCAGCGGGATCCTCTGCAAACTGTTGCATGAGGAACCATCAGACCAGAGAGTCTCAGCAGGGCAGAGGGGAGTCAAACCCTGCAGCTCAGAGGTGAGTGTTGCCCTCTGCTGGCTTTAGACAGTTAGAGCAAGTAAGAGAGCATCTGCAGCCGCCTGCTGTTTTTAGATGAGCGGCACTGATGTCCTTAGAAATGCTTGTTTATATGTTGTTCCTGTGTAGATTTTGTTTAAACCTTTAAATGTCAAGTGGGAGTTTTGGTGGGAACCCCTTGATCTTTGCAGCAACACTTACATTATTACATAGAGTAACATCTGCAGTAACATCTGCAGGCTTTGACTGTTGTTCAGCTGTGTTTTCGGTGGTGTCACATCTAGCATCTGAAAATGACTGCTAACCAAAGCTAAAAGTTAGGGGGGGAAACAATAAAACAATAAAACACTGTTGACATATTTGTCGACAGTGTTTGCAGTAAATGGGATAAAACATGCAAAATCTTTGGCAGTTCTTCTCTGAAGCATGTGTAGCTCCTCTTCACTCTTCTATTTCCATCATTCCTGTTGTTGTTGTGAATTTAATGATCTGCAGCTACCAGCATCTTCTTGTATACACAAATCTGTTCACTGAACTAAAGGCTCATAAAAAGATCTACTGAAAACTTTAAAGATCCCTTTCTGATCTGTTTAAAGACATATGAATATAATCTAATAATCATTTGTGTCTGCTTTGGTTTTTTGTACAAAACAATTCAATTATTTTGCTAGAAATTCTTAAAATTAGATCTATTCCTTCTTGTTTAAGTTGCATACTGGACCATGAGTGGCTCAAACTAGTTGTGATGTCATAAATCATGCTTGATGTCTGAGGTTTAAGGACAGACACGTGAAACTTTCCTCTTTCAGCAGATGATTTTGAAAACAGTCTTTTTAGTGTTAAACTCTGCACAGTGAGGCTCAAACATCAAGGTGAAGTAACAATAAGAGAAACACGTTTTTGTGTGGAGAAGAGCGATTTAGGCCTGAACAGAGCCTTACTGTGTGGATCAGATCTTTTATGTTTCTCAGTAAAGGATGTGATATTTTCTTTGCTCAGATTTTTACAACCATCATGCTGCTGCCTCTCATTCTACCAGCTGACATCTCCTGGTACAGTAACCTCCTCTCTCCTCTCCACAGAGACGACCAGCAGGCTGTTAACCTCACTAACGGGGTTGACGGCTGCCACTCGATGCGTCTGGAGTGCTGGTCCTGCAGTCCGGTGAGGAGGAAGGGCTGTGGAAGAGACCGGGCGGCGGTCCTGAACCAACCAGCACCCTGCGGACACGCTTACTGCTCCCTCCTCACCCCGGAGACTCCAGGATGGGGAGAGAACAGCGACTCAGGCCAGGGCACCTTCAGCCAGCCCACTGGGAAAGGCACCAATGAGCCGGAGGCACCTCATACCAACCACAGCCTTGATGACTGCGAGACAGACCAAGACGACACCTCGGCCTTCGACTACTCCTCCGTCACCTCCTGCAGCCCTGACGGCACCCTGCGCAGGGAGATGATGGGCAGCAACAGTGGAGAGGATGAAGAGGAGGACAGCCAGGTACCAGTGCTTTTAAAACCCTCGTACAGCCAACAGCAGCAGCAGTCCAGAGACGCACCCAGAGAGAGGACTGTGTGTCTGAGGTGGCAGATCCCCAGATTAACCCCTCACCCTCCTCTGAGAACCCCAGCAGGGCAGTGTGCAGACGGGCCCACGCCGTGTCTCGTGGGCTCCTACGGGAAGAGGCTGGTCAGCGTCAGGAAAGGGTCGCCTCCTCTCCATCCGAAAAGTGCCTTCAGGCCCATCTGGGATGACCCGTCCAAACAGGTAGTTAAGTCTTTACAACACGAGCGCTGTGTTGTCTAATTATACTGGTCCAGCGTGAGAGGATTCTTGTCTCAGGCTGATGCTTTTAGGTCTAAGAGACTGTGGGCGGCTCATACCAATAAAATGCAACAACCAGAGTCGTAAAATTTGAGGCGTCCTTAAATATTTACATTGACTTCCACTTAGTTTTGGAACTGATTACAATATTTCACTCCTTAAAAAGTTTTTAAAGCCCCAAACAGCCTGGTTCCCCTTTTAAAAAGCACCCCTTTTCCAACACTGTGTATAATTATAAAACTGCATTTCCCAGAATGCACTATATTTGATTTACTGATTTAATTACCCATGCTATAGACCTTTATATTTAGTTTAGTGTGTTTTTATTTCTATTTCAGATTCCACAGACACACATAAACACTTACCAACTTATTGTTGAGCTCATGTGCTTCACTCTCTGTGCTGGTGATTTATCTAATCTTTAAAGTTTCCACTGAGGGGGGTTCAGTTGATGTAACTGGCAACATACATGGACTCAGCTTCCACAGAATCTCTCTGATCTGCTTAAATAAACATTTTTATGTGCCTTTTTGCTTTTAAAGTGTGTCAAAATGAAACTGTTATTTCAGGCTAGTTTCTAGCCTAAAATAACTGAACTGATATGGAAAACTAAAACCTTCCTCAAAGAGAACAAACTCTGCTTGTATTAAGGCTGCACAAAGCTTTAAAATGTATGAATCTGGTGCCTCTAGTGGTAGACTGTTGCAGCAGCATATTCACCAAAAATATGCCAACCAGAACAATTTGAAAGATGCTGTAATCACATTAAAACTTCCAAATATATTAGCTTGTTTTCGTGTTGATATGAAACAGTAATGGGATACATCTGCCAGATTTTTAATGGCTCTTGAGATAAAAGTGAAAATATTCCAAACACGTCTTATCTAGCAACGTTAAGTATTGCTCTAAAAAAAAAAAAGCAGATTCCTGCATCGGCGCCAAAAACAAATCAACAGCTCATGGTGAAACTTTCCAGTGAAATTTAAGTTTTTTTGGGAAATGCTCCCAACTAACCAACAGAAAGGACCAAAATCTGTATTAAATAAGCACTGCAGAACATTTTGAGTGTATAATTCAAATTTATGATTAGTCTTTCTTAAATGATACCATCTATTCCAGACAACTCTGCGCAGTTTTCCTTTTATTTATATCCTCTGTATCTCCACATCACTTCATGGACCAGGCTGATTCGGCTCCAGAGAAGGACAACAGACAAGGCTTCGTACCGATCCAAGCTCCAGCGAGGCAAAGCTTTCAGAATTTCAACCAGAGCAGAGAAAATCTGAGGTAAAAGTCTTCACGAGAGCGATTTTACCTGTTTTTTTTTTTTTTACTCTGATTACATCTATGACTGAAGCAGAAAGCTGTAAATAACATGATTAAACCCAGATTTGATCAGTTAAATAATCATTGTCTTGCTTCCTGCTGCTTTCTCTTCAGACCAGGCCTGGTTCAGCAGCGAGGCGGCCACGCAGCAGCGCAGAACAGTGGAGGATTGTGGGAAGACAGCGAGGACAGCGAGGGACCCTGCAGCACCGTTTGACCCCCGCTGTCCTCCGCTTGAGAGACCAGAAGACTCTCAGTGATAAAAAACAAACTGTCACACCGAAAACTGCAGATACTGTGTCGGGAGCTCTGTGATGGACGGACTCAAAAACAGCAACATAAATGCATGAACGAACAATCAGTGAAACTGCCTGAAAACGTGGATTTCTCTTGATTGTCTGTTAAATCTGAATCGTTTATGAACACAGCAGATGTCTGTTTTTAGCAGTTATACGTCTTCAGGACGACACTCGTAGGGTAAATGGATAAAACTGAAAAAAGGGAGGTTTGTGTTTAAAAACAGCAGCAGCACAACGATGACACTGCAGATTAAAACATCTAATGTGAGGAAACCTTTACAAGAAAATGAAGAAATCACACTTTCCTTCTCTATTTTTAGAAACCCCACTTGAATATCTTAAACTGTAAGAGACGTCAGAGAACTGTCAGAGAAGGTATTAAAAGTTACCTGATAGAAGACCAGAATATATCCATCTGTAGCTTAAGAAAAGTGCTAAATAACAACTTTTATATAACTTAACAGCGATAAGAACTTTTTTCTTGCTGTAATCGTTCCTCCTGTTCATATCGACCATTAAAAGATCCATTTATGATGCACTTACACTGTAAGTGATGAAGGACAAAATCCACAGTTTATCTGAAGCTAATATGAAGCTTCAGTGTCCAAATAAGGCAAATCAAGTTGATATCTTTCAACATTACAGTATTTTTAGTATCAAAGTCCCTCTTTTTGTTACTATACTTCCACCGCAGCTCAACAGGGAACCACAAAGAGGGAATATGATGCTAAAAAGACTGTAAATGTGGCAGATATCCACTTTATATGGCTAACTCAGACTGCTGAAGCCTCATAGAAGCTTTAGGTAAACTTTTTAAATGCATGTTTGCACAAAATTATGTGGATTTTGTCCTCCATCACTTACATTAGAAGCACATTTGGAGGGGATCCTTTAATCGCCAGTATGAACAGGAGGAATGATTACAGCGAGGAAAAACCTCTTTCAGTGTTCATATGGATACCTGACTTGCAACACCTGTGTAAAAAAACAACAACACTTGAGTTACAGTAAAACAAGAGGAGAAATGAGTAGTTCAGTACAAAATAAGACTGGGTGATTTATTAATCTCATCAAGACCATTAATACAAAGCAGTTAAAAGGCCACATACCATCAAATAAACCGACTGCTGGATCAAGCTGTTACAGTGCCACCGGAGGAAAAAACCAATCTGTTATTCTGTCGGGCTGGGACAAAAAAAAACAACAAACGTAGAAAACAAAAAAAGAAAAACATGGCAAACTCAACCCCACCAATACTGACTTCTTGGGAAAACTTTGTCGATCGAGGGAAACGGACAGAAAAAAAAAATCCTCACCAGCTGCACAAAATGACAGAAGGAAGAGGAGGAGGAGGTGGAGGAGGAACGCTCTGTTGTGTTTAAAGAGCGTAGGAGGATTTTTTCAGACATCCTCAGGTGTTTCTATCTTTTCCTAAACTCGACAGGTAGGAGGGGTCGGAGGGGTCAGGTGAGGGTCAGGGATGGAGGGGTGGAGGGTCGGGGATAGAAGTGAGGTGGTAGACTTGTGTGTTTTTCTGCCCTGATCCATGTATAAAGTGAGTTTAACAGCTGCATAGGACCACTGCATTTACAAACATATGACCTATAACAACTGCGGCTCTTCAACAGTACAGCCTAAAGTGCACAAAGTGTGTTTCTCAGAAGAAAAAAAAAAAAAAAAAAAAGTCCAATTCTTCACGATGCTCAAAATACTTGCAACCGAATATATTTCTACATATATTCAACTGCAAACTTAATACAGTTCCAACCTCTTGTTTTTAATGAGTGTTAGCATTAAAAAGTCTTTGAAAAGGAGACAATCGAAAGGCAATTAGTAGGATGTACAAAGTGAAGCACACGTCTAGTAAGTGCTTGGCATATTGAACTGTATATTTTCATTGCTTTAAAACAGCTAAAGGGAGGGAGGAAGGGGGAGGAGGAGGAGGAGGAGAAGGAGGAAGAGGAGGAAGGGGGAGAAAAAAATGGCTTTCCTCAGTTAATACTCCCAGTGTTTAAAACTGGAGATTGTCTGTAAGTAAGTTAGTGACAGTGACCTGTTTTTTCTTGTTTTGTTTGTTTTTTTTAACTATTTTTTTTGTTTGTTTGTTTTTTTATCCGACTGTAGCAGCATTGGATTATTAGGCAATATTCGACTGACTGAACAGATGCGGATGAGGGGTACAATACAACAGGAAAGGGGGAGAGAAGAAAAAAAAAAGTCACTTTATACAAATTATTTAGTTAGTGTATACATGTTATATATACACAGTATCCACAAACATGTACAATTTCATAGTGTATAGCTTTGTTCTAAACATTACATAGGCAACTTTATTTTTTAGCATTTTAGACACCATTTGCTTATTCTGTAAAGTAGAAAACAAAATAAAAAGGCACATCTGAGCATGATGCATGGATTATTTCAGTCTTTCCAAAAATGTTTCGAGCGGGGAAAAAAAAGAAGAAAGAAAGAAAAAGGAGATAAAGAAGAAGAAGTCGGGTTAAAAATTTCCTCTTTTTTTTTTTTTTGTTGTTTTTGTTTTTTTTAAATGGGTTCGTAGGTATTTGGAGCAGCCACTGGGGGGAGCTGGCCCAGCTTTGGTGGGGGTGGGGGTGGGGGGGGCACGGAGGAGGGGAAGAGGGGAGGGGGGGGTTGCGTGCTTCCAGTGCTGAGTTTTAATACCAATGAGTAAGAGTTGGTCATGTGGGGGGCGATCGGAGAAGAGCACAGTGTCAGACAGCAGCACACGTCTATATAAAGGGGACATGAGGGGGTTAAGACATCAGCTTTTTCGAAGAGTCGGAGAAGAGTCTTCGTCCTGGATCTGGATCGGTGCTGTTTGATATCGTGGCAGACGTCCCCCTCCTCCCCCCTCTTCCCTCCTCCCCAAGCTCTGTCACGTGATGCAGAGAGGGACACAGAGAGAGAGACAGAGAGAGAGAGAGATGTTTCAATAGTCTCATCGCAAAAAAAAAAAAAAAGCCCAAGCTCGATGTGCAAATGGAGTGTTCTCGGCTCTTTTATTTTTTCTTCCCCATCCGGGGGCCGAGAGGACGTGGAGCCTGGGGTGTGTGTGTGGGGGGGGGGGGGGGTGTCAGAGGTCACCGCTGTTTGGATTTTTAAAGGCAACATTTTGTGGCTGCGGAGAAGCCTGACCAAAAAACAAAAAAAAGAAAGAAAACAGTCAGACAGTTTGACTCGCTTCTATACAGTCACAGTGTACAGTTGAGATACAAGTGGGAGGAGGAGGGCGGGAGATGGAGGGGGGCGAGGGAGGGGAGTTCAGTGTCGCCTCCTTTTTGTGTTTCTTTTCAATGTCACATTAGTTTAAAAAAAAAAAAAAAAAAAAAAAAAAGGAAAATCCCTTATCCCCCTGCATAAAATAAGACTTTGGCAACTGTTTTCTTTTCAGTTCGTAGGAAAAAAAAAAACAAGTCAATGGAAAATCGTCTTTTTTTTTTTTTCTTTCTTCCTTCCTTTAGCCTGCCGCTCACATCCACAGTGAAAAGAGCTACGTTACGTCGAAGTTGATCGTTGAGAAGAGGCGAGGAGGTTAAAAAAAAAACAAACCCAACAACAACAAAAAAAACAAAAAACAACTGTGAGCTGCAGCAGGACTCCAGGGTGAAAAACTGATGATGATGTCAATGCCCAAAGAAACAAAAAAGCATGACAGTTGAGGCTACAAAGTCCAAAAAGAAGGCCCCCCACATGCACCCCCACCCTGGTACTGGAGTGGGACGTGGGGTTTAGTTTGAGTTAAGTGTGTGTGTGTGTGTGTGTGCGCGTGTGTGAGGGGTGAGAACTTTTTTTTGTTGTTGTTGTTGTTTTGTTTTTAAATGGAGGAGCGGACAGTCCTGCTCCGTAAGAACAAACACACACACACACACACACACACAGCAACAGTGTCTTGGTGCTCCTTGTTGTTTATTAGCTGGCACACCGGTGTGGGTTTTCTCATTGGCACAGAGGGTTTTTATGATGAAGGCGGAGCTACTGATCCCCTGAGAGGCACAGCGGGAGAGTTGTGATTGGTTAATGCAGAAGGGCGAGTGGGTGGAGTTAAGAGTGAGAGTGTGTGTGTTTGGCGAAGGGATAAAAGAGAGGAGGGGAGCAGTGTTATTCTTTCTGATCAGTAGCTTTGTGTCGTAGTTTGCAGGACACGGTTTGCATTTCAAGATCACCTCTTGGCGTTTTTTAAAAAAAAACAAAAAACAAAACAATACGACAGCGGTCTCACTGGCTGCTGTCGGTGTTCTCCACCAATGAGAGGGCTTGTAATGGCGGCTGCAGCAGCTCCCTTTTGTATGTCTTTGGTGGGAGTTTGGGGAGTTGTGGGCTGGAGTTGTGGCGTGGGGGGACGGGGGGAGCGGTGATGGGGACAGGTAAAGGGCACAGGCTGTTCTGGCTGGCGCTGAGCGGGCAGCTCCGCCTGGGGATGCGAGGCGACGGCGTGCTGGGAGGGGTGTTCGGCGAGCTTGGCGAGCTGCTGAAGTCCCAGTGGTAGCGGCCCACGGGGGAAGGCTGCAGGTTGAGAGGGTAGTTGATGAAGATCTCCGGGGGCCGCTGGGGCACCGGGGGAGGCGTGTCCGGCAGAGGGTCGCGAGGAGGAGGAGGCGGCGGGCTCGGCAGGGGGCCGTCGCTGGGGCCGTTGTAGACTGGCGGTCGAGGCTGGTTCCTGGGCAGAGGAGGGGGCAGCCGGGGAGGGATGGCTGGGGGGCTGTCGGACCTGGAGCTCAGCTGAGACACAGAGACAGATGTGTCAATATCAAATATTCCTCTGCTCGTATTAAACACGTCACTGCTGCTATTAACCCAAAACCACATCGACATAGTCTGTTCCAGAAATAAGAAATCCCACTGACATCTGTAACAACACAAATAACCAAAACTCCAGACCAGTATGTCCTGTCTTTCACTCCAGATGTTCAGATAAGACTAGAAAAAAACTCCCCAAACAAACAAAAAAAAACAATCAAATACCGTATATTCCTGTTTTTAGCAAACCTTTAATGAACCCTATTTCCCATAAGCCCTAGATGATTGCGGATTAAATGTCAAATCTCAACAAAAGAGGCGAGTCCATGAGCGAGTTGGGAGCGTCTAATGTCTCATAACAGCAGGACAGAGAGGAGCGAACGCTGAGCAGATTTTTAGAGAGCAGAGAAAACAGATTAAGAGTTGAGAACTTTATATTAAAAGAGAGCGTTGGAGAATCTTAAGGACAAAACGCAGTGGTGATGACACAAGTAACCGTGTGATACGTGACAAACAGCCACAGCTGGTTTCACTCCCCTCTCTCGACTCGTGTCCCGTCTTTCTACACATTAAGCGCCAAAAAAATAATCATTAAAAAAAAAAAAAGCTCCCAAACAAGTTAATTGTTGTTAAAGTTTGTTGAAATCACAAAGATTTCAATTTTTAAAGCTTTTGCTGTAGTGGATGCTGATTTTATGTTAGAATATAAACAGGAAACTCCAGAAACACGCTACATAGTTTCAGAAAGAAAACACTGAATGAGACGTTGCATCGAGTTACAGAAGCCGGATGTGACGTCAAGACTCTCTAAAATGAACTTTGTGGACGCATTCATATCGTTGTTCATCCAAGTTTCACTATGAGAATGATGTTTGAACTCATGCTTCAGTGGGACTATTATCCTCCAAAGGCAAATCAAATCTATTTGATCAGTGTAATTTGTAATAACTACATCTGGGTTTATTTAACAGGTTTCATTCCAGTTGATTTATGGGTTTTTTTTTACCAGATAAACATTTTGATCAAAGTGCCCCTTTAGTCCAATTATCCAAAACACACCTAAAATAAATTGTTCCTCCCGAATAACTTAATTCTTTAACTGCTGATGTCTGAGATATTTACTCAAAAGTCATGTGTGACAGGCAAACTTACACTCAATATTTTTAAAAACAGAATTACATCACTTACTATTTCTGTGCTAAAAGGTTTCTCAGCCATCTTGAATCTCACCACAGATACGCTAAACCCAATCAGGCTGATATGATAACGTGTGTAACTCTAGAAAATGATGAGCTGCTTCTTACTTTAGCTTCAGACATCGCGTCCTTCCTTCGTGGCGGCAGAGGAGGCGGCTTCAGCAGCTCCTCTCCGAGCTGGTGGAGGCTGCCACAAGACACAGACTGAAACTCTGAGATGAAGAGAAACACACACACACAGGGAGTTAAAAAAAACAACAAAAAAGCCGCATGTATGAAGAATCAAGAACATGCCCTGCTTAAGAATAACAACACGCTGATCGCAAAATACTAAAAAAAGCGGTTTGTGTGGTGACAGTGTTTGCGTGAATAAATGCAGCAGAGAGCACTTGGGTACAAAATTAAAGACTCACTTGAAGGCGGAAGGAGAACTGTAGCAAATATGGAGTTGCTACCTGTAAAGTTCAAAACAGACAGAAGATGAAGATCTAATTTCACAAGAAAGGTGCAAACTTTACCTTTTGCATCAGTGTTTCAAACGTTCCGTGTTTAAATGTCGACAGTTCTTTAAAAACACTGTAAACATTTGTAAAAACTTGATATTCGACTTTCGTACAGACGTTAAGAAGCTAAAAACTTTCCCTGTCTTGATTAGAGATGTAAAACATTTCAGTTATTATCCCAGAAACCGACCGATGTGGCCGACGGCTGTGAACTCACCGCCGTAGGAGCTGCTGAGGTCGTGCTCCATGAAGACTGAGCTGAGGTCAGAGGAGGCCGACTGTGGTGGCGTTGGCGTGTTCGGAGAGGTGGGCACGGACGCCGACGCCGGCGTCTCCGGCTCGGTTTCGGCGATACTCCGGAAGGTGATCTTATGGGGCGGCTCCCTCTCCAGGGGGACCGGATGACCCTTCAGGGTGCCAGAGGTAGACGTTCGCACAGGCCGGATCCCTGGTGATTTCAGATTGTACATGGTCTTCCTGGGCTGCAGGAGGAGAGACGAGAGGCGCTGATTCAACTGTGGGAGCTTTATCTCAAGTATAAGCTCATTCATTTTGAAAAACAACATAATTTCCTCAAACGCCAACGTCTTATCTCAGAAATCAGCACTTTCAGGCTTGTTTTGGCAAATTTGATTAAACATTACAGCAGGGAAATCATTACAAATTCCACTAATTCCCCCCCTCCCCTCCCTCCCTATCCTCTCACTTGGTGTGTCAGTCTAAATTACACAAGAGTAATCTGTAGTGTCACCACATGTTCGGTTTATGCAAATATCTGTCAACAGGAAGTGAGCTGAAACTCATGTAACTGTTCTAGCAAAGAAACTGAACTGTTCGCATCGAGATCTGTGTGATTTTTTTTTTTTTTGAGTGTAACAGAGACTTATGAATTTCTTAACTGTCTGTTTTCAATGTTTGGAGCAACACAAACAAGACTGAACCTCCATTTAAAGTGGACGTGTCATGCCCATCTTCAGGTCTATATTTATAGTCTGGGGCACTACTTGAAATATCTTTGATTATTTACAGTTCAAGAAACTCCTTGTTTATCTTACACTGGCTCTTTATGCAGCCTCTGTCTGAAACAGGCTGTTTTAGCTCCTGTCTCATTAAGACCCCCCCCACCCCCCCACCCCCTCCTGATGAGCCCACTCTGTTCTGATTGGCCGTCTCCACTTCCAGACGCTACATAAACAAACAGTAGCAGCAGGATCTCACTTCTTTTTATTTTTCTTGTTTTTTTTTTTTTTATTATTTTTATTTTTTTTTTTACTCGAAATGGAAACTTCTCAAATACATCCGTTCATGTTAAAAGCCGAATCTGATACGAAATATGAAAGAGCGGACAATGCTAACAACAACTCGTGGAGCAACAAAGCTACAGATCAGATGTCCGTTTTTTGGTCCTGTGTGAACCAACTTCATCCTGAGGAGGAAGTAGAGGTAACTTTGCAAATGAAAACTTAACTTCTAACTTTCAGGGAGTTTTTACAAATGTTCACCTCAAGTTTTGGACTTTTGACCTTATCTAACATCGACATCTGACATTATAACAAAATAAAAATAACAGTAAATCACAAAAAGCTTATGTCCTCTACATGTCAGCAAGTAAAACCAAGACTATATGCACGGCTAGATAACGTGAGAGGTAAGTGACTAAATATGTTTGTCTGTTTTTTTGTGATAAAATCATTTAACTGCTGCAAACTACTGCAGAGGACACCTGTGTTTATAAAGCTCTTCATTTCAGCTCTTACTAATACTTAAGAATAAGAGACGTAAATGTCATCCAGTGGCAACAGAAACTAAAAGTAATTATCAAGGATCTAGAGAATGACTTTTTATGCCAATCTGCAGAAAAAGTGCACTTGAAACAGGACAAAGAACTGAAAAAATACCCCACCATATATCGCTCCAACAATAACGAAAACTCCCTTACAGAGGAAACACTTACAAATCGAGGAGCCTGTCTGCAGTTCCTTGGCTCAATCTCCAGAGACATGTTGAACAGGTAGTCAGAAAACTCCTTCTCACCCCTGTTTCCCATCGGGTTCAGGTTCTCAAAGAACTTCTGTGAAACAAAAACAACACACGTTTTGAGTCCAGGTTCTCTGTGTTGTAAATGTTAAAAAAAAAATGCAACAAATACAAAAATTACGAGCACCCACCCTGATGTCGTGCTCCACCTTCAGGCAGTAGGGCTGGTTCTGATACTGCTGGATCTCTCCGGTGATTTCCGCCACTTTCCTCCTCTTGCTGAAGTTGATCAGCTCCTTGCTGTGACGTTTGAGGAAGTCCGGGTTGCCTTCCTCCGTCTTCAGGATGTTGGTTAAATAGATACCTGAGGATGAAGGGAAAATGTCGACAGCGGTCAAGAAAAATAAAACACTTAAATAAATAATAATGATACAGTTTGATACTGTTTGGTGGTTATATTTCAAGTATTTTTCGGTCAGCTTCACACTTCAACTGCAGTACATTATGTGCACACTGTCACACTGTAGAAGACTTACCAAAGAAAGGCACACAGGGTGGGTTTATTGACTTGAGTTTAGCTAAGTATTTCTTAAAATGGTCCTGGCTCAGTTCCACAGCTTCTTCCAGGATTTTCTTTTTCCTCTCTGGTATTGCCTGCGGTGTAGGAGGGAGAAACAGTCCCATAAATCAGGTTTTTAAATCACCAGCTCGGTTTCAAGATCGAGCGGTCGACAGGACCAACACACATGCAAAAACTATGAATAGCAGAATTATTTTCATCTCTTTGGGGTCAGATGGTTTTAATAATAACTATCATAAAAGTGAAAATATGCATCAAAAATTCCTCAAATTCTTTTTTCTGCTAAAGATACGCGAGCAGTCGTAGTTTCTTTCCGATCGCTGCGAAAGCTTCGCTCACCTCGAAGGTGTGGTCGAGCCTGTAGACTGGGACTGAGTTGATGGCACTGACCACCTCCAGGACGCCGTTGAAGTTGTTGAGCTCCTGGAAAACCTGCAGAATCTCTATGACCCGTGTCAACACCGCCACCCTCTCCTCAAGGTTCATGGTCTCTACAATGCACCTGAAACACACACACACACAGTTACAGATATTCTGTCTCTCCAGGACTCTAAAACCAACGTTTTTTTTTCTTCGATTTGTTTCCTGACACTCACTTTTCGAACCACAGCGTGAGGTTGGTGGTGTGACGGATCATACGGAGCAGGTTCGGCGAGTTCTTCTCTTTGTCCTCTTTGGTCCAGACGCTGCCGACCAGCTCAGACGGCCGTACAGCTCTGTGGACGAAGCGTTTGTATATTGAGACAGGCAACACCAGATTACACCAGTTACAGGAAAACCGACAATCCGATAACAGATTTCATTCCTGTGAAAACTGATTACGCCGCTGCGTTATCAGTGACTCACCTGTAGAGCTCCGACTCGAGCAGAGTCAGCTGGCGGGCGATCTCTATGGGGTGAAGGGTCATGAGCTCGAACGTGTCCACCTGGCCCGCTCTGCAGATGTGCCACTCGATGGGAGGAGGCGGGCTCTCGAAGGTGATGTTGTGACTGATGCCATTGGATTGTGTCTGCAGCTTCCTCTTGATGATCTTATTGATGGACTCCACCCACTTTCTCATAGACTTGCCTACGAAGGAAACACACATAAAGCATATAGTAAACATTTCAAACCATGTCTACACTTTCTCCAGCTCATATAATAACACTAATTTGATGCTGCTGTTACTTTCTATTGTGTTTCGCTGTATTTAGCTGAGTTTTACTGGTAAAAAACTACACAGAGTAACAGAGACAGCATCAACAACCCCTCAAACACCAGATTCTTCACACACACACACACACACACACACACACACACACAAAAAAAGTTCACTCATTAAACATCAGCTTCTGACCAAATAAAACCTGTGTGTGTGTGTCGTTCTGACCTCGGAGTTGAATTTTGCTAATGATGTATTCCTCTAATCGACTCCGCAGCTCCGAGTCGTTTTCAAAGTCGTAGAAATGGTGTTCGACCCACTGACGGAAAACGTTGAGGACCCTGTGAAGCAGAGACGGGTTAGTGATAATTCATTAGAAGTTCAGCTGTAGTTCCACTTTCGATTTCAAGTATTTATGAGGAAATTTCAACTGAAAATATATTTTATTGCTGCGCAGTCGCTCAGTTACATAAGAAACCCACTTTTTCCACATACTCGAGCGGCCAGACATTTGACGTTTGACCAAACCGTTTACTTTTAGAAGAAATCGCATTAATAATCCATCCATTGTGTAATCCTCACTGTGGTCAGTTAACATTCTTTAAGAGTAGATACTTAAAAAAAGGGGAAACAGCAGGAACATGTGCTTTAAAAGGGCAAAAGCCATGTCTGAGGAGATATTTTTACCTACTTTGAGTATCCTGATTTAGAAATAAACAGTGGGACCACATCACTCTGTTTATTAAACTATAGACCACCCAAGCTGCAGGACAAGTTCCTTCATTTTTTTTTTTTTTAAATAAAAAATGCTGTCCTCATTTATCCTTAAAAAGTCAAAGTGTTGTTCATATTAGGTGATTCACTTCTGACTTAATGCCATCTTCTAATGTTACTAAAAGTAATGTTCCTGTAGAGGATATACAGCCTAGAAACCACAAAACTGATACCTCTCAACGTGTGTTTGAACTGGTCCTGTGACTAAAAGTTTTAGAGGTTTTTTTTTTTTTTTACTGCAGCTGCCCATAACTACAGCAGCACTGCAGTCCAATACTGAGGAGCTCATAGTTTTTAAATGGTACTTACAGGACTATTCTTGACTCTGTTGCTCCTTATAAGGAGACAAAGTCTAATACAAAAGTAATTCTGTGGTTCAGTGAGAACATTCAGGCCTTAACAGGAGACTTTAAAGGAGCCAAACAACAACAGGAGGCAAAGAGACACTAAATCTTTTGTGTGGCAGTTTAAAAAGGACAAGGTTTCTTAATTTGTTCTTAATTATTTTAGGGCTGTGATGCTTTACTAATTCACTGACATGGATTTTAAAAAAGGTGCTATACAAATAGTGCAAATGCAAACTCAGTGATAACCACTTCAAACATCTTCTTTAAAAAAAAAAGAAAAAAAAAAAAAGGAGACAAACTCAGAAGTTTCTTTAATGTTAATAATGTGTATCGATCTGCTGCCTTACGGGAACCATCAACCGAGGCAGGATCAGCTGTGATTGGACGGTTGTCGTACCTGAGTTGGACTGGTTGCACATATTCCTTGCGGAACCTCTGGAGCTCGGCCGCCATCGGCTGGTCGCCGTTCCAGAGAGCCTGTCGGTCCTCCTCAGTCGGTTCTGGCTCAGGGATCTCGATCCTGGAAGAAAATATGATCAGACATTTTTAAGATGTCAGGGCAACCGCGATACCTCATATTTGTCTCAAAATGTGAAGACAGATGTTCTAGGTAAACATACCTGTCTATCAGCAGGGTGAGAAGCTCCTGTGGTTTGCAGAATGATCGGTATGTCGTGAGAAACGTGCGCACAAAGTTGGGATCTACAAAGAGACGAGACCGTTAGACAATGAGGGGGAAAGTCAAAATGCATCTTTTGCAAATTGAACATATTACAAGTGTCTTTCTACGCGAAGATCTATTCCGACATCTTACCAGCATACATGTGGTAGGTGAGCCTCTCTATGAGCTTGACGACTGTGCCGGCTTTAATGATGGGGATGCCTGTTTTGCTCTGAACTTTGTCTTCAAAAACTATATTCTCCTCAGAGTCCTGCACGGCAAAGCGGTAAACTCCAGGGGAGGGCAGTCTTAGAGGATGTGCCTGTTCCTCGTGCTGCAACACTGTGTCTAACATGCGATCCAAAGTGGAGCGGTACTGCAGAGTCACCAGCGCCGCCATCCACGACGCTTTCTCTTCCGCTGTCCGTGCACAGAAAACCGCACAGTTTTCATCTTTGCCTATCAGTTCAAAGGCGTGCCGCAACTCCGCCGAGTCCTCGCGGTCCACGATGCGGATCTTCCTCAGCACGAACTTCTCCTTCAGGCGGTACTCCGCCCCGCTGCCCGACCCCGGCAGCCGTGAACTCTGATTGGCCTTGCAACTGATCATCAGGCCGTCGAACAGGAAGTTGTGTCGCTCGTGCTTGGCGCCCGCTCGTAAAAGCGGGCCCTCCAGGATGAACTCGCTGCAGCACTGACCGATGTCCTTCCCCTCCCAGCCGTCGATGCTCTTCTGGATCTCGTTCATGCGTTTGATGGCTAGTTGTTTGCTACGAACCTGTCTGCTGTACAGGCGGTACATGGGCTCGCTGCGAGGGAGAAGTGAAGCTCGGAGTCAAAAAAACGGAGCCACAGAAATGTTGCTAATAATAAACAAATAAATGATGGTTGTCTGGACAACCGCAGGTGGCTGGATGTGTTTGTTGTACAAATGTTTGACTGAGAAACGCTTTGTTATAATGCAAACGCAGCTGTTTTAAATACATTACTGCCATTTGGTCGGCGGAGACTCACCCTGGTTTACGGCGGGGCAGGTGCTTGGCATAGATGCGCTCCACGCTACACTGAAGGTTTAGCAGCGCTGTGATCGCCTGTTTCAGACATTCTCTGTCATCTTGGTCTTCACTGCGCTCCTGAAGTTGCTGTAAAGTTGCAGAAAACACAAATCAGATATGTCGACGCAACTCATAACACTGTACGGAAGTTTATAGATGTTTCGACATGTCAAAAAGCTGCGTAAAGGCACAGGTGTAATTAATAACAATAATAACAACTGTGTTATTGGAACTGAGCTGTTGTTAATGTTATGAGTTACACCTGTGCTTTCACTGCTGTAACGAGTCTTGATGTGTTAAAGGTGCGTTAAAATTACACGTCTAAGATTTGATCACAATTCCAACCAGTTAACATTTTATCGTCCGAGCCAATCAAGTTCATTTTTGACCCTGTTCGTTATGTCCATGTGAGAAAGAGTAGTGGTGTAGTGGTGGCAACAAGTTACAGAAAGAGAAAAATTCAATTACAAGTCAGAATATTCAAAATATTAAAGCTTAACTGGGACTTAAAGTTGAAATTGATACACTGGTTTAAGGAACATCTTACTAAAAGATTGCAGCTGAAAATGAACACTGGTACATTTACAGAAATGTGGATTAATGTACATTGTCCTTATAATTATAATCATAAAAAAAGTAATGTTGAGACTTTATTGCGATGTATGATATAGCTGATGGCAAATAAATAGAATAACTTGTTTCCTGCTATAAAAACAGCACCAAGGCTTCTCTAAACAAACACTTTGACACAATATTCAGTTGTATTTTAAATATATTCAACCAGGTTATTTATCATTAACTAGGGTTTAAATCAATAAGACACCAATAAAGAAGGAAAAATGTAATAATTGTTCAAAAGAAACTGAAGTCAGGGAGAGAACGAGTCTCATCATTGATCAGAACTGTCGCTGTGTGTCAGGACGAACCTGTAGTAGCTCAAAGTAGTGCATACAGTGATACACTGGGACCATCATCAGCTGTGGAAGGACATACTGGACCGCTTCTTTGAAGCCTTCTGCGACTGACTGGAGAGACAAAGACACATAAGAAGTGTTAGTGATATATGAGAGTAAAACATCATGAACAGATTTAAACAACTGTAATAATCTCGACTAAGCATGTGATCGAGGAGAATCTCATTTTAGGAGAAGATTCTCACCCACAATTTTAACGATGGCAGATGAAATCCAAGCTATAACTGGGATTTATTTAATGAAAATTTTCTTTTGTGTCTTTAATCCAAGAAGCTAAAAAAGACACAAAACAAAATCCAGATACAAACCACCATAAAAAAGGACAAGAACGTACCAGTTTATACAAAACTTATACAGAACTTTTAACCTCAGCTTTCATTTTCACTTCTAAATAAGTGGTTTAGAGGACTGGATCTGTTTAAAGCTGTCAAGAGGCTGTTTGTGTTTTGTGGCCCCTTTGGAAGCTATTGTTAAGATGCATCTGGTATTGTTCAAATGTCTTGGATGCAAGCAAGTAAAATGTGATCATAACTGACAGGCGCAATGATGAAAACTACAGAAATATGTCCCAGAGTTTAAGAAACCAACAGAAGAAGAAAAAAAAATACTGCTAAAATTCACAAGTGAGTGAAAGAAGAGAACCGGTCAATTCAAATGTGTACGTTTCAGTTTATAAATGAGTCTCAATTAGATCAGACGTGAGGCCAGAGGGTGACGAGTGATGGATGCAGGGGAGGGAGGCGAGGGGAGGGAGAAGCGGTTGACCGAGTAAGGCTGCAGAGTAACCGGAGAAGAGGCCGTCATAGTATCCATTTAAATCTCCTGTTCCCCTGATAGACGACTCAGAATCAATATGCTAGTACTCAGACTCCACAGCAGTGGCCACACTGTCTGCGTGGAGAGAAGGAGCTCAGGGAGGAGAGGGAGAGGAGAGGAGAGGGGAGGAGAGGGTGTGTGTGTGTGTGTGTGTGATGCACACTGATGGACAGCCGAGGAACAATGAACTAAGTTTAGATTTTAATATGTCAGCATCCTTCAGGTTTACAAACATGCGTTATGGCTGCATATTTAGATTTTACTAATGAAGAAACCAGTTAATTTTAGTATTTTCTCTTAAATAAATGACTCCAAACAGTTGCAGATTAATTTAGTCGCTCGATTAGTTGATTAACAGACTAATTGTTGAGTCTCTCGTTTCTAACGTGTTGTAGTTAACTGTGTTTCTAAAATGCAGTTGCTGCTGCAGTCGAGAACATTTTCACTGCGGAGGCGATGCGAAAGTGTAATTTAACTACATTCTGAGTAGTTTTAAAATGTGTCTAATGTGATTTAATTTATATTTTAGGAAGAAGCACTGAATTTCGGCTGACAGGACCTTCTCCACAGTTACTCTGTCCTTCTGAAACTCCAGACGCATTCACGACTGCATCAATCTGTCTTTGTACAAGAAAATACTCAAAACTCACCTTTTCAAACTGATTTTAGTGTTTGATTAAATGTTTTTTACGCTACCTCATGTCTTCAGTGTGTTTTTAGCTATCTAGCATCTTTTTAAAATTGTGTAAAGTGTCTTTTAATAACTTTAAAATCGCTCTATAAATAGAATATATTACTATTATTTAGCTTAAAAGAACAGTTGAGCAAATTGACATTTTTACACTTCAGACTGTGAAGAAACCTGTTTCACAATGTTCTCCAGTTTTTATGGTGAACTAATTTTTATATTTAAAAACAGACAGGTGTGAGAGTCGTATCGATCTTAAGCAAATTTCCCAAAATGTCAAATACTTTTCATACTTTTAAGAAGAGAGAGAGAGAGAGTAGTTTCAATTTTCTTCCCAAACATTAATGATAGTCATCATGTAACTCTGACACATGTTTGGCAGCTGTTTCGCTTGTTTAATCCGAGCTGGCTTGTGTTGCGTTATGGTTTTACAATGAAGTCATAGTTGACAAACCTGCTGGGATTAGAGGAGGATTCCCGTCATGTAGTCCTTCCGACTAACTGGAACCTGACTGATATATTGTCTTCTTGACACAGATATCAGTTTCGGCTCTTGTTGACTGTTACAAAAAGATGTTTTAGAGCTTTATATTTGACCCTACTTCATGTTTACTTTTTATTTATAGTACAGTTTTCCTATATCAATACAATATCTAATTAACAGTGACATTATCTTACATTTACTTGCTTTTTATATAGTTAATTGTATAAAATATATTTGTCACAGCTGTTGAACAACCAGGTGTCCTCACAAAACATTGATATCAATATTTAGCTTAAAAATCATTTGAGCTCAACTTCTTACCGCATTGATCAGACGTGTGAAATGCTGCATATACACGTCTGATTTGAGCAGGTAAAGCTGCTTTAAAGTTTTTTTTTTCTTTCACCATCAGTCACTACACGCCATGCATCATTGTGGCAGCAGCCTAAATATAAAACACAGAGTGCAGCAGGAATACGACAGAATGACTAGAACAACGTGTTCCTGTTTCACAGGAGGTACAGGACGGCTTGAACCCATGTCGTGGTCTTTTGCCGCCTTAATTCACAGCTTATTTTCAACATGAAATGTGCCTTTGGCCAACCCCCCCTCCCCTCCCCTGCCCTCCCTCCACCTCCTCCTCCTCCTCCTCCTCTTCCTCCTCCTCCCCAGGAGAAAAATGGCCCGCAGTGTGGCTGCCTGTTCTATTTTTAAAAGGCGATGTAATTTACCCACAATACCAGACGCTGCAGAGTGCAGGGGCTGAGTGCTCGACAGACACATCTATCTGACAGAGAGCGGCGAGGGAGGGAGGGAGGAAGTCAAGAAGGATGGAGTGAGAGAGATGAAGCACATGTAAAGAGACAAAAGCTGAAGAGGTAGAAAGGGAGGCACTTATAATACGGCAAGCGCTGTGACAGTTGCGCATTTGGACCAGGTGTTGTGGAGAAAAGTGTTCATGATATGACGCGGCAGCAGGTCAGAGATGAAACACAAAGTGAGAGATGCTAAAATGAGATTAGCTCCCGGTACAGAAAGGGGGCAGGAGCTGATGGATAAAAAAGGGGTGGAAGGTTTGTGTGTGTGTGTGTGTGTGTGTGTGTGTGTTGGGGGGTTTCATATGGGAGACTGGTAGAGAGACACCATTACACCATCTGCCCCTGGGACCACTGACGTCCAGCAAACACACAGACAGACACACACACAGTAGAGTAAAATGGATTTGCAAAGCAACACAATACGTTTAGGTCTTTTTTTTAAGCGAATATGACAAAAAATATCTTGTTTTAGCTTCTTAAATATGAATATTTGCTGTTTGTCTCTGTTTTCTATGATAGAAAACTAACTATCTTTGAGGTTTTAGACAGTTTGAAGCTATTTGAAAATGTTACATTGACCATTTTTCACTGTTATCTGACATTTTATTGACCATCACTTGTACTCACTTTATTAATAATTTTTTAAGCCTCAGACATTCATCAGGAAAAAGTCAACATTTTTAAACACTTCATGACGGGTGAAACCTTTGATATTGTGACATTTTATCAAGCGAGCGATTAATCGAGAAAATAACTGGCAGATGAATCGATAACGGAAAATAACTCTTAATAGCAGCCCACAATCAGAAATCCCCCATTTCTGATTCATAACACAAAAACCACAAAACATGTTTTAATATAAAAACATGATGGTTATATGATGGACTACAATTCATTTCAGAATGTGTGTGAAAAAGATTTTATATTTTCTACATTTTTTTGTGTTTTTTCAATACCAATCCATCATTTTTCTACTCAAACACAGGTGTATTGACACAAATTAGCCTTCTTGATGTTGTACAGTATGTGTATATATACATATAGTATACATGTTATACTTTGTTTTTTAAGTAAAACAGCAAATAAAACAATGCAAGTCGTTTTTAAAAGAATACTGTAGTGCTATCAATACGCTGCACAAAAACAACAACTTTATTTTTAACTCCTGCGCCCTTTTCCCTCACTCTCATACAATGAGTATATGAAAATAAACACTGGGTGTGGGTAATCAGAAGACAGTGCCAGCAGTGTTGATATAACTGGGGTTAAACTGGTGGTTTGAGGGTAAACACAGCGAGGCCTCAACCTGAGGTTCAGTCAGTCAGTCAGCACTGTTTCTGACTTTTTTTTTTACGACGCTACCAGACCACGAAGATTTTCAGTATGTCTACAAGTAGATCTATTAAAATAAATACTTAATATCCAGTAAACCTTGAAGATCCCACCTCACACTGTAAATACTGCTGCGAGTTTGGAGCTCTGATGTTGCTTTATGTGAACAGTCGGACTCATTGGTCCTTGGCCTGAGAAAACACCAGAAAATATTTCATCTTCAAAGGCTGCCAAACTGCACCCCGTTGAGCATAATTCAATGCTATTCTTGTGAGGAATGTCCAAATAAAACAATGCAGCAGCAGCGAATAAACTGTACACAGGACGCCGAATATGTCGTGACATGCCCTCAAACGATATCGGGAGGAATTCCACGAGGCACCCAGGTTAACTTCAAAGCAAAACAGGAACAAATAATGAAACACTGTTTGCTTGGTGTAAACACATAAGTGACCTACTTGTACTTTCATATTAAAAACAAACAATGTTTTTTTTTTTTTCTTCTTTTCATTTTCATGGTATTTTCTGGTTTATAAGAAAGGTTGACGTCTGAGAATGACATGAATCAGTCGAAGGAGGAGTAGATGTCTCAAACTTTAGCCCACCAGCTAACAAAAGTATTGACAAAAATACTAAATTCTGTGTATAATTACTTAATATCAATCACTTATTTAACAGGAGAAGGGATATTTACCTCAGATTCTTCTTGAAATCTGCATGATTTTTTTGTAAATGTGTCAAACTCTGTATGATAATAACGGCAGGTTACAGGTGACTCATGCTAAAATGTGAAAATCATGCAAATCTACTGGTTTCCATTGTTTTTTCCCTATTTTTCTGTATATCTAAACAAACTCCAACGACCTGGAAGTTATCAAATCAAGTTCCTGATTTGCCCGAACTCAAGCGACAAGCTGCGATCAAACGTCTCTGAGGTCGGTTTAAACGTCTTACCTGGAAGTAGAGGCCAGCGGTTGGTCGTGCCATCAGGTTGTTGAAGTGCTCGTGGAAATCCTTGCTGAGGATATCCTGAGACAGGGTCTCATAGGGGTCGAACGCCTGCTCCTATAGACCCGAAGAGAATAATTCAACATTTAATGATTTACACCTTTGTCACAATATTCTTATATAACAATGAGGACGATGCTTAGATGGATGAAGTATTTCTTTTCAGAACAGCTGTACACACAGTGAATGCTGCATATAAAACTGTACTTGTACAGCGTTTGTGGGTCGTCAATATGGAAAGAGACGGGAAGAGACATGTGTTTGGATATCAGTGTGCAAAAACTCTGAGGTCTAAATCATCCATCTCTCCCCTCATTATCTCTCCCCTCACAACAAGTCCAATCAAATGTGAAGGATTTGATTTAAATCCCTCTTGTAGCTGTAAACTGCTCAAATATTCTGATTCGCTGGGAAACACGTCACATTACAGAAGCTAAAGATGCTCGCACTTCAGTTTTATGGGGCCTTTTTGAGTGTTTCCGTTAGCAACTGAACAGATGAGGTTTATTCTGCATACAAGAGCGCACACACATTTTTCAAGAAGTGCCAGAAGTGTTTAATGAAGCTATATGCTATTTGTTTACATTACTTTAAATGTTAGTTAATATGACTTCAATAGATTAAATCTCACAAAGAAAAATCAATTTTTTTATTTCTTCCTTTTAAAAGAGTGTGCTTGAAAATCTATTTGATGCTGCTGATTGTTTGCTCAGAGGTGCAACGACGTTGTGCAGCAACTCTCAAGTTACGATGAAGATCTTTTCATCGTCACGACACCACAAATAAATTCTCAACCTGTGGAAAACATAGGTAGTAAACAAGCACCTATGTTGTTATTTACAATGTCAATTAGGGATGACAGGAAGTGAGGGGAGAGAGTCGGGGGAACAAAGGTCCCCAGTCAGACTCAAATAGGTGTCGTTGCAGATCGTGGTCTTGGAATCTTCAAACTACCAAATTTTCAAAGGTTTTCCTGTCAGAAACGCTCCGTACCTCTGCTAGATCCTCAAAGCAGCTGCCCACCAGCGGATGTGGGCTGCCGTCGGCTGTCATCTCCACGGCGTCCTCGATCAGTCCGAGCAGCTTCACGCTCAGCTCGTGGATGTCCAGGATGTTACTGAAGATCACCTCCACATCCTGCACAACATGGCATCAAGAGAGATCATCAAAAAAAAAAAACATGCTTCACTGTGAAAAGACCGACTGCAGGGGAGGAGTAACTATGACTCATTTTTGTAAATGAAAATATGCAGAAAGGTGACAGATTAAAAGATCTATTGTTTCTTCATTTATAAGCACTTGTGTAATTGAGAGAAATCCGGTTAAAGCACAAATCAGAGAACTTGTCAACATTACGCTGAAATAAGCCGATTCCTCTGAAATCTGTGTTTACATGCAGCTGCTCAGTATTTAGAGTTTCTGTCTTTCTCGCTCGGAGCGTCTAACTTGGACTGACAGCACAGTTACAGACCTTTCTTTTACACTTATTTATTTATTTTACACTTTTTCCATTTGAGCTTCATTTTCAGTTTTAGTCTTTTCTGTAAAAATGACGTTAAAAGAAATCACGGATACCACGGAAAACCGACAGTAATCAGGTTTCTTACGTGCAAGTAAACATACTGAATGTGTTTAACCATACTGAGTCTGTAGCCTGGTGTTACTGAAAGAGCTCCCACTTTCAGTCAACCTCTCTTGGATAAATAAATGCTTAAAAAAAAAAAAAAAAAAAATAGTGTCGAGAATGCGCTAAAATCAACAACAACAGGCTCAATTTGCCAGAGGAAATCATTAGTCAAGCAGATGAGAACGTACACAACCCCAAAAATAGCAACAGAGTGATTATTGACTGCTAAAAGTTTCAACTGAAACTGTCCAGTCATTATTTGACCGTAACAGTTTTTTTTTGTTTTTTTTTTTGTCATCCACAAGTAATTTCAGATTATACCGTGTTTCAACATACATAATTGAGGTTATTTTGGCGAGGGCTGCAGATGTTGTTCCTGTCTCAGCATAATTACATGTTCTGCATTCCACTGGGCCTCACAAAGGTTTTATCTTCCTCACCCAAATGATACCACAAATTACCCAACCCAAAATATGCAAAGCCACAGCAGCCCATTAAACTCCCAACTTTCCATTTACTTGCTTCTCAACGCATAGACCCACTCAGCTCAGCTCCCTAACCCCCGACCCTTTAACTCTAGAGCGCTGAAAAAACTGCCGTATAAGACACAATGTAATTAGTAATTTGTTGTTTTTTGGGGGGGGGTTTTGTAACCGTCATGAAGCAGATATGAATGTCCGTTTACTGGATTGGGTCATAGAGCATGGGCGGTGCCTCTGGAGGTGGCACAAAATTGTTTGAGCCTTTAAAAAAAAAAAAAAAAAAAAAGAGGCATGGATATACTGGCAGCTCCAAGACAACCATCTTTACTCACAGATGACTTGAGAGCAACTTGGCACTGCGTTCAGGGAAAGTGAAAGTGGAAAAATATACATAAACCACTGTCAGGCCGTCTCCTTCTGAGGTTTATTAAAATAAAACAAAAGCTATAAAATCTGTGTGGCTTTTTTTTCCCCCTCATTGGTTCTGATTACCAGTTAGCCGATTACAGAGTTTCAATTGTAATATTTAAATGTTCTTAAGCTGGATTTGGCTGAAATTGCTTTATAATTAAGCTCAGTTAGAAACTTGAGTGTTTGTTTATAAGCTGGCTTTAGAGTAAGCTGACCACAGCTTCTGTTTCACCTCCTTCTTTCCTCTGTGTCGAAGGATACAGAGGAGAGAAATACATTGCTGCAAGTTTCATGTGATTTTCATGTGAATTTCAGCAACATGGGACAAAAATCAACTGTTCTGATAATTATTTGCCAAAAATCACCTAATGCAAGCTTTGCAGTTGTAAATATTTGCAGTTTTTCTTTCTCTTATGTGATAATAAACTGAATATTTTTGAATTTTGGACCTTTAGTCAGACAAAACAAACAATTTGAAGATGTTACTTTGGCATTTTTCACAATTTTCTGACAATTTATAGAACAAACATTTAGTTGACTGATTAAGAAAATGATTATTAGTTTGAGTCTTACTATTGATTACAGTTTACTCTGAATTTAATCATTTATTCTGTACAGCAGTATGTTTACATGAGCATACTGAAGTCCTGAAAGCGTCATTCATTCATTTCCTTTCTCACCTGAGGCGTGAAGGTTTTGGGGTTGGACAGGAAGTGATGGCGGAACACTTTGATGATGAGGTCGAGCTCGCGCAGGTACTGCCGCTCCTCTGCGATTTCAAGCCTCACCAGGTCGTCGTACGTGAGCTCCCCGGAGGACGACGGCTCCTCTGTGCACTGCGACATCAACCCGATGTCCTCCTCCTGGTCAAACATGTCCATCAACACCTAGAAGCAAACAGTAGAGGAGAGGAACCCTGAAACAATCGAAAACTATCCCGTCGTCCCCTCGTGATGTTTTGTTTTTACAGCCTGCATTTATTAAACTGGTTGACGTGAATGAGTGTCAGCGGTTACTCACCTTGTCTGCACACATGGACACTTTGATGTCTTGCTGGCTGATTTCATAGTGCCGAATGTTGCCAACATAGTTGCCTGCCAGCTTCAGTATGTCTGCTGATATGTATTCAAGAACGGCCACGATGTACAGGGAAACATGGTAGTCGACTTTATAGCCCAAAACCTCCTGTTGACAAGAAAATAGACGAAAAAAAAGCATATTTTTTTTGTTAAAACTGGGGTCAAACAGCAGTTAAAAATCTTTCCCGGTGTCTGTCTGAAACGGCATGAAGGATCAGATAAGTTCAAGGTACCAGTAATTGAATTAGTCTGAACCAAGCTGCCAAAACAGTATACTAAATTGGATAACGAGTATTTCCCAGCATTTGCCGTAAGTCTCTGGCACTTTCATTAGAGCTGACTAGGTCTCATAAGAATGTTGAACTTCATATCTTTGTTGGGTTGTTCAGGAGTCATTACCTTAAGCAGCGGGTGAATCTTGTCTACAGGGAGGAGTAAGGGGTTTCTCCTCTTGCGTTTCTCAATGGCTGACTGGGCGTCAGAGATCGCCCACTTATCTATTGGGTGGGGAAAGGTTTTCTGGACACGTTCCTGGTGAGAGAGAAGAGAAGGAAATCTTACTTTTTTAAATTTTTTATCTTTGCATTTCAAAAATTGGAAAGGTTTACGACAACTGCATCACACAGACGGAGAGGGAGAGAGAGAGAGGAGAGAAAGAAATTACTAAATTTATATTTAGTGTAGCAAGACTAGCGAGCAAGAGGAGAGGACCTACCTCTACGTCCTGCACGGAGCGAGGCTGGGCCACACACAGCATGTTGAGCAGCTGCAGGATCAGCTCCTCGATATGCTGGAGGGCGTCCTCCTTCGCCAAGAGGTTTGGGTGGACCTGCTTCTGTACCTGAATGATGTTGAAGACAAAACGAGATGAGTTAACAGATACAACAAGCTGGCTAAAAGCGTTTAATGCAATCAAAAAAAGGGAGGGAAAAAAAATGATGGCAGTCTTTAAAGATTTTGATCAGATGTTATTATCCCCTGAAGAAGAAGAAGAAGAAGGGAAGCGCTTTTCTCCTGAACCGTTAACACAACATCAATTGAAACTGTGCAATAGGTGGAACTGATCATTAACACCTGGTATGATGCACGCCAGTTACGATCAGATCATGTTTATATGACGTCAACGCGGCAAGTTCAGACCGTGACTGACTGAAGACACCTTTTCTCGGTTTTAAACCGGCTCATCTCGGTGGTTTTGGATGTTTCAACCCATTAATTACAATTCACATGTAATTTTCATCACAGCTGGTCATTTACCAAAGATCCTATAGGTAGGATCTTTATTTCACAAGAGCATGCAATCAACTTGCAGAGAAATAAAAACACGCTTGACTTAAGTGATTCATCACGGTGAACATGGAGTCGTGTTTATTTTCTGTTCGTTATAAAATCCCGTGCATGTGGACATGTGCTTGTGTGCAGGGACTGTTTTTGTTGCATTCAAGGAAACTAAAACATCAACTTATTAAAGTTAGAAAGTTAATTCAGCAGATTATCCTTTTCACTACTTCCATGTTTGCTTATTGTTTGATTTTCAAAACATCATTTGTGAATTTTTATTGGCAGCTGATTGAAAACTCTCCTGTTTCTCAGATGTTAGTTTGTATTTTAAAGCACAGACGAGGCAAAGCTCTCAAAACAGCTTGAAACTGCGTTGCCATGATGTGACAATAACAATATTTTTGACAAACAAATAAAATAATTAAAAACGGATAAATAGTCACAATGAATGAATTTCTTTCTTGAATTTCTCTCAAGAAAAATCTGAATGTTTTTTTTTTTTTTTTAACCACACTGAAATTAATGGAACGAAAGGCTGCACGGAAGATAGAAAATTCATCGAAAAATATGAAACATATGAAATGTTGGTCTGCAGTAGCATGCATAAAAGATTTGTCATTTTCCGGCTACAATATGCCAATCCGCCAGTCTCCTCCTGTTTTAACTTTTCATGGTGAAGTCTTCATATGTTTTGTTTTACCGGGTCAACGGTCCAAAATCAAAAGATATTTGGTTTATTGTCATGTATGACACAGAAAAGCATCAAATATTCAAATTTGAGAAGCTAAAACCAGCAAATTTTGGGCTTTTTTGTTTAAAAAAAAGCTCCAAATAAATGGATTAAAATGATTATGCAATTATCAAAACAGTTGCCGACAGAGTATGAAATTATGGTGATGGTAATCTATTAAGTGGCTGGTAAAATGTGAACATTCATTAGACATTTGGCCGGTTGACAACAAAGTTAATTATTCACTCTGGTTGCTGATATATTTTCTGTCAGTCGAGTAATCGTTGCAGCTCCAGAAACAGATTAATAATGAAAGTCAGACAGATTTCATGTAGTGAAAACTGTCCAAGTGCTGAAGATATTCAGTTTATCATCATATATGACAAAAAAAAGCAGAAATTCTTGACATTTAAGATGCTGGAACCAGCAAATATTTGGCATTTTTGCTTGAAAAACGGCTAAAACGATTGTTCAATTATCAAAATAGTTGTAGATTCATTTTCTGTCAATCAGCTGATCAATTAACCGACTAAGTGGAGCTCTAAAATCCACTCTACATCTAGTCTCCGCTGTAACAAGCTTACGTTATTAATTTCTAGTTGACATTGTAGGTGTGTGTGATGTGTTATTGTGTGTAGATTTGCATTTTGTATAATGTGTCCTGTGTGTCCTGTGTGTGTGTTTTGTTTGCTTTGTGTTGTTTCATGTTTTAACTGTAAAGGGACTGCAGATGAAACTGTACACGGTCCAAATAAATAACAAAATATTCAGCCTCAAACTCAACCTCAAAGCTTCGAGGTGCCGTGAAACTATAAATGTCTCAAAATCAAAAAGACATGAGATGCATTTAAACTTGTGAGGGAGGAAGCAGCCTGACAGACGGTGTGGATTAAGGTGCAGAGACAGTGGAGAGAAGGTGTGGCTTCATCAGGTCTACGAGTGGAAAGAGAGAGAGAAACACCCCCCTCCTCCTCCTCCTCTCCTCTCCACCCCTCCAACAGCCATCCTCCAACCTCCTAAAAGTTGTCGTCATGTGGGCCGTGCCCTCTTGCAGGAATGCTGTCAGTTGAGATACTATTATAGCACCCAAAGCTGACTAGAGGGGGAGAGAGAGAGAGACAGAGAGAGAGAGAGAGAGAGAGAGACAGAGAGAGAGAGAGAGAGAGACAGAGAGAGAGAGAGAGAGAGAGAGAGAGAGAGAGAGAGAGAGAAGAAGCTGTGGGAGAGAACGAAAGGAGAGGTGGATAGACAGCCTCACATTTACTTTCCACTCACAAAAGCCGAGCCTGTTCACATGCGAGTGATGGAATTACCCTGGCATATAGTAAAGTGGGGCGTTATCATGACAAACCATTGCCCCCGGATTAAGGAATGTGAGAGAAGAGTTAAAAGGTCAGTGCAGACCGGGCTTCACGCATTCTTGTGCTCTGACTTAACAGAGATGCAGCGGCGTGGCAGGATGTCCCCTCTGTCTCAAGTTCGACTTCATTTGTTTGAGATAAAATGATAAATCTGAAGGGAGGAGGGGGTTTAATATAAAAGACTGCCCCCCTCCCTACCGGTTCTGTCTTTATTAACCACTCAGATGCTTCTTTTAAAAAAACAACAACAACAAAAAAAACAAAACAAAAAAACAAGAGGAGCTGGAAAATCTGAAGCCATAACTTGGCCCTGCTTACGTTTCTGTACGTCATTTCTGTTTTGATGCACACTCACAAGACCTAACGGTTATAAATAAGCCACAAGTATAAACTGCACTTGGAAAAAATATATATAAATATATATATATATCAAAGCAGAAGTAGGTTGTGAGATATATCCTCTCAACCACAAATAGGCACTTGACCAAATTCCACAGGACACCAGGAGTTGTGAGTCACCACACTGAAACTACGGGGGTTTCCCCTGACTCCATTCACAGAATAGTTGGCCCGTTTCTAGAGGCCCACATCCAACAAGTGCCGTCTATCTCTCCGACAATGTGAGGATGGGAGACGGAGCAGCAGATATACACAGAAAACTGAACGTAGATTGAATCAAGACATAACAGAGAGTGAATTTAAATACGGTAAAACATAACTAGCGATGAGGTAACAAATGACCTTAGCTGCAACACAACTAAGCTGCTTTTTTTTCATGGAACTGAAACTATTAGTAGCAGATTACTCAATCAAAAAGGTGGGGGGTTTTTCTTTAAACTAAATATACCCAAAATTTACAGTTTTCATTTTTTGTTTCGTTAGTCTTCTATGAAAAAAATAACAACCCAAAAACAGAATATCGTTGGGATTTAAACTAATCTGCATAAAACAGTTTTGATTATCCGCATTTTGCAGAAAAAAATGCCAAAAATTCACGTAAATCAAAGGTTTTCTTGGTCTTTTAAACTAATAAATTGAATATTTTTGGTTTGTGAACTGTCGGACAAAACTAGACATTTAAAATAAGTCACTTTGGACTGGATGTGACGCACATTTGTCACTTTTTTCTCACATTTTATAGACCAGATGATTAATTGAGAAGACCATCAGCAGACTAGTTGATAATTAAAATAGTTGCAGCGCTACCTGTACGGTTAGAAAGACTTTTTAGTATTTAAAAACCAATTTGATCGACTGAAAGGACACTTTAACGATCCGTTTTCAGTAAATCTGTCGGCTCTGTTTGAAGAGGACCGACGTCTAAATTGAGGACTGAAAGCAGAGCGGAGCCGTGTGCAGGTATGACCGTGGCTCAGTGTATTTACAGTACCACTGCAACTCGAGCCTAATGGGTGATTGATGTAACATGGGTCTAATATAGTTGGCGGCAGAGGCTGAAACTGAGCGTAAGAAGCGAGCCAAGTGAGAGCAAATTGAGTGGAAAAACTACAAGGGGAAACTCCTGCATTTGAAACAACGCTCAGTTCAGAACAAAGACGAGAGGCAGCGAGTACGTCATGATAGGAAAAATGTTTTTTCCCTTTCAGAGGAGCAGCGCAGGTGAATTAAAAAAAAAAAAAAAAAAACTTCCCTCAATATTTTGAATTTATACCGTCTGAAACCGGCTGATGATAAGAGAAAATGTCAAAGCAGTCAACCAACATGCGTCACATGAGTATTATTCTGGTGGTTTGTTATTAACTTCAAGTGCTGTAATAATCAGTCAATCAATTATTCAACTGGTCCATTAACAGAAAACTAATAGACTTTGACAATCCATCCATGTTCAATTTATTTAATGAAAACACAAAATCTGAACTGAATCAAACTCAAATGTGAAGATTTGTTTTATATCGTTGTAAACAGGATGGATGAGGTCATTTCATATCATCATTTAGCAAAAATCTAAATAATTTTTGTTAATAAATAACGTAGCTGTGCAGGAATGTCAGTATTTGTTTAATTAAGCAAATTGAACTTCACACAAATCAAAGCTCTTCATGACATGGATGTCAAAGTTCAATATTGTCATAAAGCGAAGGTGCTTCTTGGTTTTGCATCATTTTCCACAGTAAGTCATATAACCACTGACGTGTTGCTACTGGAAATGATTTGTCAATTCATTGGTTAATCAATCGACAGACAAATCAAATGACGCAGAAATATCAAACATTCTCTGGTTCAAGCTTCTCAAATGTGCCAATTTACTGCTTTCCTATTTTTATATGACAGTATTTTAATAATACGACAACTATATTTTAATCATTTGGGGTTTTTTTTGGATGGTTGGTTAAATAAAACATTAAATAAAACATCTGAGGATGTCACCTTGGATTTCAGGGTGTTTTAATTACCAAATGATTAATCAATTAATCACCAAAACAATCGGCAGAATAATCAACAATAAAAATAATCACTTGTTGCAGCTCTAAACAAATCTCTCAGCTGGTCGGACAAAACATAGGATCTGACTGAAATGATGAAAGAGCAGATTTCTTTTTCAGAAAGAAACAATTCATCAAGAGAATAAAAGGCAGAGAGAATAATAGTTTAAGTCCAAAACTGTACAGCAACATTTCTCACAGACAAATTCACCTATATTGTGTCTCACATTAAATACTGTCAGTGGCCCCTAAATGTGAACTAGGTACCTTTAGGTCTCGGTCTGTCAATAGATAATTACATTAATATTTTGCTATCGCTGCATGAAGTTAAAGACATTAAAATGAACAGAATCTCCATCATAAGGAAGCTGTCGTGCACATCCTCCAGTGCCACGTTAAGGTGTTCAGTTTCATGGGTCAGCTCCATTAAGGAGGGAAAGGCTAGCATACAGGAAGTCCCAGCACTCGCTCGCTCACTCTCACTCCCCCCTCCCTCGCCTCGTTCTCTACCCACACAGAGCGAAGCCCCCGGGGGAGACGAGATCATAGCAGCAGACTGAGAGGTATCGATGTGCGTGTACGAGGAGGAGGCGGCAGCAGGAGGCTCACGCTGCACACGCAGGCTGGAGCTCGGCCAAAACCAGGAGAAACCAGGACTCACAGAGACGAAAACCACCAGGAAAAGATTTTACTGGTCAACGTTTGATCCACAACACCTTGCAGTAACCATAAGTTAGTCAATTAACTGATTATTTGATCAGCAGAGAAAGCAACTGACAATAATATTGATAATAGATCGGTTAATAATGATTTAATAGAATATATGCTGGTTCCAGCTTCTCAAATCTTTGTTTTATAACATTTTAAATTCAATATCTTTGGTTGGAAAAAAGGCAATTTTATGATGTGTAAATTGTATTTTGTATTTGTTTTGTTTTTGTTACACTTTATTAATTAATGAAGATTGCTAGTTGCAGCCCTGAAAACCTCTTCAGGAACTTACTAAATGTTATTGATCCATTTAAAAATGGACCGATCTGCTCTCTGATGAAATAATTCCTGCCGTTTTAACTTTCCAGATGTGTAAAACCCCGTCTCTGAGTGTTATAATCCACCGTGTAGCGTTCTTGTGTCTGAGAAGCCTTCAAACTGGATGCTTTATTCAAGTCTCACCGGTACCTGAAGCAACACACTCACATCAAAGCAGCTCGGTGTGTTACTTAAGGCAAAACTGCTCTCAAACTGAATGTGTGTTTTTAAGCAGTTGGTCTATTTCTTTTCTCTACATACAGCTTTGCGGCTCTTCAACAGGTAAAAAACCACATAAAACCTTGTAAAAAACAAAAAACAAGTACAATCTGTTTAACAAGGATTAAAATAAATACTTTTGTACCGGGACCGTCTTATCACTTGGCAAAACTCAATGGCTGGCACGCAACCACAAGCTACAAAGACTCACTTGAAGAGTCCGTGTAGCAGGTAAAAAAAAACAAAAAACAACAACCCCGCTCTGCCACACCTACGTTACATGTCACATCCAAGTCTGGTGTGTTTTGGCCGTTACACTACTAATCAATCAGTTGATAAAACTGAAAATTTGTGGATGCAATTCAGATGCATCCAAAAAATAAAACAAAAATAATGATTCTCTGGTTCGAGCTTATCAAATGTGACAATTTGCTGGTTTTCACTTCATCCTGAGCTCTGGGAAAACCGCAATGGGCTATTTTTAACTATTTTCTGACATTTTCTCACACTAAATAATTAACTGATTAATTGAAATAATCTACAGATTAAACAATAACGTAAATAATCATTAGCTGTAGCCCTACTACACGTCTCCATTTCTTACAAAAGCGCACAAAGTAAACCACACAGAGAAGAGATGACTCCACTATCATTTCCTCAATTAGATCCAAGAACTTGAGACTGAAATAGGATGTTCATAAAATGAGTAATATGATGTAATTTTAGCATACGATATGTTTATAAAGCTATTTTTTGAAACCGGTATCATCATCAAGGCGTCTGCGGAGAAATCTGTTGTGAAATTACATGATTTAAAACAAACAAACAAACAAAAAAAATCCCGATAAACACAAATTAATACGTTACTTATAGTCCCAAAGCATCTTAAAACATAGCAGTGCAGCATGTTCTGCCTCAACACATTGAAATAATAACATGTGAGAGAAAACAACGGAGCTGACTGTGTAGCTTACAAGTGAGAGTTAAGGGAAAAAATATGACCGTTCAAGTGGAAAAGTACACTCAGCAATTCTCCAGAATATCCAAACCACAGATATTTTACCTCAAAAAGAAGATTTTATTACCGCCGAGAAAGTGCGACATCATCAGAAGTGTTAAGTCGTGGAAACTGACACAAAATGTTGTTGTTGATGCCAAATACATGAACTGAGGAGACGATACAAGCGCACAAAATACGAAAAATAATTAAAAAAAAAAAAAAAAGTAGGTCAGGATCTGTGTAGTAAGTCGACGTGTATCAACTATGTGCCATCGAGGGAGAGGAAGAGATGTCGGTCACTAGTACACACACAAAGGCAGCTTTTTTTTTTTTACCCAGCTTGCATCCTGTTTCATCATGCACGTCTCAGCTGTAAAGCACAGGAGCGATCAGGTGTTGTTGTTGTTAGTGTGTGTGTGTGCTGGTGGTAAAAGAACAAAAAAGGCTGGGGAGGTAATAACCGAGGCCGGACGGTGTAAATACAGGGTTAACATTTCTAATTCGATTGATTATTCTTCTGGCTGCGTATACGGTGAGTGGGGGGGGCTGCATCAGGCTCAGGTTGCAGGTAATGTGTGCTTGTGTGTGTGTGTGTGTGTGTGTGTGTGTGTGTGTGTGTGTGTGTGTGAGTGTGTGTGTGGTAGAGAGGTGGGGGTGGGACTTGTTATTATACCCGAGCATGTGTCACTGTTTGTGATTCATGCCATGACATCATCTGCCATTACAACCAGACTGTCTGGGGAACCATAGGGCAGAGATCAACTCTGAGACAACACACACACACACACATTAAAACACACACACACACACACACACAATGCAGACATACAACACACACACATATAAACACGCAAAGACAAAGAGACACAAATAGAGATAATCCTTTCGACGCACACAAACAGAAACACAATAAAAACACACATCACATGCGTTCAGATACTGACAAAGAAACACATGTATACAACAAGGAAACTAAAACTCACTCACACACACACTCACACACACACACTCACTCACACACACACAATTCGCCTGGCATTTAGCTATCCCTCCTCGCATTCAAAGCACTAAGACAATAGCTGCTGGATGTGCCTTCAACAGCACGTGGCCTCGCTGTGACCCCGGTTTAACCTGACCCGGTGACCCCTCGCCTGCGTCCACCCATCCTCTCTCTCTCTCTCTCTCTCTCTCTCTCTGTCTCTGAACCCCATCTGAGGACGAAGAGCGCCGCTGACGTTCACAACACACTTGATTCAATATTCTGGGGAAGGGTGGGGAACGCGTATTAATCAGCCCGATCCTCCGCCTGTGCCCCCACTCCTCTCTCGCTCTCTCTCTGTCTGTCTGTCTCTGTGCGAACGGCCTCGGGGGCTGGTGCACAGGAAGTGCAACCTGTTACCAAGAACATCCTGTTCAATCAACACACACGCACACAAAGCTCATCTTCGGTAGAAGACGGAGCAATATCACTGACGACGTGCTGCCTGAGACCGACGGGGGTTCAGATTATGTTCCACATGTTCTGTAACCTTCGATTCAACGTTGATATAAGAGGTGATACAAGCTGATGCTGCTTCACTTTCCATATTTATTGTTTATGTTGTGACTTTTTTTTTTGCAGCAAAGCCAGAGAAACATATATTCAAGCACCAAACACCAGTAAAATGTGACGGTCACTCGCCACTTCCTGGTATACAAGCTTTGGTTGTTCTTTATTCTCAACCTTTGTCCCAGCAGATCACCGTTCAAGCCTTCTGATGATGATAGTAGTAAAAAATAAATGAAAAAATAGGTTTTTCCTCTGGTAGCCAAAGGGTTAAGGCATCAATCATGAACCCCAACATCAGTTCAAGTCTGACCAGTTCATCTCTCTCTCTCCCCTCTTTTCTTTTAACCTTTCTACGATAAACTTGGCAACAAGGGATTAAAAATACCTAAAAAAAAAAACTATAACAAAAACATAATGACTGTTGAATTCAGCTCTAATCAAAATGATTGCAACTCTCTCTGCAAACTTAGTCCAATATCAGCAGAAACTTATCGTTACTAACATATTAGTTGCAGTCTGGATAAAGTTACAGCAGTTGGTAGAATTACATATTAGCTTATTTGTTTAAGGATCTTGCAAAACATAGTGAACTTCTGCCCTCCATCATCTTTCAATGATGCCGTTTAACAGGCGTTTGGAGTTGCAGTGACAATACCGCTGCAGCAATTTGAATACACGCGGCAAATCTGATCTCTTTTGGCGCATTTTACAGGCTGCCTCGCTCACAGCCTGAGGTCACCGGGTCAGTCACTCATCTTGAAGTGAAAGGTATCTTTATCCTGCTTGAAGACAGTTCTGAGATGAGATAAGATTTAACAAAAAAAGGTGATAAAAATAAAACAGGCACGGCACACAAATAAAAGTTTATGAACTGGGTAAGACGGTTGCCGACACACACTCTCTCTCACACACACACATACACACAGAAAGTCTACCTACTCGCATATAAAAAGATAAAAATCTCCGCCGCACGTGGCTGTGGGGGAACATCAGAGCAGAGTGTCGGCAGTGAGGGAGTATATAGCGACGCTGAGGGAGATATGGGCGCTGATTTCTGTGAAAACTTTGTGGTCACATCTGATGAACTCGATTGTGTTTCTGTGTCTCGGGTGAACTTGTCGCTGGTACGTCGTTTACTGCGAGAAAAGGTTTGTTTGATGTACAACAGCGTTAAAGCTTCATTCATGTCAGAGCGAGTGTCATAAACTCTGCAAGTCAGGCTTTCACCTCTGTCCAGGTGTTATATAAGACAAGATAGATGATAAATACAGTAGTATTTGCGATCATAGACAAGATTGGACTTCATACATTATGACAGGAGGTTTGAAATAAATCACCGTCTCACAGTCTGAGGCGACAACTTCTCTGTCTGTCTAGCGCCTGGGTTAACAGGCAGCATCTGACTAAAATAACAAAAAAAAAAAAAACTACCTCAGCTCTAAGTTTTGGCTCGTGGTGAAGTCATCGACTACTCGGGTTCAGAGGATAAAAGAGGCAACACAAACACAAAAACAAAGTAGGCTTGTAATCTGACCAATCTCAGCTTTAAAAGTTGGCCTGAACCCTCATGGGAGGGGGAGAGAAGCGGAGTCCCGTGAACTCAGCACTCAGCAGCAGCAGCGTGCCGCGCAAACTCAACATGGCAATGGAATGAAACTGTACCCAGCAAAAAAGCTCCTGGCCTTTCTCTCTCGATGCCAGTGAAACAGCAGACTCGGGGAATGCACAGTTATTATTAACACCAGCGTGTCGGGAGGCTAAAATGACGCTCTCGCATAGCACCGTGGGCACAAGCTGCGGTACTCAAGAATAGCCGGGACACGCAGACGCAGCCAACCAGCCAGACAAGGAGACACAAACGCAAAAAAAAAAAAAAAAACACAGCGAAATGTCACGGCGAGCCATCGACCCGTAAAAGACAGAAACGCAGACGCGCTGCTGCAAATGTGTGTGTGAACTAACATGTGACTGGAAAGTTGAGCATCATGCATTTATATTTAACAAAAAAAAAGCCTCTTTTATTGCAGACAATATAACTGGCAAGCTGCTTTCATTTAAGTGTCATACAATTTATTCCTTTTAGACAATAAAAAAAACTAAAAGCTAAAACTTTTTATTGTTACCTGAAACCTCGTCGTAACATATGTGCAGTTAAATATGTATTTACACATTTTTACCAATAAATGACTTTTCCAAAACTTTCTGAGTTTATTTATTCTCCCAAAACTTCTCCAGGCCTGGAAATGGCTATTTTCAAACTCCGGGATGTTTCCAGGTTTTTCATGACCGTACAAAACCTGCATTTATTACATGTAAAGAGATCACAATGCTTCAAATTGTGGTGCGAATAAAGGCTCACTGTCCTTAAAACGCCATCATCTTTAGAGCTGAAACAATTACTCAAAGAGTCAACTGACAAAATATGTTCATTTCAGTTGTTTATAAAGCAAAAATGCCAAATATCTGCTGGTTCCAGATCATTAAATGTGAGTATCTGCTGCCTCTATCTGTTGTATATCATTGTGAACCGATGTCACTGCTCTGATAATAATTGACAGATTAATAGATAAATGATATTAGTCATTAGTTACAGCCCGTTTGCACAGTAATCCATCAAATGTCACTAAGTTAAAGTTGTGGATGGATATGTCTGTTTCATCCACAATTACTCAACTATCCTGCAGGTGATCAACCACAAGCCGGAGGTGATTCTTCTTAAACCGCCCCGGCTCGTCGTTCACAGAAGTGACTTCTCTCCTCCGGCTCCCACGAACGTCTCACCTGTCAACAGGTTTTTCTTTAATCGTGCCTCTAAATAACGACCTAAATCATTCTCAGAGGGTGGAGTCATCCGCCACGGCTCCTTCTGACAAGGAAACCCCCCCACCAGTGGACAGCTGTGAAACACAGCGAGTCACAGTCTGTCAAAACCATAACAAAACTCTCTTGCGTCAATCTCTGACAGGCTTTCCCTCCGGCAGTTGTGTAACAAGTTGAGACAATAAAACTGCGGTACCACGGCCCACCACCTGCTCTCTCTCAGTTTCACCTGATTCATCACACCATCTCTACTGTCCTATGGATAACTGACAGAAAAGGGAGGCTGTGTTATTTATAAACAGGATGTTGCTACATGGCTAATTCATGGCTGGTTACCTCTATAAGCACATTTGTGACACTAAAATTAACACATTAAAAAGGACAAAATCATAATATTTGATTAAATCTCTGCTCTTTGAAAAATAAAACGCCTTTACATCATTTTGGAGTGATTTTAAATCACTTTGCCATTATTGTTTTAATGTTACTTTGCTTTAATAAAGCAAAAAGGAATGAGATCCAAACCTGATCTGACAGCAACAGTCTGGAGAGGACACGAGTAGCGACAACTTGAACACGAGTAATTTGTTCACCAATTTTTATCAAAGCATAACACAAAAAATTACCAACACTGAGAGGTCTATTGTGGAGCACAGACATGCCTCTTTCATGCTTTGAAAATAAACTTGAGTCTGCAGCACTTTTGTCTATTTCAGGAACACAAATATTTCAGTATTTAAAACAACGTCGCTTTCTAAAAAAAGACCAAACGGTATGCCAAGTGCACTGTTATTTGTAAGAGTTCATCTGACAAGTCCCTGTTCAATAAACACTTGGTCTAACAGCAATAACGTTTTGTCAGAGGGATGAAATCTGAGTTGGAAATGAAGAAACACGGTGAATGAGGACGTGAATGTCATAAAAGCTCGTTGCAGTTTGGATGAACCTCAAACCTCTTACAGGTCAACAAGGTGAACATCCTGTCGTACCATGTTTGCATCATGAGCCCTTATCACAACTGCTGCTAAAAGCAAAGTGCAGGTATGCCAACAGATTGGAAATTAGACAAAAAAAAAAAAGTCCTGTCTTAACTTTGCTCCGCAGCAAAGCTTGTCCCACTTCAGCCTGCGTCCCCTCTCTTAGTCAATGAGTGACTCTTTGAGCTCAAACCGGATCAGGATAAGTAAATGTATGAGCGGATCTCATCAGGAGCTTGTTGGTTTTACACAATTTCAAATGTGAAAGAAGCAAACAAAGCAGTTTGCATCTTCCAGTATCACATGTTTGTATGTAACCTAATGGGAAAAGTAAGGTTAAAAAGGTGAAAACAAAACTGTTTCCAGTTAAAACCAAAGCTGTCATGAGTTTACAAATCTGAGAAAAAAAAAAAAGAGTGAGGGAAGCAGGGGCGGGGGGGGGGTCACAAAACAGAAAATAAACCTGGTGATGAGAGGGAGAAGCCAAGATGATGCAAGAAAAGGGAAAGACAGGGTCAGTCAAAAAGGAACCGATACGGGTTAGTCCTGCTGACCAAGTGTATTAAAATTAAAATATTTCCTGTCCTGAAAGTTTCAATGAGGTTTATGAGAATTAAGTTGCATTTCTTTAGAAAACGGAGGGAAACTTGAGATCTAAGCAGTGTAGAAACAGCTGAGGAAGGTCTCTGCACTGCGAGGATGAGACATCTTTACTGTTAAACCAAATGAGGAACTAATAAAGATGTTGGCAACGACGCACATATCACAAATGATGTTTGACGGTGCCTTTCAGCTAAGAGGCAGCAGTCCCAGGAGAGCTTCGCTGCTGTTTAACTTGGTGGGTTTGTTAACATCAGCACCCTACAGGGTTGTTATTTGTTGTGAAAAGTCAGTCATGTATAAGTGTGTGTTTGGCCTACATTTTCTATGAAACACTATCAACAGATCAGGAGACTGCACAATTGAACAACTTCTTCAAAATCATTGTGAGAAAAAAAAAAGTCATTATAGGGAACTTCTGTGTGAGACTTTTTTTGTATAAACACATTGAAGACACGTCAACAACTGCAGAAGATGTGAAAAGCAGTTTAAACAACACAAACATGAAGTGGTTTTCTTGTTGATTAATTCAATCTATAGCAGGGACACTTTAAAGGATCAGACACTCCTGGTTGAGAATATTATAGTTTACATCTCTCCAAAAATCTACATCTAACGAATAATATGGGACATTTTGGCTGAAGTTGGAAAAGTTTATGTGTTAGTAAGGTGTACATACAGATGAGACTAGTACTCTCGCATCAATTTATGTTTTGGAAGAGACTTCAGTGAGATTTCAAGGACTTCATTGGGGAGGGAGGGAGTTAGAGGGGGGTGTTATACTAGTGCATAAATCGCAAGTGTTACCTTTCGTAAAGCTTGCACGAAGAGGCCTCTCCATTTGTGACTGTTCTCGTCACTTGAAAAGTCGTATATCTGCTGGGGCTGCATTGCTGTAGCGGCTCCTGGCGTTGCCGTGATCCGGGCTGAACTGTCAGCATCGGCCCCGGATAGATAAGTCCTTGTGGGTGGGTCAGTCCAGGGGCAGGCACGGTCGGGGAGAGAGGAGAAGAAAAAAAAAGTCCAACTGGTTCACTAGCAAATATAAAGGGTGTCACTAAAACTAAAACGCGTCCAGAGTCGAGTCGAGTTAAACAGCGAAAGATTAGCTACATAAGAAAATAAGCACATGTAGCTATAAAGTTAACTCGCTAGCTTGGTGGCTAGTGAGGTTAGCCTGCTGCTGCTGTAAACACGGGACAGCGGCTAACTGAAAAGCTAACGGCTAATAACAATGTTGCTAAGTGTTATACTTGCTACTTGGCGTTTACTAAAAAGCTTACAACAGGCACATTAAGTTCAGTTTGAAATCACGTCATTGGAGTTCCTCTTGTGGCCAGCTAACTACAGCTACAACTTATGTTTGGTTATTTTGCTGCCTAAACACCTGTAACGTTAGCAGGCTAAAGTTAGCCGGCCGAGCTAACTGGTGCTACAGGCTGCTGCTGGCCTTTTGATGCGCTCCGAGTTTTATGTTGTGGCACAAGACCCGTTCAGCTCCAAACAAGGCACACTTTCTCCTGCGCTGTTTACTTCACATTTAGTCATCTTTCCGGGATTGATCAGACGCTTAAATCCAACGTAAATCCAACCAGCGTCCCCCTCCCCTTCAAAAAAAAAAAATCAGCGATCAGTCCGAGGCATGTCTGTGCGCGGAGCAGCTGGAGAGCAGTCGAGGTGTTTTTTTTTTTTTTTTTTTTTTTTTTGGTTTGGTTTGAGAAGTCGAAGATGTTCGTACCAACTCCGCTGCCTGTCTGTCTGTCTGCTGCTGCGCTCTGCGCCGCGCTCCGCTGTCAGGCACGCACGCTGCGTAATTTCACATTTTATTGGACAGAAAAAAAACAAGGCTGGACTTCTGTCTCTCTCTGTAAAGACCCACCGTGCACACAAGGGCGGGTTTAGTGATTTTGGGGGCCCCGGGGCCGATTTCACCCTTTCTCTCACTGGGAATGCTGGTTATTGGCAGTGGTTAAAGAAATAAAACTATAAATATGCACAGTAAAAGTCCTGAAATCAAAGAGAGCTTTTATCAGCACAATTTACTTAAATTCACTTAACTCGTGTTCTTTATGCAGCTTTTAATTCTTACAGATAATTTAGAAAATAATAATGCATATTTTATTTATGTAGAGGTATGTTTTCCCCAGAAGTAGAAATATACAGTTGCATATTTTTGAAGTGCTTTGTAAGTTATTTTGGTGTACAATAAGTTAAAAAATAGTAACATAATTCATCATTTTTCATATCTAAATATAATAAATCTATCTGGGGCCCCTCAACTATAACTCTTAGTTGGGGGCCTCAGGCAGTTGCCTTCCTTGCTTAATGGTACCCCTGCGTGTAGACACATGTTAAGTATACATATTTTCAGGAATAGACTCGAGGTAGGTCATATAAAATTTAATCTTCAGAATCAGAATCATCTTTACTGGCCAAGTATGTTTATGCATACAAGGAATTTGACTTTAGCGGCTCTCAGTGTACTTACACAGAAAAACAACACAACAATCTTCAGAAATATACACGAAGAATGACTGTATACAGGTGAAATGAACTGATAAATATTAAATGGTTAAAAAAAACAGATGTTACTTTATATACATATAGTAGGTACAGAAATATATCTACATGTACTGTAGAAAAGTAAACATATATAATCTTTTCTGTAGTAACTCAGTTGGGATTATTGGAGGAGCTGACAATATAGATATTTTAAACATACAGCATATATAAATATTTTTAAATGTAAACTAAATACTCATCTATTTAGTGTGGCTTTTATGTAGTGTTTTATAATTTCATTATTATAAACCTCTATTTTTATTATCATCATTATTGTATTTACTATATTATATCACTGTTTTGTTTATAATAATAATAATAATAATACATTTAATTAGTATTTTACTTTTCATTCATAGTGAAACTCAAAGTGCTTCAGTATTAATGACACAACCACACAACATAAAGAAAACAATAACAGTTATAATGCATTTAATTTGTGTACTTCATAATTTTATTTTTTATTGTTATTTTTATTGCATGTTTTATCTTTTATTATGTCTAATTGTTGTCCTATTCTTTTGCTTTTTAATTACTTTGGTGTGTTTTTGTCTCTAAATCCATCTTTAATGTCCTACATTTTGTCAGTCGCTCATAAAGCATTTTGAATTGCATTTGATTTGTTTGAAAGGTGCTGTGTGTTGTGTGATGTTATTCATTTTATTTTTATTTTACCGTCATTTTACCTTTTTATTGTATTTTATTTCTCACTTGTTTTATTTGCATTGTACAGCACCTTGTAACTACTTGGTTTTGAAAGGCGCTTTATAAATAAAGTTTACTTACTTACTTACTTATATAAAATAAGTTTGATTGATATTAAATCACAGTTGAAACAATACACAGATAAATGCATTTATGAAATAAATAGACCACATTAATGCCAAATTTACTTTATTTTCATGACATCATACAAGCATGAACAGTAAAAACATTAAGAATTGCTTTTCACAATAGCAACGAATTTAGACATTTTTCTCACACAGTCCCCTATGTTGTTGCTGTATGTGTGTGTGTGTGTGTGTGTGTGTGTGTGTGTGCCTCCTTGTGGACAAACTGTTTAAAGGAAAGGTTCACAGTTGTTCAAGTCTGTCTTAAAACAACAGTCAGGTGTCCATATGAACACTGAAAGAGGTTTTTCCTCGCTGTAATCATTCCTCCTGTTCATACTGACTGTTAAAAGATCCCCTTTAAATGTCCTTTCAATGTAACATCTACTTGATTTGAATCATCTGGTCGACTGAAGCTTCATATTAGCTTCAGATAAAAGTTTAAAATACATTTTTGCACAGAAGGACTGTAGATTGTGTCCCCCATCACTTACATTGTGTGTGAACAAGTGTATTATGAAGGGATCTTCTAATGGTCAGTATGAACAGGAGGAATGAGTGCCGCGACAAAAAACAGTTTCAACATTCATTTGGGCTCCTGACTGTTGTTTTAGGACACACTTTTCTGTCTAATTCCCTTCTCCGTGCATCTTGGCAGTACAGTAGATGATGTTGTGCCAAAAAGTCCCTATTTTGTTTTCCTAACATTAAAAAGTACCTCAGATTAACATAAAAGAATATGTACCCTATATTTAAAAATCATATGGCACAAACCACAGACATTTACAATCCCAAAATATGTATTTATAGTAAAAATCCTTTAACATTCATTTGTCAATAAATTGGCTAAAAATAACAACATGGGAAACCAATTATATCTGGACAATTTAAATTACATCTGTAGTCTCTGACATTTTATCCGACAGCACATTTTAGCTTGCAGCAATGTAAATATAAGACATAAGACTAGAGTATTTAGTGTTGATATAATTTAAAACTCTTATTAATAACAAAATTATTTCGGCAGACAAAACTGTCGAATGCCTAAAACTTTAAAATGACCCATCTTCTTTTATTAAAATGTGCATCTCGTAGTGTTTACTGTGCATTCTTTTCTCCAAAATGAGAAACCCTAAAAAAATAATAATCCCGAATATACAGGATATGTTTATATTTGATTATAAAATATTTAATTTTGAGGGCAGTATAATTCATTTTGTCTTTAAATATTACCTTATCAACTTAATTAACATGTTTTCCACCAGAAATAGATACAGTATTTTCATACTTTCACAACTTGCTTTACAATAACGACAAACTGCTCTCATGTCAGTGGCTTAACAAAACACAACACATCCAAACGTCAAAGAGGAAATTCCATCCAAGAATTACACTCTTAAAAAACCTCTAATGTAAAAATAAAAATTTCCCCAAATAAAAGTTCATTTCACATTTAACGCACTACATTTCTGTGTATTTCAGTATTTGTATTTGAATGCTTCACACTGATGATTATATTATCGCAGCTGAAAGTTTTGCTCTAATCTAGTTTTCACTATTTAGTATCTCATGATGTACTTTGTTTGACAGCGAATGTAGTGCAGAAGAATCAAGACACATTTGACTTTAAAATGTGGTGCAGTAAACACATAACGCAACCTGAAATAGCGCCACTAAAAATACTACTAAAAATAAAACAATCTTAAAAATGCGGTCTGCGTCGTCCAAAACAAAGTCATGAAAAAAGGCGGCACACCATAGTTAAAAAAAAATAAATCAACTCATGTCTTTTAGATGAATTTATTCACAATCAAGGGCTGAGTAGGGATGGGTTTTGTGAATAAATTCATCTAAAATATATTAAGGGATTTCTATGTGATTTTTAAATATTTTTTTAACCATGGAGTGCTGCCTTTTTTCCTGACTTTGCTCTGGATAACATAGACTTTTTTTTGTTTTGTTTTTTATAAAGGCAGAGCACCCGACTGAATTTCAGTGCAGAAGTGCACCCGTTTCCTCCTATGAAATCTTAAAAATGTAATGTATGTTGATACAGATACAGTATGTTACTTTCTCCTCTACAATTAAGGCGCAACTGTAATAAAAATGTCTTGATGGCAATGCTGAGGTAGTGAGAGCTTTTTTACAATATTACAGTTTCACTCGGTGACCTCAAGCTTCATTATTTGGTATTCTGTTTTTTCCGTTCTGCGATCACAGTGATTCTCTACAGTGAGAAGCGGCTCTCCACCTCATCTGCGATCATTTCAGCGATGGCAAGGGAGGAGGTGGCCGCCGGCGAAGGAGCGTTACGCACATGGAGCACCCGACTGCCCACATCCCCAACCCCACCATCGAACACAAAGTCGTCTACGAGGTTTCCTTCCCGGTCGAGAGCCTGAGCTCGAACTCCTGCAGGACCCCTGAAGAGGAAAACAACCAGGTTACATTTTGTTTTCCTATTAAGTTAAGTACACTGGTGCTTATTTCAATAGAGTGAATGCATTTTTACCTCAGTACGTCACTCAGTGAGAGTTCAGGGATGTATTTCTGCAGGATTTTAACCTGTGCACCAATGAAAACCCCTCTGTACATCTCTCCAACTCCATATGTCATGTTCTTCAGCACCAGCTTCTGAAGGCCCCTGAAATATAAAGAAACAAAGCAATAATTACACATGAATACTGTCATGCCTTTTGCTGAAATGTTATTGTATAAATGACAATTTACATCTGAGAAAATGTACCTGAATGAAAGTGCATCTGCAAAGTCTCGCAGGTTGAAGTCGTACACGTTGTAACCCTCCCGTTTGAAGGCTAGTACCGCGTTGGGGCCGAGCCAAACGCTTCCATCCATCCGCGGGGTGAAGTGAACTCCAAGGAAGGGGAAACGAGGGTCAGGAACCTCAGGAAAAAGAATATTTTAGAGAAACTCAATGAATAAGGAAGTGTGTATGCATCATTTGAATCCATCTAATAACAGTATCAGAGGTTCCACTGGTGTTTTTTTTTTAACATATGATTGGAAGTGTTCCAAGAAAAAGGCAAAACTAGCTCAAACTATCATCAGGAGCCATTTGCAGTGTTGCTCAATGCATCAGTTAGACTGATGATGTCAGACTGAACATTAACATATTAACACTCGGTGTCATGTATACCAAACCGGTTCTGCGTCACCCGTATCAGCTCCAAAAGATAATTTTAAAGTAAAAATGAAAGATTGAAACTGAAAACATGCCTCTGTCTTTAAGACACTTACCTGGATTTAATGATTTATTTTACAGGTTCTTCATTTTTACATTAATTTCCTGGAAATTGGAGTAATTTGCAGGTATTTAATTGTTAAGTTTTAGGGCATTTTACAGAGAGGGTACTGCAATTTGGCACAAATCATGAGAAAAAACAGAAACAAGTGTTAAGCAGCAATTAACAGTTCTTTAACTGACAGAAAATGATTCATTTCAGGATGTAGTTTTGTGTGTCAAACTTCAAATTACCATATTAGGCTGTTAAATTGCATAACCCTTTCGAAGAATTGACAGTTACTCACATTAACAGTAACAAAGCAGCTATTTTTAGGAAATAACTGAAAAAAACTAATATGCTACCATGTGATGCACAAAACTACACACTGAAAAATAAGTATGTTCTGTTGGTTAAGAGTCTTAATTTATTAACATATTTTGCAAATGAACTACATATGAACCCAAATATAATGAGTGTGTACTTACCAGCAAAACTAATCTCATACTTTTTTAAAAAAAATTCTTATCATTTGTTCCAAATTGCAGCACCCTTACTCTATAATCTGCTAAAAATTAACCGTTAAATGCCTGCAAATTACCCCAAACATTTCCAAGAAATTTGTATAAAATGAAGTGACGTGCAAAATCAAGTGTTGCAAATCTTTGTCTGCGGGTTATAGCTTCAGCCTAAATACCCAAGTAGGGCTGAAAATGTTGTGGAAACAACCCATTTTCCCTTAATTACTTTAAGCTGTTATGAAGTTCCTTGGAAACCTTAAACACACACAGAAGGAGCGACAGATTCAAAAACAGCTGAACCGGTTGTGAATTTTATACCAAAGCATCTCCACCCCTTCCAGCTAGTAAACAAACATATAGAGGCTACAGTTTGCTGATCTTATGTGAAAGAGTTTTTTTCTTTCTGCCACATGGGGCCGCCAAAATTTGAAGTTGCCGAGCACATCTTTAAAGGGAGTAGAGATTACATTCACAACTGAAAAAGTCAAGCATATGGACATGTGGTTATCCAGCAGACTTACAGGATAGATATTTCCTTTAACGAGATAGTGTTTCTCTGGCTTCAGGACCAAATAGTCTCCTCTGAAGGGGACGATCCGTGGCTCTGGATGGCATCCAGATATCTGCGACAGGCGGTCTGAGTACAGGCCTCCACAGGTCAGGACATACCGGCACTGCACCTCGTTGCCCTGTTAAAATACAACAATGGAAACAGTAGAGGACAATATAGATGTGCAGAGATTGTGATTTTTCCTCTCTTTCACACATACTGTATGTATCTTACCTTTGTGTCTCTGATAGCGATTGGATATTTCATTCCTGCAAAATGAATAAAAAAAAAAAGAGAGAAACATTGAAGTGGACTTCAAATAAATATGACTAATATTATGTTTGATGTGCAGAATCTGTTCGTTACCTTCAGTGCTCCCAGCTGGGCCCTCCTTCACCATGGAAATATCATTGACCTCATAATCAGTTACCACCGTACCGCCTGCTTCTTCAAAGTCTTTGCCGTATCTGAGAGCTACCATCCTCCAGTCCACAATGCCAGTGTAGGGTGAATCCAAGGCCATTATGCCCTGCAAGGACGACAAACTGTAAATCCTTCACTGCCATTTTCCTTTAGTCCAAATAAAAACAGTGTGTCGGGGTCTCTTACCCTGCAGTACGGCTCCCGCTCTCGGATTCCCTTTGCGTCGACCATACTGAGGTCACGCACGTTGTTCTTCAGGCCGCGCTCATATAGAGCTTTTAGTCTGGGGATCTCCTCCTGCTCCACAGCGACGATAAGCTGCCAATGCATAAATAACTCAGATCAATACAGAGGTAGACGAAACACAACGATCCACACGGCAGCTCCTGTATAAGGCTGAGCGTCAAACCTCAATCCTTTTTTTGTACCGACTGAAATGCGTCTGTACCTGTCAAAACCTGTCAGGTACTGAAAGCTGGCATGAAATGTTTACTCATATTTGTTTGTAGCCTTCTTTTGTTAATCTTTGATCAGACAGTTTGTGAATTAAATCATAATTTTGCCACTTTCATATTGCAATTTTATTTAGGAAAAGTTCTTCCAACATTTAAAGCAGACATATCGTGCTTTTTGTAATTTTTTGCTTTCAGAAACTTGAGGTTCGTATATGTAAAAATGCTCCCTGCAAGGCAAAAGCCAGACTTCAACCTGCCCAGAATGCTACATTTGCAATGCTTTTTTCTAGCTTGTCATGCCCATAAACAGCTGTTCGTTCTGTAGTCTTGATAGTCTTTGGGTTGCTTGTGTTGTCCACTCTCATATTTTGTATAGGTTTTTGGCTCATGTACGGCTGTATTTGAGAAGTTGACATTTTGAGTAAAGAACAAGAAAAAGTAATGAAATCATACAGCTATAGTTACTTTCATGGTTTGTCGACACAGCCTCCCAAGTGGCTGGAAGTCTCCTGAGGGGCAACTTCTGAGAGCTGACTGAGGGCTAAAACGGCTTATTTCAGACAGAGGTTGAACTGAGGGGCTGCATGAAGAGCCAGTATAAGATAAATAAAGAGTTTTTTTTTTAACTGTAAGTCATGCAAAGACATTTTAGTGCAGCCCAAGATTTATAAATATAGACCTAAAAATATTCATAATATGTCTCCTTTAACATTTGAGAACATTGGCTTCTGTTGTTAAGGGTTTACTGTAAGGGTTTTGTAGAAATACAGTACATAATTATATGCCCCATGAAAAAACATGGTTTTGGTATTGCTGCCAAAATTTAAGTCTTGCGTTAGTACTGGAATTGAAATATTCTACCTCGCTTTACTGCTGTAAGGCCACAAAGTATTACACCACTAATGTTATGGGCATAAATCAAACAGGAGTTATATAACAATAATGGATGCTTATAATAATACAAAAAATATTTTAGTGTCTTTTAACATGATTTATCATATCTAAAAGATGAGTTGAAAATAAAATTCACAAAATGTAAATCTGTTATATGAATCTGTTTGATGTGATTTACAGATAAACATCTGTTTGTTAAATCATGAAAAAGATGCATCTTATTTAACTGTAACTGTCTGTAAGAGTTGATAAATAACTACCTGATTATATGCATGTTGCACTGTAATGTATGAATGTGTCCCGTCAGCATGTCAGCTGAGCCCTGTGAGAGTATCATCCACAGTAAACATGCTGTATAATATCTTATGTGGTTCAAACACAAACACAGACCTTTCCACATCTCTTGTAAGGGAGTCCTTTCTTCTCGCAGTACTCGTAGGCTAAAGTGGCTCCTCGCACACACAGACGGGCCTTCAGCGACCCCGGCGTGTAGTAGATCCCGCTGTGAATGACTCCACTGTTGTGCCCACTCTGGTGTACAGCTGGTGAGTAAGAAAAGTGACAGAGAATGGAAGAGCAAGAAGAAGAAAGGAGGTTTTATTAACACTCATAGATTAATGGAAAAATATAGCCATAAAGTTTTCTAACTTTAAAGGAAATTATGATATTATGACAATATGCTTATTTGCTTTCTTGCCAAGAGTTAAATATGAAGCTACTACTAGCAGCCAATTAGCATTAAGGCTGGGAACAGGGGTAGAACAGCTAGCCTGGAGGGGAAAATCTGGCTACTGGTACCTTTGAAGTCCACTAATTAACATGTTATATCTTGTTTATCTTGTTCTGTATTATTTTATTTTATATATAGTCTTGGCTCTGTACTCCAGCTTATTAGATTTGATGGTTTAAGTGTGTGTATTCAACACATGAACAGTGTGGGACTATATTCACCTCTGAACAATGCCACAGAAAACATGACAGCATTACAGTTGCTTAACTGTTCACCCAATACCCTCAAATTAAAGCTGAAATTCAGCACTTAATACCTCCGTTATGTGACATATTGTTGTATTGTTGCTCCAACAAAACAAAAAAATGTGTCACTTTCCAAATACTGATGGACTGCATTGCCTAACAGGGTTTTAGTCACTATGACAATGTTCTGTACACCATGTTATTCATCAAAACATTCCTACAAAGCTCTTTTTCTTTCTCCAGCAGGATGAAGCTGAGCGTCGGGTGTCGCAGGATGAGCTCTCTGGCCGTAGCCAGTCCCACGATGCCAGCTCCCACCACGGCCACGTCATATGTGCTGAAAGACAAAGGTGAGGTTACAGCCAGTTCAAATTTAAGACAGTCACTAATAACTAGCTTTGGCAAACAGCTGGCTTCACAGGTAGAGAGGAACATTTAGGTCAGTGGTTCAATGTCCAACTGTACATGTCTGTGTGAACAACCAATATACCTTTGAAACTGACAGTAGGGAAACCCCATGACACCAGAGTTGTAGTAGATAGGCTGTGTGTATCTACAAAGAGAATACCTGGCTCTGTCACAAGGCTACACCAAGTAAATCCCTTTATGAAGCTAATTAGCATAGACTATCATCATCAATCAAAGTGTAGTTGCAGTACATCCGTCTCCCCAATCAAACAAATGCAAAGACCTACAAGATCTCAGTGTTCCTGAGACAACATTTTACTTTGCGTCAAAGGATTTGAGCCGTAATTTAGTTCTATACCTAGAACTTGTAAGAACTTGTATAGCTGTTGCTTATACCTAGAAAGCTGTCTCGATCTCTTGTCAGTCTCATTTGAATAAGAGGAGGAATTATTTAAATGCAAGATAATCAGTCATATTAAGTTACAATGTCAATATCCCAGAGTTTAATTAAAGCACACTGGAAAAAGACTCCAAGCAGTACCATCCCCTGTTGACTCTATATGTCTAATATGAATCACATGCTGCATCCATGTTTTCCCAAAAAGGTTCAGTTCACACAAAACTAGTGACTGTTGGGACACTGACAAAGATAATCTGTTCCTGCAGATAAAACCAGTCAAACTACAGGTGCTCTGGAGGATAAAAGCTGCAAATGTGAATGGGGGGAGGCACAATTGTTTTGTGTCTGTTAACAATTAAGTGGAGTGTGCAGATCAGGTTAAACAGACCAGAAATGTTGTGCAATCTGGTTCTTGGTGCTAAGTGCCCTTGGCAGCAGCTGAAATTAGAATTAAAAGTTTGTTATTCAAGCAGGTACTCCACGTTTTCTTCGCTTATCTGTCAGTAACTGAATAAAAAGTGAGCTAGTAAAGCGAGCATTCACCTATCCCCCCCTTACATTCAACTGAACCAGACTACAACCACACACTGTTGCCTGCTTTCTTCTCTGTAATGTCAGTCTTACCTGTGCAACTGTCTGCTCGCAATGTCCTTTAGCAGTTTCGGCTGCGCTGCACAAACAGCCTTGAAAGACGCAGCGCTCAGAGTCCGAATCATTGTCACAGAGTTTTTAAAAAACACACCTCAGAGTATCCTCTTCATTGCACAACTAACACACAGGTTTCCCGGAGCTTTCTGTTTAGTGTTTCCTCCTCCTGTTGCCGGTGTTAGCCACCTATCCTGAAAGCCAAGACGTTGGCCACGCCCCCCGCGCTTTCTTAGCGGCGCCGTACGTAAACACGTACAGCCAATGGGAAAACACGTTATTGATGACGTCCTAGGGTCAAAGGCTACAGCTATGGACGTCTTCCAAATGTAAACAGTCCGATCTGTTGGAGGGCAGGTGAGAAATTTTTAGCAAAAATCGTTATCAGCAGCCGTATTTACTGAAATGTGACATTATTTAGGAAACATGTACTGTTTGGAATACTAGAAGATAACTTTGAACTGAATTAACAGCTTTATATTACAAATATTTTAATCTTGTTGGCTAAATTTCATACTCATTAAAGCTAATTTATAGGTAAAAAGCCAAATTTATTGGTTTTCACAAAGGAGGTCAAACAGTACGTTGATTTATTAGTTTTCCTTTTATCCAAAGGCTGTAAAAGCTATGAATATCTGTTTTCACTTTTCTTCTGCAAACCGTAAGATGAATATTTTGATATTCTGTATATGATCACGGTGTGGAAGAGGAAATTGTAACTGTTTTTTTTTCATTGGAGAAAAAGAAGAAGAAGAAAAGGTAAGACATTTTCATCTATTTCTTCAGTTTATCAAGGTTGCAGTTGCTCACTTTTAATCCAAGGATAAAGCTAATTGTGTGTTTGTTTTTTATTCATGTTTCAGCTCTGAGACATGAGGCTTTTATCAAAGGCGGTGCAGTCTGCTGTGAGTCAGCGAGATTGGAGCCGCAGACACTTCTGGGGTTGGCTCAATGCAGTTTTCAACAAGTGAGACACCGCTAATTTAAGATTATCTATACACTAATGCGAGCTAATAGCTGCACAGTAAAGCATGAAGAGGCTTATCAAACAGACAGACACTCAACACACACCTCAGTTAACATGAGTCCAATGAACATAGTCACCTTACATCTTTTTTTTTTTTTTTTTTTTTTTTTTTTTTTTACCATTTTATACATATGTGCAATGGTAGAAAGTAACTAAGTACATTTACTCAAGTACTGTACTTAAGTACAATTTTGAGGTACTTGCACTTTACTTGAGTATTTCTGTATATCTTTATACTTCCACTCCACTACATTTATTTGACAGCTTTAGTTATTTTTCAGATGAATATTTGATACAATGGATAATATAACAAGCTTTTAAAATACAACACATTGTTAAAGATTAAACCAGTTCCAGACTTCTCACATGGTTTCATTTCAATAAATAAATGTTCAAATGATCCAATATTTCACCAAAAATCAAAGATTAGAGAAAAAGTCCAAAAACTGAAAACAGATTTCTGTATCAGAACTTTGTTTTTTCTTCTTTCCTCTCCCATTAATCATCTCATGACCCCTCAGATTTATCTGGTGACCCTTTGGAGGGGCCTTGACCCCTAGGTTGGGAACCACTGGACTAAACTATCCAACTGTATTTAAAGTAGTTGAAACTAGCTCCACCTCCAGCAGCTACAACAGTAACATGCTGCTCTAAAACTAATTCTTCAGTATTAATAATTATTGATTAATATCTGATGATGTCATATATAATAATATATAAGTCAGAGGGACCAAACCACTACTTTTACTGCAATACTTTAACTACATTTTGCTGCTAATACTTCTGTACTTTTACTTAAGTAGAATTTTTCATGCAGGACTTTTACTTGTAACGGAGTATTTTTACATTTCTGTATTAGTACTTTTACTTAAGTAAAGGATTTGAATACTTCTTCCACCGCTGCTTATGTTAATAATTACATTTATTATACTGTTACACTGCTTATATGCAAACTAATACAACAGCTTTGCAACAACATGGATGAAGGTTTTGTTAAAACTGGTTCAGAGAGGTGTCAATTAACTACATGGTTATTTTGGAGACTGTAGTTTGTGCTGAATTATATTAAATTACAAACATTATGTCCACTGCATTAATATGATCAAGATTAGATTAGTGTATATCATGTTTTACGTTTTTACTCTGTTACATGCACTTTATACTAACATACTCACCTTATTGCACTCAAAGCAGCACTCTAGAGCTTTATGTTTGATGCGCTTCTGTTTAGTCCGTTTTTATACTTTAGTTTTGAAGAGTGATGATATGAACCACATTTTTTTAATAGTTTAAATGACAAATAAGTCAAACCTCAATATTACAAACAAACATTAACTTCGACAAACATTAACAAACTTCATGGTCAGCAAATTGTATCAGTGTAATGTTTGTTGACTTTAGGACCAGAAAAACAACATTCAGGTTATATTATATCCATAATCTGCTGACCTTTACCCTATTAGCATGTCAAAAATAATGACAAATGTCCATCACAAGTTGTCTGAACCCAAACATTCCTGGTGGTCATGTTTATTTTGTCAACAAACCCAAAACCCAAAGTATTGAGCCTATAAAGTTATGCAACAGAGAAAACAAAGCAAATCCTCACATTTTAAGCAGTGGTCAGCAAATACAAATATAAATGGCACTTCAACTTGATAAATAACCAACCAAACAAATATTTTTTATTTGCTCAGATTACAAAATGCCATTTGGAGTTTGTTTTTTGTAGCCCTTTTGGCTCCTGTCTTCTACCCCTCTTAGCACCCAAGAATGTGACCCATTTCATCACGTCATCATCAACGTGTAAACGTACTTTGAATGTTTGTTGATCTTCTCTCAGGGTGGACCACGAGAGGATCAAAGCTGTCGGTCCTGACCGAGCTGCTGCGGAGTGGCTGTTGAGATGCGGTGCCAGAGTGCGGTTTCAAGGTTTCGAACGCTGGCATCACGACTACAACGCCCTGCCAACTGGGCCTCTGGGCAGATACAAGATCCAGGGGATTGATGCTACTGAATCCTGCATCATGCACAGAGGGTTCGACCATCTGGGTCAGTGTTAAAGTGTGGAGAATATTGTGTTCTTGTCCTTGTGACTTGTCCCTTTCTCATTTCCATTTCCCTCTGTGATCATTAAATAGATTTAACAAGATGAAGACTCTATAGCCAAACACCCAGTGAGGCTAAGAGTCACTATGATACCATAAAGTACTTTTTTAAAATCCCTTTATTTGAGAAATATACCTTTTTCGTTTATCAAAAAAAGCTAAACTGTTAAATAGTATCTAAATACAAGCAGCTGTACAGTAATTTCACCAAAAAGTATATAATAATAAAGGATGTAATAAAATCAGTCAATATAATTTATCTTCTGGATACCATGAACCAGAACCAGAACTATCAAATTTTATGGCAATCCAATCCAATAGTTGTTGAACCCAAGTATTGGATCAAGAGACATTTCCATTCCTGGAGCCATGAGACTGTCATGAAGCGATGTTCAGAAAGTGTAAATTTTGCAGCAACTATCAATTTTTAGGGTCTTCGCCCTAATATTCCCGGTCCATTTGTTACTTCTTTCTTTCTTTCTTATTATATCGCAACTTCAACCTTGAATTTGGCATTCATGTTATCGGCTTCAGATTTTCACACATCACTCATGAGACTGTGCTGAACAAAAGTTATTAAAAACTTTGTAATAACTTGTATGATTTAGATTTTATGAGCTCTTAAACTTGCTGTGCAACATTTTAACTTACAATGCAATCCAATGGGGAGGACATTTCTGAGCATGGCCTATGTTGCCTAATTAGTTGGCTGCCATCTAAACCACAAGTCTGACCACTTTCAAACCTGCATTAATGGATTCGCGACAAAAATCCCTACAAAAATGGGATATTTTAAGTGCGATTTTGCCAAAGTCATGGGCTATATGTAATTATTTCAACAAGAAGATTTCTCTCAACTCTGGCTCTCCACTTCAGACGCGGGGGAAGTTCCTGCAGCTTCACAGCTCATTGACACATTGAGGCTGCCTGGTGTGTCATACAGTGCTGGTGATAAATAGTCATAACAACACTTTGAAGCTTTGTACTGCAGTTTTTCCTTTATTATATCCCCAGCACCTAAAACTTTGATCACTCTCCATTTAAATATATGACTATTCCCTTGTGTCCACTTGCTGTTATATGTTGTCTCTACACAAAACATAGTGGTTTCACTCGCACTCTCCATTCAAATGCATGACTACTTCTCTGTGTCTGGCTGCAGTTTCTCATTGTCTCTGCACACTTCATAGTACACATTTCAGTCAAACTTTTATCAGGTCACGTGGGTTACAAATCTTTACTTTTCTAAAAATGCACTTCATGAAAATTAGGACAGTCATTTCTTTTACACAGAAACTTATCAGAAGCTTTCAATGTATTCATTGAAATGACAGTACAGGAGCACAAAACTTGCATAATGTTGATGACACTGGTGTGAGCCAGACACACGTCTCACTCTGCAGAAATTTGTCACCCTCACACTGTGAGATTTGATGTGTCGGCATGACAGGGGAAGTTGCTATAACTTCATTGTACATGCTCCTATCTGCACCGCACTTTACATGGTTGCCGAGTCACACCCGTCAGCCCGGGTCCGGAGACATACAAGTGAGTGTGATGGACGCCCTCGCACGTTTGCCATGTCCCGGCATGCGCGCAAGGCGCAGGCCCGTCCAACGCTGCTTGCAGCTTTAATTTAACATGAGTTAGACCTCCACTGCTGACCTGAAAGGGATTCCCCTCTGTGCTAAAAAAGAACGGAAAGAAGAGGGTGAAAGTGTGTCTCTCCCAGACTGATTATCTAAAAGTGACGCAAGTAGCCGGGATGTTTTACACCGAGCAGGCACAGATACACAAAGTCTCTGACCTTTTTTGGCTGCTGCACTCAAAACCAAGTGCCAGAGTCCACACAGATTTTATGTGGGTGCAAAGTTCCGCTTTTTCCTGTTTTTGTAAACCAATCAGTGGAGAGTATTCTGATGCTTGTTTTCCTTTTTTTTTCTAGATGGTTTAAAATACGTGGAGGAGATCAAGTTCAACAAGTGCATCTACATCGAGGACACTTGTCTGGAGAGGTTGAGCTCAATAGAGAATCTGCAGCAGAGTTTGTACATGATGGAGGTGGTTTCGTGTGGAAATGTCACAGATAAGGGCATCATTGCTTTGCACAAACTAAAGTGAGTGTTTATAATGCAACAAAATGTCATTTAACTGACACTGATTGATTAACTAGTGTCATCATAACGTATTTTGTATTCATTCCACACAGGAATCTGGAGTATCTGTTTCTCAGTGATCTACCTGGGATCAAAGACAAACAGACAACAGCTGGCAGGTTACAGACAGCACTTCCACGTCTGGATTTAGCGCTGGACCTTGACTAAGGAAACAGCCTCCTGCTTTAGAGTGTGATTGTAAATTATGAACACCTTTAGGGGGGAAAAAAAGACACAATCTGGAAGAGGCATACAGCGCTTTGATCGTCCAACATGCAGATCCTTCAGCTGAAACATCAAGTGTTTGTTTGTTTCTTTTTAAATGAGTGTGCAACAACGTCCTTCTTTATTCAAAATATTCAAGATGATGTGTCTTAGAAACAGTCCAGAAAAGAGAAAAGTTGAAGCACTTTATATTGTCGACAATAGTTTGTCCTTTGCTAGAATGAACTATTCTATTTATTATATTCTCAACATTCAGGTTACTCCATATGTGTGTACATAGAGGAAAAACAAACGTGTTTTTCAAGAGTCTTCTTTTAAATCTTTTCTCTTAAGATTAATTTGGCATTTGTAAGATATCTGAGGACAAACAGATGGCTGTGAAGATCCTTAGCACCAAAGTTCCAGAGATAACGAGTACAGTGTGATATTGCTAACAGCTAGTTAAGGTTAGTTAAAAGAATATTAACTGTATTCAAACCTGACGTCAATAAATATTATTTTCAGAAATGCTCATGAGTCATTACACGTGACAAAAAAGTCAAAAGTTTGTGTTCTACATTATAACTTATTCAAGGTGACGACAACATAAACTCGCTACCAAAAACATGTTGCTCTTACAGAGTCCATCATTATATATATTTATATATGTGTATATATATAAAACATTTGGCAAACCAGTCAAGGCAGTACGTCGCAGTTTTACCTTCAGTCTACTCAGAGAGCAGAGCGGCTCATCGCTCCTTGTCTTTACACATCTATACAAAAAAATACAACAAAATCAGCTTGAAATGTAGGCAACATACATAAACCAGCATGTCTGAGTCGACATGTTGGTGATAGTGCATAGACTTACATCAGTATCAAGAGACACCCGGCAAACACCCCATGTGAAAAACAAACATTTTAAAAAGCTGCCGAATCCTCTTGAACGCTTTAAAAACGCCAAAGATGCCACCAGAATCTGCTTCGTTTCCTGAGTGTTGTTGTTGTTTTTTTCAGATAACCCTGTTTGTTGATGGTGTTTCAGGGTTTCAGATCAGGAGCAGCGTGTTTAGATGTTTGGTAGGTGATAGTTGAACTTGCGCAGGTTGTTGTAGTACTTCTTATTGTCCAGAGCTGGAAAGATGCTGCTGCTGGTCAGTTGTGGCAAATACTGGAGAAAAAAAAGCCAAAATCAGAGTTCAGGGAGAGTTCTGAAGGTAATAAACAATTTTTCATATTAATGAAATTGATAAGGAACATACAGTATTGATCATAAATGATTAAATGAGTTCTGTAATGTCCATCCTAATTGTAAAATTTCAATTTTGAGTCAATGGAAGTCAGGAAATATAGAAAAAATAGTCACATTTCAGGAGGTAAACAGCTCCAGAATGTGATTTACAACTAGTTTCATACATTCATTGCATTTCCTGTTGGTTCCCAGCTGTTCAGTTTATTCTACAGAAGCAAAACCATTTTAGAAAAGACTTTAATTGCTACACAATAATTCATTTGCAAGCCATTTCATTTAATAAAATTTAGAGAGTTAAAACCTGCGGGGAATGTTAAGTTGCCATGGGAAGGCATCAAATCTTTCTTTTCTTTTCTTTTCATTAGATTTATAAACTCCTTAAATTTGAGAAAGTTGCTTCTAAATTATTAGTGTTATCCATTAGTATACGTTTTGTATACGTATACGTTTTGTGTGTGTGTGTGTTTTTACAATAAATATTACTACAACTTCTAAAGATAAGCTGATAATAAAGTTGGCCAGACTTCTCATTCTCTAATCTAGTTCTTCCAAAAACTGAAGAGTTATTATTTCTGCCATTTTTTGTACCAAATCTGTTGCTACCTCATAATAATACATTAAACATTTCCATTTTTATATCCAAAAACAACATGTATCCAGTGTTTCTCCTCTGGATTTCTTGCAAGGAAAATATTTTTATGGCAGATTTTCCAGACTGATAACTGAAAACACTGACTGGACAATATGTGATATTAAATAAAAACATTCAATAATGGCCTCAATCATGGCAGCATATTGTATGAGCATCAGCCCGACCATTACTCCTCATACAACAAGACGGCTGCTCACCCCGGGAGGGAGGTGTTTGCGAGGTAAACGTGTCCTCTTGTTGCTGGAGCGGTCCTGCTCTCGAGAAGTGCTCTCGCTCTTTTCTCGCAGGCTGTCGAAGTACGGATGCTGCAGGAGCTGCTCGCATGTCAGCCGCTCGGATGGGTCCATCCTCAGACAACCCTGAACCGCCAACATGAGGAGAGAGTGAAGTTCAGAGCAGGAAGGTTTTTTTCTTTTAAACCAGCATTTGTCATGACTATTGTGTTAAACAGAAATTGGTAGTTTTAGCCAGAATTATATCAAGTAAACATGATTAAAAAAGATTTATTCGGGTTATTTGGGAACATGCAGCACTTTTTACAGCACTTACACACAGTTTCTGATTTGTTGTGCAGATGAATAAATGAGTGTTTTTCAGATTATAAAGTAATTTAAAGATCTTTAGATTAAAGTGCTTGAAATCAACAGTTTTTCATTACTTTTCTGACTGACAAGATGTAGTAAAACGTGCACATTTCAGTGTATTTTGTGCGAGAAATGCTTGCAGATTTTTACTTTGCAGTGTTTTTGCAGTACAGTGTAACAGATTTTAACATCTTAGGTTGACGACAACACCGTTACCTTCATGAGACTCAAAGCTTGGTGGGAGAGAATTGGATATTTCTGCTCCAAAGGTTCCTACAGAAACAGAAAAGGACAAAGATTCAGTATTTTTTCAAACTTTTACTGCACAGACTATGTTTAGTTTGGTCCATTTCACTTTTTTTTCTTTGTTTCCTCCACAGAATTAAACTTTATATGCTGAGTTAAGCCTGGTAAAGTCCACTTTAAACTAATTTTCTTTATTATGATTCATTATTCATATGTCAGCTACAAGTTGGATGAAGTGCAGATACATTGTAGGGTGTGTTTGCTTTCCTGCTCACCATGTCTTGAGGCTCTGGGATGGAAACGCCGCTGAAGAACTGATTGCTGCTGAAAACCTGCTGATGTCGAGGGATCAGATCTCCTGCAGCGTAGGAAGAAGAACCCAGTCAGTCTGGTTTTGTTGCTGTTTTAGCCTTCATGTAAATGTTTTTTATTTGGCATATTAGTATTACTTAGGATTCCACGCCTTGCCCAATAATTTAAAGACATTTTACAATGTTCATCCTGTCCTGAGAAACATTTTTTCAACTTCGATAACTTTCCCAAGAATTTTATGATAGTATGTTTTTTGTCTTGCATTCATCTGTTTTACTCTCAAGAATTTATGAAAAAATCTTCAAAACACATCCGCTCAAGTATCCAATGAACAAAAGCTTTGTGACTAATATCCTAAAAAGAATCAGAAATAACTTTTTAATTGACATATCTAAATATATAAATATCTACGCTAACATTTGTTGACGTATGCAAAATTACATGCTGATAAAAAACATTATTGAAAAACCTCTGTACTGAAATTAAATGCTATTCCTTTAGTTTGTTTCTACCTATTTTGTGAAAGACAGAAACTGACCATAATCATCCCGTCACACACATTATCACATGCAACATGACCTCACCATGAAGCAAAGGAAAATATGTCTCACTCTGCAAAAAATGTGCAGATCAGCAGCAGACTGAACTTACCAAGAGTCCTCCTGATCAGGTACAGCTGATCCATGTCAGACTTCCCGGGCCATAGAGGAATCCCCGACAGCAGCTCGGCGAACACGCAGCCGATCGCCCAAACATCCACCGGAGGGCCGTACTGAGTGTCCCCCACCAGCAGCTCGGGGGCCCGGTACCAACGGGTGGCCACGTAGTCTGTGTAGTAGTCACAAGGTCCAGCTGGAGACACACAATGACACAGAAACACATGATGTGAGGTGTCTGTGGAAGGAGCTAGAAGGTCATGATGTAGTTTAAAAAATATGTGTAAGCAGATGTGTCAACAAGCCGCACACAAACCAGTCTGCTGAACCAGTTTTAGATCAACATACTGGTTTGTTTATGTTCCAGGATATTATTTTGTATTGGTTATCAGATCTTAAAGTTGCTAGTTTGCCTCTCACACAGTGTTTGTTTTTCCTTTGTTGTGCACCTTGTTTATCGAGTGTTCTGTATCATTATTTGTGTCCCATGATTTTCTGCATCAGCGGCCCCCGAATGTTTTAGACTGTGGCCTTTCAAAACAAAGCAAATCTCCATTTATGGTTCCTTTTAACAGGTTATATGACTTATGATATCTGACACATGAAGAATGAACGGAAGCAAAGTTTAATGAAAGGGCATAAAATGAACAAAAACAAATTTTGTTCAAAACAAACATTATTCTTTATTTTGCATTACTTTGCTATATTACTTGTAGCTATTGCAGTTTTAGAACTTTTTTTTGATGATTCATCACAACTCACAAAACTTTCCTATTCTCCCAGGCTTATAGTTAACTACTCGCATTGAGCTTATTGTAGTGAAATGGGCCATATAAATAAAATTGCTGTTGTCATTGTTGTTGTGTGGATCTCAGCAACCACCCTGTGGAAGCTAAGAAGGATAAATATGGAATATATATATTCTTTTCTGATATGAACACTGTCAGGACCAAATCCTGATCCTAATGAGGCAAAATGTCATTTCTGAGGTTCTGGTTTAAGTTCTGGTTTAGGTTTACGTCCGGCTGTCCACAATGAATGGAAGTAAAAATACAATATCCTAACAAGGATAGCAGCACAAACTAAGAATAAAAAGACAAAGAATAAATGACATTTGTCTTTCATTTTCGTCAGAGCTGTCAAATCTACAACTTTGAGTATGATGCACTTTTCTGTTCTTATTATTATTGTATTAAAAATGTATCACAAAATATCAATACATCAGTCTGACAAATTTAATTCTGATATAATCTCTAAATATTTGTCATTTTATGGCATGAAAATATACAACATCTAACACACTGAACATCTGCAGCTTCAGTACAAAGACATAAAAACTCAGTTCTAGTTCAACCATTGCAGCTTTTCACTTCCCAGACTGAACGTGACTTGTAAGGACAGCGGCTCCCAGCAGGTGGCATCGTCAAATATGTGACAACAACTGTGTCTTTGTGTCTTTTTGTAAAAAAAAAAACTTACTGAGTATCCTCGCGAAGCCGAAGTCGCAGAGTTTGATGACTTGATGTTTGGTGATGAGAATATTCTCCGGCTTGACGTCTCTGTGAATACACTGCAGAGACAGAAACAGTTCAGATACTCGGCTCGGTCGTGAGATGCTGAGGATAAAGGAGCTGTGTGAGAAACAGTAAAAAACACGGCTTGTTAAATAGGGGCCCTTGTAGCATTTGTTGTGTCTTGGTGATACATTAACTGCTGGTCAGCCAAGGGGAAGGAATTCTTGTTAAGAAAAAAAAAAGGAGCCATAAAGCAGAAGGCTTGTTGGCAGCTGGAGGAGGGAGGAGACCAGAGGAATTCAAAAACAAACTGAGGAGGTTTGACAACTGACTAACAAACTGTATCCTACATGATGAGACAGGTAGAGCAGAAAACTGTGTAGCCAGAAGGAGATAAAAGTGAGTCACTTACATTTTGTTTGTGACAGAAGTTGACAGCTTGAAGCGTTTGCCAGGTGATACTTTTTACAAGCTGCTCAGGAACTCTGTAAAACAAGAAGGAAATCAAACATTAGAGCTAAAAACAGCAGTCAGTTAATCAGTAAGTTGATCATGAGGAAAAAATGTGGGTTTTTTTTCTCTTTACTGAATCAAATTTGCAAATAGTCTGATTTCAGTTACTGAACAACAAGTGGTGCTGTTCACTTACTTTATTTTGTTTTCTTACATGTGTAACTATCTCCATATATTCTAATTATGTCCATATACTATATTGAAAGTGTTTAAAAAAGTGTTAAAAGTAATTTATTAATAAAAAAAACAACTGACTTTTGCTTCACAAAGAGGTTATTTCATTATTTTTCTCTGTTTTATGTCATTCTACTACAAATTTTTTGCCGTTGTTCAGATAAGGTTTGCATTACTCTGGGACTTTGTTACTGAATGAAAACTTTGTTAATTGCTGCTTTCTTGTTGTTTACAGTTATGCACTTGTCTATTTCCACTCATTTCTTTCTTTAATAATATAGTTTTTAAGCTTCTGTCTTGTGCTCTTTCTCATTATACTTGTCAGCTGCTTGAGAATTTGCACTACCGCTCTTTTTGAGTCGCTGTTCTCTAACACTTGACTGTCTAGTGTCACTTGTAAGTTGCTATGGATAAAAGCATCAAATAAGTTTAAATGTATGTTTGAAATTTTGTGGGGAAAATGAAAAATCAGATAAATCTTTTCATCTATATTAATACAAATATTTTAGAGAACCTGAACAAACTTAAGGATGAAGCTAACAACTGTTTCAGACTTCAGAGTTTACAGACATATTAGCATCTCTGTGACGCTGTACTTTTAGCAGGTGTAATGTTTTTTTTAATGTATCTTTATCATGTTCACCATCTTAGCTTAGCGTGTTTGCAATCTATCATTTGCTAAGTTGCACGAAACATAAATTATATCTGAGGCTGACGGGAATGTTGTGAGTTTTGCAGGTGTTTTTCATAAACTCTTCTCCATATAGCGTGTGTTCGTCAAATTGAACTCCATATGTAAAGTCAACTTTTCTCTAAGACGTTTGGGGATACAAGCAATTGTGTATTTATAATCCATTTCTTGTACTTGACAGGTGCACTCCAAGATGATTTCTAGTTCTGCTCTCCCAGGAGATACAGGAAATAAATCTCTCCTCTTAAAAAGGCTCTAGTAGTATCTGGTGTGTCATTTATTGAAAGAAAAAACGTCTGTTTTTGTATTAATATGACTAGAAAAGTCGTCATTAGTGAGTAAAGCATTGTCAAAACGCCAAGTCTAGTACATTTCTTAGGAAGTGATAATTATAAACCAACAGGCCTATGATCAGAAATAACAATGCTCTCATACTAACAATCTCTAAACAACGTTGATAATCATCTGCCTGGTTTCATCACAAATATATTTGATTTATAGAAGTCGGCACTAAAGTTCCCCAAAGTTATTATAATTCATTCTGAGGGGGAAATGAATGTTTGTACCAAATTTCATGGCAATAATCAGTAGGAATTTCACTCAAAACCACAAATGTCAAACTCATGTTGGCGTCAGAAGTGAGGCAATCACCAAAGTTATTAAGATTCATCCTCTGGGGATCACGAGTGTCAACATTTCTTGACATCTAATAGTTGTTGAGATATTTCAGTCTGTGGCCCAACAGCAGACGGCAAAAACATCCCTGAAGCTACACCTCTAGCGTAGCTTCAAATGAAACTAATGCTTATCTGCAGAATTAAGTTTGTTTGGATTCTAGAAATCTGGGACAAAATTTACATTAATGTAGCTAAAAAGTTGAATCTATTAAAGAGGCATGGAGCGTATGAATAACTTTCTTCTTGGATTATGTGAAAGCAAAAATCTGCTTCTTGTTCTGTCTACTTCTGCTGTCATCTCTACTTTTCCTCTGTTCTGCTGTGTTTTCCAGACATTGCTTTTCGCTCAGACGTCTGTAGAGGACGGTGAACAGTCCCGCCGTTCCTATTGTTGAGTCCTGATGCTCAACACTGAGGCTTTGTTGGTTCAGAGACCATCATCTATCAGCGTTGCCGGGGAAATGGCTAAATCGAGCCTTGTGACTGACAATTAAGAACAATCTCCGCCCCTTCTTCCCCACTTTGTTTTCCCTTCTTTTGAACCCCTCTGTGGCCGGGAGGCTACAGGCCAGGACCGGAGGGGGAAACCAGACAGCGAAAACACTCCGTATAAAATGTGGCTGGGCCTAAAGAGTCCCGACAGCTCCCTGCAGGCAAAGCATTCTGGGAGAGTGTCACTGTAAACATTCCACATGGAGCAGGTCAGCTTCCTCGGAGACAAGCGTTGTGCACATCAGAGGCAGACAAAGCTCGGTGTACGGTGTGGTATATATGTAATGTAGAGATAATAGAATGTACACAGCACTTTGTTTAATGAAAAGTGTCCGAACTCAGATTTATGCTCACAGTATCTCAGTGTGACGGAGTGAAGGTCAGTACAGTACAGCGAGCAGCCAGCTGTGCATTCAATTAATAACTTAAAGTCATGAAATTGATGTGTAATTAATGTATTTTTGTATTTCTGATGTTTTCTTTTTATTGTTTTGCCAATAAAAGTACGACTACAGTGTTTATGAATTGCAAAAGACTTGAAATGACTACAATTATATTAAAAAGAATATTTTTCAAATATCAGTGTACGTTGAGATGTGGCAAATGTGTGTAAAATCACATATAAATTCATGTTTAATGTATTTAACTGCGCTTCACTTCTATATTTGTGAAGATTTCAACAGCCGCTTATGATGGTTACTTAAAAGAAGGGCCTGTAAACAAGCACGGGGGATCAATAATTCGTTTTTTTAAAATAATCTATAACCCCCCTGAGTGATAATTATACATCTACTGTACGTCTGTAAAGGATAAAAATGTGTTGGACTACCATGCTTTCGCACCATTTTGAGGTATTAGCTCCAAATTACTTGATTTTACACATGCAAAACAAACTTCTGAGTGAAATTTTTATATAATCAACGTATCAAACGATTACATGTAATGTGAAAGCTGTAGCTCGTGGTCATGAATCCACACCCAACTTTTCAGTTCCTCTAAACTCGGTGAAAAGTTTCTGTTCTCTTTAATCTCTTTGTTTTTGTGTTTTTTACAAACCGCAACGTTGCTGTTTGCTTCACTCTCACAGCTCTCATCAACTGTATTTCTTGCAAACAGCTGTTTTCAGCAAAAAAAGCTCTAAAAACCAACAGTATACTCCCTGCCAGGGATCAAACGGCAAAAAGATGAAGTTAGCGACTAGTTGCTGAATATAGTGGAGCATTTAGATTGAACAGGCAACTAATATGTTGATGTTGTGTTTACAGCTTGATCTGCTGCCCCCAAGTGTCCAAAAAAGCACATAGTGCAGCTTTAAACCTACATTTTTTTGGCCATTTGTGGGGCCGCGGACTAAACACTTGACTTATTATCACCTTTTAAGTTTATATGTGAACTTGTTAGAAAATAATTAGCTTATTTACACATCCAACAGTAATGGAGCAACATAATGATTCATTTAGAGTCGTGTTCCTGTCTTTCCGTTAGCTAACTTTCCATTAGCTCTGTTTTTGCTCTCTGCGGACTCCTGAGGGAAATATCTGGCTCTTTGGCAGCTAATTGCTCCACTATGTTCATCAGTTATCTGTTAACTGTGTCTGTTTGACATTTGGTGCTGAGCAGGTAGTGTACAGTGGGATTTTAGAGCTTTTCTTCTGAAAACAGCTGCCTTCTGCACCTGGAAATGATGCTACGAGAGCTGTGAGAGTAAACCAAGGCAGTAAAGTTGCAGCTCGACAGCTAAACAACAAACTGAAACTTGCTATAAAGCTCCGTAAAGCCGAGTTGAAGAGTCACTGATAAATTAATCTGACATTACACATTGTCATTTAAGAGATTCTTATATTAAAAATATCAATTACAGCTACTTTAAAGTTGTAGTTCATACTTTTTATATAGTTATATTAAAGTTAATATTAACTAAACTAACTAAATTGATGTATCTTGTTGTTTTCAGAGAGGAAATCAGTGTCGGTCACCCACCCTCTGGGATGGCGGTCCAGCTCATTGAGGACCGTGTGGTCACAGTACTCAAACACGAGGTGAAGCTTCCGTTTACGTCGAAACACTTCGATCAGATTCACCAGGTTGGCATGTTTCAGTTGCTGAAACACATCAGATGGAAATAAAACATGACAAGCAGGGGTTTTTATAAACAGGCAAATTCAGTGACATTCAGACAAATATAGTTTTAATAAAATGACGAAACCAGAAAGTCTGTTGTTTCATCTGTGGTTTTGCTGTCTTCAACCAGACTAAACTGTTAACAGATGGTAATAAACATGCTGTTGCCCCTGACAACCCGTCCCCATCCTGTCCTATTTATGAGCTCCGGGTGTCCAGAAGGCCACCGACACTCCCACCGACCGCATGACTAATTAAACCACCACCAATTGTACCAGGACATCTTTGATAATAATTATGCATAAAAGACAAACAGGTTTCAGCCTTTTCTTTAGACAAACTTGAATAAACAACTGATATATTTTAACTCTTTTTGTCAGAGAAGGAACTAAGAACTAAATTATATCGTAGATGTCTTTAATTAAGAATATTTGTCTTGCATCGAGAGTCCAAACTGACATTTTAGAGTCAACATGTTAAAAACAAAGAGAAAAAAAAAATTGATGTTCAACCGGTGCCAAACCCTTTTTTTTACACCTCACAGATATTTCACATTTTAATTGAGGTACTCGTGTGGGCGCTCGAGGCTTTTTCTTTTATGTGATTACAACCCTCTAAACCTGTTTTGAATGCTGCTCTTGTGAATGAGAGCTTCTCTGAACAGCAGCTACACAAAAATGCATCCCACTGTCTCCTGAATTAATTGCACAGTGTTCCTCCTGCTGGTTAAACAACAGAGAGGAGACTATTTATTTCCTGGTGCTAAAAACACACAAACTGGATTTGCATCTTTAAGACATCAAATAAAACTTGAAAACAAACAAACAAAAGTATTGCGTCGTAGGATTTTATTGAATATAAAGTAGAGGTTCATAAAAATGAGAGTAGACTGAACTCTGATCACTTTTTTAAATTTATTTTCTACTTTGTCTTGTCCTATCAGACTATTTGAAAGCATATTCTCAAGTCTTTTATGGTCAAATTATGATTTAAAAATCTGATTATAATTAAAATCTAGTAAACCGTATTTTATAAGATGCAGTTAAAAGATTAAAGGTTTCTTACATAAAATCTAGAAATAATCTGATTCAGTACAACATGATTTTTGTATTTTGTTTGATATTTGGATGCTGCTCTGTGTTGTTTGCATGAATTTCAAGTATCAGATGAGTGTATGGAAGTCAAGAAAAGCCAAAAATAGATGAACAGTTAGTCATGAGGAAAATAAAAATGCTCATGGTTAATCTTATAATTTTGACGTACAATGAGCATTTTTTTAAATCATGAATTTCTTTGCATCTATTTTTTTTTCTTTATCTGGCAGACATGAGCTTCCATAGCCTATAAGTAGTACTTTTTAGGTGAGGAATAAGAAAGTACTTGGTGTGTTGTTACCTTGAGCATCCTGATCTCCCTCAGTGCAATCTTTCTGATGATCGGATCGTCTTCTGACTCCACAAACTTCTTGATGGCGACAATCTGTCCCGTGTCTTTGTTCCTGCACTTGAAGACAACGCCGTAGGAGCCCTCTCCGATCTTTCCAATCTTCTCGTACTTCTCCATCCTCAGGCTGGACCAGCTGACATCCGAAAGTCCAAAAAAACCAAAACGAAACAAAAAAAAACCCTTTACAGTGCAGCGTCCAGGAAGACAGGAGAGTCTCTGCAGCCTATAAACAGATCAGAAGAGGAAGAGGAGGGATTCTTTAACATTAAATAGAATTGATTTGGGTTTATCTTGGTGATTTTTCCTGTTATGATATAATAAATTTAGATTTATCCCTACATTGGTGACAATTAGGTCTGCAACTAAAGAATATTTTATTATCGATTATCGATTCATCTGATGCTTATTTCTTTGATTTAACAATTATTTGTTTGGTCTATAAAATGTCAGAAAATGGTAAAAAAAAAAAAATCATCCAAAGCAACTTAAAATGTCTTGTTTTGTCCTGAACAACAGTCTATAACCCAAATATATTCAGTTTACTACCAAGAACCCTGAAGAAAATCCACATTTGAGGAGCTGGAACCAGAGACTTTGGGCAGTTTTCTTAAAAAAAAAGACTCAAAGTGATTAATTGATTATCACAATAATTAGACTGATTGATTAGCAGCTCTAGTGATTCTATTTATAGATGAAAAACAGGACTGATAAGACAGGAGATATCATGCACCTCTCTGAGCATATACAAAATATACAATAAAGGCTTCACAAGCAACTAAAAATTATAATCTGAACTTTAAAACACCTGCAGCCAAACTCAGATTGAGTTTAACCTCCAAAAATGTTAAAATAAACTCTTCAACTGCCTCCAAAAGGTAGATTTAACTGCTTTAGAGGCAACATTACACCTGTGTCCCAACAGTTAGATTGCGTAACTAAAACATTTGCAATGCAAAGTATATTAGGTCATTTCCCTGAAGGGATAGAGAGAAAAAACAAAATAACACAGAGGGTGAGAGAGCTGGAGGGAATACAATCAAAGTGCTGCACTTATAAACAGGAATAAGCAGCACATTTAAATACTAAACGGCTAAATGAACAGCTCAGTTTATAACTGATGCTGCAGGCTTGTATATGATCAAAAACATTTAAATCCTGACGTCAGAGTAAAGTTTCCTCACGAAACCAGTTTATCATGACAAAGACACATTTCATATATTTCTATGAGGACTATTTCCTGTGAGTCATAATAACATTAAACTTACTGTCAGTTGAAGATCTTCTCAGATGTTTGTCAGACAGGGATTCAGAGGCTGCTGCTTCTCCCAAACACGGTCCCGCAAGCTGGAGGGCCACAGCTCGACTGTCCCTACAGATCCAACAATCCTCACTCAAAGATTTTCTGTCAAGTCTGATAGACTAAGTCCTGACATCCGGTCACACCTTTCAAAATAAAATATAGAGGGGAAACACATTTCTTCCAGTGAGGAAAAAGTTTTCAGGGTAACCCTGTTTATGTTCATGTGATTTTTAAGTAATTAACCAAAGAATCTGACACATACACAGTAAGGTTTACTGTTTGTGTAATTGTACTTTGTTCTGTACAAAAATCATAGTTATTTATTTGAAGGGTCCTTCCAGACAGGTTTTAAGATGAATATAAAATACCGGTCAAAGGTTTTAAACAACTCAATTTTTTCAGTTTTTATGGGAAATTTACATGGTTTAATATCTCAGTGTACTCTGAAACTAAAGCATCAAACCCATGGAGATTTAAAAAAAAAAAGATATAATTTAATAATTTTGCATCTGTTAATATCTAACAGCTGAACAAACTCGTGCCGTTCTTTCTACAGTGGAAATCCAATGTTTTTCCCAACAGTGCTGCAGAAGTTAGACGTGTTGTTTTGCTTCACACTTCTGTCCAGTTGATCCCAAAGCAGCTCAATGACTGTTCCATGATTTGAAACCTACTGTCTTGTCCTTTTTTTCCTCTATGGTAGTATGTAGGTATGTTTTAGATCATTATCATGCTGCAGGACGAACCTCTTGGCTCTGCAGGGTTTGGGACTAAAGTTGGACACACGTAGGAACTGTTTGCATCAACTTTGCTTTATTTACTTCCATTGCTGCAGAAAAGCTTTGAGATGTTGCCTGTTACTACATGGAAAATGTCTTTTTATAACTTTGAAATTAACATTGTTTTTAAGTTCTGGTAACCTCTTTACTTCTGGTAGTTTACTGTTTAACGTTGCATCACTGAAGTAGATTCACTGGACTTGAATTATTTACATTTCAGTAAAAACTGGAACATTTGGGGTCTTTTAAAACTTTTGACAGGTAGTGTACTTTGACTAATAATTTGTGTCTGACATGTTTTTTCCACAAAAAAGTTCCATTATCTTAATTTCATCTACTCTTTCTACCTCATTAAAAAATCCAGAATCTATGAATATGCAATATTTTTTTTTTAATCTAAGAAGTTTCATTGCTAGACACAAGATGTCTCCTTCTTCACTTTAAAGTCTGATCTCAGTGTTTTTTTTTGCACTGAAGGCTCCAAGTTTCCACATCACATTTATGTGAGTTTAATATTGGACCAGGATTGGCTTCAAAAATAGTTGTGATGTCACAAATCATGTTTGTAGGCCTCATTCTTTCTGCACAGTGAAGCTCAAACATCCAACTGAAGGAACAAGAAGGAAAACATATTTTTCAGTGGAAGGGACTTTTTATTTAATATATTTAATTCAGCACATGGAAAAATGCAGAGTTCAGAAACCTTAAATTAACTGTGCAGTCATACTAATAAAGATTTTGTCTGAAAATAAGGTTTTCGTAAAATCCTGAACTGAGTCACCTCTGAAAGTGATGCTGAGCATTTTTATTTACTGTCATTTACTGTCGTTTTACATGAGTAAAACAGAGAGTAAATACGGAGAGAGTAAAACAAGAGAGGAAAAAACAAGTAATAAAAGCAAGAACTTAACATAATATAAATATTTAACCATCTGTTTTGATATGACACCTTCACAAGAGCGAAAAAAACTGCCAGAACTTTTACTTTGAAGGTGAAATCATCTAACTTCCGGTTCTATCTAGTGACTCTTACACCGACCAACTCGACACATTTTCTCTCTTCTCCAAGCTTGTCCCCATAGGAACAGACTCCACCTCCAGGACTAGAGGAGAGCAGGAGTCCTGTGTTGTTTTTTTTTTTTTTTTGCAGACTTGTAAGATTTACACACCTGACAGAGAGTCAGAGATGTATTTATAAACACACAGGCAGGTAAACAACCTCCGCCAGAGGTAAACATTAGGGAAAACACCCACACAGGTAAACATGCTGGTCTATAACTGACCCTCTTGTCCTTTAGTTACCTGAGTCCTCTCACATCTGGAATCAGTTTTAGTTAGCAGCACCAGACTCTAAGATTCTTACATTTCAGTCATTTTCAAGTTTCTGGTGCTTCATCAAAACTCTCACAACCTTAAATCCACATCTGTCTGACATCATGCAGCATGTGTGAGAGCTGGAGACAGGAAAAATATAACCCTGACGTGCTGCCCTGACGCACTGAGACCAATTAGTGACAGGAATGGTAGACTGAACTGGGAAAATAATGGAAACTAATACTCACTCGTCTTTCTCTGTTCTTCCCAGCAGAGACTCATCAGTGACGAGCGTCTCGGTGCATCATCAATCCAATCTCACCACCACAACAACAACAACACACAAAAATAAAAGCTGAATCCATTGATCTTGTTAACAACAGCTTTTTTTTTATTACAAAAACAGCATACATTAAACATTTTGCGAAGGGAATGCAAAGATGTTAACAAAAACCTAGCATTGTCCCTCATTTTGTCATTTTATTTTAAATTAAAAAAAAAAATGTACAAAAGTGCTTACATGGTGCAAATAATAAGAAGTAAAAGGTCTATAAAAGAGGAGGGTAAAGAAATTTTTTTTTTTTACATTATATTCAACTTCTAAAAATGCAGCAGAGCAGGAGAGATGCGACTATATTACATAGCAGTAAAAATAACCCAAGAAGCTGCTCAGGATCTGTTCACTAGGTAGTTAATCCGCACACAGCAGGACTGCACTGTCTCTGTCTGTAAATCCAACATACCCTATTACTTAACACGAGGTTAATAAATATTGCTTAAATAACCCACATGGCTCATGGGTTTCTGTTTTAAACTGATCTATTAGTCTGACTACACAGCTCATAAAAAAAATCTCCTCTCAAGCCTACAGTATAACGTTTGCCACGGGCAGTGATTATGAGTGACACGTTACGGACGATAACACAAATCTCCCATGGTTTTGCTAATACAATCACAAATTCTTGTGAATTTTAATGGCACTTTTTTTTTTTTTTTTAAATCAATAATACCTCTAGATAACGCGTTTGTAACTCAGTACACGGTACAGAAAAGTGAGAAAAATGCTAAGTAACAATGCTCGTTTTGAGTTTTTTTTTTTTTTTTTTTTTTTTTTAAATAATCGTTTCTCCACCTTCTGCTCACAACGGGTTTCCCTCGTCGTTTTTTTTTCACGATCGCGGGGCTTTCGGTGAACGTGTTGCTGGTTATAAGGCTACTCATGAATCCATACCGAAGAGGCTCCTCTTTCACTGACCTGTGGGATCCAGTCAGCAGTAACAAAAACCCTCCCAATAACTTTATTAATTCCAGACATTTCCTATGACACAGAACCTCGGGTGGAAAGTCTGGAGTTTTCTCCCAAAAAAAAAAAAAAAAAAATTGTTGCATCTCGTCTGCTTCTCTCTGGGAGCCTTCGGCTTTCTGGCAGACGATCAGTAACTGTTCTCGTGACCTGCTAAAATGTAGAGGTTGCTCAGGGCTGTGGGGTTGTCTGTTGGTCGGCTCTCCAGGACCACCACTCTGCCAAAGAGACACAGAAGAGAAACAATGAATGAAGGAGGTCACGATACCAGGTGGAAGGAAACAGCTGCACCTTCAGAAGACTTTAAAAAAAGGACATATTGTGTATTTTCAGGGCTATGCTGGAATATTTTTGCATGATTTACACTTCAGAAAAACTCCTTATTTATCTTATACTGGCTCTTTATGCAGTTAAGCATCTGTCTTTATAAAATCTGTCTTTGTAAATAATAAATTAATTACATATTTCAACATTTTAGAAAATACACTTGTATGTTTTCTTGCCGAGTTAGATCAAAGGATCAACAGCACTTTCATGTCTGGGCGTTAAATATAGCCAACAGCTGGTTAGCTTAGCTTAGCATAAAGACTGAAAACAACTAACATCGTTCTGTCCAAAGTAAAAAAAACAAAACAAACAAAAACCTGCCGACCAGCAGCGTCTAATAAACATATTACATATTTTTGATAAGTCCACAAACAGAAAATTAAACTCAGTCAGTCAGTTTTACATTTTTCTTTATGTACAGATTTAAACAACATCTATACGGAGTTAACTATTGACCTTAAAAGGTGCTGACAGACAGATTTTATGACCTTCGGACTCAGCTAGACTAGATGTTTGCCCTTGTTTCCAGTTTTGCTGTTAAGCTAATCGCCTGCTGACTCTAGATTCATACATTACAGCGTCAGTTATACCAAACTTCTCATCCAACTCTCAGCAATAAAACCAAATAAGCAGATATCCAAAAACGTTAAACTGTTCCTGTAACACTGACCATTTTTCCAAACCATACTGTGTTTAGACCTTGTTTTCCTTCCAGGAAGCTGCTGGTTTCAGTTCATTTCAGTTTTGGTTTGAAAATCAAACTACTGTAAACATTTTTTCAGCTTTATTTGTTTTATTTATTGTTATAACTTTGTAAATGGATGGAAAGCAGCAGCTTCTATAGCAGAATCTAATCTAAAAACATACAGTATAGTGTGCTTTGGAAAACTGTGTGAATTGTTCATGTTTTGTGTTATAAATTTAAAAGATTCAACTGATAATAGAATAAATGTCTCTACAAGAACGACAGATGTTGTCAAAACCTTTAAAATAATATACGAAGGTCTCCATTAACTTTAGTTACCAGCAGCTTTCTAGAAACATGCAGCTTACTGGGGGAAAGAAATCTAATCTACTAATTCACAGCTCAAAGCGTCATGTTCATGGTATCAGCAAACTGACACAGTCGTACATGTTAAACGGCGGATTAAACGAGTCGGATGACGGATCAGGACGGCAGCAGGCGCATCTTCAGATTGGCATCGTGGCATCTCGTGGCGGTGACAGGTGAGCAGTGACGCTGCGGCCCGTACCGTCCGTTCCATCAGATGAAATTACAGAGGCAAGGAGAGACACTCTAACCAGGCTGGCAGTGCCCAGGCGGCGGTGAATAAAACATGGAGGGCAGGGCAGAGAGAGAGAGAGAGAGAGAGAGGCCTCGCTCTGGTGCCACAGGCGGAGCGGCTCCATCACATCTCTGCGTGTGTGTGTGTTTGTGTGTGAGGTACGAAGCAAAATCACATCGTGCTGTTAGTGCAGCTGAAACCAACCGTTATCAGATCAGCCTTCCCTGAAATATTTGCACGTTTGTTCAGATATTTTGAACTGCGGCATTTATTTCTTTTACAGGTGAGTTTGTTTTGGTGCTGAGATGATTAGTTTGTGACTCGATAATAAATTGAAAGCTGAAAAGATTAGTCAATTAATCAACTTACTGATCGATGGAAAGTTAATCTGCAACTATTTTTACAACCGGTTCATGAGAAAGTTATTTTTCAAGCAAAAATATCAAACATTCCCTCATTGCAACTTCTCTACTGTGAGGATTTTGTTACTTTTGTTCATCTCGTGTGACGGTAAACTGATTTATTTTAGGTTTTGGACCGTTTGTCACACAAAACAAGAAATCTGATGACATCAATCTGGACTTATAAAGGGCACTTTTCACCTTAATATCATAATGAAAATAATGAAATAATGAAAAATAACAGCAGACCTGTCATTAATAAAAATAATTTCTAGCTGCAGCGCTACAATATTCAGGTTCAAGGTTCAGGGTTCAGATTCGATAGAGAGTAAAATAGATGAACATAAGAGCCCAAGAGAGAAAAACACGGCTGCAGATATAAATATCGGCACAGTGAGAGATGTGCCAGAACCAGCAGGAGACGAGCGCTGAGGGCTCAGAACGCAGCAGGTGAGAAAGTTGTTTGATGGTTTCCAGGTAATAGAAAAAACACAAAGACCTGAGGGAGGACGGCCGTAATCAAGAGGGTTTCATGGAGGTTGGCGACCGTTAAATTATTCCAACAGCAGCACTGATTACCAGACAGATGCACTGTTGAAGTGACGTGTAGAGACTCATTTTGTAAAACGGTTCAGTTAGTTTTTTGTTTTCTTTTTTTCTTTTCAAGGTGTTATTTTGAACTCCTTTGAGATTCTTGCGGTACGTTTTTGTTCCATTTGCTGCGTTTGATCGCTCGTGTGCACCGATGAAGCTAAAGATGGAAAAATATCTGCACCAACCTGTCAGATCCAAGGAGGCGGAAGACTCTGCTTGGATCAGAAATCTCCTGGGTCACCTGTGAATGAAAAAAAAAACAACAACAACAGGTTATTTGTGTTCGTGAAGACTAGATGAAAAGAAGATGATATAATCAGAATTGAAGTCATTTTCACCAGAGGACTTTACAAACCACAAGAGTATAAATACTTGGTTCAGTCTCTTTTCACACAGAGAAAAATCCTAGTGAACCAAAATACATGACTCTGCTTATCAAGAGAGAGAGAGAGCGAGCAGTGGCGGTCGAGTGATTTTTGATTGATTTGATGTTTCCCAGCGGCTATGTTGTAAAACACAAATAAATGTCAAACACACAACAGATGATTTACTGTGGAAACAGACGCTCTTTGTTTCATTTTCCTCCTCTGCATTTCCCCTTTTCATTCATTCATTCATTATATCCGACTAATACAGCAGTAAATACAAAGAACAACAGGACGAACATGTGTTGGTATTTCAGATCAAATGCCTTCAGTGCGCCGTAGGAGGATCGACACGAATGAAATGAGGCAATAATTGACTCGTTATCGTTGTAAAAATAAGTCAACATGTTCATTTTCTTAAACAAAAACTGTTTTCTCCTCTATATTGTTCTGTTCACATACGTTTACTCTTTATGTTTTTAAGTTCATCTCATTGTTATCTATTTCCGTTCACTTCTAAGAAACTCAAAGACTATTGTTTATGTTTAGTTTCTGGTAGTGAAGCAGCATTAAGATGTTTGCAGCCATTACTCCTCCTTCATTAGAAATACAGGAAACAATTTAACTTTTTATTTCTGCAACAAACTAATAATAAAATAACTTGAATCTTTTCATGTCATGTCTTAATTGTTTGCACCAAATTATTGAGAGTAGTATTAATAAGAGTATCGATAAGTATCGGTATCGATATTCGCATCAATAAAATCAGAATGATACCCTCCCTACGGCAAACAAACTGCTTCAGAGTTTTGTTGGGACCAGACTGAGACCAAAGTCTCTAAAGAATCTTGGAATGCACCGCAGTATGATTGTCGAGTTCAGACCAACCCACACAAACCCCACCAAGAGGGAAAACATGTCAGAGTACAGCTAAAAAAGGTTTAATAAGGTGAAATACAATTAGGAATGTTTTCTTTGTGGTATGAGTATTTTTAAGGCCCAATCTGAGTCTATATTTGCATGTATAATTGAAGAATTATACATGGTGAAAAAATAACATTTATTTATTTACTTTTTTCATCTTTCAACATTACTTATATAACAAACTTTTAATAGCATCAGAGAACATTAATAAGCTAGATTTGATTGTTGTTTAACGTCAGTCTGTGTTTTAAAAGATCCGTCGATCAATGAGAGTCAGCAGTTTCCTGTTCTGTGTTTTGAAGTTTGGTGGAGAGGCCACTGTTTACATTTGGATCACGTATTGTGCTTTTAACTACAAAATGTCTCCATGTCTCGAACAGACTGCAGGGCAGTGAGTGATGTCTCCAGGAACTCTGTGTTATTATGTACAATCCTGGAGTTTACCTGCAGCAGTCACAAGGTGTATCCTGACACTTCACAGTGTAAAAAAAAAAAACGACGACAAGGGCCCCTTCAAAAACACTCTCACGTGTTGACATGTCATGAAAACTTGTCGACAGATGCGAGACAGTCGGCGGCTGACACCTGCTAGGTGTAAGTCCTTGGCCTTGGGAGAGATCTGATCTGTTTAAGCCTTAACAAGAACAAGGTCTCGGGTGTTCGGAGAAGCACCCACCGGAGCAAGCTCGGATCAATAGTCCTGCCCCCCTTTTGAATGCCGTCGCTTTTGAAAGGAATCATAACGAGACAAAGGCTGAATTATTTAGTGCTGCTCCCTGTTGTGCGACGGGTTTCGTTTATGATTGAGCATGAATTTTGCATGGCCGCTGACATTTCAAAAATCCTTGCTATGGGAGAACTGTCAAGCTGGGCTGGGCACAGACGCGGCAAACAGACCTTGTGTTTCAAGGGGACCACGTCTGACACAGTGAGCTTTCAAAAGGGTGGCCCCATATCGCCGTATCACTTTTCATAAAAACAGAATGCTTCACCTCCCTGCGATCTCTTGAACTTTTATTGTGTCGCTGAACGCCACTCGTGATCAGGTTAACATGGAATCCCTCCGTGAATGGAGGACAAATTCATTACCTCGGAGCCGACACAAAGGCATTTTGTCTGGCTCCACCTGAGGTCTAATCTGCTGGGATCACCTACAGCGTGTAGCTACGCATATAAAAACGGCCGGTACTCAGAGTCATTGTTGACAAGAAGCAGAGGTGTTTGTTCATGTGTAGAACAAACAGGTTGTATTCAGGAAGGCGTCAGAAACTGCAGTCAAAGTTTCCTCTCTGTAGTCGCTGCAGATATGTTTGAGAGCTTCAAGTGTCATTTTTAAAAATGTACAAGCCTCAAACTGAAGATGAAAAAAGTTCTTTCAACCACGTGGCATCAAAATGTTTGAAATTTGTATTCAAATCTAACTACTGGAACCAGTATCAGCATATAAGGAGTACCTCATTTACCTCATTTGATTTAAAGCTCTTTCCCTGCATGCCATGTTTCCAGAAGGCAAGGACGCTGTCCTGAAGGCACACTGTCACAAAAGAGAAAGGTAAAGAAATCAAACATCAGTCCAACATGGTTCAAATGAACAAATGGTATCTGTAAGAACAATGCAATTCGTTTGAGTTAAAAAAAAAAGAAAAAAGGAAGGAGTGTTTTATAAATGGACTGTAGATTTGTCAGATTGTGGGCACTTTTTCATATTTCCTTTTAAGGTGAAGGATTTCAGCTGTTGCGTTGTCAGGTATCGTTTTCTCACTGAGAGTTATATGTGTTTTTATTTCTTTATACAGACAGTAAAGTTGAAGAGATTTCTGAAATCTTACCAACAGAACCAATGCAGAAGTCAAAACTGAGCTCAGATGCCAGCTTCTTGTTGGACTTCAGTCTGCCCTGGAGATTAACAATCTTCAAATTTTCTGGAGAGAAAGAAAAAAGATAAAAGGCTCTTTCTTAGAATGATGTTTTCAGAAAGTATTTACATCTCGACTTCACAGAAATCTGTTGTAAATTTTGTCCTGATATATATCAATATTAGAATAAGAGTATGCATACAGCAATCGAAAAATAATCATGACAAATATGAGACACATGATGAAACTACAGTAACTTTGAGATTCAACTTACGGTCCAAACACACTAACACGGTGTCTCTCTCCAGCTGGGTGACATGGATGGCGTCCACCTGCTGATTAGCTGCAGGGAGAAAACATAACAATCCCCGTCTGATAAACATCTCATGCAGTGTATCTTTTATTTCATACAACCTCATTCTTTACTTTCTTTAAAAAAGGTAAAATTTATTCTTGTTCAAACTACAAGAGAGCTGAAGATGAAGCTTTATTGATCCCAAGTAAGAATCAGACAACATACACAACTTAAGAGCACAACAGATGAATGTCTTTATAAATTAAGTACACAAAACAACAAACAAATAGCAGCCAAAAGTGTAAGACCTGAGATTTAACTGCTTCAAAGTGACAAGTACAAGATAATACCAGCACCAACCCTGGAGTTCAGTGTGAGCAGATATAACACATATCAGTAATAATACTAATAATACAACAATACTACTAATACTAATGATACAACCGCTGATTGCTGCGGGGACAAAAGATCTGTGGACCTGCTCCTTATAGCAGCGTGTTGCTGAAGGCACACAGGCACTCGTACAGGAGGTCGGAGGATATCAACGACAGATTCACAAAGATTGTTTCACTAAAAGATGAATGATGCGTCTATCAAACCATCTTTTGATCTACATAACGTTTGACTTACTTGTTCCCATCTCTGTGAACCAGGACGAGCAGGAGTTGAGGTTGATGGTCTCAAAGCGGACCACCTGGCCAGGCTCGGTGCCCTGGCTGATGGCCACACACACCAGAGGATACTCCTGCTCTGGGACCACGAGCATCTCGAACACTTTCAGCGGGCTGGGAAGAGGGAAGTCAAAGTGCTGCAGCGGGAAAAGAGAGATGACAAGAGGGTTTGAGTCAGTCGTGCTCTGATAATAACAGAATTAAAAGTTTATTTTGTTGCGCTAAGTTAAGGTGCTACACAATTTTAGAAGCATTATGGTTATTAAAAAATCCCTGACAAAGAAAAATGTGCAAGTTCAGTTTCAGAGCAGAAGAGGAAGCAGCATTTTCAGTTTACTTTAGTCATCCTGATCCTTGTACAGCTTTTTTATTTATTTTTTCCACTTCTGATGTATTCCTTGGAAATGTAGTACAGTACAGTCTCTCAGTGGAAACATGCAAGCCAACAAAGACAAACTATGGATGAAAAATAAAGTCTGAGGCGAGAAAACAGTCAACTGACCTTGATGAGCATAAACCTCTGCATAGGCTCATACCACTGCAACAGGACAATCCCAGACTGCAACGCTCCACACAGGTACTTGTGGCCTGTGTACGGGTTTCTCACTATCAAACAGACGGGAAAGAGATGTCAAGGAGAGAAGCTCGACTGAGATATGAAGGTCTTAGATAGTTAACAGTTTAGATTGGGAGTATGAAAACAAGTCACAATAATAAAAACCATCTGAAATTCATTAAATCACCATTCAAATTATTGCATAAGGGTTTACAGAGAATGAGTATTGAGGACATGCAGAGTGGTTGGATGGGAAAGACCGACTCACCAATGCAGCATTTGTGACAGCCCTTTGTGTCGGGGATCTTAGTCGTCAAGGCAAACCTCCTGAGGAGAGAAAACAGTCATGTTGTTGTGACCACAGTCTTAAAAAGAGCTGATGACGTCTCGAATCGGGGAAGTTATGCAGCAGTGTGTTCTTCTTTTGTTTTTCTTCTTCTACCACCAACACAGTGATTTGTCACAATGGCCGACAGTGAAGAACAACAAACAATGAAAACAGCATGAGTGCAGCAATTCCCTTTAAATTTAGAAAAGCGCAGTTGTGACCTTTTGATTACAAAAGTGACAGGAGTGTGACAAATGGTGTTGCTGAGTTTTTTTGGTTTCAGACAAAGAAATCCAGGCTTGTTGATCTCACCTGGGTAAAATTTTGTCCGGGAAGCGGTGAGTCTGGAACTGAGCGGCGAGGCCGGGCTTCTTCAGCTGCTCAAACAGCCCGATGAGATTGTGGGAATACAGCTGGAAGGTTTTTCCTACAGCAGAACGCAGCACATTCAAATCATCAGCTTAATGTGGAAGCATAGTAAGCAGCACAGCAGTAATCAAAGCCGAAAGATTATGACGGACAAGAACTGAGTAAATATTTTCTTCACCATTTTAGATACATTTTAAACACAGTTGCTGAATTTGCAAATCCTGGATCCCATGAAGCAGCTTTCACATGTAGAAAGGTTAGATGTGAACAGGGGTAAAAACAGAAGTGTGACGATGGTGTGAAGCATGATTACCTTCTGATGAAGCCAGTTAGTAGAATATCAAATCAAGCCAGGCGAGAGGAGGATGGACAGTGTCCAAGGGAAGAGGAGAAGAGAACAGAGGTTAAGTATACCAAGGGGCAAACTGCTGAAGGTAAAACCGAAAGTAGACCTCACGCTTTGTAATCCCATCCTCAACGGTTAAAACCAAGAAAAGGTTTCGGCTCTTAAGACAGCAAAGCGAAGACAGTTTGGTTTCAAATAAAAGATTATTTGAGCTTTCTGAGTACAACTGGTTTGTCTGTTTTAATAGATAAAACAAACTATACTTGCTTTTGCAGCTAGTATACTTTGTACCCTACAAAGATTGATGTATGCGAGTATTTATTTCAGCTGAAGAACAGGCTGTTAAGCCACGTGTGATAAAATGAGTCACTGTGCCATAAGGACAGAGCTCTTATAGAGGCTTTCTGATGTCAAACAAAAGAAACAGTTATTTGAGGGCTGCAGATATGGAGTGACTGTGTTGCCCTCAGGGGCAGCCAGATAACAGGACAAAGAAGCAGCAGGTTATGGCAGTGGCCAGTGGAGCAGGAGGCCGGGATAAATCCATCACTTACCTGATAAAGACATCAGGTTGTTGTTGATAACGTACAGCCATGTACACTTCCTCGGGAACAGCTGAATAAGGGATTAAACAAAGATGGTACAGTCACCATATAGATGCATGTTTGTTCTCAGTGTTGCTCAGAGTTCCCAGTTTAGGCTGTGTGGTGTTTGTGGTTCCTCCTTTTTCCTAAATATTACATCTATAGATTTTGTTTTTGTTTTATAAATAACTAACATTATTACAGATGTTTTTCTCTTCAACACACACTACAGTCCAGCGTCACCCCTCACTAAACTCCTTCAACAGCCTCATGTCAAGTCTCATGCATATAGCTGCATGTTTGTTCTCAGTGGCTCAATGTCAATTCAATCGCAGCTGTGAAAATGAAGTATATCTTAGGTCTTTACCACTAGCTCAGAGTTCACAGTTTAGGCTGTGTGGTGTGGTGTAACATTATTACAGATGTTTTTCTCTTCAACACACACTACAGTCCAGTGCCACAACTCACATTTTTGTGTCTTTGTTCATCATCTGTGATGTGAAAACATTTCTACACTGTCATCGTGCGTCCTCAGTCATACTTGAGTAATAAAATCCTAACACACTGAGGAGTGTTTCACAGCGCTGACATCCATAGTGACGATCACACCGGAGCCTCTGCCCTCCGTTTCCATCACGCTTCTCTACTCCATTACAGACAGTTTTCTAGTTCGGACTCTGTTTGTATAAGTTTACAGCCTGTAGTGCTGCTATCATGTGTTTCTCTGTGTACAATGACACTGCTTAAAAAAAAAACAAAAAACAAGAAAAAAACTGCTCTGATTCAACTGTCAAAATCATCAACTTTTGGGGTCATTCCTAATATATAATATAGAAATCCCAAACTTTGTTTAATGAGGATAAACAGGAATCATTTCCTCATATTGGTTGTGATCATGGTTCTTTAGTCTGATGTCGGTTGTGGTTACCTGCTCCATCGTGGCTTCATGCAGCTCATTAAGATTCAGCGTATAGATGCCATCCTCTGTTCCAAAGATTAGGTACTGGTCTAGAAGAAGAAAGAAGAAAATGAAGTATTGACTTTAATAAGTATATTATTTGTGTGTGTATTGCTGTGCTTGTGTCTCCTTTTCTACCTTTGGTGTCTGGATGAATCCATGATGTGGCACAGTTGATCTTCAGTGGACAGCCATCAAACACTTTAGAGAAACAGGCTCCCATCTGCAATGAAAAGCGACGCAGCTGAAAACAGACAGCCTCTGGCTCAGCGAAGCGCTAAAATGTCAGCCAGGGTTTAATGAGCTGGAGCTGGAGCTGAGCTGAGCAGAATCAACCACAAAGCAGAAAGCTCTGCGGACCCCAAATATCTATGGCATGTACAGCAGCAGCTCAGACAAGAGTTTAATAACAGTACCCATGAAACCGGTCCAGCAGGGACGAGTGAAGACTGCAGAGATAATGAAAGCAGATGATTCACTCACCAGTACTTTGGGAGTGGGTGGCAGGCCGTTGATAGCTGGTTTCTAAGGAGGAGAAGAAGAAAGCAAAAAACATAAGATACCATAGATGAAGAAAACACAAACAAAGCAGGAACAATTGTTTTAAATTTAGCTGCATAATTCAGCCTCCAGCTTCAACAATGAGCCAAACAAACAACAATACAGGCTGTTTTTTTTGAGTGCGTGTTCTGTCAGAGTCAATTAAACATTCAACATGAGTGGAGGCCAGATTCCCCTCTTTAACCGTCAGCGTTTGGACCCGACAGAGGAAAAACATCATATTTGAGGTTTCAGTTTGGAGACACTCTGCACACGAAATATAGGCTGCAAGACTACAGACGATATTTTCACTCTAATGACAAATGAAACTGAAGATAAGGAGTGTGACCACCTTTATTGAGACACATATTGAAACGTTGCATGTTGTGCGATATCTTAAAAAACTCACAGGGAATTCCTTTTTCTCTTTCCGATGCTGCCGGTTGGGTGGTGGCTTGGGACTGTCTCCATTCATGCTGCCATCTGAGTCATCATCTGTTATGAGATCGCAGGAAGATGAAAATTACATTTGTAGCATAAGTATCAATCATACCGGCCAATATGAAGAATCTAAAGCCGAGGATCAGTCACGTTTACATCAGGCTCCCTTACCTTTGCGCTTAGGTTTAATGAGAGCTTGTAAAAATGAAATAAGTGCAACAGATTTCATTTATGAAGACAGAAACCAATTATGAATAAGTTCATATAGACTTGTTTTTGCAGGAAGTTGATTTAGAGAAAGTTTGAGACTCACCAGGATCTGAGGTGTGAGACAAAAGGCCAGGGCTGCTGACACTGGCAGAGAGGAAATCTGGAGATGAGTGCTCCGCCTTGTTGCCCTGCTCAGGTGTGCTCTGTCTGCGAGCCACCTGGCTTGGTCCATTCTCCGAGTTAGGGAACCTCCGAACTGTCAGAGACCTCTCATCGTTAAGGCCGAGCTCTTCTGACGGGCTGTTTAAGTGTGGCTGAGAGAGGATGGGAGGGATAATTTTGCTCAAAGTTCTCTGCAGCACATTCACTTATAACATGGATACCAACTACAAAAACCCACACAGTAAAACATGTTCAATGGTTTTGGGTCTCACCTTCGGGGGCAGAGGAGGAGGAACTCCTGGCTTGAGGGTTGACCTGAAAAGAGAAGAGTTTTTGTTTTGTTTTAGAAATGTGTAAATTCCAGCAATGAAAATGTGTTCACGATGAAATTTTAATTCATGTCACTCACAGCTCTACTTCCTCAAAGGCGTCTTCAAGATGGGCGATGTGTCCCCTGCGGCAAACACATACACAGTAATCAGTGTGGAGAAAAAAAAAAAAAAAAGACTCATCAGAGTTCAGGAGGGGTGTTGATGGTTCAAATGTTTATGTAAAATCCCTCCATGGAGATGAAGAGAGAACTCTGTGGGAAAGGGAGGGAGGTCCTGAGAGAACACTGTTGGATGGAAACCACAAAAACTACATTTCTGGAGCTGTATTAAAATGTAGTTTTTGTTTGTTTTTTTTTTTTAAAAAAAAGACTTTGTACTTCTAACAAACACATCTGTGATCCACTATTATTTACTACAAAATTTACTATGAGGTCAGCCTGAAAAATGAACGCTGGGACCAAAACAAGGTCTGCAGACAATCCTCAGAACTTTAAATGTCATCTCTTTATTCAGTAATCGATGCAGCCATCATCATAAAGCTCCTTGAATGGAGCCAAAACTATTGAGATTCCTGCGGCATCAGTAGATCACAGCCTTTAAAAACAGCAACGGACATAATTGTATGGCTCTGTCTGTCTATGCAGGGTTATGGCTGCACAAACAAGTCATTTTATTTGAATGCTACAGGCTGACATTTAAGTTAAGTGAAAGTGAGTGAAAGCAAGTGAAAGCCTGTTAACCTCAGACTCGTATACGCATAGCTTGGATCCACAGCTATTATCACATCACACATGGTGAATGAAGGGGTGTCAGGGAGGGTGATTTGTGGACATGTTGGGCGTCTAACCTCATACTGCAAAAAAAAGGGGGCAGTGACCAAGCGAGGGGTGGAGTGGATGGCGTACAATAACTACAGCACACACATACGCAGTGTTAGTGTTACCGTTGGAACAATTCGTCCTCAACGCTTTTGAGAAGGCTCCTTCGAAGGGGACAAGACGAGAGATAGGGCCCGACGGCCAAAAGAAGACAGAGAGAAGTGGAAGGAGAAAAAGACAGCGAAAGGACACGGACAGGTGAAAAGGAGCTTACAGGCCAAACAGCAAAACAACATTTTAAACTGCAGATGGGGGGGGGAGAGTGAGTTCATGCACAGGCAAAAGTTAGAACCAGTGAGTCAGCAGGTTAATATGAGAGACAGTGAAGGGCATCCGTCAGAACATTTTTATACACTCTGTGTCAACAATGGATATTAGATCACAGAAAATAATGACTAACACACATTAGTCTTTTCTTCATAAGAAGTCTTGCTTTCTATGTCAGCCAACACTGTCCATTTATCAAATTTTAAATCTTCTGTTCTTGAGGAAGTAAAATTTGCAAGAGCAAAAAAACTTAAATCATGCATCTGTCCTATTAAATCCTCTGGGATGCATCCATTTAATAAACCAGGTAAAGAGACACACACACACACACACACACAGTGAGGAGTAAATAGGAACAGTTCCCATGACAACAGTTTCCATGGATTACCTGGTTGTTATTCCTCCCTCTGCAAAGGGACTCCAGGGGGAAGGGAAGTCATTATCTTTACTCACATCCTGTGGAAAGTCACATGAGCAAAAATAGAGTTTCTATAAACCTGCATTCTTAAATGTGTAGACATATTTTTTTTTCCTATGTGCGCATCAATATAACTGATATACTGAACAAATGAGTAGCACTTGAGAGTCAGTATTGATTAAATTGAACATTATTATCACCATTTCAGAATGAGCCTCAGTTTCCTTCCGGAGAGGTGGTTCAAACTGGAGCTTGTCGACTGTGAATGACAAAAATTTGTGTTCAGTTGTAGTTTTTTTTTTTTTTTTTTCTTCTTTTCTTGCACACACCTTTGGCACTAGAGGGCATCAGCGCCCAAGACATCAAGTCAAACAAAAGCCGTGGGAGTAGTAGTACCCTTGTGTATTAGTACTAGGAGCCTTGGAAAACACTTCCCTGGTCCGGTTCTTAAAATAAAATCACATGTAAGTACTAACCAAGAGCAGATCAACTGTTTCCAGACCTGCCAGCACACCACACAGATCCTTCACTGATTTATTATACTCCTACATGAATGTTTGATCTGGAGCCTGAAGACGAGTCAGTTACCAAAGACAAACGCAGATTATACTTGACACTAACCAGATCTGTTCCCTTTGGGGGGAAATATTGGTGAGAGAGAAAGAATTACAAATAAATCAGAGAACAGTTTAGGTTGAGGTCAAATTCTGCCAAACAGTTGATCCACTAGAGGAGGCTGGTTTAGTGTCCAGTATAAACACGTCGTGATCCAGCTGTAATTATGAAGGCGAAAGAAATCAACTGACCTGCCAATAAATACTCCCACATAATCAGCTTCTCATTAACAAAGAAACTTTGTATTCAAGAATTCAGACCGTGGATTTATTTATTTATTTATTTTTATTTCCCCTGTGTGTGTGTGTGTGTGTGTGTGTTTCTATTTGAGGTACGCTGATAATGCGGAGGCGCTGCAGTATTTAAGGTACAGATAACAGTGAGGAGGTGAACCACAAACCAACCCAACATACAGCGTTTTATTTGAGAGAGTGAAATCGAGGAGTCAGGTATGAGACAAACATAACTTCCTTGTTAGGATCTGATTAGTCATCTACAATGTAATTTCATTTCAGTCTGCTCGACTGGAACCCAGATGTCACAATATCGAAATTATTCATTCTTAGCCAACCTAAAGCCAAATAAGTAGCCACTCCATGCAGAGGAACTCACCTTATTAGTGCCACTTAGTTCCCAAACACAATGTTCTGTTACATGCTCCAACATTATCCTGTTTCTCAGAAGTCTTAGGGAGTGAGCTTGGGAGTTATGCAAACACACACTGTCTCACTACACTGTCACTAACCTGCATCCCCCCTGTGTCCCTCAGTGAAGCTAGGACTTGAGCATGGCCTTCCTTGGTCTGTCCCATTGTTTGCTTCATGTAGGAGGGAAAGTCAGATGTAATTGTGAGAAATATGGATTAAAAAAACCAAAACAGGAAGTTGCATCTAGCACAAACGATCACAGTACAAACAAGCACAAAACACAATGAAGCACAAGTACGCGACGCTACAAATAAATGTGACAAACATCCAGCAGAAGACACATTCTCACCACTGATAACTACATCAACCCAAAATGATGAAATGAGCAACAGCCTTCGAGCAATGACGGGACGACACAGCGTTCTGACTTTATCTACAACAACTGAAGACAACACAAAACACACAACAACTTCCCTGAAGGGTTGAAAAAAATTAACATAAATGTATCTATCAAGTTGGATCCTCTGTCAAATTCAACACCAAGAGCTGTTGACTGAAAACCGAATTCCCCTCAAGAATCCTCGGCACCGTTAGCGACCCTTCAGACAAGCTATTTCACATGATTTATTGAGTAAAAGATGCAGAACAGATACTTGCTACATATAAAAATATCAAAAAAGCATCATAGACTTTACTACATCCACTTTCTCTTCTGTGAATCCCCAGGCTATTTTTATACACACTACCACATGCTGTGGTCTGGAAAAGTGCCAGCCAGCACTGCAGGATTAGTGGGATGACCCTCAGACAAGCCGCCAGACCTCTATCGACCTAAACAGCCTGGCTAACTGACACACCGACCAATGACAGGACGGATTCACGGCATGGGGAGGGGAGGGGAGGGGAGTTCTCCTTGGTGATGGCTTTGAGCTTTTAGAAAGTGGCTTTTTGTTCACTTACAGTTTATCTCTGAGCGTGTCCTCTCAGCTCTGGCTTGTTTGTTTGTGGAGCGAATGGTGTGTCTGACTGCAGAGAGGGGCTGAAGCAAAGAGACAGAGAGAGATTTAGAGATAAGGAAATAGATCTGCATAGTGGGAGCAACGCTTGACAAGTACAAAGTAGGCTAAAGTTTATTGCATAACACTGACTCTGCATTGCCTCAAGATATTTGGCACAATTATGACATTTATCTTTTTTTTTTTAAGTTATCTGCAGAAACACATTTTGAAATCGAAAGCTGCTTTTTGCACAGCGTTTATGAATGCATCGTCACATTATTATGCATCCCAGAGGCTGTTTGTTTGCAACTAGCTCCATTGCTCGCAGTCAATAGCCTTCAGGGTTTTTTCATTCATCGTGGCCAAGACAGTGCTACTGCTGTCAGGGGGGATAAAGGCACAATGGTCTTTTAAAAAGGCACTGGTACCACCTCTTTGGCTGCCACATAAATGTGATGTTGATTCCAGTTGGAATAATAATGTTGATGGAGAGAATCAAGAAGAAGGGGGGGGTGGGAAGGTTCAGGGGAACATGAAAATGCACTTTTAGCGAAGTTCACTTTTTGTCTTTGATTGCCAAGTTGCTGAAAAAACATGCTGTGCTCATATTTACATTCATTGCTGACAGAGAAAATGTCAGCGTTTGCATGAAAGTCTGTTTTACTAAAAGATTTAGTAGCATCAAATATGATAAGGCTAATATATTTTCTTTTAAACATTTTTACTGATTTCTTGCAATAAACAAAAAAGGGGAACTTATTTCATATTTCCAGGTATGTACTTGCCAGTGTATTTATATCTTTGATTACTGCTGAGTAGACTTTCTATGTGTCTTCCATTTCCATTTTTTTTTACATGCATAGGTGATGGAGTCAGACATTACCTCGAGATCATCATCATCCACCTCACTGTAATGCTGGTGGTTGTCTGGGTTGTTCATCTTATCTAGGAGGTCAACAGCGAGCCTCCTTGTCAAACCCGTCTGTGCAACAAACACGTGCTGCGAGAGACAATACAAGGTCACATGTTGTCATAAATTACAGTAGACTAAGAGACCTTTACTAAGAGAGAGACATGTACTTCTGTGAATAATGAAAAGTATCTTAAGTTTGACTGACGCTTGAAACTGACACCTAAAAAGGTGTTAAATGACTAACTTCCTCTTCGCTTAGCAGCAGCACTTTTCGTTAGTTGACATGATTTAAAATGTAAATGCAGAATTTGGTAAGAATGAGAATCTTTACTTGTTCACTTCGTCTTCAGGATTAACAAATAGTAATGGTATAGAAAGCTAAAAATGTAATAAAACAAGATTTTTGAGACGTGAGGCTGCTAACATACACATTTTCTATTGTGAATAGCTGCAAAACATTGCTTTCTATCAAACATTTTAATCTCCCCAGGATCAGGAAATGTCTACCACATGTGTGAGACAACAATAAGCTTCATTACTGATAGAAGTTTCTCTGCAGTGGGCCTCTTCTTTGGGTTCTTTGTCAGAGACACTTTGACAAAGTTGTGGAAGGCAGCAGACCTGGGGAACAAGATAAATTTGAGTTAACACAATGATCATCACTCTTATCCTCTTAGACCAAAGTATAAAGTATCAAACAATAATCCCACAATAGCACACTGAACACTGTGAACCACTCACCATTTGTTTTTGTCTTTTAGTTTGGGAGGCTGGAAGCTACTCTTCGACATCAAAAACAAGGCCCTAAGAATAAAAAAAAAAGAATTACACCCATGAATTAAAAGTGTGGAAGAGGAAAACGTACTTGAATTTGTTAACGTATTTTGAATGAAACAGGATGGCTATTCAAGTAATCAAAAGACGTGATGAAACATTAGAGGAACACAAAAGCAGGAAGCAAGAGTCTTCTGTGGAACCACTTTTTACCTCATCGGGTGTAGGTCAAACATTGGTGGCTGTAGCTCAGCCAGCTCTATGGACGTGATGCCAACAGCCCAGATATCACACAGCTGGTTGTAACCACCGTTCTTCTCCACCGCTGCAACTTCTGGAGCCATCCTACGCACACACACATCAAAAATTCAGTGACTACTCTTCAAAAATAAAGATGAAAGGCTGATTATGGAGGATTCATTGCAGTAAAGAACTATATTGATCCTCCTGAGAAAACGTCAGATGTCAGCGACAGAACAGAGATCCTGGACAAGAACACTTCAGTTGCTGTGGGAATATGAAGTTGTATCTTTAAGTTGGAGCATCTTTCTAACAACTTGTGCACTTTGTCACCACAAACTAGATTCTGACACAGTTCACTGAAAAAAAAAAGTCTCATATTTGATTGAAAGTGTTTCTTTAAACTCCAGGGGGAAAAAAAATTGGGTTCTGAACCTATTCAGGAAAGCCAATTAAAGGACTGACGTCTCATTTGATGGTGATGACACACTCACCAATAAGGTGTTCCAATGAAGGACTTTCTTTTGGCAATGGTGGCTGTTATTTTGGCTGCAACTCCAAAGTCAGCTGTAACAAGGATAGACGGGGCTTTTCAGATTATGCAATCCACAAACACCTGAAAGCTGCAGAACAGTTCCAAGTCCTTGAGAATTAAGACGCTAAAAGGGCAACTTACCTAACTTCACATCTCCGTTATCTGTTAGAAGTATGTTGGCTCCCTGTTAAAAAGAAAATCCTGTAAACATTTATTTTATTCAGAGAAAAAAAAAGCAAAGTTTGAAGTTGGAACATAGTTTGAGATATTGAGTGGACTTGTTGTTACACTGATTCATCACTCTCGTGTTAAACTTGATCAGAAACATCTGTTCTGGTTAAAGCATTAACTGCTCAGGTCTGTTACTGATCTAACTTCCAGTAAAATCCCACCAGTATCACAGCTTTTTTGACAGTTCCACTGACAGTGTTTCTGTTGGCTGTGACTGACAGTCTCTCTGGTGGCATCCTGCGGTGAGAGTAGAGGAAACAGGAAGTGCTCACTGCGCAGAGCTGAGTAAAGATAATAGGTCCAGCCCTGACCTTCAGCGATAACACATGAGACCGAGGCTCCACAGCCTTCGTGCATGCAACGGGCACATTCGACTTCAGCTCAACCTCAAAAACTGCATGTGGTAACTGACACCCTTGGTCACATGCTTTCGAGCGAGTACATCCCAGGCTACACTTTTCCTGTGACTCGACTTCACACCTCTGCAGCGCTGCAGCATCGAAGCAAAGTCCGACCTCTGGACTACTTCAGGGCCAACTGAGGCTTTTACAGTGACATTAATTGCTGTTGAAGCTGCGCCACTGCTGCTTCTTTATGCCTTTCTTCTCTCCTTCTCCTATTTTCTCTTAAATATACTGAGACCTGTTGCTTATTATGCAAATATTATATTATTATTATGTCTATAACGGCATGGGGAGAAGTGTCAATGCACCTCACTGCAGGCTTCATCTGGATAAAATTAAGTTTAAAAGGAACAAAAAACCAAAAAGGGAAAGATATGATACCTTGATGTCACGGTGCATCTTGCCCTTGCTGTGCAGGTATCCCAAACCCTGCCAAAGAAAATGTATTCAGTATGACTCACATTAAAATGACTAAACCCTAAATATTTATTCAAAGTATTATTTAAATGTGCAAATACCTGTATGGTCTCCCTGGAGACGTATGCTATCTGAGGTTCTGACAGAGGTCCCGTCACTAAAACACACACAGACTTTTTATTTTATGTATGTGGGGGTAGGGGGTATGGATTAAGATAACAGCAATAGATTTCACATAGTATTGTTATGAATTAAAGAAAAGCTCACCATGATAAATGTCCTGCAGAGATCCTCCACCACAGTACTCCATACATATCCAAAGCTTCTCCCGACTGATGAAAGCAGAGAAAATTACAAAGCAGTTTGACTGATGAAGCTCAGTAGTCAAATATTTTGTATCAAAGCATGATGAAGCATCACAGCATTCTGCAAAGCATTCTGGTTTAAACAGCTTGACCAAAATATGCTCAATAAACTTCCAAACACTTGTTAATAAACAGAGGGAAGTACTTCATATTAAGAGGAGAACAATAACAAAGGTTAAGTGCTTGTGTAGAAAGGCGAACTGGATGTCTGAGGAGAGAGGGTTGGTGCTAAAAATAAGACTAGTGTAACTGTGATAACAGTGCCTGATCACAACTGTGACACTGGCCAGCAGAGGTGATGATACTTGTATACGTGTATACTGCCACAGATTCTCAATTTCAATGCTACTTTTCGCACATTTTATTTAGACATGGAAATGCTTTTAAGACAGGAAACAGATCTGAGAGAACACTTGAACTTTTCTCCAAATTAAACCGGTGGCTCTTCTAAAGACAATTCATTTAGTTTTTGTAATAATTAATGCACGTGGGGTTGCTCATTAATGTTTTACAGTAACCATTTGTGCTCAGTGCGGCGAGACTGTACAAGACATGCCTGCTGCGATAAGACATGCATCTCTCTGGACTAACTGCCATATAAAAGCAGATCAGAGGCTCATATTCCAGTTAAACCTGCTGGAAGTCTGAGACAGTGGTAGGCGGACCGGCCTTACTTCCTCTCAGATACCAGCCGCAAAACATAGGCTCCATTAAAAAACACGAGAGCTGCATCCTGGCAGTGAAGGGCCTCGTCAGCACCAGTTAGCCCAGTTGAAGAGCTTGAGTCATACTTCTCACACACACACAGGTGTGACTAAGTAATTAAATACGTCATGTGAGCTTCAGGCAGAGCCTCGATAAATCCTTTTGACAGTAACATATGAATTCCACAAATTGTACACGCGGACTGGCTGCGAGAGAGGAGAAAATTCTGACTATAAAATGACAAAGCAGCAGCATTTATAGCTGGCTCTTACCAGAGGTAGCTCCCAAAGTAGGCCACAATATTGTGGTGCATGCATTCCTTCACCATGAAGATTTCCTGCTGTATGATGGAAAAGTCATCCCCTGGAAACAGAGGCAGAAATCACAGAGACACATGGACAAAAAATTATATTTTTTATTTTCAGTACAGGGAATTGTTTTTTAGAGGTCCATTTTAAAATGAGAAACGATATGACGTTTGGAAATAAACACCTCACAAAATTATGTTGGGAATGAAATTATAACCGTTGGGGTTATGATTCATCACTATGAAATTGTTTTTCAGAATAAACCTTGTATTTGAAATGTTGACAAAAACAGCCACTCCAAGTAATTCGGATGATACAAAGGTTGTGAAGGCCGTAAAGTTTATGTCTTAGAAACACTCAAAACTTTCCTTTTTGTGTGCCAAGTTGAAACCACAGAACAAAGTCTTCCCATACTTCCCTGTGAATATATGCTTCAATATTTCATGTCTGTGTAAATACAGGAGATTGTAGAGCAGCCAGTGACAATAGAAGGAACACCTTGTACTTATAAACTTTATGTGGTATAGTCTAAAAAGCCAGGCTGCTCTCCAGTTCTGCAAAGCACTCTAACACATCCGATCAGTAGGAAGTAAGAAGACAAAAATATGTAAGCCCAGCTGCTCCCAATTGTGCAGAGACACAGGCCCTGGAATACATTAACTGGAGGTTAAGATCTACCAGACTCTGCCAGCTTCAGCGCTCTATCAACAGTCTGTCATCATAGGCATCAGTCCAGATTAAGCTCATTTAAGGGATACAATCGCTGCCAAAAAAACAGTAAAATCTAAACAGTGCACTAGACATTAGTCGTGGTGGAAATTACTGTCAGAGAGTACTTTTTTGTTTTTTTTTCTCTTCCTGCGCATGGTCAAGTGTGTCAATTCTGCTCATCAATGTGGCATCGTCAGCGAAGGTCTCGTGATGGTTGAGTCAAGAAAAAAAGTTTTTGGCAATTACAACCAACTGTGGCCTAAAATGCAAAAATAAGCTCTTGACCTGAAGTGTACAGTTCCAGATGCTGCTGCGCCAGGTGCCTTGTGGTCAAAGCCTAATTTTAGTGATACAGCAGCAGTTGAACTCTGGAAGAAAACATGATAAAAATGGAGAAACTCCTGGACCATAGAGGCTCTTTTTTTTTTTTTTTTTCAAGGACACAAACACTTTGTACTCAATGAGGCAACTGCTATGCAGAAGTCCTGTTTCCAGAGTCCTGTCTGGGAGGGGGTTTAGTCTCTCTCATGTGAGGGTCTGAGTTAAAGTCTGGTTGGAATGCAAACACGTGCATAATTATTCAACAGATAAACGACAAATCCAGTGAATTTCCATTAGCTTTAAACATCAGCTACTAATTTGAGTATCCAGAGACATCACAAGACACATAAGAAAGTGCAACGATTAGATGTCTCATCTACACAAAAGCACAACTGCAGTATATATACCTGCGTCCCCGGCGACCGCACTAAGTGTTCACTATATTAAAAATATCATTATTTATTTTCAGGAAACAGATTCATCAAATTAAAAACAACTGACAGGTGTGATGCTTTAGTTTCATCCACTTAAAACTGAGAGAGTTGAAGCCTTAAAAGATGAAATGAGAAGATATAAAGGTCTCATTCTAAGGTAATGAAAACATGACGATTATACACTAATTAAAACGTACTTATGATTATTATATTTCTGCCAACAGATCCTCCTGAATCTTACGCACTGGTCCTTTAAAGGAAACCTCAGCTGATATTAAATATTTTTCTTGTTGTCAAAAAATACAATGAAAAGACCAAAACCAGTTATTTCTGTAGCCAAAGCCTGACGTTGCTTATTCCTCTGTGCCATAGACCTCCATTGTTGTCCAAAAAAAATCTATTAAAAACACATTAGTGAGCCACACCATTGCACTCTATGAAACCTTCCTTCACTACAATGAACATGGGTACTGTGGTCTATTTTGAGATGATCCCACATACATCCTGCTGCCACAAATACTCACTAGAGCGCCATTAGAAAGGTGTATTAATCCAAGCCTGGAAATAGTACCCAACAAAACACACGGTTTACCACAGTTTGAGTTACATTTATAACAAACTACAGTGGCCACAAATGAAACTATGTATATACTGAGAGACTGGACAGATAAAACACATTGTTGGTTCTGGTCATTTCATGAGATTAGTTGACAATGACAAGAATTTTTTTTTTGCACATCACCAGTTTTATCTCTCTAATCAACCGGAGGAGACGCCAAACGTTTTGGTTTTAACACAGCTGACATGGCGATTGTGCAAACGGAAACGCAAGTCATCGTCAGGAGGATGTAGACTGAACATGCCATGATATGGAGTGTATATCCAACTGGTTTTACATTAATATATGACTTTAAAAGGCTTCCTCATTTTGGTTTCATCCCCTCAATGCTTAAGAGCTGCTACACTACTCATGTCTATTTCTTTAGATGCTTGACATGTCTGCAATAACAAACATCTGAACTACGCTCAAGAACATCATGGCTGAAAAACATGGAGCGGTGAATTGCCAATATAATTCAGTTTGAACCCCTACCCACCAGTATGTGGCATAAGGATGCAATCAGTCTGCTTTACAGCTTTAGCACACAGCTTGACAAATGTGAAAATAATCATTTCCCGGCTCTGGTCTTCTTAGTTTGCCACATTTATTAAAAAAAAAAGAAAAAAAAAAAAAAAGGATGAAAAGGCGAGTCATACTTTTTGGGGAACTCATTAAAAAAATAACATATTCCTGCATCTATAATCACACTGTTCTTCATTTTCGAGGAGCCATTTCTCATTAGAAGGAACTACTGTTGATCGTAGGTATCGTTTACAGGCAGCGAATTGTGCAGAGAACCGCAGATATTTGAGCAAGGCTTATTTCAGTGACATGACTAAGGTGGGTCAAAAAATACAAACAAACCAAAAAAAAAAAAAAAAAAAGACATGACAAGTCCCCCCCTCCCCACAATCATGTCTTCTTGCTAAGTTTGAGGCCTAAAAATGCAGCCACCACTTCCTCTAAAACTGAAGCGCTTCCCTCTGCTCTCTGAACATAAAACAACATCGTCACACATCACTTCAACTTTCAATTCACTGAGTTGGAGATATTCAGTTGACCAATCTCATAACACTTGTCAGTTCACAATACATAATATTTTTGAAGATTAAACAAAAAACAAACAAACAAACAAAAAAAGGCAACTGTCAAGTAAAAATTGGGCAGCAGCCGAGTAGGGAGCAGATCCTGTTTTTTGTGGTTGTTTTAATGCAAAGTTACAATTCTGACTAAGTAATAAGTAAAGTCTGGGGCTGGTGATGATTTCTCAATATCAACAGAACAAAACAAAAAAATGAACAGACATCTAGCGGATGTAGTGTTTGTGTTTTGCTCAACAATATTCTGTTCAGGATGCTGTCTAGGATTGTGTGATATGAGGATGTATATATATCGCCTGACGATAGATAAACATCTGGTTTTTCATGTTATGCTGTGTCATTTATTTCATTGTGTTGCAAATCGCACTCTTTACAGCAATATTTTCCGTCATTTGGACAGTCTTTTGTACGAATTACATTGATAGATTACTCTTCTTGGCTTTTTTTTTTTATACTCGTGAAGCTTTCTTCCATTGCACTTACAGTAGCCCTCTGTGTCTGTTGTGTCATACACGGAGGACTCAGTTCCCGCCCACGCTGAGAAAGAGCAGAGAAGAGGAGAGGAGCAGCGAGACGGCGACCAGAAAATGACAGCAAAACTCAGTAGAGGCTATGTTTATTTATGTCATTTGCCTAATTTATGAGTACTCCTTTCATTTCAGCTCAGTGTGAGAGTCTCTACTGTGTTTTCCTGTCATTTATGGCCGCGCTAGTCTCCTCTTTGCTCTCTATGGTTCACCGCGGGCGGGGCTGAGCCCTCCATGTGGAGAGACAGTCAACCAGGTGAAGTACTCCAGTTGACGACAACTAAAAAGCCAGAGTAGTTTAGTTTAATCTCTGATGGACAGACGAGGGGCGTGGACCAGAAACTATTTATTCATTGAATATACAGAAAACGTGCCATATCAGGATATGAAAGTTTTGTCATGTCACACAGCCTTAATACTGCTTGTACACTGCAAATAAACAACGTACACAATAAAAACATTCTGTGAAGTGAGAAACTCAGCGGTTACTAAGTAAAGATCAACACTAATTTGTTCTTCAGTGGTCATTTACCTTCCTTAACTTCTCATATTAACCTGCTCTATGTCCTTCTGCCCCTTACAGCCAGAGGGCTTCACCACTCCTTGCTGCTTTCTCTCTGTCCTTAACTTCATACCATCGACACTCCTCCTGGTCAAACCTGTTTGATTTCACGGTCCGCCCAAAGGTGTTTACCTGAAGCACAGAAAGGAGTGACTCTTGCAAAGAAGGGGGGAGAAACAAAAAGAGAGTTCTGTTTAAACAGAATGACCTAAGCTGGGATAATCTCCATTTCAGTTTAAAAAAAAAAAAAAGAAAATATGAATGGTGTCTGAAGATGGTTGTGGGAAAACCCATCCAAGACTATAAAACTGACATACATATACAAGCACATGTTGTTTAACAACAACACTCCTCTGAACTACTTTCTTGAGTCGATTAAAAACCCTCAGCTGTGCAGCAGGCCGCTACGAATCCAGATCAATGAGTTTGTATTTACGATTTATATTCTCAAAAGTCATGACTGTGAGGAAAACCCTTCTCCAGAATTTCTTCCAACTTGCAGCTAAGCCCTCTGATCTTGTGATTCTCTCTCTCTCACACACACACACACACACACACACACACACACACACACACACACAGACTCTCTCTCTAATCCCCTCCTCCTTCCTCATCCTCCTCCTCCTCCTCCTCCTCCTATATTCCAGCAGAAAATGTCAAGGCTTTACATCAGAGCCAAAAACGTAAGAAAAAAAAAAAAGAAGTTGTTTCTGATCAGCTTAGAGATCAAACACAAGACAAGATGATGATGAAAACAAACACGTGAGGGCAGAAACATCCCTTCATCCTCTCACTTCCTGTGAAAGATCACAACAGTGACACGGCGAACGAAAGAGAAAACAAACTCACACACACACACACAGAGTGAAGTGAATCGCTCCCCTTTACTGACTGGTAATCAGCTGAGCTCTGTCTGGTTGCTGGTGGTACAAAGCCCTTCTCGTAATCCCACTAATCTGGATCGTACTAACTCTGTCAGTAGGTCATCACCAGCACAGACCCCGAGCTGGTCACGGTCAGAATACACACACACACACACACACAATCTCATGACACGCAGCTCACGATTTTATGTACAAAATGTCTACGATGTAAGACTATTTACCATCTATAAACCCAAAGATTGATATTTTTTTATGTGAAATGGCAAAGTATGTAAAACACCGGGTCTATGAACACATAAATATTAGCAGTCTTGAGTCCTGGCACTGTACGACAATATTTTTCAGTCTTTTTTAGTACTTTTCGTGCATTCCATTTGAAAAACCCTGGAAAAATAACAGATGCATTTTCCAGACTTTCTCAGTTCTGACAAAAAAACTAAGAAAACAACATATTTTCTCCCCACTGTGATGAGAAAAACTGAGATAATGAGATAATCGCTCTTACCTGGTTCCAACTTTATGATCTTCACTGCAGCAAGTTCTCCTGTCTGTATGTTTCGAGCCTGAAAGACACGTTTGTAAAAAACACTGAGACTATTTCGTTCGACTGTTAATTCGTTAAAAAACAACTTTGAACATTAAACTGCTGGAAGAGTTGAGTTGATTGACAGAAAACTGATTGTCGACAGTTTATAAACATATCTGCTGGTTTAAGCCTCTCATGCTTCTTCCAGAGCTGAAGTGATTAGCTGACAGTCTTTTAATCATTGAAGTCATTTTGTCAAGCAAAAACATTTCCTGGTTCCAGCTTCTCAAATGTAAAGTCAAGCCCAAAACCACAAATGACAAATTTTGTAGAAAACCAATACAACATCTTCTATCCTCAGACCTTTGATATGGATAAGGAAAAACTAAGAAAAAAAACCCAAATTTAACAGGAAGAAAATTGAGGATTTACTGCATTTGGCTGCCTTTTTTGACAGTGAAGTGAATATTTTATGTTTTTTTTTTCCTGTTGGTTGAGCAATTTGAATAAGTCAACTAAAGGCTTTGGGGAATTGTAATGGATATTTTTCACTACTGCAGCCTTACTCTCTTTTAAATCACTGTAAATTGAATATTTGGGGTTTGGGGCCAATAACACCCTAAGACCTTGTGATCGGCATGTTTTACTGTTTTCACTATGTGTCACTTTTATTTATATACTATTTATACAGCTTTGAATATTGAATAAATAACAGACAGATAAATCAAAACTGATAATAACAGCTAGTTGCAGCTGTACATTACATAACATCGTACTATACTCTGATGGGACATCAGTCACAGCTTTGGCCTACATGGGCATCAGACCAGTGAATGCGATTTGGAGATCCTCTCGGCTTTGTGAGGAACTGGACTGAAAATATTCCAACATGAGAAAACGTCAGCGCCTCCATCAGACAAACTGAACACCGTTACGTTTTCAAGTAAACGCCACGACGAATGGTTACCTCTACCGGGCCAACGAACACAAGTATCAACCACAGAGGTCATAAGGTCAACCCCATGGGCGGTATTAGTCAGCGGGGAGAGGCTGAACACTGTCTGTTCATATCTATGACTATCAGCGACCTTTAATCTCTCTGCTATAAACGACTTTTGAGTCAGTCAATCTTAGGGTTAAGTATTTTTGCTCATTTTTTTTCGGCACTTTTTGCCTTTACTGGAAAGTTACTGGCTAAGAGGTCAACAGGAAACAAGGGAAGCGAGATGGGTATGAAACGCAACTAGGGCTCCCCGCCAGACTCGAACCACGAGGCGTTGCAGATATGTAGCGGGCATCGTAATGACTGCTGAGGTGCTCAATATATTTTGGTTCATTCTTGATAGCATCGTTATCACATTGTGATATCATTTCACACTAAACGTATCCATCCATCGTTTGAATCATTTCTGTGTCAAAGTAGGTTGCAGTGAGTTCCATATCCAGGTCAAGACGGGATGCTCCCTAATCCGTGGGAGTGAAGAGATGGTGCAAGCAGCTAAATCAACCGTTAACTGTTAAACCCCTCCAGCATGGCCACTTTTCAACAACTAGGAATGTGCTGATTATTCACATATAAACAGTAAACCACACAAATGCAGAAACTGATCTGCGGCTGATATCACACATGCTATGCTATATCGAAACTAAACATGAGGTAATAACTACATGCTCACACACAACGTTTCTGCAGCTTTTGGCTTTACATTTCCTGTAGGAGCTCGAGAGCAAACCTGAGAACTAAAACACAAAAAGGAGAAGTTCTGAAGTGACCGTTCACATATACATACACCACAACCTCAACGAGCTGTGACTGAATCAAGGAACAGACGAGCATGTAACAGACGTCTAAAGACACACGATGTGAAACAAGATCAATCACAATGTCGGACTCTAAGGGAGGGGGAAAAAAGATGTCTAGATGTTTTCTTTACATGTAGCTCTTAACAACCTCAACAAAGTTCTTGCACACCACAAAGGCTTTTTGACAACTCAAAAAAAAAACAAAAAAAAAAACAGTGTGCAGGATCTGTGGTTCATTCTTTTACGTCAAATATCGACACAAATACAGAGAGAACAAGTATTGCTTCTATATTGACCCTTAACAGATACGGTTAATAATACAAATAAAACTATCCTTCTGATAAAAATAGCTGATAAAGTTTATAAAAGGATATAATAACAACAGATGCCAATGAGAGCCAACTGTATGACACGATAATAAAGATAAATGAATCATTATCACCGGTAATAACACAGTAAAAAAATTTTTTTGATTGTCAAATTAATGTAATGACATGTAATAAATCATCCAAGTTGAGGAATGCTTTGCCCATTAAAACTTGACTGTGCACAGCAGGCCAGAGGAGGACTTTTCCCCAATTTGAGGTGTTTCCGCTGCTGTCAGTGTGTGGCACAGAAACACACCCACAGTGAAAACGCATGTTTAGACAGGGGCCTGATCATATTTCAGCCTGCTGCGGCCCTTCGGCCTGCGAGCTCTGGGAGAATACCAGGCGCAGCATTCCACCAGTGGCCCTGTCTGGGGGTGGGGGGGATGGCCAGAGAGGCTTTGTATGGGAGAGGGGCCATCGCAGGCCGCCTGAACTATCACACACACACACACTGGGTCAGATGTGTCGTCTGTTTATCTGCAGCAGATGGATAAACAAGAAAATTCTCCACAATGCCACATCTCGTTTCATTCTGGCCAAGAGACAGCTGGAAAATCATGATTAAATTATTTTGTTTAGCTTGATAGTTTCTGTCTAGAATCAAATAATTTTATGATAGTTAATTGAAAAATATAATATTTTAGGTGTCAAGGAATAATATAAACTCATTCTTATATAAACATTCCTCTAAATATTCCTCCCTTTAAGACAAAAACAAACAATTTTATCTCTGGAAATGTCCTTTTTTTGGGGGAGTTTCAGTTTGACTGACGTCTGACATGTAAATGTAGCTGCGTGTGAAACTCTATAAACTCTCAACAAGGTCCATCCCATTTCTCAGAAATATTACATTGAACTGAAAGGGCTTCTAGTAATAATAAAAAGGTATGGTTCCCTATTTTTAACATATTATTTTGCAACTTTCAGTAGTGTGTTTTTTTTTCTTAAGCTAGACAGATATCAAAATGTATCACAGCAGATTGTCTTGGCGGGATCATCTGAACCATCGTGTCGTAGATCCAAACATCATTGACACAAGGGCGGCAACTAACGACTATTTTCTCCAATCGATTAGTTGTTTGGTCTATAAAATATTGAAAAATGGTGAAAAATGTTGCTCAGTGTTTCCTAAAGTCCAAGATGACGTCCTCACATGACTAGTTTTGTCCCGACCAACAGCCAACGACCCAAATATATTCAGTTTACTGTCAAAGAAGATTAAAGGAACCAGAAAATATTCACATTCAAGAAGTTGGAAATGGAAAAATTTCTTTTTTTCTCTCCTTTCAAAACAAACTAAAACTTGAAAAATAGCTGGTGATCGATTTAAAAGTTGGTAACTAATGTATTAATCGACTTATCGTTGCAGCTCTGATTGGCACAGCTCCATACCGCAGATTTTTATTTCTCGAATAGCTAATAACAACAACAACGTACAAAGCAATGTGGATATAACCGACAAGCAGGCACAAGCCTCCGCTGTTCATTTCACTCAAACAAAAACAGTCAAACAAGTTCAGTAAATTGTTTCACTTAACCGTAATACCGCCTGTAACAACCAGGAAAAGACAACATCTAGCTATACCACAAAAACGACGCACCCAAAATCAAAAAGACAAAGTCTTATCTGTTACTGAGATACGTCACACAGCTTGCAGTAAAATCTGTCAATGGGTTGGATTTTTTTTGTCGCTGATGAATAAGATGGAAAAACTTGGCCCTAATTCAGAACATACTGTCAAATGTGTTTCCCCCACCACATGTTTTAACGACTTACTAAACAAACAACACTGTCTTAAATTAGGGATGACGGGTTGATTAGTCATGTGATGGTAAGCCAAGATATCTCCAGCTCTGATGACAGACAGCGAGAAGCAGCGACTTTACTGTGAGGCTTCAGCTAACGATTAATCGCTTAGTCGTTAGGTCCTTAATATGTAGAAAAATGTTGATCAGAGTTTCCTACAGCCTAAAGTGATATCCTCAAATGTCTTGTTTTATCCCCATCCAACAATCCACAACCCCAGGATGTTTATTTACTGTCAAAGAAGACTAAACAAACCAGCAAATAGTCACATTTGAGAAGCTGGACTCAAAGATTTGGATATTTTCTTCTTGAAATGACTCAAAATGATTAACTGACTCTCAAAAGTAGTTGGCAATTAGTCTAATAATGTTGTTGGAGACTACTTGTTGCAGCTCTACTTTTCTGTACCTTGTACACGTCTCCATATGTGCCACTTCCCACCCTCTGAATGAGCTCAAAGTCATGCTGAGGGTTCCTCCTCTGGATCTCACCGCTTGGCCGGGGATAGATATCCATGGTGGCTTGGACTCAAACGATCCTTTACATTTAGTTAGCTTGATCAAATCTGGTGTCAATGTTGATTTTAATGAAGCAAAAAAAAAGGGGGGGTCCTGAATAAGAAGTCGATCACTGTTACTCAAATGGTCCTTCCCCCTGCTCCATGTCCTGATAAAAGAGACAAGTTTAAGGGAGAGAAATGTATTTTAAAAAGCATTTTTACATTTACATAGCATGCATGCAAACTGGCTTAATGGTGACACAAACATTTAAACTATGAAAGTCAAACTAGGGCTCGGTTTATTTAGGATATATGACTATCCAGACATCTGTCAGACAACACCAACAACTTCTGTATTTCATTTCTCTTAAACTTGCCACCAACTTAAACTCACTAAAGGCTCGTAAAGAAGCTCGTAACAAAGCAAGAACCACTAAAATAACATTAGCTAAGTGTTTATACGTTAGCATGGACACTGTGGTCACTCCAGCAAATAGCCTGAACCAGATCTACCATGACTCTGAATAGGGCGAGTTAGGGGGGCTTTAGCGGCTAACACTAATGCTAACCAAGCAAACGTTCACTTAGCCTCGCTGCTGCTTTTATAACTTCCAATCTTGTGCTTACCTTTTACGATACAGACACCGCGGACGAGTACGTGTTGCATTTTAAAATGTTCCCGAGGCATTTAGCAGCACTATGGCGTCGAATAATCGCACAAAAAAAGGGAAAAAGCGTCCCCCTTTGTTATCGACGAAACAGTAGTAAACTTCAGTTGGCTCTTGCTGTTCGCTCCTTCAGTGCAACGACGAGTTGAGTCCTCGCGTTAAGTTTTTGCCGTTGACATGTCATTTCCCTTTTGTCGACAGCTTTAGAGAAGCGTCAGACTCATGTGTGAACTATTAACGGTAAGCTACATGAATGATGTCAAGTATTGCTCCCAATTTTTATAAGCAAAACATCAGCCGAAAAAGCAACAGTCTTTTGCTAATCTCTGTGGACTCAGTTACAGGATTTTGATGCCGCGTTCAGGGACCTATTCGTAAAATTCAACATCTCAGCACTACACAAAATGTCTGGTACGACAGCCACATTCTTGCATAAAATAATAATAACAATACAATTTAGAGCTGCAACGAGTAGTCGACTGAAAGAAAATTAATTGGCAACTATTTTGATAATCGATTAATGGTTTAGAGTCGTTTTTTTGCAAGAATAAATACACTGTACATAGTCAAGCACTATTATATGTACATTTTTTTGCAGTAAGTAAAGCACAGACAAACAGTTAAGCAAGTACCTACATAAATACGTAAAACTCAAAAATACTTAAAAGAAAATACAGCAACAGCACTTAAAATAATAATAATAAAATTAAAAAATATATGTAGAATAATAAATATTTCCACTGACATGTGGTTATCCAGCTCAAAAACTGATCCTTGTTGCTATCTAGTGTCATAAAATGTGATTATTGCTCTCTTTTTTTAAAAGTTAATATAAATATATATGTATATTTTTAATCCTTAAACAAGACAAAAGGCAAACAGGAGGTTACATAAGAAAGATTACTACTGGTCACAAAGGACCTTAAGTCTTACAGAGTAAAAAGTAATAACTTACAGCTTATCAGTCCACAGCAATCTTCTCCAACTAGTCATTCCAATACAGGTCTACAAAATCTGCTTTTTATTTGAGTCGTAAGAAAAAAAGAAAAAATAAGAAAAAATGCTCAAATTCTCTGGTTCCAGATTCTAAAATATTAATATTTCCTGGTTTCTATGATAATAAATTATACATCTTTTGGTTAGTTGGGACAAAAAAATAACATTTTAAGTTACATTTTGGGCTTTGGGAAGTAGTGATCAACATTTTCTGACATTTTAAAGATCAAATGACTAATCAATTAATGGAGAAAATAATCAACAGATTCAGCAATAATGAAATTAATCATTAGCTGCAGCCCTAAAACAATTCCAAAAAGGATATTTTAGAAGTATTTCAGAAAAACAAGGACAAAATAATAATCTGACAGTTCTTGTAATATATTGTACACATCACTTTTTGTACTCGTTACTGGCAGCAGTTCTGTGTTTTATACTCTACATTTATTATCACAGTAACTTCAGCCTTGCACAGTCCCAGTGGTGGAAAGACACTAAGTACATTTAGTCTCAAGTACTATATTTAAATATATTTCTAAGGTACTTGCACCTAACTTTGTATCTTAATACAAAGCCAGTACAATGAATAGAAGCCTGAACCTTGTATGTCATGCAGCTCCAGTCTGCCTCCACCAGACCGTTATGTGACAGCATCCACATCGATTTATTTTCTTTGATTACTTTGTTTAATTTAAGAAGAAATACAAAATTTAAAAAAAAAAAAAAAGTTGGACAGGATAATTAATTTTCTTAATTATGCCAATTATACTTTTTGTAGTTATTTTATTAAGTAGAAATTTGAAGGCAGGATTTTTTAACCTGCATATAATATTTTTAATTTGTGGTATTGCTGCTTTTACTTTAGTGAAGGATCTTCCACCACTGTCTAATATACCAGTATGTTGGCACATTGGTATGTTTTCTTGCTGTAATCATTCCTCCTGTTCATACTGACCATTAAAAGATCCCTTCATGATGCACTTACAGTGTAAGTGATGGGATGTTACAGTCTTTTTAGTACCAAAGTTCCTCTTTTTGTTATTTTAGTTCCACCGCAGCTCAACAGGGAACCACAAAGAGGAGAATTTGATGCTAAAAAAGTCTGTAAATGTGGCAGATATCCACTTGATATGACTAACTCAGACTGCTGAGTTAGTCATATTGAATAGTCAGTATGAACAGGAAGAATGATTACAACAAGGCAAAACCTCTTTCAGTTTTGATATGGACACTTGAATGTTGTTTTAAGACAGACTTAAAAAAAGAAAAAAAAGAAAACGCGAACCCATCCTTTAAAGTCCGCATATTTACGATAGCACGTGAAGGCAGCATGCGTTCCCAATTTCTGTGTATTTACCGCCACCTACCGCCAGCAGCTGATAACACATTGAAAGTATTTTCAGCGTAATGAAAGAGACGTGTCTTCAACACACGGGCGATACTAGGCAGTTGGTTTTATTTCAGAAAAAAATATGACATTAAACCACAGGATGTTTTTTCCTCTCTTGTGAAGCCGCCACTTTTACAGCCGGGAGTGAACAACAGACAACAGCGCCCCCTGGTGACATGTGTGACCCCTGCAAAGCGCTGGGAATAAAAAAAAGCTCCATCATCCTCCTGCGATGCGAGCATCGTTTTGGTGGAGATAGGGCATCCTCCCAACCCCCGACACCCATGACCACCGACTAGGGCCGTGCATGAACAGACAAACAGAGGGACATAAGGACAGTATTATGGCGAAGCACCGTAAAGACAGAGACAGCTGGGGTGAGTGTACGTACAACATTTCTCATATATATACATATATATAAATATATATACACATCACGGTACCTTGACGCACATACATTTTTTATTCCTGTCGAGGCGAGGCGTGTAATCAACGCGGCCAATTAGACGTTTATTTTAGACTCCACGATGAAGGGCTTGTTTGCGTTTCGATAAAAATATTCCTCCAGTGTCTGTTTATCTTGATGCTGATATTACGTGATGTTCCTGTTGGTGGTAAATACATCATGTATCTGTGTGTCACTGCAGGAGAATCGCCCATCTGTTCATTCAAATAGAAGCAAACAGACATTTTATTTGCTTTAGAAATTATGTTTTACTATTAAAATCAGTTGTGGGGAAATTAAATATATAATATTTCAATAACCAGCATACAGGAAATACCCCAAAGGGGCGGTCCAGGCCCCAAAAGGCCTGAAAATAACCTTTCTGATTTTACTGTTTATCACATTGAGCCTCCAGTGTTGTTATATGGTGCATCTAGCATAAAATTATGTAATATTGCATCTGTAAATAGCTTGTCATCATCCACATGACCATTATCTTTATCCTAATCATTATTGCTGTGATCATTATCACCTCTACCACAGTCATTATGATGATAACAAGCATCCTAATTGTCACTGACATCACTCTGTGGTCCATGTTAACTTTAAACGCAGGCTTGCAAGGGAGGAGGAAGGGGGAAAAAAAGGACTGAATCAGGACTGTAGGAGGGGGAAAAAGGGGGGAAATGCTGCTGTTTGTCATTAGAGAGTTTATCTGGTCTGACCCACTTTAAGCACACGGTGCTTCTGACGTCTTCGTTTGTTTTAAGGACATGATCAGGTTAACTGGGCTCGGCTGAGGCCTCTGCAGGAGATGTGAAGTGAAGTCAGACAGTCTTCTTCAGGCTTGTGAGGAGCAAAACCTCGGCTGATTCCTCCTTAAATTATTCACCGTGCATTCTTGGCACCCTTCATTAATCTTTGAACACGCTCCCCCCCTCCAAAAAAAAAAAAAGCCTGCTACTCTTTAATGTGTCACAGTGCATTTGTGAGACTTAGAAGCATGCTTAATTTACAATTTCATTCTCAAAATCACCATCGTGGCCACATGGATCAGAGGGAGTGACGTTGCTGGAGGATTTTCTTCTTTTCCTACTCTGTTCCAGCATCTGTACCAAGTTTGTTGTAGAATAAATCAGCGATTCTCAAACTTTTCTACATCAGGGACCCCTAAACTGACACAAATTATACCCCCATCTGATAAGATGTCATGCTTTTAGATGTTTTATTTCAGAAAGTGCATGAAACCCACTGTCATTATGATACTTAAAGATTAAATTAGGGTGAAAATAAATGATTCCCCTTTTTGCCGGGGACTATTTCAAGGACCCCACTTTGAGATCCACTAGCATAAAGCATACATTACAAGAAATGGGATTTAGGAGCTGTTAAAGCCTCCAGTCTCTGCATCAGGATGTTCATGCAACTTGCACAGTCTCTACATGAGACAGCAGAGATTGGAAACACACTGAGTCACTGCCCGGAAAAGCTCTGTAAAAAAGCTCCAAATGTACATGATGTCATTGGATGGAGACAGATGGGATGGATAGCAGGGAATGATTCATGATTAGTAATAACAAGCTAGCAGGCGAAGCTATTGATCTGGGGCTAACAGGAAGTGATAATGGACTTATCTTTCCTGTTTCCTGGCTTAATGGACCAGTTTTCTTGTCACTATGAAGAAGTTGTGGCCTTTCGCTCGCTCATATGATAACATATTAGTTGACTTTTCACTTCTGTACATACTAATTTAACTCATTCTCATATAAAAGATTCAAAATTATGATTAGTAAAGCTCCTCCAGAGCATTGCTACATTACTTAAATACATTTCCTCCTCTGACTTCTCCCTCAGGGTCCCTCAGTGATAAAAATGTCTACGACTGGAGCTCCGAGGAGGAGGAGCCGGATGGACGAGCCCGGCCCGTCCAGGTGCTGCTGGTCAAAGACGACCACACCTTCGAGCTGGACGAGGCTGCGCTGAGCCGCATCCTGCTGGCGGAGGAGGTCAGAGACCGCGAGGTGGTCGCCATCTCTGTGGCCGGAGCTTTCCGTAAGGGCAAGTCCTTCCTCATGGACTTCATGCTGCGCTACATGTACAACCATGTAAGTGTCCGTGCAGCGATGGAGTTGAGATTTTGGGTCTGTTAGCGTGGTGTAAGTTGTTTTTCTGCTGTTCAAAGGTGAAAGTTTTTTTTTTTTTTTTTTTTTTAGTGAAGGCTGCATATTTTAAAGAGTTTGCAGAGTTTTTCCATATTGGACTTTGACCAAAAGCAGAACTTGCAATTTTGGCGCCGAAGCTGCCAATATCTGATCTTTTGCTGATATTTTACTTTCATTTAAAAGATTATCAGCTTTTTGTCCAGAAAATGCAGCCTTGTGACGATGGAAAAGTCTCTTATTAAGCTCATGACTGGACATTTAAACCCAGACTAATCACATTTCCAGTGGTGGCAGCTCTGACAGGAGGCAGCAATGAATTTCCTTTTTTTTTTTAAATCCTTTATTTATTCAGGAAAGTTTCACTCAGAGGAAGCCTCTTCTTTTGCAGGAACGCTCTGATGACTTTCACATTCACACACTTACACACATTCCCAGTACAACCACAACAGTCTGATCTGCTGGGCACTGAGCAGCTTCACTGGAGCAGCTGAGGTTAAGGACACCTCAGAGGTGGTAATGAGGGGCAAGTGCTGCTTTTTCACTTTTCCTCACCCGGATTTATCCTGCTGATCTGGGGATTGAACTGACAAACTTTTAGTTACAAGCTTGCCTCTCTAACCTTTTTGTCACCTTTAATTCAATTAAATGAAGACAGAACGTAGGAGAAAAAATGGGAATGGCAAATAAGATTTAACTTCAGGTTTAGGACTCTTTTGCTGTAGCAAGGAAAGACCCTCCATTGTAACAGTATCAAGTATATTAAACTATTAATTAAACTATGAACTAACTCATCTGATCTCACGGCGCTCAGGCATCTGAAGACTCGTGGCTCGGGCTTTCAGACGAGCCTCTGACTGGTTTCTCCTGGAGGGGGGGTTCAGAGAGGGAGACTACAGGGATCCAGATCTGGAGCGAGGTCTTCCTGGTGGACAAGCCAGACGGAACAAAGGTGGAGTCTTTGTATTAATGTCTAGCAGGACTATTAAATACAATGAAGCACAATGTGACATAATTCAATATGATACACATTTTTTTGCCTTTTCTTTGTTGCTTTGAACTCCCTTCCTCTGTAGTTTTATTAATTTTTGCAACAGTTCTGCAGAAAATTACACTATTTTTCACCACTTCTCACATTCTTATTAGTATAGATACATGCATTCACAGTCAGGAGCTGACCAGTAAAACCACAGTTTGGTCAGTTAAAGGACGGATTCTCAAATTCAAGTCTGTCTCAAAACAATAGTCAGTTTTTTCTTGCTGTAATCACTGTTCGTGTTTATACTGACCACTAGAAGATCCCTTTTTTTACGCCATTTCATATAGACACATAATTTCTTTTACACCTGTCTCAAAGCAAATGAATGTCTCTGCTGTTCAGCTTTAGATTTGATCTCACTTTGTCCATATTATTCTTAAAATTCAATAAACATTTTGCTATTACTCCAGATCTCTTAAACTATATTCAAAGCTAACTCATGAGCTCATTTTCCTCACCTGTCCTACATGTTCCACTTGCTCATCTAATCCCTCACTCACTATGTTACACCTGACTTGCGGCATGAGAAACATGCAGTACAGATTACCTTTCAGAGCAGGTGTATGACCTCATCTGTCTCATTGCACAGGTTGCTGTCTTGCTCATGGACACACAGGGAACGTTCGACAGCCAGTCGACGTTGAGGGATTCAGCCACTGTGTTCGCTCTGAGCACCATGATAACCTCAATGCAGGTACAATGACTTTGATGCATCTGACCCAGCTTCACTTCAGTAAACACTATGCATATTTATGTGTGAATATAAATTAGAAACATATGCAGTATGTAGGCTTGTAAGAAAAGACATTTTTGCCATTTTTGATTATTAAATCACTTCAGAATATCGTTTTTGTTCTTTGACTGTGCAGTTTCCTTCAACTTGGAGCTGCTTTAAAGGAACTATTCAGTATATTTTTTTATTTTTTCCAGGTTTACAACATCTCACAGAATGTACAAGAAGATGACCTTCAGCACTTGCAGGTAACTCTCAACATTTCCTAAGTGCATAATGCAATTTTTAAAGAGCAAGATCAAGATTTGAAACCTATTTTAAGCATAAAATGTAGATTAGTATTGTTGGCTTAACCCTCATGTCCTGATCATGTGACCCAGAATATACAAAACTTTTTTTTAATTAGATGCTGATCTTTGATTTTTTTACTGGCTGTGGTATTTATTATAGTACAACATTTCACATAATTTTCTTACACTTTTGATGTTCTTGTCCATTTTATTTCAGCTTTTCACTGAGTATGGCAGACTAGCGATGGAGGAGACGTTCCTCAAACCTTTCCAGGTACCGAATATCAGTTTCACTTGCTGCATCTGCAACAGTGTGCCGATTGCATACAAATATCAGTAAAATACATTTTCTAAACTATTCTTGGTGTTTTTTCAAGCAGCCTGAAATATTGAATGGAATTTAATGAGCAATGGAAAGTTTTGATAATCACTGAAAAGAGTTTGAAAGTGAATAATTGTTTGCTTTAACTACTCTCTAACTACTAAAACAAATGCTGTAAATTATTTGCAAATATGAGCATGATGTTATGAATGAGAGTGACATGGCACATTTCTTTCCTAGTCCATGATTTTCCTCATCCGAGACTGGAGTTTTCCATACGAGTTTCCGTACGGACAAGAAGGAGGCATGAAGTTCCTTGAGAAGAGACTCAAGGTGTGTTTTTAGTGTGCGATGCTGAATGTTTCATGCATTATGTGTCAGTTTTGAAACAGTAGCTTTACAGATCCACATGAGTGTAGCTGAACTGAAGAGAAGGACATCTAAAACGTGATCCTTATGGTCGTATTTGTGTTGCAGATCTCAGAGAACCAGCACGAAGAGCTGCAGAATGTGCGTAAACACATCCACTCCTGCTTCACCAACATCTCCTGTTTCCTGATGCCTCACCCCGGCCTCAAAGTGGCCACCAACCCGCACTTTGATGGACGGATTAAAGGTAAACTTCCTTTATTTTACAGTATAACATGTGACTGTTTCAGCACAGAATCACAGTGTTTTCTAGTCAAACATTTTCTGGCCTCATGTGATCATCCAAGTTGGGTTTTAAACTGAGAAACTTAGAAAAAACATTTAGGAAAAATAGAAATATTTCTATAAATACAACAACAATCAGTAGAAGTTTTTAAATGAGGTCATTGTAGGAATAAGATTTATGCAGTACTGTATACAATGAGCATAAGTATTGTGCACAATTGTACTACCTAAAATACTATTTTATTCACAAGTAATGTTGCACAAATAAAAAGAAATGTCAGTAACTTTAAGAAGACCTCATGTTTCTTTTTTCAAACCTGACAAGTTGCACTGATAACATACATGATGCATTATTATTAGGAAAAGGAAAAAAACATACTGTATAGTGTTACACTATTATGTGTATTGCTTGTTATTGAATTGTTATCACTACATATGTAAGAAGACTTTTCCCTTTTGTAGTTTTGCAGTTGAGCTAATTTTACTCTTATATACTGTTTGGTAGTTTAATCCTTGAAAATACATCAAATTTTATAAAATCATAATATGTTTTTTATGCAAATTTGTGAAGTAACTGCTGATTGTATCTGTCAGATAAATGTTGTGGTTAAAAAGTGCAGTGTTGAAGTGAAGTGAAGTACATTAACCATACGCTTGCACTTCAGTGTAGTACTCAATGTTCATTGTTCTTTGAATGACAGAGGGAGGTGGTGACAGCGAGCAGGTGGTTTCACTGACTGGAGTTTTTGAGAACCAGATCTCAGGGGAAACAAGCTGTCTTGTGTCTGACGATCTTTGTGCTGATCTTTCTTCTTCCTCTGCAAACCTCCAGATCAGAGTAAAACTGAGCAAACACTGTTGAATTTCTGCACATATTGTCGTAAATACTCACCAGCTGTTGTCTCTCCTCCTCTTCGTCTAGAGATCGACGACGAGTTCATAAACAACCTGAAGGTTCTGGTCCCGTGGCTGCTGAGTCCTCGCAACATCGACGTGAAGGAGATCAACGGCAGCAAAATCACCTGCAGAGGCCTGTTAGAGTACTTCAAGGTCAGACACAGGACCATGTTAATATGAGACGCACAAGACAACACTTTGTACTGTCTTGTAATGTTGACTATTCTGCGATATTTTATCTTTTGAAACTCTCGATATGTTTACTATACAACCTATATAACTATGTAACTGAGACCAAATCCAACATATTTATTACTGTTATTAAATCTGATTTTTGTTATCCTGTCTGTTGATTTCAGGCATACATAAAAATCTACCAAGGTGAGGAGCTGCCTCATCCAAAATCCATGCTACAGGTACATTTCTCTCATTGTGTTGTTAATTTGGAGCATTGTGTTTAACATAGTTTATCCATATTACTGACTACTAGTCCGTAATGCAATTTTCTGTATATTTTATTGCAACTTCCTTTCCTTTCTCACTTAATTTGTGACCATTTATGTCTCAATACACTTTATAGTTGCTATTTATGTTGGTATATATAGTATTTAACATGTTTTATTTACATTTTTTCATGTTTCAGTTGAATATAGTTCATGTGGTTTTTGAAAAAGTTTTCTTATCAATGCATCTGTTTCTGTTCTTCTGCTGCTGTGACTCACATCTTTTCACATGTTATCTAATATCATCTTAAAACAAATGAACACTAATGTTTTCATGTGCCTCTCCTCAGGCCACAGCGGAGGCGAATAATTTGGCAGCGGTTGCAGCTGCGAAGGATCTGTACAACAAGAAAATGGAGGAGGTGGGTGCAAACACAAAGGGGGAAACACAGGGAAGTTTCACCAACTGTCTGATCCTTTACGTTTATCCTCTCCTCTGTCTGCAGGTCTGTGGGGGTGATCGGCCCTTCCTGGCCCCCAGCGAGCTGCAGGCCCGACACAGCGTCATCAGAGAAGAGGCGCTGCAGGTTTTCCGGGGTGTGAAGAAGATGGGAGGCGAGGAGTTCAGCCGCCGCTACCTGCAGCAGCTGGAGGGAGAAATCGACGAGGTGTTCGTCCAGTACATCAAGCACAATGACTCCAAGAACATTTTCCACGCTGCCCGCACGCCGGCCACCCTGTTCGTGGTCATCTTTGTCATGTACGTGGCCGCGGGTATCACAGGCTTTGTGGGCGTGGACATCATTGCCAGCTTGTGTAACATGATCCTGGGTCTGGCATTGATCACTCTCTGCACCTGGGCCTACATCCGGTACTCCGGGGAATACCGGGAACTGGGCGCCGTCATCGACCAGGTGGCTGGTGCGCTGTGGGACCAGGTAAGTTAATGAAAACATGAACATTAGTTAAGTTTCGAAACAAATCTGGCTGTTTGGGCTATTTAACTTAAGCTTACCAAGTTCAAGTTCAGTCTATTAATAATGCAAAATAAACAGCAAGGGTGTCTGCACACTGCATTTTATATGTGCACACCCACATGGAAAATATATATATTGACAGCTCCAAACAAACTTGGATACACACAAATATAGATTAAATTACTTACTGTATATTTGCACAACATGTAAAACTAATAAGAGCTGCAATCAAAAGAGAAGAGATGTGTTTTAGGAGTGAATTTAAAATTCTCAGCTGAACCAAAAATCACTATAAACAGTCAGATAAGCAGACAAGAGGATGTACTGAGATACTGTATATGGTTTAGTATCAGACAAACAAGGCAGTGTCTGTCTGTTGGGGGTTTGTAGTTCCAAAGAACTTTAAAACCAGCTCTGGTGTGAAATAGCAGCCAGTAAAAAGATGCCTAAATTGGTCATAAATGGTCAAACGTCTTGTTAAGACTCTTTGAATCAAATAAAAATCCTTCAGTGATCTTAAGTAGACTGGAGAAACACACAATAATCTATCCTAGATGTAGGGCTGCAATTAGCTATTATTTTCATTACTTATTCATCTATGGAGCATTCTTCAGTTCATTAATTTGTCCTTTTGTATATTTATATTGTCACAAGAAAGCAGTAACTGTCCGTCACACATTTCCAGAGCAAAGTTTAAGGTCTTCAAGTTGCTTCTTTTGTCCAATCAACAGTCTAAAACACAAATATTTTCACTTTACAAAACAACACATTCCTCACATTTGAGAAACTGAAACTAGTGAAACTTTGACATTTAGCTTGATGAATGACTTAAACAATGAACTAAATGACTCGTGTTTTCAGCACTATAGTCTGTAGCTGCTATAAATGAATGCAACACTGCAGCATGACAAAATAAACAAATTCAGTCTTACACTGATGGAAAAGTATATTTAGGATAAAAAGAAATCAGAACCTACACACAAATTATACATTAAATTACAAAATCAAAGTTTATGGTTACAGTAAAGAGGATTTTCTTTATCCTCTTATTCTGCGAATTACTTTCTCTATTAATCAATTATTTATTTAGTCTATAAAAATCCTAGAAAATATTTAAAATTCATATAACGTATTCCTACAGTTCACTTATTTATGGCTCGTTTTGTTCAACCAACAGTACAAAACCAAAAGATATTCAGTATTACTGAATTAAAATAGAAGACTAAGAAAAACAAATACTCACATTTAAAGATGGACTCAATGAACCACTGAAACTTCACTTAAACAATTAATTGATAATTGGAATTATTAATGACTAAATGACTAAAAACAGGATGCATTAAGTGCAGCAAAGATAAATACTGTTATCTCAGCTACATACAGTATCAGTAACATCCTGTATGTGATTTGTTTAAACCACTAGATGGCAACAATCTCTTTTTAAATTAGTGGCAGACAAATTAAACCCAGATCCATGACGACAACATGACATTGTTATAGAAGAATCTTTTCTTATTGCCTCACTTGTTATGTCCTGTCTGTATGTTTGTGCTCACAATATGTATTTTTTCCCTCCTCTGCCTCTTCAGGGGAGCACAAACGAGGTAAGTGGAGCAACCCAAGTGGGAATATTCACAAAGGCAGGGACACAAAGAGCAACTTTTTGTAGAGCATGGACAGACTCTCAAATGTATTCTTCCATGAAAATAGGAAACTATAGATGCCAACATCACTTTGCTGCCTATTTTTGTCACAGTTACCTTTCCGCATTGCTCCCAAAATTGCTCCGTTGTATCCCTGCCATGACATTTTTTTATCTCAAGTGATTTTCTTCTTCATGTAACCACCGTGGTTCAACCTCTCGCTTCCGCAGGCTCTCTACAAGCTGTATAATGTAGCAGCCAATCACAGGCACCTGTACCACCACGCCTTCCCGGGGCCGCAGATGGATGAGGCTGCGGAGGAGCAGGACAGGAAGAGGGACTGATCAGATCACAGATAAAACCACAGCTGGGACTTGCTGGTGATGGACAGGAGGAGGGGAGGGACATCCTCACCTATCAGGCACTCTTTTATCTCGGTATTGGCCGGGGCGGCCCGCCAATACATTCACTACTTTAAAATCTAATAAAGGACTGTGTAATGTTCATGTATAGGCCAACGCCAGAGCATCTTCTCAGTGGGCGCCTGCTTTCAAGCGATGGGATGCCTTTGAATCATCATCATCATCTCTCACTTTTTGTCTGTGAAATCAAATTAACACCTGCTGTACAGACACTGTAGGCGCTCTGCCGGAGGAGGCCTCAGCATATCCAACCTCCAGTCGGCTGTTGATTTTCATACCAGACGAGTTTCTTTTTTGTTTTATTTTTGTTTTGTTTTTTTTCCATCATTGTCACGATTTTGATGACAGTTTTCAAAGTATAGCCAAATCTGTGAAATTCCCATTTGTGACTAATTGTTCCGTTCTTTGAAGTTTAGTGTTGTTTATTAAAAAAAACAACAAAAAAACCCAATATCTACACAATGTTTGAAAGCCAAAATATGTACTGTATGTTAAGTAATGAAGCGTTACAAGCGTCATCAGCATGGTAAATTGTTAATGTCTGTCATCTTTAAGCTCTAAAGAAAAAAAAACAGGTATATCTTTTAAAAAATTTTAAGTTTTAATAGTTGTGACAAAGTGGTATCGTGCCATAACATGTAAAAAAAAAAAAATTCACATCTACTCGCAGCGCGGCTAATGATGGCACATTCATGAGTTGTATACGGTATATTTGTTTTGTTTTTCGGAGGTTGGTGTTAACTTTTGACAGACTTCTGGATCAGGAAATAGCTTTGTGCTGGCATGTTCTGTCAAATAACAGACACAAAAAAACACACACACACACAATTGTTTAAAGTTTACACAACATAGCTGACATTATCTCTCACTTTATAGTCTTTGCTTGCAGTTTTGTAATTAGGCAGCGTCACAGTGATGCTCTATATGTGTTTGGCGTTTGAGGCTGAAGGGGAGGGAAAAAAAAAAGGAGTGTGTTTGGTTTCCATTGTGATGTAGAGGTGGCAGCTGAAACCATTGTTGTGTTCCTCACTGAATGTTCGAGCAAATCCGTGGAATGTAGCTATTCTGTGGCCACCGAGGAATCAAAGCTAGATGTTATTAGGCGGGGCGACCGGCCTGTTTTTGGAAAAGGATCCTCATTCCAGATCTCTTTCATCATCTTCACACACTTAAGTTGAATCATCTGTGAACACACAAAAAAAAACCTAACAAAAAACTAACAAAAAAAAAAAAAGAAAAAAAGTTGCATGGATGGTGAAAGAGGATCGGACAGACTTTTGTGTTCCCAAAAACAGCTTTGCATTCGTAAAAAAACAAAACAAAAAACCCAAAAGGCTTGTAACGGTGACAGCACTGTTTTTTTTTCAGTGTTTGAACACTTTGGCTTCGTAGACTGTTACTGTATGTTTGTATAACTGTGGTTGCTATTGTTTTTAGCTCATTGAATAACCCTGAATCATAGCACTGTAAAAAAAATGTTTGCATCACATCCAGCTGCAGTGTCAGAAATGTTCTTTTTTTTTTTTCTCCCCCGTGTGTATCTGGTCACCGACAGTACAGGAACACTGTCATGCATATTTAGCAAGTTTATACTGAGGTTTGACCTCAAGGGTTGAAAATTTAAAGGCACTGCAGCAGAGTGGCTTCTCCAGTCTTCCACAGTGTATAATCAACATGAGTGAGGCCTCCACACAAAGAACCATCTAGCGTGAGGTTTAAAAAAAAAAAAAGAAAAAGAAAAAGAAAAAAAAATATCAAATTTTTTCATGACCGTTTCAAGCGTTTTTGTCCATTCATAAGTCAGCAGAGAAGCATTTGTTTACATCGTGTTGCATTTAAATTCCAAATTAATTCAAGACTTTGTGTGCTAAAAAAGAAAGAAAATAACATATTATTCTTGGGTTTAACTACTCATTCCTAAAGCCGCCCTCATCCACACATAAATCAACTCCGGATATCGTGGGAGCCTCAGTGTCCTGACAGGTCAAATGAATCAGCCTCTTCCAAGTCAACACTGCTAACGTTTCAGCACACGCATTGCAAAATTTCAGTTACAAAAGAAATGATAACTAATAAAGTTGGACCAAATTAATGAAAACCAGACTTGAGTAGTTTATTATGTTCAATACCAGGGCTGTATTCAATTATTTTACAATGCAAAACTTGTCTGTTAAAGAAATATGTGTATGTGAAAATGTAGCAAGAGGCAACAACTGTAAGTTTCAAAGGGTTGAGTTTTTTTTTTCTTCACTGCAGACTTTATTGCTTATGTCCTGTATTTGCAATCCACAAAAAAATAGGTATATACAAACTGGTGAAAAAAAAAAGATGCAATTGAGACCTTCTTGCATTGAGGAGGACTCATGAAACAAAAAGCTGAGGTTCTTAACAAACCTACTCTACTGTCCACCGATCAAACGCTCCTTTTAGGACGTTCAGAAATCACATACAAGTTCAATCATACACTTGTATTTCTTATTCTTGCTGTAAATAGTGTTCCTGGTAGTTTATGAGGTGACCTGAACGTGCCTTTAAAAAGGTAATAGTGTCATAAACTATTTATATTTCCTACTATGAGTGACAAATAGTTGTAGAAAACTAGCACCAGCCTCAACTAGACAAAACCTATGGCTTTAAAGACATTTCTGAGCATCTTAAAAAGTGTGTGATTGATCGGTGATCACTAGAATAAGCTTCCAAGAATCTGCACTTCAATTTAATCACAGAAGAGACGTGTCAGTCCATAAAAATAAGGCATTACTGAGGCGAGAAATATCCAGAAACAAGAAGTTGAATTGCACTTGTTTGGCAAACTTAATGTCTTCTTGGAGTGTTTTTTTTTTTTTTTTTAAAGTTCCAGTAGCTTATTTATGTTTCATTATAAACACACACAAGAATATTCCTGACTTACAGTAATGCCAAGAGCCGAGAGATGCTCAAACCACTGCATCAAATGTGATGCTTCATCCGACAAGGTCTTTAAATAAAAGACGTGTTTCATATCAAAACTTAAATATCTGTTAAAGTTTTGGTGGATTGTCTTATAAAGGATATGTCATTAAAAAAAAAAAAGGAACAATGCACACTTTTTGTTTAATGTAAAAAAAGTGTGGTTTCAGTTTATGAGGGTAACAAAGCAAAAAAAAGGCAAAAAAGTATTTAATACGGAAACAAATTAGAAGAAGCTGCCTGTCTTTTTCTCCCAGAGGAAAAAACGACGGAGTAGCTGGTTTGTATACAAGATATGAGCTGACATTGTAGAAATGCTGCGTTTTATGTTATTAAAAAAAAAAAAAAGGCACAATCTCAGGATGTTTTTGAACAAATATCCAGAGTTTTTTTCAGACTGTACTCCTCAGTCTTTTAAAACAAAAATCCATACAGCAAATTCAGCTCTCAGGGCAGCGGCTGTAAATGGCACCACAAGCAGTCTCTCCCCAGATGTAGCACATTATAGGTTCTTTTTCTTCATTGGAGTTTGTTTTTTTTTGTTGTTTTTTTTTCAGTCACACAGTCATTCATACATTGAGTGCCCCCCCGTCGAGGAGCACCCCCTCACCTCCACCCCCTACCGCCAATGTGCGTCTTGACTTCCTGGCTGATATATTTGGATTAAGCGAAGGCACAGATGTGTTTGGTAAAGAGGCAATTAAGAGTCAATCATGATTTCAAAAGGAAACCCTGACCGCTCCCAAAACTGTGGGAACCTCAGAGAGGTGTGGCAGCGATGGAGTCCCTGCTGCGCTCACACACGCGCACACACACACGCGCACACACACACACATCACATGTTCCCTATGAAGTTCTTGTTGGGCTGCTGGGCGTACCACTGCTGCCTCTGTTTGCGAGCCTCCACCTCGGACAGCAGCGCCTGCCGGTACGCCTCGTAGGATTTGACGATGTGTTCCAGCTCCTTCATGAACAGCAGCTTCAGCATGCCCTGGTACGTGTCCAAGTCTGCCAGCTGGAACAACTCCCACTTCAAGATGTGGTCATACCTGATGTAAAAAGGAAGACATTCATTGTATTTTTTATTCTCTGTTTATTTGTAGAACATGTCCTAATGTGTAAAAGCACACGCACCCACGCCACAAACACAATACAAATTCCTGACGGTTTCCGAGGGCGGTAAAGCATATGAACATTGGGTGGTGGTAATATGACATAAAAAGGTCGCACAGTGGCAATAAAAAGGAGAGAAGTCGTCATTGAAGTGGCGATTTTCTATATTTTACTTATTGTCAACAATCTCATGTCCAGAGCCAAACCAACGATCAACTGATCCTTTCAAGTATTGTGTAAGTCTGACATATCGTATTCTCTGTGCTGTAGACCTCTGTTGTTGACCAAAAACTACTGAACTACTGTTGCACTGTCCCGTTGGTTTGTTTAGAAACGGCTCCAAAGAATAATGACGGCAATCATGTTTTGGATACACACGCGATACTAGGTAGGTATCGTCGGTTCAGTTCATTGTTGGTTTGACTCTGCACATGAAATTTATTGAAAATAAGACAAATCTAGAAAATCACTTCAGCTTTATCCTTTAAGCATAACTGCAAAATATTTTCTATTTCCAGCTTCTCAAATGAGAGGATCTGCTGCTCTTTCTTGTCATCTTTGATAGTAAACTGAATATTTTTAGGTTCAGGACTGTTGGTCGGACAAAACAACCAAATTGAAGACGTCACCTTTGCTGTCTGTCGATTGCACCTGCCATTCTTCACCATTTTCTAGAAAATAATTGACTAATTGATTTGTGATGAAAACTACTACCACTCACTTGAGGGGGGCGCGGGCGTACACCTGCAGCCAGTCTGGGATCTCAGCTGTGTGGTACGGGTTAGCTGGCACCAGCACCGGCTGGTTCCTCTCTGCAGGACGCGGCTGATAGGTCACAGGAGGTGGCAATGGAGGGGGCTGATCGTAGCGAGGCACACTGAAAACAGACCAATACATATTTACATCTATTTATACCAAATGTAGCATTCAGGTCTTAAACGCACAATATGTAATTTCAGCAGCTAGGAGTCTTTTAATCAAAAAAACAAACAAACAAAATACAGAGTGTGACAGAGTGTGATAACTTCTTCCGTCTAAAAGATACAGTAAAAAACGACCTAAATTTATCACGAAAATGTGGCTTAAAACTGAATAAAAGTCAATTAATAAATAGTTTCTGTGGAACAACCACAATGCCAATCTATTACCTTGTATGTGTGTAAATTACTCTTTGGTAGACGCCATTGGGTTTGAAAATTGTTGGAAACATTTGGGATAATTTAAGTACACAACTCAACAACATATATAACATAGGTCTAGTTGTTTTTAGACATTTTAATGTGGAATAATTACATATTATTGCTTTATAATGAGGGATTAAAAAAGAACAGAAGTGAATACAACGCAGCTTTGTTCACACAGGATACTTCAGTTTACACACTTAAGACACACCTTGGAGCACAGGGGTGACGATACTGTGCCCTCTTGTTGATGTGATCCACGTAGTACACCCCGAACTCAGCCGACTCCACCTTCTCCCAGCCTGGAGGGAGCCCTTCCCTCTCTAGAGGGTGGCTCCAGTGTGTAGTGTTAGTGTTGTGGTCGATGTAGTACTTCCTGCCACGGATGGTCCAGTCGACGGTCCAGCCGGCCGGAAGAGGGAGGTCCTCTCCCGTCAGACTAGAGAGGTTCCCCAAGGACTTGGCCTGTATTCGACCTATGCCTGAGGAAAACAAACATTTCTTTTTAGAAAACCTAGAGGGAGAGGGAGAGATGTCTGACCAAACATACAGCCGAGCAGCTGCCAGAAAACAAAGCCTCCGGGAAAGAAAAAATATTTTGGGAGAACTCTTAAAAACCATCATGTGTGGGAAACTGTCAGTTAAAAAAGGAGAGGAATGTACAGCATTAAAAAAAAAAAAAGGTCATACTGATTTGGCAACTGTGCATACAACAGGATAAGAGAGGAATGCAATGAATCACCACTTAAAACATGACTGATGCAGTTTTAAGTATTGCAGTGATTGTGGACAGAGTTTCCTAATCCTTACAACTCTGTGACCATTTGTTGACGGAGCATCTTTATTCTGACCGACATCGGGTGATGAATGGTAGGAAATGGGAGTGTTGTTACGTTCAGACAGGAAGGTAGAGAAATCTCTGCAGCATACACTAAGAGGAGCTTTCACTGGACGATGACAAACCGCTCAACTCCCAAAACACTCAAAACAGCAAGAGCCGATCCGTTCAACAGGTTCTGTACTTTTATAGGTGAATAATGTCAGCGAGGAGGTTTTTTTTGCAGCTGTGTGGACAAATTAGGCGGAGGAGTGAGAACTATCATGAGTAAAAAAAAATAAAAAAAATAAAAATGAATGAGCCTGGAGGGAACCAGAAAGGGTTGAAAGCACACGAGAATGTAGCAGGGAATGAAGAATCTCAGCAAAATGGCGGCTTCAATCTGATAAATTCTGCACGAGAGTGACAGCAACAGAGCGCCGGAGCTCTTTGCCAGCTGGTGAGTGAAGGGACGGAATGTGCGAGCGCTCCGCAGAAATGCACTCCTCCTCCTCCTCCTCCTCCTCCTCCTCCTCCACCACCACCTCATCATCATCATCATCATCATCATCTCTGCCCTTTTCTTTAGAAATATGGCAGCACGCCCATACTCACTTGCAGACCTAAAGCTCGATGCATCACAGGAATTTTCACTGGATACAATCAAGACTGCGTTTTACAACTGGTGATTCAGCAGATATGAAAGGAAACAAAGTGTGTAACTTTGTGATGACAGAAAACATTAATCAAACACCAATTATTGACAATAAATTGATATAGAGATACTGCTCATTGTTTTTTTTTTCATTGAGTCCAGTTTTCACTAAGTTTTTAAGAGGTTAAACAGGATTTTCTACTGACAGACGATGTTTTTACCAGCAGTTTACTGACACTGGGGGACTTTTGCTGGGACCAGAGTTCAGATGATGCTTCTGTTTATAGAAAGTGAGCGGAAAATAGGAGAGACAATAAATGAGCTACTAATCATGTGTTACGCTTGCTCGGAATAATTATGTGAGGTTAATAAAAAAGAAAAAAAAAAAAGAAAATAAACTACACAGTGTTTGTGATTTTTCTTGGACTGCAACTAATGATTATTTTCTATGACATGTTAAAAAAAAAATAGTGAAAACAATTTCTTACAGACCTCAGTGACGTCTTGTATTTGCTTGTTTTGTGACTAACAGCCCACAACTTTAAGATATTCATTCTCTGTCGTACATGACGAAGAAAAACAGCAAAGTATCACATTCGAGAAACTGAAAGCAGAATGTTTTTGCATTTTTGCTTGAAAAATGATCGATCAGTTAGTTTCTTCATGCTTTTAAGCAGATTTTTACTAATTACTAATTGCCTGTTTTATTTTAAATAAATAAAAGGAGTTAATAGTAAAGCGTATAATAGAGTATTTTAAAACTTTTGTTGTGAAAATGATTTTTTTTTTTTACAGTGCAAATGTAATGCTGGTTAAAAAAAAAACAAAAACAAAGGGGCCGTCGGACAAGTTTAGGTGGATGACTCCTTTAAAACATCTCTGATTACAACTCCGTGCATTAGCTTTATGTTTGCTATGTGAACATACTACATGCAAGTACAGATGATTCATAGTAGTGCGTAGCAGTCTGAGGCCGAGACATTTGACTGGGGGCGGTCTGCTAAATTGCTAGTTTGCTGGCAGAAAGATTCAGCAAACACAGAGGTGAAAATGCAGAGCCTGTAATGCTTGTTTAACTTCAGCCCAAACAAGAGACCTGATACCTGATAGGCAGGCCTGACATAATACCAAACCATACACGTGACATTGACGAGTCAGCCGCTAAATAAAAGGTTCTCTAAATTCCTGTGACCCCCTCTAAACTTTTAATCTCGTGAAAATTACACACTCAAGTCACAGCGATGTTTACAGAAGAGCACAACGTGAAAATATTTAATTTCTCTGCAGAACTGAAATAAAATTCAGTCTTTTGCGCTGCTCAATGAAAACCAGAGAGGCCTGACTTCCTTTGAGTCCCTATGAATGGTCCAAAACTCATCCATATTACTTTGTTGTTAGACATTAGTATAGCTACTTTAGTTTAACTGCAACATTATTTATGGACCCAAACCTTGACAAGGTTTTCCTTTAAAAAGAAAAAAAAAAAGATAAATTCCCCAAGATAAATCTGGGGAGTTGTAGACTTGCTGGTGTGATTTCATTTATCCTCAAACATCATTGCTCCACTTTCATAGCTCAAGTTTTGCTTTTGACAAAAAGCCATAAAAAGATGAATTGTAGTCCCTCAAGAGACTACAACTCCCTGCAATATATTTTCCAAACTCGTGTGTGCAACTAAAGCCTGCAATTTCTATCCTCTGTCACACTGTTTTTCTCTTCCATGTTCATGTCACAAACACTTGTTTGATATCTTAGAAAGCAGATATCATATATTATATATTTACAGGGCTGCCACAGGATTATTTTCATGATTGATTAACCTCATTTATTGTTTTGTCTATAAAATGAAAAAAGAAAATAGTCCTCAAATGTCACATGTTGTCTGATCAACTGTCAAAAATCCAAAGATATTCAGTTTATTGTCATGTATGACGCAGAAAAACTTCAAATCATCAAATCTAAGAAGCTGCAACCAACAAATATTTGGCGTTTCTGCTTTAAAAAGATGATTAAAACAATTAAATATCAAAGTAGTATCATTCCATGTTTACCTGAAGGGGGTCTACTTGGAGCCGGGGGAGTGTGCTGTCGTGGAAGTCTTTGGAAGTTGTGTTCATTGTGCTCATAGTATCTATAGTCCTCAGGAAAGCGTTCTGGGACCCTCCTGGGCTGGCGCTGCTGCTGCTGGTTGTCATAGTAAGGTTCAGAGGGGTAATAATACCGGCCAGCGTCTCCGTTCTCAGACATGGGGCTCACGTCTGTGAGGAAGGACTGTGAGGAGCCTCCGTACTCGTGGGGCTGGTCTCCCAGACTGCGAGGCAGGTATGGAGGTGCTGACATGCGGTGGCTCTCTCTGCGGGCCACCTCATGAGGTGGCCTCTGCACAGGGGTACGGAGGAAGCTCTTGTTGCGGGACACCACGGGAGGCTCCCGGTTTGGGGCCACAGGGTAGGAAGAGGGTCCCATCTCTGGAAGAGGGACCTCTGTGCGTCTGGGAATAGTGGGTCCATGGCGGATGAATGAGGGCATAAGATCTGCAACCAGGTGAACAGTGAAAGTGTCAGTGACTCAACACATTAATAGCATCAATAGGTCAAGTACTGTATTTAAGTGCAATTTGAAGGTACTTTATGCTACTTTTTATTTATGCTCCTCTACATTCCTGGGGAAATATTGTACTTTTCAATATATTTAAAAAGGTATACTATGCAGGATTAAAAAAAAACAACAACAATGTATAGACTCGTACAACAGTAATCCCTCTCAATCATCACTTATGACCCACTAGAAGTGTGTGCCGGTGTATTTATCTGCTGAGACTCTTCCCTCTGCCTGTATTTTATTATTTTCTTATTATTTTGCTGTGTTCAGGACGCTTCTGGGTGTCAACCTTTGGGCAGTGGGTGTGGCGCCCCCAACCAATAACAGCGTGGAGGGTGTGAGGTCGGGACTCATAAAATAGTAACCAGGTTACATCACTGTCTCCGTCTGTGTCCTCTGCTCTCTGTCTGTGTGTCATGGATGTATAAAGAGCTGCAGGTCTGTGTGTCCGCTTGACCGAGGGGCGGGGCTGAGCTACACACGCACGAGCAGAGCAGAGCAGAGAGACCACAGTGGACAGAATGAAGCTCTGCATTCACACTAAATCTGGCAATGTGGCACCTTCTCGCAGGATTGTGCAGGTGTGGCCGTTTTTATTTGTGCTTTAGAACGCAAACGCTGTGAAACAATCAGAAATCTCTCTCTCAATCTAACTGGTCAAGCCGGATGGCCGGCCACTGAGAACCCGGTTCTGTTCAAGGTTTCTTCCTGTTAAAGAGGAGCTTTTCCTCGCTTGTTTGCTTGGGGGAATGTTGGGTCTCTGTAAATTAAAGACCACAGTCTTAACCTGCTCTATGTGAAAAGTGTCATGAGATAACTTGCTCCGTGCCGCTCACTCTCTTCATTCACACTCTAGCTCGTTTGATCACCACTGCTCTCTCTCTCTGCTCGCTATGGTCAAGCCCGGGAGGAGGGGTCAACTTTGAAGGCTGTTTGTTTACAAACACCAAGCAACAAATCCTGCATAGTGTACCTTTAACAGCTATAGTAACTCTGCAGAAAAATGTTTTACATACAAAATTAACGATCATTTAAAAACTGAACAGTATGCTTCAACTATTTATTATTTTCATTATTGACTAATCTGTCAATTGTTTTCTCAATTAAGTGATTAGTTGTTTGATCTTTTAAATGTCAAAACCTAAAATTTCTTGTTTTGTCCCGACCAGCAGTCCACAACTCAAAGATGTTCAGTTTACTATCATACAGGATTAAAGACACCAGAAAATATTTAAGAAGCTGGAACAAAAGAATTTAGGTATTTTTTCTTACAAATTACACAAAATAATCGATTAATCAACTAATCGTTGCAGCTCTACAGTGCTGCAGTTAAAATTAGCTCTACCTTGACCAATTACACTACTAAAACATGACTAGCACTTTAATACATTAATAATAACAATAATACGTCTTCATAATGAATACTTCTGATATTTAAGTTAATTTTGTCGACAACACACTCATACTTTTACTTAAAGGATGGGTTCACAATCTTTCAAGTCTGTCTCCAAAAATATGAACATTGAAAGAGGACTTTCCTCGCTGTAATTATTCCTCGTGTTTATACTGACTATTAAAAGATCCCCTTCAAATGTGCTTTCAATGTAAGTGATGGGGGACAAAAATCCACAGTGTGTTCAAATGTAAAAATGTATTTAAAAGTTAATCAGAAACTTATGTGAGGCTTCAGCAGTCTGGGTGAGTCATATCAAGAGGATATCTGCCACATTTACAGTCTTTTTAGCATCAAATTTCCCCTTTGTGTTTCCCCAGACAGTGTTTTCCTGTTGAGCTGCGGTAATAACAAAAAGAGAGACTTGGGTACTAGAGCTTCATATAAGATAAACTTTTAAATACATTTTTGCACAGAAGGAGGACTGTGGATTTTGTCCACCATCACAATATGAAGGGATCTTCTAATGGTCAGTATGAACAGGAGGAATGATTACAGCAAGAAAAACATGTTTCAATGTTCATTTGGGCTCCTGACTGTTGGTTCTGGACAGAAATTGTGAACATGTCCTTAAAGTAAATGCTTTAAACACTTCCACCATTCCTGTTATAATTCAACTAACAGTACTAACAGATATAAGTATACACGGCACATTACATGTCAGTCATTTAGAAAAAAATGCAGTTTTCCTTACTGATAGTTTACTAAACATCATTTCAGTGAGTCAAGAAGAGATGACAACACTCATTCAATGGACAGACGTCAGCTCAGTAGCATCAAATCTGACTTTTCAGTAAACCACTACACTGAATATAGCTTCAGAAAACAGTAACAAATAGAACTAATATCACCCCAATATATCTTTAATTAAGCAGTTCAGTATAGTTACTAAATGTCGGGGTGGTTACCGTTATCTGAGAAGTTAAACATTAGACATTGCAGCTGACGTTCATGTAGCATAACATCCAGTTAGCATCAGACTACCAGGTTAGCATCTTGTTTGGTTACGTTGAAGCTACAAAACAGCGATTAAACAGCTGGTTAAAAGCTTATAAGACACAACAGTCTCATAAAACGTTTACGCATATTCACCCCAGCATGCTAGCTATTGTTTAGTAACTACTTTTTTGCCCCCTTTAAAGTTAACATTTGTTACCATGCTAGCTGAGGCTAACTGTAGCTACCAGGCTAACTACTTGTTGCGCTTACTTCTCAGGAGCGGCGACGTTTCCTTCTTCACATATTTCCCGTGTACCTCGGCTGGTTTCGACGCTTCGTTTTTACTTTTCTTTCGCGAGAGCATAACTCAAGGCTGGGAAACATCAACACCAACACGTCGCTGTAATGTCATGGCACAATCCCTCGACTCTGCGACCATCCCGTTGGGAGAGGAGAGGAAACATTTTAAGCTTTTTAAAAAAAAAAAAAAAAAAATTGGGGGAGCTAGCAGCAAGTTAGCCAGCTAACCTGAGCTGCTGGATGCGTCTTTCCTGCGGCGGTCCGGTCCGCTCTGAGCTGCGCTGCTGCTCACCGGGAATGGTTACTGTACAGTCCTGCCCACCGTGCTGGAGAGTAACCGAGTACATTTACTCAAGTACTGTACTCGAGTATAATTTAGAGATACTTATACTTAATGTTTCCATTTATGCTACTTCCACTTCCACTCCACTACATTTTAGATGGGAAAATTGTACTTTTCTACTCCAGGGACCCCCAGGGGTCCTGATGGGGTTCCAGGGGATTCCCAGCAAAAAGGGGAATGATTTATTGTCACTATAATTATATCCATAAGTTACACAATGACTGAATATATGACTATTTTGGTCATGGGTTTCATACACTTTCTGTAACACAACATTTAAAAGCAAAAATCTAATCAGATGGGGGTCTGTGGTCTAATTTGTGTCAGTTTAGGGGTCCTTGAAATGACGTTACTTATCAGATGAAGATTTGACACAATGGATAATATAACAAGCTTTTCCAATACAACACATTATTAAAGATGAGAATAGTGGTTTCCAACCTTTTTGGGCTTTTGACATCTTATAAAAAGCAGTGTGTAGTCGGGGTCACATTTCAGATGTTTATGAGTTGTTAACAGCTCCAGCAAATAGTGTTTTTTCCCCTCTAAACCTCTCACATGCTTTCATTTCAAAAAATGTTAAAATGATGCAATAGTTCACCACAAATCAAAAGATTAGAGGAAAAAGTCCAAAAACTGAAAACAGATTTGTGTATCAGAACTTTTTCTTCTTTCCTCTCCCATTAAACATCTCACGACCCCTCAGATTTATCCAGAGACCCTTTAGAGGGGCACTGACCCCTAGGTTGGGAACCACTTGACTAAACTTACACACTCAGAGGGACCAACTGCAATACTTTAACTACATCAAACCTTGTGTACTTTCACTTAATTAGGATTTTTTATACAGGACTTTTACTTGTCATGAGAGTATTTTTACACTGCTGTATTTCTACTTTTACTTGACTGACGTGTACGAGTACTTCTTCCACCACTGGCTCAAACACAAATATTGTTGACAGCTGAGCTTCACCTCTTATTCATTGAAACAACAAGGCTCAATTTACAGAAAAACCAACATCTACATTTGTTTTGACTCTAAAATGAGTGAGAATAAGTGATGCAACCTTTGCACTTTGAGCAGCAAAACAAATTTTGCAGTCGTTCACCCTCACTAGTGAAAAAAGTAACAGTACAAAAAAAAAAAAAAAGTTAATGTAATACAAATGTTCCCAAAAAAGTCTAAGTCCTACATTCAAAACTTTGCTTAAATTTACAAGGTTAAGTATGAACAGTGGTGGAATAAGTATTAGACAAACTGATCCAATAAAGAAATCAAACCAAACACGATGCATGTAGTCTTTATTATTATTATTTATGCCTGCAACAGAAACCATTACCCTGTTTCTCAACTTTAGTGCTTTTTTTGCATCAAATACAAATATAATATCCTTCATTTGAATCAAAGACATTCATGATGGCAAAATGCAGCTTTACATAGACACTTTAGACATTGCAACAGATCACAGTATTTTAACTCAAGTGTATTTAAATAAGCAAGTATTGCCACTTCACAGACATTTAAAAAGGTGAATGTAACATCACGTACTGTTCCTTCACACCGAAAGCAAATACCTCAGAAAGGTCACCAGACTATGACTTTTATGTTTCACATGAATAACCACTGACAGACAAGTTTCGTCTTTACATAAGGGCTCGAGAAAGGAAGTGACTGACAGATTAACACAACTAATCTCTTTGACAACACAGACAAAAGAACACTTATATAAAAAGTGCACTTCAGTGTCGGTTTTACAAGTAATACTTTTTCCTCTCTCTGGAAGGAGAAACATATAGTGTCATGGTAAAATATTTACTCGTAACTGCTTTGAAAAATATTTTTAAAAATTTAACTTACAGTAAAATAGCACACGTTTTGTCTTCGTAGGTCCAACAAAACATGAGCAAATTATTGCTTAGAATAAAACGAAAAAAGGAAAAGTAGTGCATATGCAACACAATAACATTTAAGCTAACATGCCGGTGGACATGCAGCTGAAAACCATGTCTTTTGTGTGCGTTTCGATCAAGAATAAAAAGTTGATGGTGGACTTTGGACACTCACATTTGGCTTTGCCAGTGTTATTAACAACCTGAACCCCCACCTGGACATTTTGGGCGATGCGTTACGAGCATTTGAAGTGGTAAGATAGTGACGGTAGGGACGGAGGGTTTAGGTCGCGCACTATCTTGTTCAGGCTGGAGATCTTCTCCTCCAGTAGGTAGTTCTTCTTCTCTGCTATTTTCTGCCGTTGCTCAGTTATCTCCAGAGCCTTCAGCAGCTGACCGTTCTCCTCGTACAGGTCTTTGATCAGCACGTCCGCTTTGCCGTTCTTGTGCAACTGGAAAAATCAGAGATTCAATGATTAAGGCTTTTTATAATTAAAATTTTAATCTCATTTGGTTTAAGTTACTATTCGCCTAATGTTAAATGAACTGGCCAAAGTTTTAACTTGTGTCAGACAGTTTCAGAGCAGTTTGTCTGACAAGTTTATTTCTTAATTGTACTTATCTTGGCTACAATTTTTTAATAAGCACATTTAAAAAGGATCCATATCAGATTGTTTATATGAAGCATATTTGCTATTAGTGAGAACAAAAGTTCAATTAGGAAAGCAGAGCTCAGTTATCCTGCCACGTTTCACTTCATTGGCGCTCACTGTCATGTTCCAACTCTTTGTTTTGTTGGCATTCAGAAAGTTGATCTTCCTCCAAGAGAGGGAAACCTTGACCCACTTCTCAAAAGAAGGGAAACTCATTGGAGCCACACTTTACTTTTTGCTAAGAGCCTGAATAATGAGTTGATATTTCATTATGATGTTATAATGTTTTGTTGGGATGGTTTCCCATTTACCTCTTTTAAAAAGAGATCACTTATGTATATTGATTAAAGGAAGGGTTCACGATTTTTCAAGTCTGTCTTAAAATAACAGACAGGTCCCCAAATGAACATTTTTCTTACTGTAATCATTCTTCCTGTTCATACTGGCCATGAAGAGATCCTTTCATAATGCACTTTTAATGTAGGTGATGGGGGCCAAAATCCACAAGCCTCCTTCAGTATGAAAATATATTTAAATTAGTTTGAAGCTAATATGAAGCTTCAGCTGTCCAAATTAGTCAAATCAAGTCAATGTCTTACAAAGTCAGTCTTTTTAGTGCTAAATTCCCTCTTTTTGTCTCTTTAAGACACAATAAGGGATTTTGTTTTTTATAGATATCCACTTTATTTGACTAACACAGACAGTTAAAGCCTCATATAATCTTTAGATAAACCTCTAAATACATTGAAATCACATTTACAATGGATCTTCTAATGGTCAGTTTGAAATGAACGAATGACTACAGCAAACAAAACCTGTTCATTTGGGCCTGAGATTTGGTTTCAGTTTGGTTGGTCACACAGGTTGTGACTTAAGTACAAAGATGTGCTGTATCACACTGAAATCTTGCGTCTCTAATAAAGTTGGTGCTGAGAACACTTAGTTTAAGTGTTTTTCTAAAGAATATTGCTGATGCTATTGTTGTTACTGGAACTGAATCAACCTTTAAAGTTAAGTATTGGTCATGTACTAAAGGCTACAACATCTCAAATTACTATAAATCACAACTTCTGAGAAAAAACAACTATTTTCTTTTCTTTACTTTTTTTTTTTTTTTTTTTTAAACCAAGTTGTAATACTCTTGAAAATCTTTGAAAAAGCCATTGTGTGATTTGTTTTGGGTGAGTATTTACCTTTATTATTCATATGTGCATATGTGCTTTTTGAACTGACCTGGTCTTTAAGCTGAGCAACCTTCTCTTTGAGCAGCAGCTTGACGTTATGCAGCGACAGTTCAATTTCCCTCATACGCTCCTCCATATTCTTCATCTTCCTCTCCCTTTCATCCTGGTGAGAAGACAGCGAAGGATAATCATCAAATTGCTACAAATACAATAAAATGATGAATGAGAAATTGATTTTTTTTTTTTTTTTTTTGAAATTGAAAAATGTGATAGTGAAAAAAGTCACACAGTACACAGACCACATTCTTGTGAGCTAGATGCTTTATTTTATCTTGGTTTCTGCATTAAATGATGTCTGGTACATTTCTAAAAAGGAGAAGACAATGCTCTAAAAAAAATAAATAAAATATAAATAGGTATAAAATTATGCCATGTATCCCAGATACCTCTACAAAAAATAATTTAATGCATAAATAAAATAAACACTAACATGATTATATTAAAATAATTAACAAAATGATAAAATACATTTGAGTCTTCACAAAAGTATCACTAAATGACTCAAAGACCAAACACAGATATGACAGTAATAGATGATGACACATCGCACTAATGACACACTACAAACAATGATTTCATCTTGAACGGTTCATGTGGAGTTTCTAATAATAAATAAATACCAGATTAACATTCAGAGTCAACAGCTGAGTGACGTTGTGTTTGAACAGTCCTCGCTCAAGAAAAACAAAACCCAGAAAGACGTGAATGACTTTGGTTGTGCGGTAGCGACACAAAGGCCCAGAACACAAATACAACATCAATCAACAGGAAACTGAAGAAGAAACATTCAACTATGTGTAGTGTCAAGTAAGAAATACAGGCATAAACGACAAAAGACAAAAAAAACAAACAAACAAAACAGTGAAAACTTTCCTTCACAAACCTCTCTAAACCCCAACTGGACACTTTAACAGCTTATATCAACGGGTTGGAACTGTTTGATTGTTCGAGAAGGCTCAGAAGGCTGTTAGGCACTAACCTCGCCTCAACTTAATACTCCTCGATGATCATAAGGCAAACTGTCACACAAGATTCAGCCTCTGAGGATTTACCCTGTTCTCAAACAATGATAAATGGTACAAGTGCATAACAGAACATTCCCAGAAATACACCCTGCATTAAAAAAAAGGTTCCCTGTAATCAAAGATATTTCCACTACAAAATGCAGAGAGCGTTTGACTCAAAACTTAAAGTTTGTCATGACAAAACTTTGTAGTTTGTATACATTTAGTTGTTACAATTGATATGGCATGTCTGACAAACTTCACATTTTTAATGTTAATGTCAGTATTTTAATCAAAATCCCATTGGGAAAACCATCCAGAGCCATTTTGTGTGTTTTCCTGCCACCTAGCAGCAGTGAAATACAATTACACATTCATGCCTTTTGAAATCAGGCACCACATTTGTTCACAATCTCCTATAAGGATGCAGAAAAGGATGGCATATACAGTACTAGAGGTTTTTTTTTTTTTTGCTCCGAAAGGTAGCAGAGGAAGAAGCAGGACTGAGAAGAGCAGTCTTTGAAGAAGAAGCAAAAGAGGCTAAAGTGGAGAGCAGGGAAAGACGCTGGCGTTACAATCCACCGATCCGCCGGTAGCTGTCTGCGTGAGCCGCCCGCTGCTCCGGTATCGGCCCCTGGAGAGAAAAGGCAGGTACACTTCACCAGAGCTCTACCCTCCTCTCTGATCCTACAAATACACCACAATACTACGCAAGACTGGTCACTTAAACACACTTTAAAAAACTTAAACTTTAATATGTTTGCATTTGTATCTATATGAGGCTGTGTGTGTGTACTCATATCAAAATGTTTGTTATTGATTAATATGTCTGAATAATCCCATTAGGCACAGATCACGTAAATGATCAGACACAAAAATAAAATAACTCATTCATTCTAAGCTGACAATATAAATGTATAGTTATAATATAACACAACTGTTATATTAAATGGGATCTCAAAAAGTGTGCAAACTGTGTTTAGTCATGTTTACCTTCCCATCACTACATACATGATCACATATTGATGACTAGTATCATGCTACAGATAAAAATGACAACAGAACGTCAGATATGATTAAAATGCACTGGCTGTTTTTGGCCTGGACAAACTACATCTATCTGGTGACGAGAGACGGAAGTTTGTGCGACGTGATACTGCGAAAGGTGACAAATGGAAAAACAGCCACCGGGAACACACCCAGGAGATCTCACCACGGCAACTAACTTCAGTCCCAAGATGGAAAATTAAATAAAGACAGTGACAGTGAGTCAGAAACACAACGAACAAACACAAAAGGCACCACAGACTAAATACCAAACCCAAAAAGTAAACTCTACACACGCATACGACACAAGGAGATGAGGACAGACAGGCGCTGAGATGGAAGATCTGTGAGAGGCACCAAGACGAGGAGCACGGCAAACCGAGCATTTAAAACAAACAGATAATGGCTCAGCTCAGGTGTTTGAGAATTTACACACTTTTAAGCAATTTATTAATATTTTATACAGTATTTGCTATGATGATGAATAATTTGGTGATTTATTGCTTTACTTTTCAATTTTTGATCATTTGAATTTAATTGTTTTTTGCTTAAAGATGTGAAAATGACAGTCAGGAAGCAAATTCCAACAAAACAAAAACTTAAAATAAATCTACAAACACCTGAATTTGAGTGGAAACATCTTCTAAACCAAAGTGACAGTGACAGAAATGTACTGGGTGCTTAACTCCCATTATATCCCAGAGCAATTCCGACACAAGATGTAGTTCGTCATTCCCTTCTTGTAGCCATTAATAATGAATTTATGACCATTATGAGAAATGACTGTGATGCAACAACAGAGAAATGACTGAGAGAAAAAAATGTCAGGAGATGAATGAAATACCAAACCATGCAATGATGCAGTGGCGGCGAATCTTAGCTCAAAGTAGACTCAGGAAATATAACAGTTGTAAAAGCTCTTAATTTGTTCATTTCTAAGTGATAATTTAATTTTTTTAATCCCTCCAGTGTAAAATTTAGACTCATAACTTACATATTTTCCAAATACATTAATATATTTGACCTGGTCTGATAAGAGTGAAGGTTCTGGTTGTATCGTACCTGCATGTTGTCTGGATCTTCACCGCGATGCTGTCCTCTGGGTATCCTGTGAGGTGACGGAGGCAGAAGACCAACCAACTGAGCCTGAAACGTCTGAGGGTAGGAAAAGAAGAGTAAGAGAAATGTAATATAGCTGGAAGGGGAATATGTACTGTATGAGGTGAATTTATGTGTTAATAATGAAGAACTCCCATTGAGATGTCTTAATTCCATATTTCAAGAGATATCTGGCAAAAAATTAGGTTGAAGACAAGCGCTAAAGTTGCAGCCACAAATAACAAATATGGATAGAAAGCTACGTACTTTATGCATGAAAGAAAATGTCCTACTTCAATAACATTTTTTTGTAATACTGTAATGTAATAAAAACAGTAAACGTTGGTACCTCTAGCAGCTGCGTAGACAGTCGAGCCATTTGAGCCTTGAGCGCCTCATTTTCTTGCTGAAGGCTCTCCAGCTCTGCGTGTGCTTCCCCGGCTTCACAACCCTGAAACCGACGTACATGAAGCAATAAGAATACGAGAGGGCACCACATAATCAGTATGTTTAGAAGAGAACACTTGACGCGGCTCTTACCCTGGTCAGTTCCTTCTGTGCCTCTAGTTCCTGCTTCAGAGAGGCGTTTTCCTGTTCCAAGGCCTTCAACAGCGAGGACTGACTCTGTTTGTGCTGCTTCAGGGACAAGATGGTGGCATCAAGCTGTCGCACCTGCACACAGAAAATAACAAGCTTATAGATAAGTGACAGAGATAAAGGGCTACACTACTAATATGACTGTTGGGTATTTTAAGCTCATTGCAGGTAGAAATAGCTTGTTTTTAAATTGTCACCTTTTCTCTGGACTGCATGAGGTCTCCTTTGATGTGTTGCACTTCTGCCTGAAGCCTCTCGTTTTCCTGCATCAGCACTTGCTGCTCCTGATCCTTCAGCAGAGACACCTCGTCTCTGTACAGCCTCTTGCTCGGACTCTGGAGACCGCTGGAGTGCAAGGCCATCTCCAAAACTTGGTTCTGAGACGAACAGAAGTCAAGAGATTGTCAAATTTATGCTTCCTTGTCTGGACAATTCAAACATTATTCTTCATTCAGCAAAGTCACAGAAATAAAAACATGTCTTACTTTATCTTGGGCATGTTGCAGCTGTTTGTGCAGCAGTGCAACATCATGTTTGAGGGAATCCCTCTCCTGCTGCAGAACACGGATGTCTGACTTTAGACGAGCGCTTTGATGGTTGGCAGCCTGAAGAGTTTCATCCACTGTCTTCACCTGAAGTGGAAAAAACATAATTTCAATATAAAAAAAAGTCACCCTGATGAAGGCCTTGGTGCCACATCACAGTGGTGAAGTAAATAAGATTGTTCCAGGTAGTCAGCTAGAGTTGCCAAGTTGTTTTTTTCTACCCACATCTCACACCAAAAGTTTGTAGCAGTTCTCAAGCGGTTGCTAAAGTGAGAGCTTATTATTGAACAATGAGAGGATTCTGTAGTTACGGCACACTCTTACCCTCTCCTGAGCTTTGGCTAGCTGGTTGCGGAGGCCCTGAGCTTCTTTCCCCGCACTCTTTCGCTCCTCTACCAGATGGCTGAGCTGATTCTCCATCGAGTCGACATTGACCATCTAGGAACAAGAAGACGACTCAGTTGTAATGGAACAATTCTTTTATAGGACTTTAATGCTAATGCTAGATCACACAAAAATATCCCAGGATATCATGGCTAACATTTCTTCCAATACGTCATTGAGGTCGCCTAAATTCAGCGGGTCATTTCATGGTAAGAGTACGAGGTGTTAATATTTTTTACACTCAGCCTTTAGTGCTTGACGTGGTTAATATTAGATCCGTTAAAGTGCCAGTGACCCGATGCTCACCTTCTCTCTGAGACCAGAGAGCTGCTGTGACAGCTGGGTATTCCTCTCCTCCAGCTGTGCAGTGTCCTCCAGAGCTTTAGTCAATTCTGCTTCCAGAGCAGACACACAAGCTGCCAGCTAACACAAAAACAGCCACCGGTTAACTACTCGCTACGACACCATGACGACCATGAGCCTTGTCACAAAACAGTGTTTACCTTGTTCTTCTCATCAGCCGGGAACGCCTCCCTCCTTTCATTCTCCTTTATCAGCTCTGCCAGCTGCTGTTTCAGTTTCTCCATGTCGGCAATATTTTCTGCATTTTTCTCTGACAGCATCCCCTTCTCATCCTCTAGCTGCTGGCTCTGCGAACGCAGCACTACAATCTGCAGAGGAGGAGGTAAGTTAACTGAATGAAGGAAGAGTGTGTGTGTGTGTGTGTGAAGAGAAAATTAATTTCAGGAGCTTCTCTTTATAATATCAAATCACATACCTGTTTCTTGTACATCTCTGCTGCCTTGAGAGCTGAAGTCTTCTCTTTTTTAAAGTGCTCCAAACTCTGACTAAAATTTAACAATAGGGGGGAAAAAAAGAGTCACATGTTTGCATTACAAAACAAAATTCACAGAAGTGGTTATTTACAAATTAATATGTGCTGCTTCTTACGTCAACTCTTCCTGGGCCTCTTTCATATCCTCTTCCTTCAACGCATCAATCTTCTGCCTGAGGAGGAGGTTTTCTTCAGCGAGACGACTGGCCTCGGATCTACAGACAGACAAAACTAGTTAAGACCAATTATAAAACTTCATAATTCAGCGGGGTGATGTAAAAATGGTAAACACATTCTACCATTTACACACATTGAACTTTCCACTGCTGATCTACAGGGAACAAAGCAGCAAAGTCACAAGTTTTCCAGGATCATCGCACAAAGGTTTAGGCGCATTAGGAGTCTAGTCACAGGTAGGACAACAGCACTAAGTTGCGCTTGGGAACAAAAGAGTGCTCTTGACAATCAAAGCACAAGAGGGTCGGGATAATGAAAGGCCACTGCAGACACAGGAGGACGGGATCCTAGTCTTATTTTTTTTTCCTCCACATTACCTATGGACCTGTGCAGTTTCATTTAACGTCTGCGACTTGTCCTGCAGCTCCGTGATGGCTCGGCGGAGTTTGGTGTTCTGCATCTCAAACTCCATGCAGCAGTCCTGCAGGCCAGACACCGCCTGGCTGTTCAGATCCAGGAAAGACTCCTCCGAGGGGCTCTGTGGGGATCCGGTGTCCGTTTGCACGGCCGATAGCGCATCACCCTGCCTCTCCAAGTCGCTGAACAACTCTGACAGCTTACTGTTCTCCTCTCGCATCCTGCTGATCTCATCCACAAGTGCGATCTGCTGGTCTTGGAAATCGTGGAAGATATTCATCCTGCTTTCCAGGCTCCAGACCCTCTTTTCGAGTTCACAGTTTTGATCCTTCAGTTTGGCATTTTCACACATGCAATCTTCGTATCTAATCTGAAGATCTGTCATTTTTAAGGCCTTTATCTCCAGCGTTTTGATGTGCTCCATTAACAGCAGCATTTTGACTTTGAGGCTGTAGTTCTCCTCCAACACTTGCTGGCCGGATTTGATCTTTTCATTGTTGTGAGCCAAAAGATTTTCAAGAATTTCCGTTTTCTGCTGAAGCAAAGTAATCTTCTCATGTAGGAGGATGTTCTCCTCTGTGGCGGTGTTATACAAAGCCTGTAGTTTGAAGAGAGAGAAATCCTGGCGCTCGCCACCTTCATCCAGCAGTTCAAGACAATCACGTGCACAGTCGGCGTCTTCATCCTTCATTTCGGTGGTTAAATAATCAGTCACGTCATGTTCCGGCTCGTGAGACACATTAAGTTGACAGATATCTTCAGCATCATCTAGAGACTGTTCATATGGGTCACCTGTCTCTCCCAGCGCTGAGGGATCAACCGCAGTCTCATGATGCAGCTCATCTTCATGGGAAGGGCTTTCAGCATCCAAAGCTGGCACATCTTGAGGTTTGTTTTCCTCTTCACATGATTCGTGAGCAACTTTATTCTCACCAGCTGCTGCATCTTCATCACCTTCAAGTGCCTCGAGCGATGAGGCGACCTCTTCAACTTCACACTGACTATCTGAGGGAACAGCTTCTTTTTTGTTTTCAGCATTCTTCGAATTTTCAGCATCACCACAATGATTTTCGCCTTGAACTGAGGATTCTGGGTCATGGTCGTCACTGGGGTCTTCTTCGTGAGAAAGTGCAGTTTCTGCAGAACAGCAGACGACATCGGGGTCTTTTTCAGCTTCTTCGGGGCTTGAAACTTCAACTTCGCCATCTTCTGAAGCAGCAACAACTTCATCATCACATCCCTCGTCAACAACATTTGTATTTTCAGGCTGCGAGTCATTGTCCTCAGTCAGCTTATCTTGCACAACTATTTCATCAGCTTCTTCCTGGTTCTCAGTGGCTTCTGTCTTTATTTCATCATCATCGGTAGCACTTTGGATATTTTCATCCATTGCATCAGGAGTCTCTGTTATCTCTACTTTAACATCTTCATCCAGACTTGCATCAACTGGTGACAGACAAACTACTTCCTGATTTGAATCGGCAAGGACAACATTATCCACCTCATCTGATTCAACTATTTCCGTCTTCTCAGCCTTTTCTGCGGCAGCCAAAACCCGACTGAGTTCCATCTCTTGCTCTTGAATTTTGATTCTGAGCAGATCTCGCTCCGCTACGAGATCTTCATTCTGAAGATTATCTTTTAACTTTTCCTCAAGACTGGAGATAAGTTCCAGTAGCTCCTTCCTCTCCAGATCGAAGTCTACCGCTGCCTGTTTAAGAAGTATCTCCAGCTCTTCGATCTTCATCTTTAAGTCGTCACGCTCAGTTAACAGCTCAATCCTCTCTCTTATCTGCCTCTCAGAAATTGAAAGCATCTCGTTGTATTTTCTTTCAAGTTCTGACTGGCTACTCAGAAGTTCTTCCCTCTCCTGTTTAAAATCTTCCACAATTTGATTTAGCAGAAGTTCAGCCTCAACCGCTTTCTGATCAGACTGAGCCAGAAGTTCCTCTTTGGTCTGCAGGTTTTCCTGAAGACGGTTATGGAGGTCATTTAGCTGCCTACTGAGCTCTATTTCTTTAGTCTGGGCCAAACTAGTGAGGTTATCCAGTTCATTTTGCAGCTGCTGGTTCTTTATTACCAGCGCTTCCAGTTCTTCCTTGTGAATTCTTTCCAGCTCATGTCGTTCTTTTGTCCACTCCTGATTCAGGCTCTCTTTTTCTTGCTCCATGCCCTCCTCCATCATTTTTCTTTGTTCTTCAGCGTCCTCAAGGGCCTTCTGCACCTCTGCCTCCCAGTTTAGCTTCTGCTCGACGTGGCTATCAGAAAGCGCCTTCAGCTCACTTTGGTAGTGCTGTTCGAGTTTCAAAATATCAGCCTTAAAACGCTCTGCGACACATTCTTGATCACCTGAGAAACGATCTTCCACTTCTTTGATTCTTTGGGAGAAGCTGACCTCGATTTCCCTCCTGTACGAGGTTATTCAATGATTGTTAAAGAAGCAGTTTTGAAATCTCAATACTACAGCAAAAATTAAAAATTCTAAAAAAAAACAAACAAACAAAAAAAAAAACAAACTTTACTTTTTCAGCATTTTACTTTAAAGAAATAGTTTGACATTTTGGAAAATTAGCCGTTAAAATGAGAAGATTGATAACTTTCTCATATCTGTTCATTGAATATAAGGCTACAGGCAGGAGTTGGACAGCTTAGTTTAGCTTTTGTCCAAAATGTAAAAAAAAAAAAAAATCCAACTACCAGCCCCTCTTAAGCTCACTAATTAAAACAAGTTTTATAAGTTTTATCACAATTGTTTAATCAGCACAAAAGCTGAAGTGTAAAAATGTCAAATAGAGGTTTCATTAAGGGGTTTACATAGAGGAGTAATCCATACTAAATACTAGGCAGGTTTTGAGGGTGTAGTGTGTGTGTGTGTGTGTGTGTGTGTGTGTGTGTGTGTGTGTGTGTGTGTGTGTGGACACTTTTGTCTTACAATACAATGTGCAGCAGAAGTGGTTGAGGGAAATACTGCACATGTAGGAGGTGTCGGAGGTTGCAACTGATATAAACGCCCAACATAGGATGGTTTACGTCATTTGTGTTTAAGATGAGGTGTGTAGTAGGCTTCGTTTTTCTTTATCCGTTTCACAATATACTGTGATCAGTAGTATTTAGGATATACTGTATAAAATGAGTGTGTAGTCCCAAACACACTTCAAACACACAAACAAACATCACGGACAAAAACTCCAGGAAGTCATTGCACCAGGCCAAGAAGTAGCCCTGCACATAAAACAGCTTGTCATTATCACACTTCAGTTTACTAAACTAACGATATAAGTTAATTAGTGAGCTTTAGAGATGCTTGTGAGCAGATTTATTTACATTTGGACAAAGCCAAGTTTCCAGTCTTTATGCTAAGCTAAGCTAAGTGCCTGCTGGCTGTAGCTTCATATTTAAAAAACAAACATCTAACTCTCAGCAAGAAAGCCGAATAAATGTTTTTCCCCAAAATGTTGAACTATTCTTGTAAATAATACATGTTTCAGAGCTATTAAAAGTTTTTTTGAATGAATAATTTACTATGGCATGAGCACAAGTAAGTAAAAGCCTCACCTCTCCTGAGCGATGTCATCTCGCAGTTTGTCCAACATGCTGCTGAGCGCGTTCCTCTCCTCGGTGTGTTTGATGGTCAGCTCCTGCAAGGCCTCACGATGGCTCTCCTCTAGACGAGCTTTCTCCTCCTCCATTAAGAATCCTGCCCTCTTCTCCGCCTCCTCTTTCTCACTCTCGAGCTTCTCCCTGTCTTCATTCAGCCTATCCTGGAGCATCCCTTCGTAATCCTCCTCCAGCTGCAACCTCTCCCTCTCCCACTCCTCCTTTAGCTTGTTCTCCCTCTGCTCGTACTGCTCCTGTAACTGCAACCTTTCCTGAAGGATTCTGTCGAGCAGAGCCTCCTCGTGACGATCCTGGAGCTGAGCTCGTTCGCTCTCCCACTCTTCCCTGAGCTTGCTCTCCTTCTCTTCTTGCTCCTTGACGAGTCTCAGCATCTCCTCCTCCAGCAACACCTGCAGAGTCTCGTTATTCTGCTCGTCCAGCTGAGTTCTCTCCTTCTGCCACTGCTCCGTCAGTCTTTGCACAATCTCATCACGCTCTTCCTCAAACTTGCACTTTGCCTCGTCTAGTCTGGCGTTCAGTTCGTCCTCATGGCTTTGTTTCAGTAATCCCTTCTCCCCTTCAAAATCATCTAACAATCTCTTTTCCAACTCATCCTTCTCTTCCTGTAATTTCTGTCTCTCCTCTTCCAGTCTGGTTTCAAGCAGCTCCACGTTCTTCTCCTCTAGTGTTTTAATATTAACGTCATGTTGGTTTCTCAGCTCCTCCATCTCTGTGACGAGGTTTTCATCCGTCGCAGCCTGCTGGGCTTTGAGGGTGTTCAGCTGCTCTTCTAGGTCTGCAGTGGTGGTTTGGGCCTCTTGCAGCTGTTGTTTGAGGGCTGTGACTTCCTCCTCCTTCAAGTACTCAAGCTCTTCCCTCTCCTCGGCCTGCTTCTGCTCCAGACAGGTCCGCTCCAGCTCCGCCTGCTCGAGCTGGCTCTGGAGCTCCTGTGCGTGGCTCTGAACGTCGGCCATCTCCTCCCTCAAAGCCTGGACCTCCTGCTGATACCGGAGAGCCAATGTAGCCTTCTGGTCCTCGTGTGTCGCCCTCTGCTTTTCGACCATCTCGTCAAATTCGCTGATCTGTTGGGATAAGAACATGGAAGAACTCAATGGCAGGTTGAGGCTGAGAAATGAATTCATTTTCTTCATCTTGAACAGTCAGAAAGGTTAAGAATTGTATGTAGCAGTATTTGAAGGACCAAAGTACCGTCTCTATTCTCAATTCACAACAATATTATATCCACATGTCTCCCTGCTGCTGTTTTTAATCACTACAAGTCCCTCATGTATGTGTAACCCAATTAAATATAATTGATGTACTGGACTCACTTTGCTTTCCAGCTGGTTTCGCAATTCCTCCATTTCCTGAAGATGTTGCTCCTTTAGTTGCTCCAGCATCATCTCTGCATCTAGACTCATGCTGAACGGCTGAACCTCCTCTGAACCGAGGCCTGAAAAAAAACAGAAATTACAAGTTGGTGGCTAGTAAGCAAAATGTGAATGTACTGATTATTAAATTATAGCAATCCGTATCGAGTTTTCCGGGGATTCATTTTGTGTATGAGTAGTCAGAGTATTCATCAGGCCTACCTGGATCAGACTCCATACCGGGGCTTTTACTCTCCAACTCTTCAGAGAGAGGTTTGTGGCAGGACTGATGAGTTCGCCCCAGACTGTGGAACTCCTGCAACTCTGACTGCAGCTCATCAATACGATCCTGCAGTTCCTGTTGAGAAATAAGAATACTACAAGGTTAATATGAGTATAAAGAATAAAACAGAATTAACTGTCCGACAACATACAGCACAAGACTTTAGGAACATTTTCGGAACCTGAAGTTGCATCTAAAACCCACTTAGTATAACTAATACTATACATATCTTGCCTGTTTCTGTATACATAAACAGGAAATATGCACTAAAAGCTGTGTGCTTTTTGTGATTTAGTTGTGTTTACCCTGCACTGTGCTTCATAGCTGCCCCGTAGTTGTTTAATACGTTCCTCCTGGAGAAGGAAGTCTGCGCTGCCAGGGTCGAGGTCACCAAACTGAAGAATGAGATCACACACACAAGTTTAGTTTGTTTGCTTGCTTAGAAATCATGAAATAACAAAGACAAGGATACAAACAAAAGGGCAGTACAGGAGAAACCCAGGTGGACATATATGGGTTCTTCTGAAAAACAAATAACACACAAAAACAGAGAAAGTCTGTATTTTGGAGCTGGAGAGACACAAAATGTCTTGGTACCTTTTCTTTCATAATGTTGTCCATGCCCGTCTGGAGTTTTGCAATTTGGCTTTGTGCCTCCACTAGTTTTTCAGTGTTGTCCAGCAACTCCATCTCAAGACGTCTGTTTTCCTAAAAGATACAAATAACATGGATTATGTTTACAATCATTAACCATTTGCTCATTTTGGACATGCAAATGATTACATGATGTTCAGTGAGAAAAGTGTAACCATATTGGTTGAGAGGTTGTTGATAAAAACTATTTCAAACTTCATCAAATGTCATCACCACAACTCTTTTCAGTACCTTGACAGAGATGGAAAGATGGTCACGGAGAAAAGATTCATCCTCCCTGATCTTCTCGATCTCTGCCTCCAGTTCCTCACGCTGCAGGCCCGCCTGCTGCTGGATCTGGTCCATCTCTTTCATTAGCTCTGATCGCACTGCTGCTAGCTTCTCTTTGTGGTCTTGCTCAAGCTTCCTGTAAACATGCAGGCACAGAGAATACAGAATTAAAAACACTGACATACTGAACAAAACAAGATTGAAGACAAGGAAGAACATAACACTGACTGCACAAAAAATTAAAACAATGTATTAATGTAATGTGAAAGTATACGAAACTAAACTGTTCAATTGAAGTCACTATGTATAGACTATGAGGTCAAATAGTAAAATATTCTGTACAATTATTGGACTGAGACCTCTTTCTGTGATTAAAGGAACGAACAACAGGAATATCTGCTGTAATCTAAGGAAAAAAAGTTACCTGAGATTAAGGTTATTTGTGTGCTCAATTGCAGAGTGATGTTCATCAACCTCAGTGGCGAGCTGAGTTTTCAGTTTCTCTGCTTTTTCCAGGTCAGATCGGATTTTCTCTTTCTCCCTGAGTTCTCGGTCGACACGCTCTCTGACAAGAAAAAAAAAACAGGAACAATGATTGTACAAAGAGTTAACCATAACAAGTGACAACACAAATAAATCATGATGTAGATTGTGTTTATTTTATTTTAATTCAAAATAAACAACTGCTCTACAATTATTCCAAATATATTTAATCCAATATTAAGATCCGACTGAGTTGCGTTATAGCGATGACTCATACTCACAGGAGATATCTGATCTCAGCTTTGAAGCTTGCCAGTGCTGCTTGGTGAATCCCATTCTTAGTAACGAGCAACTCGTTTTCAAGTGCCATGGTGAGATCACTAAGACTTAGTTTTCCATCGAGGTCGAAATTCAAGGCCTGCAAAAGCAATGTTTCTTTTTTGTGAATATTTCATTCAGTTCTTTACTTATTCGCGCATCATTTGAATAACATACATGTCAAAAAAATCTCCTAAACTGTTAATTTTGGATTATCTGTCAAATTATTTCTAAAAAAAAAAAACATACAAATAAATAAGTTAAAATTCTGATGATTTCTAAGACTAACAGCCACGGTCAGACTTGGAAGAATTAGTCGTCACCTGTAAGATCTCAGTGCTGTTTTCAATGCCTTCTTCCATCCAGGCATCCAAGACGTCTTCGACTGGTATGTAACCAGTACCGTCATCAAGGGTGGAAAACAGACGCATGCCAATGGTGCTGGTCAGGGCAGCGGAGGTCGCTATTCTGCGGCCTCCCTCATCAAAAGGCTGTGAGGAGGAAAGACTGTTAAAACTGGAAAAATGTAGTTTTAATGATGGATACATTTAAATATATAGTTAATCTCCCAAACTCAGTATGTACATTTTGAGCTGGTGAGATCTACTTAGCTTTCAATCACTCTAATACAGACCAACTGACATTTTAATTGACCGAAACAATTTCAGTATTTGTGCAGGAATGCGTCACCTCTTCAGTAATGATAAAGAACCAATGAAATGTTCTTTAATTAACAGGAATCATTCAACAGCACAGGAATTACCCCTCAGCTTGTGACCTGGCAGCGCTCAGCAAACAACGGGCTCACCTGAGTGGAGTGGAGTCGTTTGAGTTGTCTGTAAGGTGTGGAGGCGGATGGTGTCGGGGGTTTGTTGTGGTTTACAATCTTGGAAACAAACTCTTGAACATTCATCACTCCATCGCCGGTTAGACTCTGGAGCATTTCCCCATTTACCTGAAAAATAAAAGCAGTTTTGTTTTGTTTGAAAGAAGCAATATAATAATAAGAGTATCTTCTTTACACTGTACACATGTGTCAGTGTGTGTTTTTTGTCATTTGAACACCCCCAAGACGATTTGAAGGTGGTTAAGCTCACAATTCATTCAGAGTTTTACATGGATTAATGCAATCCAGCTGTAAAGTGTGTATGAGCCATATATTGAGGTAGTGAGAAAGAGCAAAACAAAGTAATGCAGGCAATTAAAAAAAATGTATGGCTTCTTTAATGTTAATAAATTGTCACAACATTAATTTAGAGCGAAAATTGTGTTTTATATTGTGTGCCACTCTGGCGGAGTGCATCGAATGAATCCTGCAACAAGATTTTAATCCAGAGTCAAAACAATGTTGTTTAGAAACCCTGTTTAGAAGGTAAATCGGATATCAGATATGAACCTGCACTGAAATGAAGTGCATGATCTCTCTTTTGGGGCCGTTATCTCACCTCTAAACCCAGGTTTTCACATAGATTGAGCAGTTCGGAGTGACCAGCACATCCGTCCCATGATATCGCCAACTCTTCACAGGCTTCATGCAGCCTCTCCTCTAAACGGTTTGACAGGGGAGCGATGGATCCACGAGGTGTGCTCGGCTCATCGGGGTTCCAGAGATGCATCTGGCCTGTGCATGAAGTAACAGACTGTGTTTCTGAATGTTTTGTGATAAACATCTATGAAGTGAAGTTTCTGAAAATACTGCTAGTCAGACATACCTTCCGCCTCGTACTCTTCTGTGTTCGTTTCATGAACATTCCAGCGCTGTCGGAGACACAGAATTTAAGATTAACATCACAAAAGACCATATAAACAATCACTGACACTTTAACAATTAACCCATCTAGGTCGTCTTTAGCTTCAGTTTTAAAATTTCAAACTATTGAAGTTCATTTGGTGAGAAAAATCACCTAATAAAAAAAAAATCCTGCAGGCTGATTCTCTCATGTGATAACCAGCTGATTTTAAGTTCAAACATGTTTGTAAATTAGACAAGGTTGAGTCTAGTTGTGATGGGTGCTGCAGTGGTTGACAAAAAGCACAAGAGAGCTTTTGTGATGGCACGGGCCCCAGGGAGGGTCAGTGGGCGAATCAGGAATGGTTGCAATAATAGACAAAATGTGTGACACACTTTTATTTATTTCCTTTTTTTCCTCCTCAGATGTGCAATAGAATGAGCTTCATGCCAAAATTGCAAAATTTGTGCAAAATTAAAAAGAAATTCAAATGTTTGAATGAGTAGCTGCTGATGAAAATGAAACTCTTGCTCAGGAAAAAAAAAAGTTTTTAAAGTGTTTCAAACCACAAACCAAGACATTTAAATTCAAATCTGAGGAACCAGGAAGCTTTTAAGTTGTTTTTTTTTTCTTTTTTTTTTTTTTTATATATAAGATTTTGTCTTTTTTGTTGTTTTTTTTTTGTGCACGTCATGAAATATAAAAGAAGGAGGGGTTTAGTGATGTGTGATCCACTGAGATCCAACCCAAACCCAGCGTGGCCGTCTATTGTTTGGGAAGCAAACAGTGAGGGAATGAAGAACAGATGGGATTCTGCAAGTGGCGTTTTGATACATGGTGCATAGGCATCCAGGAGGGTGGGGGGTAGCGGGGGTTCATTGTTCCTCTGTCACAGCCCCACTCCCTTCCTCCTCCCAAAGCGCCAAGCCTGCAGTCTCTGCAGCAGACCCCACTGACCCATCCCCATCTGCTGGTCCCCAGGCCGGACATTGTAGTATTGTTGCAACCTAGATTACTCAATACCAAGACACGCTTCAGTTCAATGTCTCCAATAGTGTTTGTCTTGGCGCTGGCAGGCATCTGGGGTGGAGTCGCGGACACGGACAATACACAGAATATTAACACATCCATCCGTGCACAAACTGAAAACGGCCATCGTACCATTTCAGTGACTTTTCTTTGTCTCCGTTTTAATGTTGCTGCGGCACATTCATGTTTGAGATTTGTCTCAACCTGGTAAAGGTCTGCACCCGCATGAGAAATTAACCTGTTGCCCTCCTGAGGCCACAGCGGTCAGTAAATCCCAAACTTTGCAGAAACTGACACGTTGTGCACAGTTTTATCAGAGCACAAGGTGACATCTTCAACTGGCTTGCTTTGTGCAACCAACAGGCCTTTTTCATAGGAGACATTTTGACATGTCAGTGTGAAAACCACAGGGGTAAAAAATCATAATGACAGTTCCCTTTCACTGCAGTGGTTTCAGGGTCTTGGTATTGTGAATGCTGGCTCACAGTCACACTGTCAGGGCCTACTGGGACACTTGAATAGAACAACGAGTTATTGTTAACGTTTATTAGTAACACCTGTGCTTTTCCTACTATGACAGGTCAAAATGGTTGCTGTGAAAAAGGCATACTGCCCAAAACCCAAAGATTCAGTCATATAAAAATAGAGAAAAACAGAAAATCCTCACATTTGAGAAGCTAAAACACTTTTGTCTTGATAAATTACATAAAATTTGTGTATTATTAAAATTTTCCATCAGTTGACTAATACATTAAATAGACTAATTGTTTCAGCTCTACTTTACCAGAAATTTACCACCCTGACTTGTGTTGTAGGTCGTAGACACTCAGGCAAAGTGTGAGCTTAGGCTTTCCTACATGTGTCAAACAACTCTCTAGAGTCAGCAGTGAGAGCAGGATTATCCACGACGAGGATCTAGAGGGAGATCAACCGCGGGGAACCATACAGAGCGTTCAGCTGTGCATGACCATGAATGAAAGCTAGAAAACTGTGATACAGAAGCATGTTGCATTTGAGCCACTGCAAACTTATGCAGATGAAGTGAGGCTCCTTTTTGATACTGTCAATCTCAAATAAAGAAGAAAAAATAAGAGAAGTAGATTTACAGCATTGACAAACACTGCGATGTGCATCCACTTCTTACTTCATCTATTGAATGTTTTGTTCTGTTTTGACATGATGATGTAAATTCCTAAAACACTGTGCCGTTTCCTTGTCCACCACATCATTGTTGGCTTATAGAATCGGTGCAAAGTTCACTTTGACACTGAACACAGTTCAGCTGATACAGAATCGCAGCATGAAATATTAAACTGATAAAACTATGTGACGTTACAAAAACACTGCGGTTACATCTTGATTGCCCAAGGCTCATTAAACAGTAATGATGCTCAGAGTGTTATTTACAGACAAGGCTATGTTGTTATGCAATGAAAGGGCCTTGTGAATCCTGTGTTGGTGCGTCTACATTACATTTCAGGATCTGCCCTGCATGCCGCTAAGCTGATTAGCTAAGAATAACATCTCGCTGCCAGTCCGTGGCTGCCGAGAAACGCAGTACATGCAAGGACAGTAGGTGATAAGGATGGCATCCATGTGTCTGGAGGTACAGCACAGTGCTGGTAAAACTTAAAGAACATCAGTCTTACCTCACGCTTCCTAGGAACGGCTGAGTCATAGTTGTCCTCCAGATCCCCCCCCTCCGCGAGGTTTGCGATCGCAACTTCAGGAAAGTCTGAAATAGGCGCTATGAACTCTGGCGTGGAGCGGCGGCCATAACGTTTACTGCCTTTCACAAACTTTGGTTGGATCTCAGGAGACTCTGAGGAGATAAAAGAAGAAAAAGAAACTGTAAAACCACTTCAATACAACCACATTTCCTTGCAGAGATATATATTTTTTTTAATAAAAAGTCATAACATGCTTTGCACACAGAGGATATGATTAAATACAGAATGAATGACCAATGACTAATATTTGCCACAACATTCAGCAGCTACTTCTCCAGAAAGTAACTACTTCTCTTAAGTCATGTGTTCCCATTTGTTTGAATAATAAACATGAAACTACAGGTCGACAGTATCGTTACAAAACTGCTGAGAAATTCGCTGGAAGTGCAGGTTAAGTAGACTTCCAGTAAGTAAATATTGAAATATTATAATTATGTAAATATTAACAGGGCGGTAATCACTTCGATGAGGATCACACTTCCCACACTTCACTCTCATGACACCAGTATCTTGCACTATATACTAAAGCTCAGTCTGTTTATACATTTCACTTTCATGCCACTTTTTTTTTTTTTTTTTTTTTTTTTTTTAAAAACCACTTGTGTGCATCTCTAAAAGATATAAAATAACTGAGCTAAACCTCACAAAAATATATTTAGCAAAATTATTTAGGAATTTACATTTTTTCTGTGAACTAACCGAGCGTAAAACCACTCTGTGTGCTGCTACATCCCCATAAAATAAACAAACCATGCCAGTGGTCCAACCATGATGGAGCAAACAGTTCAACTTGTCAGCTAATTGGCTTTGGGCCTGTGGTTTTGGCTCTGTATGTAGATTTACTGCTGAATCTGCATGGGGTCTGATCCACTTATTCAGCTCACACAGCTACCTTCTCTGCTTGGATGACTTGTTGAATGGAGAAAGGTTTCTTAAAGTGAAGTCACATTGACATAAATGACAGGTTAGGTTAATGATATGGGTTAACGGTGCCTGCTTGGTTCCAGGTTGACACTTCAGTGATTATAAAAACAAACAAACAACAACAACAACAACAACAACAACAACAACAACAACACACACACAACACAAGACTGATCCAAATATTTCACACCAGAATCTACACTTTACCTGGTTTTGGCAGGGTCTCCTCCTCTACTTGAGGTGATTCGATGCTTGATGACAAAACCAGAATCAGTGCATCCTTGAACTGGTCAAAGTCAACCTGCAGCAATAAATAAAAAGTGAATTCCTTGTATAAAAATGCAAACAATGATCTGCTCTACATTAAAAAAAAAAAAAAAAAAAGTTCATGAAATTCCTTCAACTGGATGTAATTCCCTGCGTGCTGGGTGGAGACCGGGTGTCCCTGGGTGTCTGGGTGGAGGTGGAGGTGGAGGTGGTGGTGGGGAGGTCACACTTCAAGAATCAACAGCTGCTAACCCTGAATATGGTGATTTCCTTTGTGTTGGCGGCTGCCGGCTTTAGGTGGGGGTTTTCTTCCTTTTTGACTTTATTGTTGGATGCCATAGCAATGCAATCAGTTCACTGGCCTCTCTGCTAAACCCCGCCCACACACACCCGCACACGCGAGACAATAGCCATCCGTCTGTCCACACGCTTATATACAAACAAAACTTTATGCAAAAATAGTGTTGAGGTCTGGAATATCTCTCATTCCAAAAGAAGACTAATTACTGGAGATGCACAGAATACAATGCATTAAAAACACACTGGAGTCTTAATTGTACAGATATGGCCGATATACTTTCTATTTTGTACATTTCCACATGCTGCACCCTCAAAGAAATGCATCTGTGAATGATGATTAGTCAGCTTGGTTGTCTTGACAACAGACACCTGGGATGAGGGTTGATGGGGGCACATTTTCTCCTCAACAAGACAGCTAACAAAGCACCAGAAAGCCCAGAGACACAAAGACCTGAAAGCTGGAGTGGCTCAACACAGGAGTCTGCCGAATTCAATGGACAGAGAGGACGTAGGAAAGCCAAAAGGCCACAATCCTCATGTTCAGAAGAAAAAGGAACAATTTTAAGCTTCCAAACATTTTTCTCTGAGCAAATTACTTGAATTCACAAGTTGCGACACACCACATAACAAAGCATGTGACAAACACGGAACAGAAAACACCTCACAATGCTTTCACCAAAGGTTTTAAAGTTTATAACAGCACCTTTTTTCAGTTCAGTAAACTTACTCTGGCAGTGAGTTGGTCCTGCTGCTGCAGCAGAGTGTGGAGGAGGGCTGGCGTGGCATCACCTAGGTGCAGAGACTGGCAGAGGTCAGAGAGTTCTTCTGGGTTAAGAGAGCCGGAGCCACTGTTGTCAAAACTGTTAAAAACTTCTTTTAAGCGCTCCTCGTAGTGGTCCTGCTCTTGGGTGTCATCCATCCCACAGGACAGCACCCTGCCCTGAAAGAAAGACAATAAAAATCTTTGTCAGACTTTCAAAACAATGTATAGAGAGCAGAATTCATTTTAGTATTGCATCGTGAGTATTGGAGCGTGAGATGAAAATCCTGTTACTGCCCTGTCAACACTTAACAATCTAGAAAATCCAGTCATTGTTAAAAAAATACTCACAAACAGGGTGCAAACATCTATCTCGACAGCAGTTCCTAAGAGCACCTTCATCTGGTTGTCGCTGAGCGACTGAGCTACCAACACACTGCTCCAGCGTCATTTGTGGTGGAGGCTTTAGCTAATCCAATTACAATGATTAGACAATCAGATAAATTGATAGACATGCCCAAGTCTGACTCTCTTTTGATACTTAGCAGGAACATTTCATGTCTGCTGTAACGCTGCACATGAAGTAGACAAGATAGAAAAATATAAACTTTGATGTAGTTAAAACAGATTTCAGAATTATGAATTATGTAAATGAATCACATGTTAAAAAGTAAAACAGAATTTCACTTTGTGAGAGTCGACAGTAAAAATCATAACGTTTTCAATTTTTAGACTAAATACTATTCAAACTGGTAATAAAAACGAGGGCAAAGACAGCAAAGTGGAAGCGAACCAGCAGTCAGGGTCTAATTGAGAAGGTTACACCAGAGCCTTGTGCCAGCGTGTATCGGCCGATGGCATCAATTACAGACACTTACAAAGTTTTTGTTCTTTCTACTTGGGATGCATCATCGCTGTAATTGACAAACAATGAGATCATTTGACACAGAGCAAAGCCTCGAGTGCAGCTCAGCTAAAATAGTGAAATGAATAAAATAAATTAATTAATTAAAAAAGGCCACATCTCTCAGATCTATAAGAGATGTTAATGAATTCTGGGTAACTATCTAGGATCTTCTATTTTAAGAGAGGAAAGTGAGATGAGAGTCAAAAAAAGAAAATAAAATCTGATGAAAGTCTGACTATCTTAAGCAATGACATAACTCAAGACGCAACAGCCAAGGTCAGCCACCTGAAGCTTAAGGAAGGTAAATGTCAGTGAACATGACTGGAAATAGCAATGGAGAGCTGAACAAGAGTAGAACATGCATCTACTTCTATTTTTACTTATAAATACTTTCCACAAATTTTATATCCGCTTCATTTCCTGGATACAATTCTTTATTCAGAGGGTTGGCAGCAGTCGTATGTACACATAAAGCATCAATTGTACTCTTCTAATCTTTTTTTTCCTTTGCTTTTCAGATTTCAACTATTTGTGTGTTTGGACTTTTGGTTGCCTTCCTTTGATGCCAGTTCATACTTTTTCTAGCTAAAACTTGCTTTTATAAATGTTGTGCCTAATCTAATCTCTCTCTTCCTAACAAAAGCATTACGTATATGTTGTATTTTAGACCTTTTAAGAGCTTCCTGCTACACCTAACGAGCTGAAATTTCCCCAGTTTGAGCCTATATGTCTATACAAAAAGCACCCTCCTGACCCTCTGCTTTTCCAGCTGCTCTCAGAGAGATCATCAAGCGCTCGGCCAGGTGTCCCCCACACCCCAGACTCGGGGTACCCATTCACCACGGACAATAGGCTGTCCACAAAAAAACCAAATCAGTATTCTGCATCTGCACATCATTTGAGCAGCTTATAAAAAGCAAGAAAAATCACGCCTCAGCATTACGACAGCTTCTGAAGCTATGGGGTCTTGCCAATTAGGATATTTTCAACCCTGACCTTAATTCAAATAAGTTTCACTCCTCACACTTTGCACGTGTTGCTGCAGTGATTATATGTTTGCAGCCTCTGAGTCAATTATCCCAGTAGCCCTCCTGCTCGGTTGCGGCGGCTTACGGTGGCCAAAGACTGACAGCTGCTACGGTCAGAGAATCACACCAGCCAAGGTCACAAGAAAGAGGTTAATCTTCACACCATTGCAACATTCACTAGTACTGGTGTGAGTGGTGATCATCATTAACAGATGTCAACGTGAAAAGTAAAAATTTCCAAACTCCCAACAGTTTCTGTGGGTCTTTTTTTTTTTTTTTTTTTTTTTTAATTATAGAACTGAGAGTTATTTTAATTTCATCCTCAATCGTCCTTCAATAAAATCATATCAAAATATAATCAGAAAATGTTGTGGAGAATATTTAAGGACACTTACCAAACATGTGACTTAGCATATGTTTGCAAAATAATTTATGATTATTTTTATATCAGCTTTATATGACCCTTTTATAAGGACACATACTGCTCTGCAACTTAGTTTTCCTTAGGTCTAGGAATGCCTTAAAGCCCTCATTTTTATTTGATCATGAAAAGGCACTGCAGAAAAATATACTAAAGACTTGCAATGTGCAAGGCATCGCCTTGTTACACAAAGTCATTGATGAAATTATGGCTGCAACTAATGATCATTTTCATCATCACTTAATCTGACAATTATTTTCTTCATTAATTGTTTTTCTTGGAACCCAATGACACATCCTCAAATGTCTTGTTTTTCTCTGACCAACAGTCCAAAATCCAAAGATAATCAGTTCACTGTTATGTGTGACAAAAAAAAGGCTTCAAATCCTCAGATTGGAGAAGCTGCAACTAGCACATTTTGCACTTTTCCTTAATAAAAATTACTTAATGATTATTCAAAAATAGCTGCTGACAGATTTTCTGTCTGTTAAATGACTAATGATTGCAGCTTTAGATTAAATCTACTAGGATATTCACTCCAGTCATCATTTTTCTAAACAGCTGTATCATATCTATGAGGAATGCCATCATTTAACCACAAAACCGAAAGTTTCAATGACATTTCAACTACTTTCACAAATCCAGTTTTATGAAATTAGAGGAGAAAAGTCTCACAAGAGACTCAATCATTTTCAAATGAAAAAATATTGAAATTATTCCCCAGCTGCTACAGCTTCACATATCCATGAAAGATTTTCTTTTAGTCACAAAATATACTATTTTCAAGGCTTTGTCACAAATCCAAAACACCTTTCTAGTCAGCTGTGAACCAAGTTATTAAGAAAAGTGAAGTGAAAATGAAAATAAACTCTCCAGGATCTTTGCAGAGTGTCTGATATTAACTTGACAAGTTACTCAATAATCTTCTTGCAGCATCATTCACTGGAAACATTGTCAACAGTTGTCTTGGTGATGCCTGAATGCAGTTTGCTCCATTAATTTAATGACTGCACCAGAGTAAACTTTAAAGTCAGTTATGGGCCTGATAAAACCAGCAGAAAAGTCATTTTTATAAGTTCAACCAGTCAAAAGAGGACATTGATAGGGAAAGTGACGGGCTATGCTAACCGCCGGGCTAATTTATCAGCAGGCATGTTGGGAGGAAACGGCTGCTCGGGATTGCTGTTGGCTAACTGCATCCTAACAATTTTAAGCTAAAACCAGCGGTGAATATAGAAGAAAAGAAGCGGATTTAGCGTTAATATCGTGGGCTAATAAACACTCACCAAAGTCGCCGAACTTGGAAGACAGCCGTCTCCGTCTCCAACTGAAATTTAGTGATTGAAGCGCGTCTATAAAACAAACTTTTACAACATTTCTCTTGGCGTTAAGTTAACTTCCTTCGCAGGTAATTATCCTCTCCTCAGAGACCGGGTGTGACTGGGGGTTTCTAATTTGACGAGGCAGACGGTTTGTTCCCAATTGGAGAGTTTGTTGCTTTCAAGGGGGCTTTGCTGGCTTGCTTTGTGTCCGCGGCTGTGTCATCCTCCTCTGGTTTGTAGCGGTTTTTGAAAAGCGGCTAGTGGAGGAAGGGGCGGTGACCGGGAGCCTGCGAGGGCCTGACTGGCTGCTGTCTGGCCCCCTGTGAACCGAACCAGCACTGCTGTCGACCAGTTCATTGAATGAGAAGAGAAAATGCTGTATATCTAACGTTACCTACAGCTGTTAGCTTTCTAGTCCATTTGAACTAGTTTAAGAAATAAAATGTATCGTAATTATACAGTTATTGTTCACATGGATGAAATATATCTGTTTTTATGTAATTTAAAGGCAGCTTAACCACACAAATACCACTAGATCCAGAAGCTGAAATGACAGTTGGTTGCTGTTACTCTGCTAATGTTATGCTAGTTAGCTTTAGCAGGAGTTAAACGTTAAGTTAGCTGCTTTTTTCTCTCCATCTTGTCTTTATTTGGCAACTCTTGAATAACAAGCTGAACATATCAGTTCATCAAATCGGGGGGTGGGGGGTCAATGAGTACTTTTAGCTTTACTAGCTAGCTTTCACTTTAGTCAGCTGTCATTCTTTAGCTAACGTTAGCTGTCTTGTTATCTCCAGTGGTGGAAGAAGTATTCAGATACTTAAGTAAAAGTACCAATACAGCAATGTAAAAATACTCCATTACAAGTTAAATTCCTGCATGAAAAAGTACATGAGTATCATGAGCTTGATGTAGTTAAAGTATTGCAGTAAAAGTAGTGGTTTGATCCCTCTGACCGATATATTATTATATATGACATCATTAGATTATTATTAGCTAATTTAGTCCAGTGGTTCCCAACCTTGGGGTCGGGCTCCCCCAAAGGGTCACCAGATCAATCTGAGGGGTCATGAGATGATTAATGGGAGAGGAAAGAAGAAAAGACAAAGTTCTGATACACAAATCTGTTTTCAAGTTTTTGGACGTTTTCTCTAATCTTTGATTTTTGATGAAATATTAATATTTAATTTATCTGGTGACCCTTTGGAGGGGCCCAACCCCTAGCTTGGGAACCATTGGACTAAACTAGCTAACTGTATATAAAGTAGTTGAAACTAGCTCCACCTCCAGCAGCTACAACAGTAACATGCTGCTCTAACACTGATTCTTCAGTATTAATAATATAATGATGTCATATATAATAATAGATCAGTCAGGGGGACCAAACCACTACTTTTACAGCAATACTTTAACTGCATTTTGTTGCTAATACCTATATACAAGGATTTTCATGCAGGACTACTTGTAATGGAGTATTTTTACATTGCTGTATTGGTACTTTTACTTAAGTAAAGGATTTGAATACTTCTTCCAGTTCTGGTGGTCTTCTATGTCAAAATATGTGTGTGTAGAGTGTACACAATGTATCCTGTCAACAAAATGTGGGTTATTTAGTCCAAACAGTCTACAGTGTTTGAATCAGACTGGGACAAAGGCCATAACTTTGCCCTCACCGTCCAACTGCAGTGCCCTTCTTGGTCCACTGATTGCATATTTACCCTCATAAATAATCCTGGACACAAAGTGAAAGTAGTTGGTCTGTGCTACTATAAAACCTTGAAGTCCTTTGGTGAAGTGTAACTAAGTTCATTTACTCATGTGCAGAAAATAAGTGCAACTTAATGGTGCTTCTTTATACTTGTACTCCACTACATTTCAAAAGGAAACAACAGGGTCGATAGTTGTTATACAGGCGGCAGGTCTATTTGTGTCACCAAATGTTTGTTCCCATGTATGGTTTTACTACATTTAGTGGTTTTTAGCATTGTAAACTGTTTGTTTGGCTACACACCACATGGTTTATTTGTTTGCAGTTGCATTTGTAATGGATTTGTATCATTTGTTGTCATTTTATATGTGAAAAAAAGGCTTTCGTGTCCTTGGACATGCCTTATAGTTTGATAAGTAGCGTGTGTAGCTGACACAATTGCTTCTTCAGTACATGTTAGATTCACTGTATCAAATCTGAACCAATAGCAGTGGACGATATGATTAGTCTCAGTTGAACATTGACCTCTTTTCTCTGTATTTCACAATACTCATGTTGTCAGGAGGAGAGCGCTGCTGGATACTCCCTCAGTTCACGACTGAAACAAGGAAAAAGGAACTCAAGGAGGTCAGATTTTGTTGCCGCCGAGGGGGAAATAATTTCATCTGCAGCCAGGATGAAGAGAGCTGTGTCATTTCTGATCACTGTGTATGTCTCAGTGCCTGTCATTTTATACCTGTTCCCGTGGATACTGGGCCATGTCATATATTCTCACTTGTGTAAGTAGTGTGTTTTTCCAATCTTCTATTCAATGTACAGTCATGAAAAGTAACATAATGCTTTGGTGATCAAATGGGTCATTGACAATTATATGGTTACTATGTAAATGTAAAATAATGTGTCATAATAAAGTATTCTCATTATGTATGCAGAAACCACCACAGAACAGAACTAGTTTAGTGTTATTGGAAATTATCATACAATACACTGATCTCATTATGCAAAATACATGAATTTACTGTACAAAACTCTATAAACCCACAAAGATTCACAGCTTGATGGAATATGCTACACTGGTGCTACAATTTGATATATTTCAAATACAGTAAAAATACTGTAGTTCTGCTTACATTTCCAAGATGTATGATATTTGAGACTTTGAAATAAAATAATTGAATCTGCTCAACCACTTCCTGCTGTGTAAAAAATAAAAGCATGGAGTGACAAAAACTGAACGGTGCCGACTGCAGCACTGTGTAGTTCAATAGTATGCTAGGATTGTGTTATATGGTTTCATTTAATTTCATGTTAATAATATAGTTTTTCTATATTGATACGTGCCACGATATGAAAAAATATTTGTAAAATCCTATAAAAGATGATTAAATTTATAAATGAATAATTAAATACATTAACTGTGTCGTATTGGAATGCATTACTTTAGACAAAAAATATCTTCTCACATGCAAAAGAAAACTTACAATTCTTTCACAATGTGTGAAACAATACAATACGATATAATATGATACAATATTATTACAATACGGTACAATTCAATATCATACAATATGATATGATTCAATACGATATGATGTAATTCGATATGATACAATTCAATATGATAAATTCAATTCAATACGATTCAGTACGATACGATATGATACGATACGATACAGTTCGATACGATATAATTCGATACAATATAATACAATGTGATACGATATGATATGATACAATTTCATGAGAAATGATAATACAAACCAATATAGCCTAATATGATGTGATACAATGTGATAAAAACTATACAATATATTTAAGTCATGCTGACCTTGTGTACTCTTTTCCGCTGCGGCTTCAGTGAGGTTTCCATTGTTGGTGGATCTCAGCAGTCCTGAAGACGTCCTGAACCACACGTGCAACTTCTACCTCGACACTGAGGAGGGCGTCTCAGTGGGTGTGTGGTAGGTCATCTGTGGGTTCCTGTTGTGTCCATTTGAGTGGGTCTGTGCTTGCATTTTTGGTACAGGTGGCTCTGCAATGAATGGGAACACAATCTGCTCATTTGGCTTCAAGAGAGCACTCAAAAAACCAACTGTACATCTGAAAAAAACAAGTGTGTTGATTTGTGTCTGTTCACTCTTCCTGTTCTCTCTCTCTCACTCTATCTTTGTGTCTCAAAGGCATACGCTCCCTGCCAGCCAATGGGAGGCGGCCAAAGGGAGAAGCCCCGAGTGGTACCGAGAGACTCTGGGAGACGGCCGTCCTGTTATTATCTATCTCCATGGCAACTTAGGGACCAGGTGGGATGAGTGCGGCAGGATAGAGACCCTTGAATTGATCCTAATGGAGTCTAGTGGGTATTACATGACTGCTTGGGCTCCTGGGTTCATCCAAAGGCACAATACATGTGAGGGTTTGTGGGTCAGAGTAAATGAGTCTGAAAGCCTCTTGTTTGTTTATATTCATTGCTCTTGTGTCATTTCTCTAGGGCCATACATCACAGGGTAGAGCTTGTGAAGGTACGGTTTACGTCCTAAAGTACGGTTGATTTTCAGATTTGATGAACTGTTATCAGCGTTAAATGAATTTGTAATTTTTGTGTGTTGCAGATTTTAAGTGCTGCAGGGTATCACGTCTTGTCTTTAGACTACAGAGGTAAGATGCTAATTGTTGCTAGAAACATTAATATTCCCAATTTCAATACTTTGCATGTCTTGTTATTAAGAAGAATAGCAGGAGATGGACCCAAATGCAGAAACTGAAGAACAACTCTTTAGTCATGATAATGCAGGCAAAGCAGAACAAAGGATCCAACAAGGCTGAGCTGAAAACCAGGACTTAAATAGAAACTGAACTAATGAAACAACAAGGAACAGGTGGCAAGACACAAGGGCTGATTGGCTGCAGAAGACACAGGGAGCGGGACAGCGCTAACGAGACTGATATAGAGCAGGTGTGTACGGAAAGTGTGAGAGAACAGCAGGCTGGGGAGGAGCACAGAAACACAGCAGGGAAACTGTGCAAACAGACACAAGTAGGTTCAAGAATGCCCCAAATGCCAGCAGGCCAAATGCAAACAAAAAAGACTCTGTGCCACAGAGCCGAGTGGGCTGCAAGACAATGTGAGACATGCAAATTCTTAAAGTCGTAGAAAACGTAGATCTCTTTCATTACCCAATAACTGATACATCACCACTTGGAGTGAGGATTACATGAAAAGCTATTAAACCTGGCAGCTCTGAGACACCAGCCTGAAACACATGCTCCAGGCAAAAGTATTGCAGAGTCACTTCAGTTCTGTTTGCTCTTCCAATTGAGCTCATGTATTACAAACTAGGCAGTAAAATGTCTGGACAAAAGTTCAATGCAATGAGCAACAGGATCTCAAGTGGTCCTTTAATATAATCCACAACCTATCCTATCCATCTCTCACTCAGTCCGACAAACAGGGAAAAAGTCTGAGGGTATCTGGCCGACTTATGGAGGGACACAGAGTCAGACTTGGACACTTGTATTACGTGCTTACAATGTAGTATAATGTCCTGTATATTTATTACTAACATTAATATTCTCTTCTCTTTTTACTATTGCCCTGTGTGCTCATAAATAATCTCAATAACTTTGTCAGTTTAAATCTTACATTGTTTTTATTTTCGAGTGATTTAGTAACATCTGTGCAGGAACTACAGATGGAAAATAGCCTCTTGACTAACTCTGGCACATTTACAGCAATGTTTCTTAATGTCCCTGTTAAATAAACCAATCTGCAAACTACAAATGTTATTTTACAACGTAATCTAGAAGGTGGAAATTAAACTAGCAGATAGTTTATCCAGGTCTAAAACAGAATATATATCATCAATTTATTGTCCAGAAGTTGTCTTGATATAATGTTGTGTCCAGCCATGGTACAATTATTTAAGTATTGCATTTAAGTACCACTTTGAGTTACTTCTAGGTTACGTTATACCTCAATTTCACAGGGTTATATTGTTCTTTTTTACTGAACTATATTTGTTTGACAGCTATAGTTTTAGTTTTTAAAATATGATTCCTTGTTGCATCACCGTATATAAAATAGTTTAAAGTAGCTTCAACTCGATCAACTACAATAACAAAATGCTGCTTACATGTTGAAGCATCAATAATAACAATTAAATAATATAATATAGTAGTTGTATGTAATAATATAACGCCTGTGAGGATCTATTCTGCTGCCTAATGAGACTTTTACTCATGCTGATAATTAGTAAAGTATTACTCTTTTACTTCAGTTAATAATCTGAGTTCTTCTGCCAGTAGTATCCTGATTTTGCTGGTTCATATGTCCTCTCATGAGGTTTTGGAGACTCTACTGGGGAGCCGAGTGAAACTGGCTTGACCACTGACGCCCTCTATCTGTACAACTGGGTAAAGAAGCAAAACAGTGGGAGTCTCGTCTGTTTGTGGGGACACTCTCTTGGCACCGGGTCAGTTTCTCCTCAGACATGTGTAACTAATAGAGGCAACTCAGCAAAGAAATCAGATAAATAAAAACCTGCTTTCATTTTGTTTTCTTGCAGAGTGGCAACTAATACTGCAGTGAAAATGCAAGAGCAAGGTGGGTTACAGTCTTTTTAAAGGTCAGCCATGGTAGGAGCAGGTGACAAAAAAACAATGATTACAATAGATAAAAAGCACAAACTAAAATCATGAACTATAAACTGCATTTTATGTTAAAATTACTTAAAAATACAGTATAATGTGCCATGTAGTCAATGAATATTGACTTTACACACCTCTAGATTTGATTTGAATACCCTAACCATCCATTTTATAATTAGTATTTCTTTTTACACTGCTTTTAATATCAGGGTCGTCTGTTGATGCTTTAATACTTGAGGCTCCATACACAAGAATTGGAGATGTTGTAGTCATCCATCCGCTCGCTAAGGTGAGTCCTGTTGTTGCATGTTTGTCTTTTGTCACTTCTGTCTGTCTGCAGCGTTCAGGGTCTTTACCCGTCCATGAATACACAGCTGTTTGTCTCATTTTAAATGAATGCAATGTGCAAACTTTTTACTCCTATGGTAAAATGTTTGTGAGAAAATTAAAAAAAAAAAAACTTGGCATTTTTTGGTAGTTGAGATGTGAAAATAAAGAGGGTGAGAGACTGGAAAGCGAGAGTGGATGATGTGCAAAAATAGTCAAAGTGGACTGGATTTAAACAAACAAAATTATGTTTCTAGCCTCTGATATTGATCTGAGAACCACTGACCACCTCTATTTTAGCTCAGCTGCTTTAAATGAGGCCAAAAGTCTAAATTCATAAATGAAACTTCAAATGAATCCACTTACATTTACCTTGATGATAATTTAAATATAATCACACTGGTGACACTCTGCTGAACACTCTCTTCATACTTTCAATATATTCAGTATCTTAAAATGAATGATTCTCCTTTATCTAAACATAATAATCGATATAACTGAATAAATGTCTTATTATTTTCATTCCTTCTGGGATACATTCATAAAACTGATGTTTACCAAACAGCCATTTCTTTTCCGCAAGTGTGCATGTTATTACACAGGATATTACTAAAATATTTCCTCACAATCTGTTCCCTGTTTTCTTCCAGATGTACATGTTCCTTCCGGGATTCGAGAGCTTGGTTTGGAACATTTTGGAAATGAACAACATAGTATTTGCTAACGATAAAAAGTAAGTACGACGTTTTAAAAAGTGCCTCTCCTGTTACAAACCAATCTTTTACTCTATTTGTTGGTTCATTAGTTCTTAGTTGTGCTAAAAATGTGATAAATATGGTTCTAAATAAATTGTATTAAGCTTACTGGGTGTTATTTGGCATTGTTAAAATGTTTTATATCTCTGACTGTAAAAATGTTTTCTACCCAACATCTCTGCAGTTTGAAGACCTTGACCAGCCCAGTTCTTATACTGCATGCAGAGGATGACAATATTGTTCCTTATCACATGGGTCTGAAGGTACAGTAGAGCTTCATGTATCCCTCCTTTGAGTGTTTATAAAAAATATCCTCTAACAGTGGATGTTGCTGCCTTTTTTGCTCAATTATTTTGCACTTTTTTGTGTGTCTCCAGCTGCACCAGATATCACTTCAGGCTCAGAAAGAACATAAGAAAGATGTTAAGGTTGAAATGATCTCCTACAATGCAGATCTTGGATTCTCCCACAATAACATCTACTTAGATCCCAATCTGCTAGCTGTGGTTGGGTAAGTTTAAATTGAAAACTGACATGTATTTTACAATGCAATGTGCAAAAAAAAACTGAAAAAACTTGTTCCAGTTACTCCAGGTGAAAGTTTAAATGTATAATTTTTGTTTACTGAAATGGATAGCTTAATCCACCAAAGCTTGTCTGTACAGTGCATGTTTTTGCAGTTTTGTTTTTCATTAAGCTTACTGTGTTGTTCTTGCAGACTTTGTGTGTAAACCACATTTCCCTCAGGAAAGTTTACTACATTTAATATTCCATCTGCTTCTTGTTGCAGGAGATTTCTACAAACCCAGAAACAGTAGAAGTAATTCAACAGAACTTGGCAGTGTGGTAGTTTTGCATTGGCTCCAGCTCTCTCATCTCCAATTGTTGGCATCTATAAAGCACATTTTGCAAGATAACGTCCAATAAATTCTCATATCATGATTTACTTTTGCCCGACGATACTTGTTTATCTTTCTCAAAAACTGAAACAAAAGCACTTCATGTCATTATATATTAATATTTTATTTCAAAATGGGAAGAAATACTGTAAATCAGGAATGAAAAGTGTTCTTTTTTTTTTTTCCTATGACGAGAGAGAGACTGAGAGAGACACAACATGACAAGAATGGGGTCAAGTAAGATCTGCAAATAACATGCTAGCATTTGTTTGAATCTGCCTGGAGTATGGAGAGGCATTGTCACACAGTACATAGAGCATACTCACAGGAATGTAATTAAAAACTCACTTAAGTCACCTGCTCTGTTCCTGACATCCTACTGAATTCCTGAAATGCAGAAACTCCCATCCATCCTGTACTCCAGGAATGTTTAACATGAGGAAATAGTTTGCTTATGAGGAAGTACATGACTTCTCTCTTTGTCTCTCTACAAAATCTCTTGTTTTACTGTATGTGTTGGTGCTGACGGACTGTAACAGACATGTATCAATGCAAGTGCTTTCACAATAAAAAGGAAACGAAGACGTGAACAGATCTTTTTTTGAAAAAGTTCAGTGACGCGTTACTTGAAGAGCGCAGGTGAACAGAAACTATATTGTAAACATTAAAAGCAGCCTTTCGGTTGTCGAACAACATCACATTTTCTTCAGAGCTCTGGCGGTTTCCACGATGGCCTCTCTGGGCTCACTCGGAGGAGGGATCTTCAGGTCGGTCGGCTCGACCCCCCACACCTCTGTGGCGTACTCTGTGATGGTTCTGTCACTGGAGAACTTTCCTGTTGCAGCGATGTTCTTGATCACCATCTTCGTCCACTCCTTGGGATTCTTTTAGAAGGAAAATAAAACATCTTTATTGCAGGTTTTATAAAGGATTTACTGTTGTAATCCTGTTTTTGTCTTTTTGATAATTCCTACTAATCTATTCTACATCCTAATAGTTTATTTTTCCTGCTTGCTCATTTTCTATCTCTCTTTTGTAAATTTTCAAAATGCTAAATAAATACACTTTATTATAAAAGAAAAGAAAACACGAAGATAAAAAGACAGTATGCCCACTGTTGAAAATCATGAGAAATATTTGTGACTATCACTTGATGCAGGTCTGTCTGAGGTGATTGTTACCTGGTAGAGTTTGCTGACTTTCTCTTGACATTTCAAGTAGTCTTCAAAGTCTGCAAATACTTTGAAACTGAAGAGAGACAGAGGGGGGGAAACATAAATATGTCTGACAACTTGAGCTCAACAAAAAAAAACTACAAAGAGAGGGAAAAAAATGCTTTTGAAGTTGTAATTCATTAAATTTTATGAAATTATTGATCTGTGTGTTGCTCACCGGTCATGTTTGAAGAGCATGTTTGTGAGGTCCTTGAACTGTTCTGGATTTTTGGGGCTGAAATATCCACTTGTGATCTGATCCATCACATGTTTCAGCTCTGGGATCTTCTGGTAGTACGACATGGCATCATATCTGACGAAGGATGAGCAAAAGTTAATAACAGAATTAAAAAAAAAAAAAGATCCATACAAGGTAACATCAAATCTAAAATAAAGGGAAGAAGTCTCCTTTACCCCTTTTTGTCCATTTCAGCCACGTCCTCCACTCGCATGCCAAAGATGAAGAGGTTCTCCTCTCCAGCCTCCTCAGCCATCTCCACGTTGGCTCCATCCATGGTACCGATGGTGAGCGCCCCGTTCAGCATGAACTTCATGTTGCCTGTTCCTGAAGCTTCAGTGCCGGCAGTGGAGATCTGCTCTGACAAATCTGTGGCAGGTATCACTGAGGAAGAAAAATAGATTCAAATTAAAGAGGGAAACATGTTAAACTGTGATTTTTGGTGAATTATCCTTAATGTTTTGGAATTAAACCCTTTAAATGAGAATTTTACACATGCTCTTGTGTGTTTTTGTGATATAAAAAGGTCAAGATAATGTGTAGGTGTTTAAGTAAGTGGTCTGGATGGTACCTTTCTCTGCTAGAGAGACCCTGTAGTTCTCCAGGAAGATGACTTTCAGCTTGTTTCCCACCACAGGGTCATTATTCACCACATCACCTACTGAAGTGATCAGCTTGATGATCATCTTCGCCATGTGATACCCAGGAGCAGCCTGCAGGGGGCGACAATGAATGACTCACTATACAACACACTATTAATACTCTTCCTGGCCTGTTTATTGGCTCTTTATCTGTTATTTGTCATGTCAACTTTGGATGAGGGTGAGCTGGTACCTTGCCCCCGATGATCACTGTTCGAGGTACAAAAGGTGCAGTGGGGTTCATCCTGATGCCTAGAGACACAAAAAAGACACAAAATTATTATTGTAATAAGGAAATATGAACGCACCTTTTCTCAGGTCTATGCACTGGCAACAAATACATCAGGGAAATTATTTTTTAAATACTGTATTATTATATATAATAATGCATTTAATGGGAAAGGATCAAATTGAAGAACCAAAAATACTGACAGCTGTTCCTAGAGTCAGTACAAAACATGGGGAATCTGCATTTTGCTACTTCAAATATGGAATAACTTTCTAGTTTATCTTAAGTATTGTCAGATTCTGGTTATGTTTAATTCTAAATTTACTTTTTCTGTGCTCTCCACTTTGTTATTTTGTATTATTTATTACTCTCATTTGTAATATTTTACGTGCCATTTTTTATATGATGAATTGGTCCTTAATTACTCTTTTATCTGTCTGTTGTACATTTTATGAAATGTATGTAATTCGTAATCATGCATGAAATGCAACAGTGACAGAAATACTTTTCTTGGGTGAAAGTAGTAATAGCTCAGAGTAAGAATACTTACTTGCATTAATTATTAATTATACTTATAAGAAGTTAATTATGCAAAATGTTATATTAGATATAGTAAATATTTCACTGTATTATCAGATTACTAATATGGATGCATTAACATGTAAGCAGCATTTTAATTTTATAGCAGGTCGAGGTGGAACTAATTTGAACTTATTCATAAACTGTTGGTAGTTCAATGTGTGACAATTGATCAGCTTTCATGAAATGATAATGTTTGAATGGAGATCTTAATCTGTAAAGTAACTATAGCCGTCAGATTAATGTAGTGGAGTGAAAGAATTATTTTTAAGTATTTTCCTCTTTAATTTAGAGGAGTAGTATTAATATAATGTAGCTAGAAAGTGTAATTGTTATGATACTTGATACTTCCTCAAAGTGATAATGAATTCTGAATGATTAAAACTGCCACACTCTTTATCACAGCCTGCATGGAAAATTCCCACTGTTGGTTTGCATGTCAGATTCATGTCATTCTTAGTGTTTGTTTTAACTTGCTCGGAGAACCTGTCGGGTGGGGAATCTTCCGCCTGTCCAATGGTATCATGTAACTTCCAACTCACAGTCACAGCCCTTTGACGGCCTGTGAAACCATCTGTCACTTTTATTAATTAATGAGCAGTGAGTTATTCACATACGGTTGTACATGGTGATGATGTGCAGGCAGTTGAGGAGCTGTCGTTTGTACTCGTGGATTCTCTTCACATGGACGTCGAACATGGACGCTGGGTTTATTTTCACCCTGTATTCTTTCTCCAGGTACTGGGCAAATTTCACCTTGTTATCCTGTGAGAAGAAAATCAGAAATGCGTGACTTGGCAACAGAGGCATTACTCACTGAGGTGAAGTTGCTGAATCACAGGTGCAGCCTGTCAGGACCTGCTGGTTTTCATATGGCAAAATGCAATGTGGCAATGCACAAATTAGTCAGATTTTTCTTCTCCTGCCATGATGTGTAGAAATGACAGACAACTGACTGAGAGATGTTACATGCGCAGAGAGAAGCACTGACACTGCCCACATTGTTGCACTTCATGTTGAGGTAAATATATTCATGGCAGGACAAAAACAGGAACCAAAATGCCATGTGAAAACATCAGATCAGAACAGATAAAGCCTCTTAAACCTCTTTTTAACACTTCCTCAATGACTGGCTGTGCAGAATACAAATACATCATCAATATGCTCGTAACTGTTAAGGTCATTTCTGTTTAAACTCCAACCTGTTTCACTTTAGAGACATCACGGATGAAGGCAGCGTGGTCAACAAAGTCGTTCAGCTTCTGTAGCTGGCTGAGATCATTCACATAATCCTCCCCGATCACCTAAAAACAGACATTAATTCTGACTGTAAAACAGGATGCAGAAAACTCTGCCAAGATTCACTCATAAATTACTACAGCTGGGGAATATACTATTGATGAGTCAGAGGTCTTAACCACTGCACTGTATCTCGGCATCATTTATTTATTGATTGTTTATTTATTGCCTTGGCAGGTCAAACAGACCTCCGCTATGAGCTCAGCCAGTCCGGGGTTGCAGAGCAGCAGCCAGCGTCTGGGAGTGATGCCGTTGGTCTTGTTCTGAAACTTCTCTGGTTCAAGATCACTGAAGTTACGGAAACTGTGGAAGAAATATGGAGAAATGTTGAAGAATGACTGAATTTGGTTTATTGGGGACAAAATAATGGAAGTGTGTGTATCAAATAGTAGCAAACCAGCATGTTTGTTTTATCCACTTAACTATAAATTGATTGGTTGATCAACAGACTGAAATATTTTAACAACCACAGTATAAGAAGATATGCATTTTCTACAGATATTCATGATCATTTGAGACTTAAGTGAATATGTGAATTTCTCCATCTGCACGTCACAGTTGCCAGTTATTTAGTGGATACGTGTCGAAGCTTTCAAGTGACACATCTTTACAGTTAACAGACATGATGACTCAATACTGTGGTAAGTTATTAGGCCATACTTGTGTGGTATTTAGCAACTGTCTAGTTAGTTATCTGCTCAGCTGAGCTGCTGAGCTTCCACTTGCAACCTTTGTGTGTTTCTGTAGAAGCAGTTTGTCATTTGTTGTATGAAATTTAAAAAAAAAAAACCCTACTTTTTGTGCACAGCTGCATGTTTTTAAGTTGTGTGTCATCAGCAGAAATCTTACACTTCAGTCTTGATGATGTTGGAGTGTATCTTAGCAACACCGTTTACAGCGTGAGATCCCACAATGCACAGGTGCGCCATGTTCACCCTCTTGCATCCATCCTCTTCAATCAGAGACATTGTCCTCAGTTTGTTCATGTCGTTTGGATAGAGCTCTGCAATCGTCTGCAGGAACAGACACAGACATGGTGCCAAATTCATACAGTGTGTCACAGATGTTTTCAGGCAAGATGAGACATTAGCTTCTCTCTCTTTTGTTGGAGGAATAGAGATGGAGTTTCTGACTGACTTTGAATCTGCATGATTGTGGATTTGAAAATATCACATTTCTTTCTGTGGTTTCACAATTAGTCTCTATCCTTCAGAGTTTTTCATTTTCATAATTTTAAAAAAACCATTTCAGTATTCTACAAGAATTCCTTTAGGTCTACGTGGACCAATATATCAGGTTCTAAGCCACAGTACGTACATTGAGGTGGTTCTGGTTGATCTGGTAGATGATCTGCAAGTGTCTGGGCAGGAGCTTCTCCAGCAGCTCCACTGGCCAGCGCTCCAGAGCCTCGGGGAGGACCGTGTGGTTGGTGTAGGCAAAGGTGCGCTTGGTGAGATCCCAGGCCTGCAGAGGAGTCACAAATCGCATTCAACATCACAATTGAGCTTTGTAGTTAGCCACATACCAACAATGCAACCTGCAAGTTTCTACTTTCTTGATGACTTCCTTTCTTTCCTCAACTCTATTGTCCGCCTGTATTTCATTGTGTAACCTTACCTAACACTTCTCGTTGCACGTAATTATTATTCAATACAGGAATTACTCTTTGTCATCTTGGCTCTGTGGCTTTCACCTCCTGTATTTGTCCATTGTGTCGTTATTTAAATCTGTTGCGCTGATTGCAAGTCACTCTCAATAAGCCAAGTGGTTGAAAACATTCACACTGCACTCCTCCAAATCTGATTCTCACCCACCGTGTCCCAGTCGAGTTTCTCAATGTCCACAAAGACTCTCATCAGCTCAGGGATAGCCATGGCCGGGTGAGTGTCATTCAGCTGGATGGCAACCTGGAAGACATGACAAAGTGTAAGCTGTACCACTGTTGTCACTTGTTACAACCTCTAGCTGTTGCTATGTAACTGTAGGCTCTCAGAAATCTGTTGCAAGTTTGTGCCGTGATTTTGCACTTTTACTTAGTTTACTTCTCGCCTACTCTCAGTATTATTGAAGAACCAGCTGTGAAACACTGCCAGACAGAGAAAATAAAGGGTCTACAGGTGTTTAATACCTGAAATATCTTAGAATTAAAGACACTCATTACATTTGCTGTGCCTTTGCACAAAATCACAATATTATATCTGCAGGGTTTCTCATTTGGCATTATGAAATATGTCTGCTGTTGCTATAATGCATTTTGTTTTCAAACCAATAAAAGGAATGCAAAGATCACAGTATTTTTCATGGTAATGCACCACCTCAGTAGATATTTATGTTGAATCTCTGCTCTATTTTACATAACTTATTATTATTGTGCGATACAGGCCACCTTTAATCAAGGGAACAAGCTGGGTTTGGAGGTTATGCCACAGATTTGAATACAAAGAACAAACTGCTGTAAAGATCTCGATGCAGTTGAAGCTGATTCTGATGCTTACTTTATCTGGGAAGGTTTCAAAGGACGTACGACCAGGACCGCCCTTCTTTGTGGTCTTGAAGCGGCGGATGATGTCTTGGAGTGTGGCGGCCACGACAAAGTATTCCTGCTTCAGACGAAGTTCCTTTCCTTCAAAGAACTACATCATAGAAACATGTAGAGAGGAAAGAGCAAAGTGATAGTTAAGACCTCGATTTAGTAGGAATGTATGTATGTGTATCATGTATTTCTGTTTCTGTTTATGGACCTTAACTTTAACTAAAAACTTGTTAAAACAATGTTTTTGCCTACTCTTAAATTGGATATTGACTGAAAATTGTTGTATACTCTTATTGTATCTTAACTGGATATTCTGTGTTTTGAGATTTTTACCTGATTAAATAAAAGGATAGAAGTCCAGCAACAGCAAGAAAATGCAATAGATTTTAAAAGCTTGTTTAGTGTTTACTGAAGAAAGTGATTGTTTCAAAAGTTAACGTACATTGTCGTTGGGGTAGAGGACACGGGAGATGTTCTCTGCCAGATTTCTGTCCAGAACGGCCTGGATGTAATCTCCAACATTAACTAAAGACAGTAATATGATTTTCAGTTTCATTAAGACAGCAGTGATTGTTTATGCAAACATAATATCTGTTTATAGGTGCATTTGCAGTAAACAAAGAAAAACTAAATGCTGCAGGAGAGGAACAAACTGCTTCATTTGGGCTACTTTGCAACACTAGTACCTTATTGCAAGGTGCTAGTGTTGCGGTAGTTTCCTTCTGTCTTGCAATGTTTTTTTCTCTGTCGAAAGCTAAAAAGCAAATGCAGAAATTGTTTTGCAAAAACTGATTTCACATAAAAAAAAATACTCACAGTCTCTCAGGTTAAAGTCATTGGGGGCACGAGCAGACCACAACCTCATAGTGTTTACAGTGTTGTTCATGTAACCAGGGATGGGTGTGTCATAGGGCATCGCCAGAACCACCTGCACAGGAAATAGTGACAGGAGGAAGGATCTATATGTTTAGAAAAGCCTGTTATCTTATCTATGTTAGACCTAATCAATAATTCAATACCATTACCTGAGTGTCCACCCATTTGGAGCCATCGCTTGTCTCCTCTACTCGACCGTAGAAGTGAACTGGCAACATGTACTCAGGTCGTGCTTTCTCCCAGGGGTTTCCATGCCTCAGCCAATCATCTGCCTCCTCCACCTTCAGGGCAAAGATGAAATTGTGTTAACATGATGTTGCATGCCGAGACCCTGTCTGACCACTGACCTACTTTTGGGATATGATTAATCAATTGATCTCACTGATTTATATCAAACACAGTCCTGTTCATGATGCTCTTATAAACTTCTGTGTGAAGTTCTGAATAAAATACGCACATTTTCACTATATTTACTGTCCGCTAGCAGCAGGGATTAAACATGCAGGGCTCATCCACCTTAGTGAAGAAACACTGAGTCTAAATCTAGTTCACTGTTCAGAAGTGCATGTTTACACTGAGGGTTTGACCTGCAAATAACAAGCTGAATTCAAAAGGGCAAAAGCCTTAGTGTGAGGATCTCTTATCACAAAATGCGCAATGTATGTTTTCTTTTTTCCTTTTTTCCTTCTCAAACCAACCAACCAACCAACCAACCACCCACCATCCTTTCTGAGGAGCTCACACCACTGCAAGAGAGGCAGACCACTAGCTAAACTGCTGTTAATGATTAGCTTGTGATGTATTGTGACCTACTTCATTTCTACTTTAGCCTCCTCAACTTTGATTCCTGACAGGATGAACATGTTCAGAAAAGAGAATCCTGTTAGATAAGAGAAGATAAGCTATGAGCTAATGTGCAGCTAACAGTCTTTTGACGAACTGAATTGTGTACATTAGTTTTTACCTGCCAGCCGTCTCTTATCTTCTGGTTAAAGATTCCATATTCATATCGAATGCCATAACCGTATGCTGCAAGACCCAAGGTGGCCATTGAATCCAAGAAGCATGCTGTGTGCAGAAAACACTTTAAATATTAAACATAAAATCAAAAATACAAACTCTGTAGTGCTGAATTGAGCAATGAAATGACATTTTGTGATGCTGTTGGGGAAGTCCAGTGTTCATTTGTTCATTTGTCTGTCTGTTGCAACATTTCTGTGGGTACAAGTTGCTTCAAATGCTCATCAGGCAGACAGGCATTTGATGGACAACTGCCAAAACTAGAAATTATAATGGAGTATTGTTGTGCCGGAGATAAAGAGGTTGCATACAAAAATAGCTGTTAATTTATGTATTTGGGTTTCTAGGTTTCATGAAAGACCTTTGGCTCATTTAGTGTCTGTTTAAAAGAAGTATGTACTGTAGCCTTTTATCGTGTATATAGGAGTGCTGGTATGACATCTCTATGTCTGCCACACTGTTTTATAACTGCACAGGTTCAAACATATGCAGCCTTTTACCTGCCAGTCTGCCCAGACCTCCGTTCCCCAGACCGGCATCCTCCTCCATCTCCTCCAGCTCCTCCATATCCAGGCCGAGCTACAGCACAGAGGAGGAACATAAGAGCCTACTGTTCACATTTTTATGAGACAGCAAAATGCTAAAAAGCAATGTTATGTGTGTGTTCAACATGTCTTTATTGTAGCCTGTATTTCCTGTAAACGTCTGTCAGACCTGATAGATTGCTTCATCGCAGGCGTTCTGCAGCCCCAGATTGATCATCGTATTTTGGAGCGTCCTGCCCATGTAGAACTCCAGAGATAGATAATACACCCTCTGCACAAGAAAAAGCAGAAACAAACTAACTGTCTGCATGGGTGTGCAAAGTTCTTCTTTTTAATGCAGTCACCATAACTGCTAAGATCTAAGATTAAATACAGACAAATATTTATGATTGACTTTTAAACATGAAGGTGAAGAAAATGCAGTGTAAAGCAACAAGTGAATGAAACTGGAACAAGCAAACACTCTCCTGCAGGAAATAACTCTGTAAACATGACGCAATTACTTAAAAATACTGTTGGGGAGTTTGATGCAATGTGGAAACGTTGCTACTTCCCATTAAAACGTTAAAAAAACATGTCACAGAATATGCTTTGCTAAATGTATTTTAATATTTATATACACACTTGGAGAAAGAAAATGCTGATGTGTTGCTCTGTGAAGTGTAATTTATGTATGAAATATAGATATTTTGGTCAGTTTTTGTCTCATACTGATACCAATTAATAGCTTAAAGCATGTATTAAACATATTTATTTTACAGTGAGTTCTTCAGACTTGGCAGAAAACTGCATTTCAAACATCTAAAACATGTTTTAAAAGAGTGTCATCGACACATCTCTGAGTTATATGAGGATGTATTTTCACAGTATGCAAAGCAGTTTACTAAAACTTCTGATCTTTACCTTTGGATCTGCTTCATAGTAAAACTGCTGTGTTCTTATCCATCTGCCCACCAGGTGATCTCTCACAGTGTGGGCCAGGGCAAAGTAATAATCCCTGGGTGTTGCAATATTTCTGTCTTTCACCAGAGTGAAATGAAGGTGACGATTGAAGCCCTTCTTCAGCTCTGCAACATTCTCCACTCCCACAATCCCCCTGATGCTGATCTGCTTGCGCTTCTCTTGGTCGGTAAGAGGTTTTGCCATGGTTTGTGCTGAGTGACTGTTGCTGTCCTGGCTGGAAGTGAAGTGAAAAGGTAAAATGGTGGCAGTTTTTCATGCAGTAGTCTCCTCCTTTGCTGCTTTTCATTGGTGAGTTCAGGGGGAGGGTGTTTCCTGCCTCAGCTGATCTTCAGAGCTGCACCAGGAAAAGGTGAACAGAGACGACAAATAGGAAGTGCCGAACCAAGTTTCTGGGCTGACACACTCTGTTTGATTTATGATCATATTTCATCTTTTCAACTTTTTAAGAAATACATGTTCTTCTTTTCTATTTATTTCTTTTCCTGCATAGGTTTTTTTGTCTTCTAAAGAAAAGTTTTTAAACTTTATGTCTACAATATACATTTTGCACATGTTTGCACAAGTATTCACCACCTGTTTTAGGACACACCTAAATCTTCACTGCTACAGCCAAATGCCTGTTTAACATGGAGATCACCTGTGTGTAGTCATGGGTTTCAATTAATTATAGCATAAATAAACTTGTATCCTGAGGGTCTGACTTTTTGTGAGTCAGTATTGCGGAAAAAAATCTATATTAAGAGGACAAATGAAGATTGTAAAGAACAAGTCAGGAAAAGAAAATATCCAAGTCAGTTAAATCTTCGATCCTTATGAAATGGAAAAGCATGACACAGATGTAAATCTGCCTGAAGCAGGCTGTCCTCAAAATCTGAGTGAGCACATGAAGGAGACAAGTGAGAGAGGCAACTTAGAGACTTCTGAGGACTCTGAAGGACTTACAAGCTCCAGAGTTCATCAGGTGGGTTAGGGATAGCATCTTTGGTCTGATGCCATTAAACTAAACCCCATATTACACTTCACATCATCATCATAATCATGTTAACAGGAAAATCCTGAAGCAGCCTGCATGAAACCTGCCAGCTAGAAGACAACGAACCCAGGCATACACCTAGACTTAAACAAGAATGACTTAAAAACACCATTAAAGTGAAACTGAAATGGTTAGTTAGATTGCAATCTAATTGAGAATTTGTGGCTGGACTTGAAAAAGACTCAAGATCCTCGTGCAACCTGACAACTTGAGCAGTTTCGCAGAGAATAACAGGGAAAAATTATCTAGATGTGTAAATTTGATAGAGACCAAACACACAAAATCAATGAGTATCTACTAAATACTGACTCAAAAAAGTGTCAAAAAAGACGCTTTAAATCTACTAAATATTTTAGAGAGAGAATGAATATTATATTATGCAAAACATGCATTTTTTATTTGCACTTCATTTAAATCACTTTGTAGAGATCTCTGACACTGATTAAATCTACTTTGATTAAATGTTGTAAAACAATAAAATATGAGACGGACAGACAGACAGATATACAGTCCAGGCATCGAAACACCTTGTTGACACCTATTTATTGAATATTCACACATACAGAAAACACAGAGGCTCATATTACACTTCAAAGAATCAATAATAATAGCAGTAATATGGTAATGATAGACATATAATTATAACAATCATAGTAATCATACCGTGTTAAAATCAAAGTAATAACAATGTTCATTTCATATCCATAAAACAGACATATTCGAGTATCACTGTAAATAATATCGCGTGATGACATTCCACCTCAGATCAAACGGGGCAAAAATAATCACTTTGGAGTTAAAATGAGGTTATAATGCAGGTAACACACACACTCACTCACACATACAGTATGTATGTACATTTGAAGACACCCAGTATCGCCCAGCGACTGTGTGTCAATAATTCATAAAAGTATGATTTCATGTCAAATCATCCCCGGGTCTGTTTTAACATCGTTAAAGCGTATTTGGCTGGTTTAGAAACAATAAATGTTACAATCACACACTGTTGAGTTTCAGCACCTCCATGTGTTCAGGTCAGAAACACACATTTAAGTTATTTTTCAATCACAAATTCACACAGAAAAATGTTACAAGAGTGTTGAAAAGTAACAGATGTGTGTGTCATCTCATGCTGGACATATGGAAAATCCCTTTTAATGAACCATTTTTATTTGAACTAAAGCTGTTTTGTTTATTTGTCCTGGAATCTGAGGTTGTGTAATGCTGTGATAATGGCTGCACTGTCTCAAAGGAAAGCTCTCGCTGCTCAGTGACCCCTCTGCTTTTATGCTGTAGCTTTATAATTACAGTCGGACAAAAGGTTCACCTTGAAAAACAGCCAATTAGATAAATCAAAGCTTGAAGTCAGCCTAGCAGGAAAGGCTGTGCAGCTCACTGATCGCTGCCTGGTTTTTAGTTTACAAGTGTCAGCATACATATCATACTGGACATTAGATCTGTAATTTTCTGAGTGCAGCCATTTCTCCAACCATGTCATATTGATCCCAGATGATTCTACAATCAAAGCAAATCACAGAAAATGAAGAAACGGCACCTCACCATACCTGACTGTAATATTTCCTTAAATACTGTGTGGTTATTATATCCATAGCAAACATGATTACTGTCTAGTTTTGCCCTTTTTACGATAGAAAAAATATGTAGCAGCAGGTGAAGTCAGGCATCACAGATGTTGCAGGTTACTCTGCTGAAGCAATGAATCTAGTTTGTAGCAAAGCTTCATAAATTGTTTAAGGGGGGATTGAAAAGGGGAGAGAAGAAGGCACACCCATGAAGCTCAAACACAGGAGAGCACCTAGTGTGTATGCTAGACATGTGCTGTACGTGTCTGGGCTGAGATGCAACGTTTTTGGGCAACAGTTCCTTCAAAATAATCACTTGAATTCACTCAGTGCTGCCAGGAAACAATTTTTAAGAAACTTCTTCTTCTTCTTTTTGTTGCCCAAATTCGATGTCCCAATGCATCATCACCTTTCCTGTTGCTTTTGTAGGACGTAAAGCGAACCGAAAAGCCTCGTCAGTTCAAGAAACAAACTCCAAACTACATATTTAAAGCGACAAGAAAAAAGAAAAAAGATTCAGCATCTTCCTCGCTTTAATAGCTATACATCAAATAAAGGAACAATAACGGATTCTCGTTGGAAAAACTCTGAACATCAATAACTTATTTAGCTATACACCTCTTTGCAATAGATAATCTCAATAACAATATTACAAAACTACCAGGATTCAGTCACCTACAGTAGAAAAGCCAGAACTAAGCGAGCTGCTTTAGCACCTTATTCAAGAGGCTTCACAGTCGTCATCTTTAAACCATTTTTCAATGCACAGAATCGTCCACTTGTATGATACACGAAACCAGAAAATCCCTCCCTCCTGTTCTGAGAGCTGCACCGCAGAGAAAGGCTGCATGAAGGCCTCGCTTTCTGTAGCATTTTACGCGCCGATGCTGTATTTATTTGTTTTATTTATTCATTTTTTTTTTTACAGACGATACAGAAGGTTCACACGAGCTAAGCCACTAAGAAAAGCGTCTGATTTACACGGACGAGGATACGACAGTGACGCGGCGGAGAGTCAGACTATTGCTCTCATCCGGGGATCGTTGCAGCTGCTGACCAGTCTCGACACACCCTCACACACAGTCACACACACACACACATACACACACACACACACACTGAAAGACTACCTCTGTATGTGTGTCAGGATGAGAATGAAGAGGTAAGATGCACTAAACTGTATCTAGATGGTATGGATGGAGTTCCTTCTTCTAAGTCAACCCGTTTAAAAAACAACCTCCTCCATCCGGCTTGAGATCATAATTAATTTGGTTTCTTCAGCGACAAGCTTATCTGTATCATATCAAGATCCCCTTTTGGCAGAGTACTGCGGATGGTCCATGAGTCCAAGGTTTAGGCATGATAACGGCATGGCTCAGCGCTGGATGGGCCTCTTGCAGAGAGTCATGGGGTCAGTCGGTCAGGGGGACGAGAGGAGGAGGAGTTGGTGAAGGGGGTGAGGGTGGGACTGGTAGGATGAGCCCTGGGGAATCCTGGAGAGGTTTTCCCGATTTGGTGGTGAGTCTTTTAGCACACAGAGCCGGTCGGATCAGGCTCCCCGGGGGTGTAGAAGTCAGGGATGGGAAGACCAGTGTGGAGGGTGACCTGCAGAGCAAAAGACAAATATGTGTACATAAAATCGAAAGGTGTCCGAATACTGACACATTAAAATATTCCTGAGCTAAAATGGATTTAAAAGATTATCTGAATATAATAATGAGGCTTCAGTTGTCTGAGGTAGTCAAATAAAGTTGAGCTCTTCCACAGTTACACACAGTGACTTTTTAGTAAAAAAAAAAGTCTCCTTTGTGTTGCTGCACACAGTGTTTTTCTGTTCAGTTGCAGTGGAAGGACTGTACAAAAATAGGAAATTTGGCAAGCCTCACATTAGTTACAAAAATACACTTTTGCACAAAAGTAGGTTTGTGGATTTTGCCTCTGATCACTTACATTGAAAGTGCATTATGGAGGGATCTCTTAATGGCCAGTATGATCAGAAGGAATGATTACAGCAAGGAAAACCACTTTACATGTTCATTTGGACACTTGACTGTTGTTTTGAAACAGTTTTTTAAAAATTGTGAACCCATCCTTTAAGGGTTGATAATTTATGGTGATTTATTTTCCGCCTGCGGGTGGAGCTGTTGAACTGTTTCTTCAGTCACTAAAGTATTTTGTCTTGGAGGCATTTTGCTTTCATCACCAAGAGACACAGGACAAAAACTGGCTGAGAGCAATAAGAAATTCAAAGCTACTAACTGTTGTTTGAGTCTTTGAAGATTCCTCTTTTAAGGTTTAATCCTCTGAGCCCATATTTGTAAAACTCGGAGAAGCAGTTGTAATGAATAATAGCTCTACTCATGTGATACTTAATTGATCTGCTCGTAAAAACTGTGCCAGCAGCTTTGCTTGGGGATGTATGAATGCAGAGTCAGATGTGAAACAGCGCCACCTTGAGTTAGTAGAGACTCATTGTATTGGCAATATACAAATGTTAATAAATGGTTTATTTTGAAGAAACCTAAGAGGAAGAAAATATTCCTACAATTAGCATTTTTTATGGAAATGTGCTACGCCATTTATATTGTATTCATTGATACATTGAACCCCCTTATTTTATTATTGTTGTCTCTGCAGTTTATTGTTTTTTCTTATTTTACTTGTAGCTAATTCTTTTTTGCTAAGATGTATTTATTTTTGTTTTGGTCAGTTATTCTTTCTTCATCAATATATTATAATATGTGATCTTGTGTTTCATTATATTTTATATTATATTGGAAAAGTTAATACAAATTTAATAACAGAACATGGTTTATATTGACACTTGATGTTATTGACAAAATTATATTGTAATTATATTTTAGCTGAATAATACACTTGTTTAGTGTGACAATTTAGAGTTCACAGTAGTAATAGTAGTAAAACAATTCGTATTGTTTGACATTTCCAGTGTTTGAATACGATAAAAGTTATTTTTAAGGTGTGCAACTTTTTTATTTATTTAACCATTTATTCCAACAATCATTTAGAAGAGCCTGACATGTACTACATATTACAAATATCAACACACATCTGAACAAAGATTAAAAACTCGTAGAATTAAATGCTACTGCAGGATGAGGCTGGAAAGATGGAGGGACTCAAATTCCAGTAAGCAAGCAGTGGTATATTAGCCAGAATATATATAGTATGATCCTAGTGTTAAAGACATGTCATGTGCTGTACATGAATGATTGGATATCAAAAGTGGAACAAGAGGCTATGAAACAACTTCTGTACCTGTCTGAACCACCACAAGGCTTGTTTGAATTGGTGTATTGACAGGATTGTATTGTATATGGAATGTTGTTAAATTAATTTATATATTTGTATTGTGATATTTAAGGCAATAAATTAATTAACTGACTAACAACCTAATGCCACTTGATGATGGTGATATACACATTATGATATTATATTCTACCTGGACATTTCGGTTGAGGCTGATAGCGGGGTAATAGACGCCCTCCAAACCCTCAAATGCCACTGGACCCTGCTGCTCATCGTTGATGAGGAAGATGATGATCCTGCGTGTGAAGTCAAGCAGCACTCCTATTGTAGATCCTTTACTGATGCCACCGTCCGTTCTGCATGGCCACACAGAAAGAAATCAAATGAAGGGATGACAGATCTTTACATAAAATAAGCGCTGTTATCTGCAACATCCTGCCAGATTGGTGATACACAGAGATTATTTGTTCATGTCCTTTAATCCTGGAACTGTACTATGTTGATGCTCCTGGATTTTCCAAATAAATGTTTGATATAAGAAACATAAAATACTTATTGTACATTGTACTTATTGTCAGTGTATGGCTGAAAAATGATAAACAAACAAAACCAAAAAAAAAAATTTCTTTAAACTACCTGTTGGTGTGCGAGTTGTTGTGCATGAACCAAGAGCGGTTGTTGTCCACATACATGGCCCAGGCCTTGTCGTCCTTTCCTAGCATCACATCCTTCAGGACGTCACCCCGTGCGATGCCAAAGGCCGGGTCTGGGTGGTTGTCATAACGATCTACGGTCATCTCCCAGTAGTGCACGCCACGGGAGAAAGCGGAGTTGCCCATCACCACCCTGTCGTCGTAGCTGTTGCACGAAACTGTCAGGTTGTCGTTGGAGAAGATGATGTCCGGGTGGGCGGATGCGGGGTCGAAGGTGAACCAAGCGACTGGGGATAATTGCATACACTGTCATTTAGTATCTGTGAGGTGACTTATAACACCTGATGCAGTAATCACGAGCATGTTGGACAGACTTAACAAAGGTGACATGAGTCTAGAGGTTAGATGAGGTGAAGTTATACTTTAAAAATAACTTTAATAAGAGGAGTTATAATTATATGAAAGAAGATGATCATTCTCTATCACCATTATAATCATATGATTAATAATTCATATGATAAATTATTAAACTATAGTGGAAACTATTTAAATATCACACCTGAGACACGCACATAATAACTGGCATTTGTTTTCACCTGCTTGGAGCACCAGATCGGTGCTGTTTACTGAATCTAGATTCAGTTCCCAATCAGAAAGATGTAACATGTTGACTTTAAAATCTTTAATTCTTAGAAATTTCTTTATCATCATACAACAGTCAGTTCACACTAAATTTAAAAAAATAAAACATATTTCTCACTTATCCCCCAGTGGTATCTAGCCTTAGTTGTCCTGCTAGTTTTGGCTTTATTTGAAGGGGTTTCAAGATCTTTGTAGCCACCACTTGAAATTTTGTTTGTGCTGTTTAAAAATTTCAACAGCAGCAAGTCTTTTTAGAAATAACATTCAACTCACAAACCTCCTTGTACTTAATTTTCATTGTGCCTTTTTTCTACCGAATGTAAAAAAACAGAGTAAAATCTCTCCACAACAAGGTCTGCGGATCTGTTTTTAAAATTTCATATTTGTGTTTTAATGATGTGAGCACTACAGATGAATTTCTGTTCACATTCATTGTCTTGTGTTGGTGGCGGAGATCTCAAAACCTCAGCAAATAACATCAAAACCATCTGCATAAATGATATCTCTGAGATTAAGTTGAAAATTATGTTTAACAAATTTGAATTATTCATCCCTTTAACCATCTGCGCTGTTGCGTTATATTCAAGCAGGATAAATCAAATGCTAATAATTAAGTTGCTTGACTCAGGATTGGAAAATATATCATCATAACTACTCTATACAGAGAAATGTTGGAGTTTAACAGGCGGGTGTTTGTGCTTTACATGGGCTCCACTACACTTGCTTGTGCACAGCTTTCATTGATGTCACTATGTGCTGTAAAGTTTCATTACATAGCCTTATTTCCCAAAGGAAAGGCGTTTATTAGAAGCCTGTATTGAACGTTTAATATGTGCAGCCCACAGAACAGCAAACTGCCCGCCTGCTGGTTTTAGAGTGAAGACTGAAACAGGCAATGGCCAGGAGGAGATCAAAGTGGAAACAGTCAGCAATGAGAACCGTCCATACCTGTGCCTATAGTTTGCATATCGCATGGAGGGAGTCCAGCTGAAATATGAAATGAAGCGGGGAGGAGGAAGAGAAGGGAAAAGGGGAAAGAAAAGAGGGGAGCAGGAGAGCGGAGCAAAGCAGTGAAGCAGACAGTGTAGAGGTTTCGGGAGGGGTGGCGGAGAGGGTAAAAAAGCAGGTTTGATCAGGGAAGCTGGTTTTGCTCAGTGACCGAAAGATTACAGAGGAGGTCCCCAAAAACAAAACTGAAGAGACTCCTAGAAACAAACCAGGAGAGACTTGAAAAGAACAAGAGTGAAAACAAAGAGAAAGACTGTTCTGATCGAGAAATTCAGGCTCTTCTTTCTGACTTAATCAAAGCACAGTCCAGTCAGGCCGAAGGAGGTCAAATCTCTGCAAAACACTGAAAACGTCTGAGTGGTTAGATGGCTTTGTGCAGCCTCCAGCATGCTGAGTGCTCTCTCTGTCAGGTAGGGAGGCTGTCTGGGCCTTTCAGGTCCACTGATGGATGACAAGCTTCCCCGTCTATGCAGAGCAGCATTTAACTAATGGGAAAGCAAGCACGTGGGCGGATTATACATGAACCAGCCGCTACTGGATACACCTGGTTTAAAAGCTCAAAAACACCCTAAAACAGAATTTACATCCTGCTGCTTCTGTTGGGTTAAAACCTTGCTGACATTTTGGGGGCTTTTACTGTCAATCATTTTTGTGTTAGATAAAAGTTAAAATAGGTTGAGGAAATTTCATGACCCTCAGGTCCTTAAAACCACTTTGAAAACCATAATTACAAACTCAAAATGCAAGTTTTTTTTAAATCTGAATTTCTAAGAAGTTGACTTGTTAAAGATGCAAGGGTTTAGCTTGGCAGCAACAATTTGTTATTCTGAAGATCTTCTGGAGTTCAGTCAAGATTTGTTTGCTGCAAATGAACATGAACGTCGTTCCCAAAAGTACAAGGAAACTGAGGCGAGACTCTAGTCTGTGATCTCATCGAGTGACAATACTTTGCAGACTATACTCCTACTAGTGTTAGACCCGTAATAAAATACCTGCCAGCAGTTTGCTAGAACACAAAGTCATGATCAAATTATGTGGATTTGTTTGTTTTTTCATTAAGCTCCGCATCACAGCTATTATCACAGTAGTAGTTACTCGTCCTGGATTCATGTAAAACAGTCATGGTTCATCATTAACAACATAAAAAATCCAACATTTTATCAATGGAAATGTACTCCAGACTCTTTGAAAGTTTGATGAAGCAAAAAAAGTACATATTTTGGCAAAGTAATAACACCAAGGAGTAAGCATGGCTGTGTTTTCAATTCGATACCTGTGTAAACGGAAATGAAAAAATTATGTGTAAAATCCACCTGAGAAACACAAACACACAGTAGCAAACATGTGGCAGGTAGCTTGGAAAGCAAAAGTGCTGAAAAATGGGTGTCCAATTCAAATTTTATATGTGACAATTGAAAGAGTTGCCATTTTGTAAATAATAAAAATAGGAAATAATGAGTGACTAAGAGTGACAGTCAGTAAAGATACCGTATATACAGTATAGAGATGTGCTCTGGCCCTGAGCATCATCTCAGAGAAGTCAAATCAGTGCACATTTCTAAACAGCATCTAAATGTCACTTGTTTTTTGACTTTCTTTTAAATCTTGAAACTCAGTTATCTTAAATTTTGTGGTTTGTACAGTTTGTGTCGTTTACATATTGTCTTGTTTGTCTCTTTTATGTCCTCTTTTAGTCATGGCTGCAGAACAACTAGTACTTATAATCATCTTCATCCGGCCTTTATTTCCTTGTAATTAGCTCTGCCAGTACATAAACCAGCCTTCATTCCCACCTCATTTCCCTGCCAAACTGTCTCCTGTGCATACCACCTTAGCATCTAGTTGTTCTGCTTTTCTTGTCTCTTTTCTTTGTTTGCATGTTTGGACTTGATTACTTGTTACTTGCTGTAAAACCTGTTTAAACCAAGCCTTCTGAGTTGTGCATTTGACGCAATTTCTGAGCTTTTACACTTTTTCCTTTCCTTCTTAGAAGCACTTCTGTAAAGGTTTTGAAGAGTGATATATAAATAAAGTTTGTTAAATAACACATATATGTAAGTGGTTTGTGAGTCCAGTTTTACTGCCATCACAGACTAGAGCCTTGGCTCTTTCTGGATTCTAACTTTGTGGGCGTCAGAGGAACAAATGGATGGATTTTGTTTAAGGGTGTATTTTTTGTCTTAAAGATACACAGTTATAACTAGCAGGAGGAGGAGTAGGAGGAGGAGTTGGTGCTTGACGTACTCTCAGAAGTCTGCATGATGAGCGTCTTGCTGTACTGTCCCACTCCGCTGGCATTGAAGGCCTTCACTCTGGACTTGTATGTACTGTTGAAGTGGAGCCCGTCCACCGTGCAGATGGTCTCTATCCCCACGTACACTTCCTGTAAAGACACACAGTGCTTCCTGTGAAGATGCTCTGGCAGATACAGTGAGTGCGTAGTCATGACACCCAACAGACAGAAAGCCCTCTTTTTTTTTTTTTTAACCCAGCAGGCTCTGCATCTGAAAGGAAAGTCCCGTTTGGATTTGGCAGGGAGTGTAATAAGTGAGAGTGTGAGTTTGTACAACTGAGCGTGGGCGAGGCAGCCCACACGGGACTATAAATAGACATGGGGACACAACTCGCCAAGCTCAGCGTGGCACTGTGTTGGCGAGCCTCAATGAGTCAGAGAGTAGAACAGGAAGAGAAAAGTTCCTTTGCAATTTGGAAAATTGTTGTTTATCAAAGTTAAGCATCAGACGCAGGTATGACATAAAGTGATTTGAGTTGAAATTGAAGAGCTGCATAGACTCGGCTTTCTTTACATCAACTCTGATCTTATACTTGTTTTGTAAATGCAGGCTACCATCGAAAGACTCCTTGCTGTAACAGAGTTTGGCATCGAATGCCTTCCAATTAGCAGTTAGCGGATAGAGTTGGAGAATCTGTCGGCACATTAGATGTAAATGTTCACTTATGGAGCAGTCGTAATTAAGATAGAGGCTTTTACTTTCAGTCGATTACAGAACACACAATGAACTCAAAGGGGCGAGAGATTACGGCCAGCTGGCTTTAGCTACCAGGCTTCAGAGAGGAGACGTCACTGCCTACTTTTCCTAAATTAAAACACAGGATGCCTCAGCAAACAGCTGCTGCACCATTCACATTACACAGGGAGCGTTCATCTGATGCTCTGAGTGTTCGCAACTCTAATCCTGTTTCCCATCTATTCACAGTTTTATAAAGTGTAAAAGTCAATCAAATTTCACTGGTGAAGCCTCTGTGTCAAAAGTGTAGCCAGGGGGGTGATTTGTTATGCCTTTTTTTTTAAAGCATTTAGAAATCTGACAAAGAAAAAATATATTTATGCTAGCATGAAAGCTGAGCATTTTGAAACGATTTTTAAAGACAAAGCTGATGACAGATCACTGAAATTAGAGAAGACAAGATAAAGAAAACAGAGAAGGAGTGTAACTGAGACTGTAATTTTTGGTGGTGAGGGAGGTGCTACATATTGTGTTTTTAGCATGATGAAAAGGGGTGTGCGTGGGTGTGTGTGTGTATTTGAGCTCAGTTATTGCACTGTCAGGGTTTTATTTTTCTGTCCATAAGAGCTGATATATCAGGTTTTTAAAGTAAGGAGAATTAACTATAACATCATCAAAACATTATCAATTAAATCTTCAGAAACAACAAATATCAAACCACTTGGATTATGTGGTATTTCACATAATATAGAGGAATCTGATAGAAGTGTGCTTTGGCTGTGTTCATATCCTCAGTTTGGTCAAAGGATGAGATGAGGTTACAGTGACATTTAGCCTGTTTCCACTGTAAGAACTCTTCTTCTGGTTCCTCTGGAGAAAATGTAGGAACTCATACCTGCATTTTATCCAAAGGAACCAGAGATGAACTTTAGTTTCTCTGCTACAGTTCCCGGTGCAGAAAAGTCCCTGCTCTGAGGATAGTACTTCACAGTGGCCCAGGGGCAATACTAGGATGAAGGTAGGACATTGTTGGTGTCCTACTAACTGTAAAGGAGTTCTGACTGACATTAAAGAGGGTAGATAAATGGTCATTTTCTGTGTTACAAATTTGGCAGAAACTTTGTATACTGTTGCTTCCTGTACATGATAGCCTGTATCAGTTGTTCCTTCAGTAAGAAATGGGAATAATAGCTTTTTCTCTGTCCATTTACACTCATTACATGGACAAACGTACAGCATCTCAAAAACAAAGGAACAAAATGGATTCTGCAACTATGGAAAAAAAGAGTGTTGTCTCTTATCTTTTCTCTCTGTATTAGTAACCATTATTTCCTTCCGAGTAGTGAGTCTGTACAGTGTTTGCTCAAAGTGTTTGCCAGATTTAAAGAGTAAAACAACACTTTCTTCAGCAGGAAATCACTTGGCTGGGAGCAACATCTCAACAAAAATGATTGCTATGAGAGTCAACAGGTTTGTGGAGGACCTCTAGACTACAGGTTTAGAGGTCAGACAGATATCCTGTGCCATTGTAGTGAGTTTATTGTGCAGGAGGTATAAGTTGCTGTTATAACAAAGCAGGGGCCTCAATGTATGGAGAACCGGGGAGGGTCTATGGTGGATGGATTACATGGCAAACCTCTGGGAGGGTACGAACACCGCTTTGATCCCGGATCACACTTCCTGCAGGATCATCCCAGCTGACAGCTGCATTACCGACCCTTTCTCCTGATGGTATGTCATTCAATGCTCAGCTACAGTGCATCACATGACCTGCTCTCATATCACTCAAGTGCCGTGCTGTACGGCCGTCACACTTCGACTCGAGGGATTTCAGCGACAAAGCGTTGCTTTCACATTCGCCTGGCTGAGCTGGTGTCCTTGCTGGCACCAAATGAAGGAGTCTTTGTTGAGAAAAGACGGGGAGCAGTGCTCTGTAAAGGTGAATTATGGCTCTAACTGGTCTTGTTTTTCGCTTGTTGCTCTAAGAAAAGTTCCCAATTCAAGGATTTACGAGTAAAAGTCATGTCATCTATTAAAGTAAAGACAGATAAATCTCAACTTGTACCTGCAGAAGAAAACCTACCCTGAACGGCCCCCCATTCCCATCGTCCAGCTCCAGGATGTACCCTTCCACGGCGATGGTGGAGAGTGGCGGTTGTTTCCATGACAATGTGGCGCTGTTGTTCTGAGTGCAGCATTCCTCCAGCTGGAGCATGGGAGCAGCTGGGACTGAGGAGGGGAAACCAGGCCAAATTATAGCCCACTGAGATATGAAAAGACACCCATACGTGCACAAATAGGGATATGACTCTACAGCGCACGATGACCTGTTCAATATTTATCATTTATAAACTCCATTATGTATTTATGTATTCATGATGCATTCATCTGAATCATGAATTATCAACACACCAAACTTCTCTGACTTTTTAAGTATTTTATAGAATATTTTAGTAAACACCTACATTACGTCACTGATACCAAAACTACTACAATCAAACCCAGATTTCCATGCATACATCCAAAAAAGTTCCTGCATTCAAATCACCTCTGAATTAATCTCATGTTAACCAGGAAAGTAATGTTTTCTTTTAAAAGATAAAGAGGTAAATATTAGTGCAAAATGAAGTCACTATAAGCCAATGACTCTGTACTTTAAACACTCTTCAAATCTTCATCACTTTATCTGCCTCCCGTCTGACTGCAGAACATCTTGTTCACAGGCTGGTTGGGATTTACTGTCTCGCCTAGACACTTCCGCAAAGCAGATGGGTCTCGAACTTGCCTCCTCGAGTTTAAAAAAATAGTCTCCCTGCTGCCTGTCATCCCTTGTCTTCCCTCTACTCTAAAAATCCCTCAGGTGTCTATGCCTGTTGTCTCTCCTCCTTTACCTTTCATCTGGACAAAGTCCAGCTGGTGGATGGTCTGCAGGAGGGGTCCGCTGTCCAGAGTGAGGTCAAAGTCGCTGGTCATCCTCGGGGTGAGGGTTCCCTTCCCCCACTGGCTCTCTGTCATGTGAACCCTCCGGATCAAAGCATCAGAGATCTGAGAGCAGCAAGAGACAAAAAAAAATCTCTGTTACTCATCAGCAACAAATATACCAGAAAATCACAGATGTATCCAGATGTTTATATCATCAACTACATTTAGTCTCTCAATCAAACTTAAGTAATTCGGTACTAATTAAAGGGAAAATAGAAACTGTTTTCAATTAATACATTCTAATTAATTGCTATGGTAACTGTCAAAATCTATAAAAATTAAGTATCTAATCTAATTGGGTATAACTGGAGCCATTCATCCAAGAAAAACATTTAAGTTCCAAATAAAATACTTCTCTTGAGGAAACTTACAATGAAATTATTAGGTAATTATATAATTGTACTGTATTCCCCTTCAATGAATTTGCACTGTGCTAAAAATCTCATTCAAAAGTGTCTGTTTTACACAGCCAATACTTGAAGAACAAGAACAATCATGACATTGTGAACAATATTTCGTCATCATTGCCTCAAATACACCTCAGCTCTCCAGTCAGAACGACCATCACGAGAACACAAGCCTGACATCTGCTCGCCATCAAACTGTCAAACTTTACTCAAAGATGACAAATATGTTTGATTTTAACAAGCTGGAATAGCTCAGCGAGAGCTATGAAAACCTCTCCTGGCAACAAACAGAAATGTTCTGTACTTCATCTGTCACTTTGGTTTTGGTTGCATTTATGTTTAACATGGATGTAAAGGCCACTTTTTCTAACATGTATCGAGTCTGAGTCATATTTGCTCCCAGTAATGAACCATTTTTGAGGAGCAATTTGTCATTTTGAGTAAATTTCCTGCTTTGGGAAAATGTAACAGAACCTCTCGCTATGTAGGTTGGAACATAAGAAGGAAAATGTGTGACAATTACACCTTTAAAAGCAGAAAAATAGATTGTTAATGCTTTACGTTTTGTCACAATAGATTTTACAGCTTTACTTTCTGGCCATTCTCTATGAAAGATGGAAAATAAAACTATTATTATAATTATTTATTATATTATATCTTAACTTTATCTTTGATGTTTCAGATTTGATTTACTTTCCATTTTTACCGTAAAGTTCTTTTTATTTTGAAAAGTGCTTCATGAGTAAAGTTATTTCTTTAAGGGGCCATGAGCAAAAAATAGATGTAAACATTTTGCATCCTGCTCTACTTCTTTAGCTGTTATCTTAGAAACATGAGAAAAGGGAGGGAGCAGCAAAATGAACTTGTCTGTAATGTCTCTGACCTGGAGGAAACCACTGGGGTCGTTCTCCTTGATGACCTCCAGACAGTACTCCATCAGGCCCGTGGTCTGACGCAGCTTCACCGTACAGTGGGAGATCTGATCCCGAACAACCTGGAAAATGGAGGAAAAGAAGAAGGAATGAAGAGTGAAAAGAGGCAAAAAAAATGAAGAGGGGAGGAAGAAGAATAAGAAGTAGAGGAGGAAGCCAAGAGGGAATCGAGTTTTGCAAGTATAATACATTTACACAGCAACAACAAAGATAATCATATGTTAATCATCACCCTTTTCCTGTAATCACTCTGGAGTGGAATATGAATGAAATGCACAAAGATGGTTTAATAAAGTGCTGCAGAGTTTTAATAGGGAAGAGTAGAGGAGGAAAAGGGAAAGACTTGAGATGAAGAGAAATAATTAATTGAGAATAAATAAGAAGGGAGGGAGAAATGTTGGTGAATGAGAAGAGAGGAAGGAGCTCGTGACAACAAAACATGGCGATAGTGAAGAGGAGAGAAGAGGCAAAACGAAAGAGAAAGGAGAGGTCGAATGGAGGGACACACAGATTAAACGGAGCTGTTAATGGATGAAGAGAAGCTGAATGGGACGACCAGGAGGAATACCAATAATGAGATTAACACCGGGATTGTTAAAGTGATTGATTGAGTATTTTTTTCTCTCTCTTGAGACTCGGACAATGACTGAAGGAAGGAAAGAAGAGGAGGCTGAGTAGACATCGATCCTGTTATTGACGTTAACGGAAAGGAAAGTGACATTTTGTTTTCACACGCAGGACGTGTGTGTGTGAACAGTCGTCAGCATTACATCAGAGGTGAGACGTGCTCTGAAATATTTAGTTCCTGGTTTTTCTGAGCGACTACGAGAGTCCAAGAAAATGTAAAAGTTCATTTTCTGTAGGTGGTCATTTATTTTTTGGCTGACGCTTATCACAGGAAATGTTTTTGACATTCAAAAATCAGTCGGATACATAATGATCACCCAGTATTCATAATATCTTCTCCTAATATGATGTGAATACAGGAGAGCGTCCTCCCTTATTGCACGTACAATAAGATATTTGATTGATTTGATATTTTTCTCACAGCATTTTATGCTACCCGGGAGATTCCCTCTCTATCACTGATGTCCACAGAGCCTCCTCGCAACAGTGTGAAATAAACGGAGGTGCTGGACCGAGGGTTGCTAGGTAACAGTTACTTCACTGCTGCTGTCTGAGGGCCTCCAAGGCTGAATGGAGAGGAAAATCCTTTCTGCAGCCGCCCAAAGACCGACAGCATACATGAAGATGATTTACTGATGACTGCAGTCAGAGTGCATCAAGTATGCAAGTATAGTTCCTCTGACACATACAGACCAACTCAGTCTTAGACACTGTAATCATAAGTGATTGTTATCTAATTAACTGGCCTTTCACATGTATAATCAACCTGGTAAATATATATTTGAATATTATTTATTGCCCCTTTTCTAATCTATTGAATGATTTTGGGATTGTTCTCTGAATGGCATCAAATAGCAGTGGACAATATGGATAAAAAAGTGTTTATCACAGGATCCTGTATACACCAGCGGGATGTATCGTGATATAGAAAAATTTCTGGAAATTTAATTCAAGAAATCAGTTGTGTATAATAAGATGAGAGTGAAAAAAAATGCAGGTCTTTTAACCACCATATTAAAGGAAATAGCATCTGCATTAACAATGTCATCACAGGCAAAGCTAAAATTATAATTTACATGATACAGAGCTGGTACAATATGCATATCTGAAACATCCGTTCTATAAGAGAGAATCACAGAAAACATGAGCTTCATCAAAATGAATGATGTAACTAATCATGTTGCAAGATTTTTCAGTTAAAAGACATAGAAGTGACTAAGCTCTGCCAAGCAGGTGGCCTCAAAGGTACATTTGAGCGATACATGAACGATAACTCCTCAATTAGTGATTTCTTATAGTGGTGTTTTTATGGTAAATATTTCCTAATCTGTTTGGCAGCACTCAATGTCTAGCACTGTTGCCTCACAGCATGAAGGTCGTGGGTTTGATTCCTGGTGCCTTTCTTTGTGGAGTGTGCTTGTTCTCCCTTTGTTTATGTGCGTTTCCTCCCATCATCAAAAACATGTCTGTTAGGTTAATTTTCACTGACCCTGACCAAAGGGATCTGCATAGAACTGGAGCGGCTGCCCACTGCTCCTCATACTTAGGATGGGTTAAATGCATTTTAACTGTATGTGTGACAAATAAAGTACCTTTACTTCACCAATTATCTATATATTTTATAATGTTTGTCATCACTGGTTCATTTATTGTAGCTTTTATGTTTATAAATGGAAATTTGAACATCTACTGTAATGTTTGTATGACACAATCAAAAGGTCCAGAACTTCCACTAAAGGGCCTTGTTGTGATTTTTATGCCAACGAATGTTATAATCGTGTTATAATCACTTTTCTTTCTTGATATGTGTTAAAGGCACCACACCAAGTAAGTTTAATATGATAGCTTATGTTCCAGTTTAGTTTGTTTTGGCAGCTGGAAACTTTTAACTGACCTCGGGTATCTAACTACACAAAGACGCTTGAAAATGTGTTTTTTAGTTCTGAACCACTGGAGACCTCGTCGCCTCCACTGCTTCAGCTGTTTCCTCGTGAGCTCTTATCTACAGTGAACACCAGGGAGGGTACATTTAAGCAAAGATAAGTCAATCACGTTTAGCTAAAATTGCAGGGTCTGGAATCACATTTGTTTTGACCCACTACTGTATCTTCTGCCAAAATATCTGCGGTTTATGCATCCCCTCTGGGGCTGCGAAGATGATTGCTAAGCATTGGTACAACCACAGTTTTGAACTTAAATGAACCAAATAAAAAATGGCAACTTCCCCTCCAATGTTCAGACCAAAGAAAAACAAATTGCAAGTCTGACTTCACTTTAAGAGGATTAAATATTAAATGCAAACAACATTTTCGACTCAATAAATATTTTAGAGCTGAAGAGACGCAGCTAATCATATTCTAATTATTCCCCTCTTTTAGTGCTGTAATCAATCAGTCAGAGGACCGTATTTAACCTCTCTTCCCCAACAGTGAGAGGAGATTTCACTCCAGCTCTGATGATGATTCAGTCTATATGTCTCTGGCTCAGGGCCAAACAGTCCCTGCTGTGTCAACCCTGGAACATCCACACCCCTGCAGTGGCCTGGCAGGGCTCCAGGAAGAATTTCTCACTGCTGTCGCTGGCTGTTTAACAATCAGATGAGCTCTGTCGCTCCTTCGCACGCAGCTGGAATCACAATCTCTTAATTCACAGAGTACAATGCATTTGGAGGACTCTCACTTAATGGTAAAGATGCAAAGAAATGACAACAACTTTTCATCAAATCTCTCCCTTCCTTTTCCTTTCTTCCTCTCGCTGCTGCTTACTGAGCAGCTTCTCACAGCATTCCAGTCATCTTTCCTGAAATCTGCTTTAAATCAGCTTCGAAATAAGATAAAAAGGCAGCCACCGGCAATACAGCTCTGCCGGATGATCGCTGGATAATGGGTGAAGGGAAGATTCATTCATCTGAATTTAACAGAGAGGGACCGGAATGTGGCGTCGAGGTGGAGGCGGTAGAGGAGGAAATTTAGCATCTTGAGAAGAGATGGATTAAGACAGAAAAGAAAATAGAGTAAGGAAGAAATAAAGAGAGAGAGAGAGAGAGAGAGGAGTGAGTGACGTAAACAAAGTGCAGGACAGCGGTAGAGGGCAGAGCTGGCTGTGTAAGTGGGCCACAGTTTCTGCAGCGGCAGAGATGAACCGAGCTCACGTGGGAAACAAACTCCGTCCTCTCAGTCATATGTGGCTGTCATGGTGATCAGGCACGTTGGACTTGTCACACAGAGTCACAGCTGCTCAACAGCGCCACTTAAACAATCCCAAACAGAGAGAAGACAGAAATAATAGAAACTGGAGCTCAAAGTGCTGAAACATGCAGTAATATTTCCCTTTACGGTCATCGTCTTAGTTTGGCACAGCAGATTTTTTATGAATTTCATCATGCAGGTACTCAGATAAGACATTTATTCCCTTGCAGTGGGACACAGAATCATTAAAACACAACGCTCACTTTGGATTAACAACTTCAATAACCCGACAGCACAACTTTAAATTACAGACTTGATTCACGAGAGCTGCACAAACGTAAATATTCTCTCGATAAGCTCTGACTACAACCAAAGTACAACATCAAACAAGGCCGGATATTTACGAGGGCAAATATTATCCTGTATTTCATCAACCATGTGAGTGTGCAGGACCTGCTGCCTCGCTGTGAAATATATTATCTCCATCAATCTGTTTCTGCTGTAATTATTAGGCCACTGCAGCACTTTTGGCCTTGCAAGATACTGTGGCTGCAGTTTTCTTACATGTCCCTTTACAGCAGCAGCGTACAGGCTGGCGTACAGACAGAATAGTAAGGACCTTCAGAAAGTGCATGAAGATGATTTAATGATATAATACAGAGGGGAGACAATACAATACAGAGGGAAGTGGAATATAAAGAGAACGTATGGAGAGAGAGAGCAGGGAAAGAGATGCAATAGGTTGAGGATAGTGAAAGATGTTGGGGAGCAAAAGGAAAAGAAGAAAAGGGGGTTAAGAAGAGAAAAAGGACAAGAGGGATTGTGGAAGGAAACATTAAATTAAACAGTTAAGAGAAAAAAAGGAAGATGAATAATGGGATTAGAAACGCCTTCTGCTCCGTCTTGTATGTATGACGGTTAAAGAAAGTGACGAGTGCTACTTCTACTGACACTCAGCTGTCAGCGCAGATCAAGGCGCTGCCTGCTTGTTATTAATGTATCTCTTAGTCAGACCGTCGCGAGAAAAATGCAGAGAAGCTTTACTTGCTTCATGCAAACATGACAAGAAATCCAACAGAGCGAAGAGCCAGAATGACAGATATAAGAATACAAATAAGGACTATTTTCATTATTGACATATCTTCTAGTTGTTTTTTCAATTAATAGATTTATGGTTTTGTCTATAAAATGTCAGAAAATCGTGAAAGGATGATCATAATTTACCAGAGGTCAAAGTAACACCTTTTAAAATGCTTGTTTATCGAAACAGTCAAAAACCCAAAGACACTTAAATGAAGCAATTCTTCATATTTGAGAAGCTGGAACCAGTATAGTAACCAGTATATATTCAAACCACTATATTGTTTTTGATTAATCTTCCATCAATCTACAGCTGCAACTAATGATTACTTTCATTCTCGATTAATCGATTAGTTGTTTGGTCTATGAAATGTCAGTAAAAGGCAAAAAGTTGTTGATCACAGTTTCCCAAAGCCCAAGATGCAGCCTAAAATGTTGTTTTGTCCCAACCAACAACCACAACCCAAAGATACCCAGTTTATATCATAGAAGACTAAAGAAACTAGAAAACAAATCATATTTAAGAAGCTGGAACCAGAGAATTTCTGCATTTTTTTCTTAAAAAAATGACTGAAAACGATTATTCAATTATCAAAATAGTTGGCGATTAATTTTCTGTCGATCTACTACTCATTGCTCAAATATACTGTGAAATAATACGCCGATATCGGATTCAACAGCAGTCTAAATATTTAATGTTCACCCAGTCAAACCCGCTGATAAACAGTCCCTGCTGCAGATCTCGCACTGTGAGCAAACGAATCATTCGATATTTGCCTGCGGAGTTCTTTATATTTCCTGAGTTCATCTATGAGCCACTGTATAATCTAAACTCTTCCTTATGTTTGAGTGCTTGAGGACTCTGGGGGAGCAGGGATCCCCTGGAGCAAAGGCAGTTGAGGAGGACGCAACATGGAGGACAACCACACAGACGGCGAACCACTACAGTGGAAGTAAAAATAGCCTCTGTGTGAATGTAGTCATTAAACGACCCGGGCCGGGCGTCCAGGGGACGAAGCATCCGGTGGTAAACTTTGCAGCAAGTGTAAGACTTAGTTTCAGATTCACTTTGTTTCGCTCTAATCAGCCCTCAGAAGAATCTCTCATCAGTTCAGTGTTCAGAGCTCTGATCTCGCAGATGAAATGCAGTGAAAGGGACTGACAGCAGAGGCAGCGCACCTCAGTTTGATCATCATTAATACGTTCTCTACATAACATTGAAGGACCATACTGGTGTTTTCTTATCCTGCCATCAAAAATAAGTTTGTAGAGATCTGAAACATGTTTGAGAAAGGTAAATTTAATTTTTTTGCTCTGCCAAAGAGAGTCTTTAAAACATCAGGGACCGGGAAATAGTGCTGCAACTAACGATTACTTTTATTATCGATCTGTTGATTTTCTCAATTAATCAATTAGGTGTTTAGTTTACCAAATGCCATAAAATAGTGAAAAAAGCCAAAAACAATATCCACAAAAGTCTTCTTTTGTCCTGAACAGCACTACATGACCCAAATATATTCAGTTTAGTCATAGAAACCAGAAAATATTCACATTTAAGAAGCTGCAAAAGAGAAATTTTTCTTAAAAACTGACTCAAAATGATTAATCAATTAACAAAATACAACTAACCAATTAATTGACTAATCATGGCAGCTCTAGAGGGAGGTGCTATCAGTCACTTCAGTCTGCTGTAGAACGGCAACTTTTTAAAGCAAGAAATGTCAAAATTCAATGTCCATGTCTGCTAACTCTTTGCCTTACATGTTTGATTTTTTAACAGAATCCAAAACAGCCCAAAAACCACAGTCCCTGCTCTTCATGACAAAAAGGACTTGACTTAAAAGAAGCCTACAAAATGTTCACTGTGATGGATTATGTATTAAACAAGTCTTTGTAAGTTGGTTTTCAGATCCTACTGACATAAAGTGAGAAGAATGGCTGTTAAATAAGTTAAGGGCCTAAAAGATGATCCTTTAAGCTATGAACAGGGCTGTAGCTGCAATGAGGACACTGGAGTCTGGTCCTAAGTGATGTATTTGGGGAAATTGGGCTTTTTAATGACCCAAAGAGGAGTTTACATTCACATGGTGGGTTTTGAAGGCTGATTCTGACGTCTTTCAGACTGAATAGATTTTAAAGTTTCAACCAAAGCATATAAAGTTAAATCAAAATTAACTCAAAAACAGAAGCATTTACTGTAGAAAGATCTGGAGACTCTACGCCACTCAAGTTACTCTACTAACTTTGTCCTTTCTGATGAAGAGTTATGGCAGTATGCTGAACTAATGAACTACATACTGCATATAACTTTTCTTTTTCCCATATGTTTGTCTGTTTTTCTTAATGCTTTGTGTTTGTTTTACTTTTTGTGTGTTTTTCACAGGGTTGAGTGACGCCTCGATACAACCGGACCACAGTATTTGTAAAATCTTGGCTTAAGCTCTGACTATAAAGTAGCAAACACCACTTTAATATCTGAATGTTTGAGTGAGTTGATGCTTATGTAACAGCTCAGTGTGACACTTTGCCGTCTTTCTGAAATCTAAACAAAAACATGGGTCAGTCCTCCAAATGTGCTGGGAAAAAAAAATAACCTGACTCATGTTGTATGAAGGACTACTTCTCGCCTCCACATCTTCAAACAACAAGCTCAACATGTCCTCTTGGTCACCATGGTGACCGGGCTTTGGCGTCAGCTGACAGGACTAGAGGAGAGCAGCATGAAGCTCTGTCGGAGAGACGCAAATTCAGCTGCAGCAGCTAAACAGGCTTTAATTGATTTGATGTTTTCTATGCCTTTTATTGTTTCTCTGCACAAAATGCAACTGCATCAGCAGGATTATTTGGGGCATTTAGTTATTTTTCTTAATTAGACACGTATAAAATGCATATCTGGCATTTTGTTTTAAGCAACAATCTGCTTTTCATATGCAAATAAATCCTATCTGTGATGCTACATCTGGAAAAATCCACAAAGGACTACATTATCATCAGAAGTGCACTGAGAGAGAAATGTGTCTCATTCAATTACGGCTGCAGGATGACCTACGCCACTGAGCCACATGCTAATGAAGCAGAAAGCATCCCATTGACTGCCCATGTCAGAGGGGCTCCAATTACTGGAGATGCACTCCAGAAAATAGGCAAAGTCTCTGGTGACCCCTTTCCTCCCCCCTTTTCCTCTGCCTCATACCTAAAGTGAGCTACGCTGCCCTCCAGGAGCAAATCAAAAATAAAGAACATGTGAAACAGAGAGACGTTTCTTGCATCACCGACTCCATGGGAAACTCCCATGATGGAAGTTGTGTCCCTGAGTGAGTGAGAAGCACAGATTCACATGAAAGATCTACACTGGCAACACAAAAAAGAATCAGATCTATCATGGGGAAATGTGTCTTTCTCACATTAAGATTCAGTGAACAACACATCGAGGCGCCGACCTGTTGGCTGACAGACGGGATCAGATGTGCCAGAGAAACATTAAAATTCCTCCGTCTTGGAGGTGTGAATGCGTCCAATGTGTCCATCACCACCTAATAACCGTCCATCATAAACAGAACAGAATTTGCATTTTAAAGGACCAGTGTGTAAGATTTAGTGGCATACAGCGGTGAGATTGCAGATTGCAAGAAACCGAATACCCGTCCCCTTCCAAGTGTGTAGGAGAACCTGTGGTGGCCACGAAACTTGCAAAAACACAAAAGGTCTTCTCTAGAGCCAGTGTTTGGTTTGTCCGTTTTGGGCTACTGTAGAAACATGGCGGTGCAACATGGTGGGCTCCGTGGAAGAGGACCTGCTCCCTCTATAGATACAAAGGGCTCATTCTAAGGTTATGGAAACACAACAATGCTTATTTTCATGAGATTATACACTAATTAAAACATCCTTTCTGCCAAGTCTATTCTGCTAGATGCCACTAAAAACTGGTTATTTTGCAGAGGGAAGGAGGATGGATTTAGCCAGATGTTATTTTCTCAAAGGAAATTTAGGAAGCAGAGGCCAAATGAAAACATTAAAAACAACATAACAATAGTTTGATAAAGTTCTGTCTTTGGCTCTGAATATTTGGATGACTTGCTAATCTTTTGAGCTCATCTCTCTAGACGGTTAACACTAGTTAGCTGTTCTTGCCTGGTGATTTTATGTCTTGTTAAGCCCAAAAAGAAAGGTAAATTATAAATTAAATAAAATAACTGACATTCAATGTTTTACATCTTCAACTGTATTTATGGATGTTTCTGTTTTATTATTTAATATCTACTGGAGGATAGTCTGTAACAATGATATTCCATCTTATTAGCTATGTTAGCTTATGTTTAGCTAACAGGTGGTAAACCTACAGCAGCTATTTAACTCTCATTGCCTGCAGGTGGCGTCAAACTTAATCAACTATTCAAGTCTTTTCCTCCAGGTAGCAAAGTTGCGCAGGTGAAGAACTGGTCTGACAATCTGCAGTTTGCTAAACGTGAATGAAATGAGTTTTTTGTTTTGTGAGTGACATATAAAAATTCAGATATGGGAGAAGAAAAGGTAAGTGTGTGTATGTATCTGTGAGTGTGTGAGCGTATTGAGTGTGCTCACATGTTGCCATGGACAGACTGTGTTTCTCAAACCACCTACGTACATGTGTGAAACCTTGATTCTGCAGACCATCCAGGCGTGAAATTGGATGCTGTACAGCACAAATGTATCTCTCCCTCCTCCTCCTCCTCCTCCTTTCGACTCCATCTCTCATGTTATGTCCCCCTCGTTCAATGTGTTGCAAATGTCTTAAAGAAAAATGTCACTTTATGCACCTGAAATCATTGGACTTGAGCTTCATTTGTCATTCATCTTCACTAAATCTTTACTGTCACCTATACACAGCAACAAAAAAAAAAGTGCTTCTTTGTAGGTTGTCTAATTTTACATTTTGAGGTAGTTGGAAGTGAATAAATCTTCCAAACTACTTTAAAAAGCCTTTGGGAACAAATACAAAGCTAATATCACTTTTGCATATTCAGCCCATTTAGCTACAGATAACACATTTGACATTACAGCCAACTATTTTAAAGTGTATCATTAATATTAAGATGGATTTCTTTCCTTCAAGGCAGCAGTTGCTTTCAGTTCATGTCAGTAATGTCAGAACAAAAGTGATTTTCATACCCATGAGGAAGCCAGCAGATTCCACTGTTTCCACTATAAGCTCAAAATTAACTTACAGACATTTTAAACATGGCCTGAAATCGGTACTTTGTCACGATTTCTTGCTTCTTGTTTGGAAAACTCTCCTTGTTGTTGATGTAGCGCTCCAATCTAAAATTTCAGATTCATCACCCAAATATCTGCTAATGCAAAAACAGCTAATTTAATATTATCCTTTTGCTTATTTGTTTGCCTTTTTGCTTTGATTTTCTGATAACACCACCAAGGAGCGTTTTGAAATCAGTCCTAGCTCCATCTGACACATTCAGATTTAGTGTTTTCACAGCGTAAGTGTACCGAGGCATGCCTGGTCATGTGGCTGCTCGCTCACCTTCAGCTTGTGTTCGTGCTCTTTGTTTACTCGAGACAGCAGCTGAGCTTTGCGCCGGTTCAGAGCGTCGATGAGGGCGTCGCACTGCGCCACCAGGCAGGCCTCGAACTCCACTCCGTTCTCCTGCAGGACAAACGCACAGAGGTGGGAAAATCACAACACTGGCGAAGAGGAAAGAAGGGCTTCAAATAATGATTATTTTCTAGATGAATTAAATGTCTGGTCTATTAAATTTGACACAAGGTGGTGCCATCAAATGTTTCAGTCCAAAAACCAAATAAATTTAGTATATCATGTGAATAGTACATTTTTCAAGCATTTTTGCTTGAGAAATTACTTGAATGATTAATTCACATTAACAAAATAATTGCTGATTCTGGTTGATTGTTGCAGCTCTAGGGTGAAGTCATTCAAAGACAAACAGACAGAAAATATACAGACTTTCAACTGACTCTGACTAGAAAATATACACCAGTTTAATAGCAGGATTAACACTAAAATGAATACAGATTATAAGATCTATATGCTTCAATTAAGAATTTGAGTGTAATGAGGGAGCAATAGTTTGTTTGACTCCAATCCATCTACAAAAATGCTCCCTAAAAAGCATTTAAATTGTCATTTCTCCTCCAGTTGTTTGCCTCAGATGTGGGTGGATACAATGATCCTGCAGCTCTGAGGGTCTCTGGAGTGTCAACTAATCAACTAGGGCATCTAATCCCACCTTCCTCCTCTAATCACCCTCTTCAGCTGACCAAAGCTTTGTCTCCACACGCAGCAGAAGACGGCTGTGAGCATCTACACCTACTCCTGATCAATATAATGTACTTAAGTACACGTGAAGCCACTGACTGTGACAGAAGGAACATTTCCACTAAAGTCAATATAATGGCTCACACAGATAAAACTTTTCTCCAGATTGAAACCAGCAGTAGAAAATGGTCTGCTGTTACTATGGCGATGCTGTTTCAATTTAACTGCCTTTATTTATTCTTTACATCCTGACAGTCTGTGACTAAAGCACTGTCAACACATGAAACAATTTTCATCATAAATATATTCTCAAGATGCCATTTTAGAGTTTATTAAGCTACACATGAAAGCGTCCATTATTTAAACATTCTAGTTTCATGTTTGATGTGTTGAAAATTACAGCAAAGAGGCTTTGATCCAGAGTTGAGGGTTAAGTCAGAATTGAACATACAGTAGCTCTACTTTAAGTCTCGCTGTAAAGGCTCCTTTACACTGTGTGATTTATGGATGACAGTTGACTTGAACTGTGAGAGAAAAGTGGTTAAAATCTTTCATCAATCCAAACCTGTGCTGCTAAGGTCACACTGAGAGACACAAAAATCTACCAATTTTAGAAACTTAAGACCAAATTCTCATAATGCGGCTGCTGCTAAGATCCACATCTACAAATCAACCAACCAGAGTACGACATGAAATGACACTTTAGGGAGAAAGCATAAAATATGTCTCCTTAACACGTCCATAGCTTACAAAAAACAAAATGACTGAGGTGAAACAAAAAAAGAAGTTTGTGAATTTGCTGCATTTTCAAACCATGACTTGTCTCTGCTTTTGTATAATTTTGACATCATTTACATCGTAGCACTACGATTCATCACACATTCAGCGTACAATCTGACAGCCTCGAATTTATATTGTACAGTTTGACAGATTGTGACCAAGATTTTATTAAAGGCGTCCAGCACAATGTGACATACAATGCAATAAACATACACCATCATTGTTGTCGCACAGTCTAAACACACCCTAAGTAAGCTTTAAAGCAGGGATTATAAAATGCTAACAGTGACACTTAATACAATAAGCCTGTTTGTGTCTGTTGATCACATGCTGTGACGGACAGTCTGGGATAACAGAAAGCCAAAACACATCACTGATATATTACTAATAGGATTCAAGTATTTTATACATAGATAGATATTTATGTCCCCAAAAGGAAATTTGTTTCCACAGTGCATTTTGCATTGTACATGCCTCGAGAACATACATAAATACATACAAAATCACATCTACATTCAACAACAAGAACACATATACATAAAACATTCATTACATACAAGCAGACAAATAGACTAACACATACTGTAGCTCGTCTTGTGATTAGTGGGCAGAGGAATTTAAAACAGCTATAGTACAGCGGACAAAATATCTGCTAAAACATGTCTTTTTCCATGTAAGTGTCCTATATCTGTGACTGGATGCACATATCTGGATGCTGTTGGGAAAAGCATCAGTTGTCTGCACGTTTATGTGTGTTATAGTACCTGGATGTGCTGCACCGTGTTTCTCAGCTGGACCAGGAACTCCTTGGCCTCAGTGGCTCGGTCTGACAGGCCATTGAGAGCCTGAGACAGCTGCCCCTGTGGAGATCAGAGATATATAGAGAGAGAAGACATCAGAGATAAAGCAGCAGCACTGCTGATAATGTGTTGTTTTCACTCAATTCAACCTTTGTCTAGTACAGGTGTACAGTTTTACAGACTGACCCAACACTTTTCCAACATTTTCAAGATTCCAACACAGTTTCTCTTGGAGGTGGACAAAATAGTGGTGCCATTATACTTTACATATACCATATTCTGTGGGTCAGAGGTAGAACAAGTTATTTGATCCCTGGCTCTGCCAGTCCGCATATCAAAGCGTCCTTGGGTAAGATAGTGAACCCCAAATTCCTCCCAAAGGCTGTGTCATGAGTGAAAGTATGTGAATGAGTGAATGATGGCATGTAAAGAGCTTTGAGTGACTATAAAGGTGCTATATACATAAATGCAGTCCATTTACATGAAAAGGGAATCGAAGCTTTTCCATGTATGTTCATTTGTTTCCAAGCGTATATCTCAACAATTCATAAACTCATCTTGCACTAGGGGCGTATATTTAACTCCTCTAATCACATAAGACTGCAGGTCTACTCCACTGATTAACACTGGCAGGAGTAACATGAGGTGTATATTTGGTGTCAGTGTGCAATAGGAGCACCAACATCACCAGGTTTGATGCTTAATCAGATCCCTTCTTTATAGTACATGGAGGGGATGGAGACTTATGTCAGTTTATAGTTTTTAACTCCCACGTCACGTTGCTCTTGACATTAAATTCCACCCCAACATCCTGTTTCATACAGAAACATGTCAGTTGATGGTACATGAAGTACAATCCAAAAACAACTTCATGAGACCTTTAACATCGACAGGAAAGTCACATGGAGGCAGCCCAGCATGAAATTGTTTTAGATGCAGATTCCCAGGCCGGTTTAATTAGCTGCCATCCTGCATTTGAAAATATCCAAACTGAAATAACTCTAAAATTCACAGTGGTCAATTTTAAAACAAGGCTGCTTTTCACAGCTGCTGAGAAGCTGATATTTTGAAGTTTTCACCCTTGAGACAAAGTCTTATTCTGAGCCTTATTCTCACACGAAACTGACATTTCCAACTAAAACTAAGTTGATTAATGAACAATAAAGCCTAAACTGTTGCATGGGTTTATTGTGAGTTTAAAGCCCCTGGGCATGAAGAGTTGAATGCTCCGCATGTGACGGGAAATGCCACCGCTTTGGATGTGCACGGTGACACTAAAATTCTCTTGTTTGGATAGTTGGAAGAATAGAAAAAAAACGTGGCGCTCCTGTATGTGAGGCGCGGTTGTGTGAACAAGGAGGTGACGCAGTGAGAGGACGCGGCCTGACCCTGTGGGAACCTCGTTCGGATGAGTGAGCAGGACAACCGCCAAGTTGTAGAGCTTATTGTCTCCTGGGAGGAAAAGAGGGTATTGGGCGTTATCGAACTAAAGAAAGAAAAATCACTTCAGCTCCGGAAGAGAGCAATAAAACCTGCAACTAGCTGATACAGTGAAAAACTCAGTGGAAACAACCCATTACACACATTCCCCCCTTTGTGTCAACCCAGCTACTGGCATCTGACGTTAGCCAGTCAAATGGGAATCTGTCTGCGGGGGCCGGCAGCTGACCTTTGACCTCAGCGTTTGGGAAACCATGACAGCTGCGGCTAACATGAGTCTACTATACCGAGGGACAGTCCGAGCTGGTAACAGCTGAGCAAAGCCTGAAATGTAAACTTTCCAGGATTGTCAAGGACTTCAAGAAACTTCCTCTCTGTTAACTGGGGACTCGTATTTCAACGTCTCAAGAGAACTACGTGAACGAGGAGATGAGACGTATGTTTCCTCCCATCTTAGTCAGCAGGACATCTCACAACCGTCTGAATAGATTTACATTAAATTTGGGGGACAGATATGCATTCAAGCATCACATTTAATGAGGAATGAGGACTGTAATAATTTGAAATAGTCAAGTTTTATCTTTCTCATGTCTCTCAGATCCTATTTTGTTGTGTTATGTGTGATTGTTGTAAATTAATGATGTGTATTTTTATTTTATGTAACTACAAGACACCTATTTTACTCTGCCATTTTCGCCTGTTCTCTCTTATAAAAGAGATCATGTCTGTTTGTTAAATGTGAAGATACAACGAGACAGTTAGCTTAGCTTAGCATAAAGTCTGAAAACTAGGGGACACAACTGGCCTGGCTCTGTCCAAATGTAAAAAATAAATAAATCAATAAATAAAAATGATGAAGTTGAATTCAAATCCAAAATAGTAAAAACATAAGTACACAGTACATATGCACTTTGCCTCCTGATCTATCTCTGAGGTGGGACTCTGAAATCAATGAGCTCCATTTCACCTGGATCACTGAGCAGCCACCATCGTTTTAAGGTCCTGCCAATCACACTCAGACCATCCACGACGTTCACTAAGACTCAGGTGGTTTCATTAAAGATCAGCTGGGTCACTCACACCTGCCCTTTCAAGCTGTGTTTGTTTTCTCTCTCAGTTTTCTCATTTTCCTCTCTCTATTCTCATCTTATTCTCCTTCTCTGTCCTGCTGCGATACAGTGACGGACGTTGAGGGAGCTCCAGCCTCGCCTCGCTGCAGTTAACAGTCAGCGTGCGTTCAGTGACAGAGCAGATGAAATGAAAAGCACTTGATTGTCTGGAGGCGTTTTTCCGCAGCGTCTGTTCAAGAGCCTGCAGAGCTCAGTCCTCAAAACCAGGTCAGAACGTGCCATGAAAGTAGAGGCTGTTTTATTTCTACACAGCTCACAGCAACTTCCTGTGTCGTAAAGGCACAGTGTCAAGGCCGGCGGGTCAGTCAGCATTTGGAAAGACAGACTTCGGCGACAAATGGGTTGAAGAGCAGGATGGAACTGAGACCAAAGCTTCACAGTTTGAGATTGTGAAATTAAATTGACTGTTTGCCATGATCAGCTCCCTTACTGTTGCTGCACCTGTCGAGCTTACAGTTCTTGCAGGGCACAAGATAAAAGTGGCACATTCACCAATTAAAGTCCTTGGTAGTTTCTAGAACAACGGGTCTTCACTTTCACACAGAAACAAAAGCAGGCGTCTCATTACTAGCCGACGACCATAGATTCTGTCAGCAGAAATTATAATATATAGGCTAAAGCTACATGTTCAAGACAAAAAGTGAGCATCATCTTCAGTTGACATGTAAATAAAGAGCAGTATTGTTCTTATCGTACTGGAAAAGAGCCAGTTAACCTGTTCATTTTAACACAGAGGTTAGATTTATGTGCTATTTCTCAGACTTTCAAGCAGTGTGTTTTACGTTTACAAGAAAAGGTTTTAAGGGTGATAACTAGCCGAGGTGTTTGGGAAACATTCGTTATGCTAGCTTAAGCAACATTTGCCTGGAGTGTAAATCAAACCAGATAAATTGCTTAGCTGCTATCATTACTCCAAATTCTGATATTGTAGCATTATGGCTCCAACATAGTGGACACTGCAGCTCTGAAAAGAAGATAACTAACCTGTAATCCCATAAAAATAATGGAACTAACTAATGATATGCTTAATATGAAGCTTCAGCTTCATATTCAACATTATTGTCTTTTCAGTGCCAAAGTCCCACTTTTTGTTACTATACTTCCTCCACAGCTTAACGGTGACTGTCCGAGGAAACACAAAGAGGGAATATAATGGTAAAAAAGACTGTAAATGTGGCAGATATCCACTTGATATGGCCAACTCAGACTGCTGAAGCCTCATATAAGCTCCAGATGAACTTTTAAATGCATTTTTTGCACAAAATGACACACTGTGGATTTTGTCCCCTATCATTTATATTGAAAGCACTTTTGAAGGGCATCTTTTAATAGCCGGTTTGAACCAGAGGAATGATTACAGTGAGGAAAAACCTGTTTCAATGTTCATGTGGACACCTGACTGTTTTGGTTTTAAGACATACTTGAAAAACAGTGAGCCTGTCCTTTAAGAGATGGTTAATTTATGGTCAACATGATGAGATTTCCATCATTTCCTGGATGATAGATGAGAGCTATTAATGATAACTTATCGTGCATGATATTTACATCTCATCATACTTAGATTTGCATTTTCATTTCTTGCCATGGGGATAGATTTCACTGCCATAGCATGATTCATGTTCTCCTAATTCTAGCTCTTGCTGTAACACATGCATATTGGATCCTCAGAGAGCCTATTTCAGCTCCACAATTCTCTTTACATCAATGCAATATGACTTCAAGTTGGCCCCAGGGATAAAATCTTCTTCAGGAACAGTTGAAATAAAAGCATCATGCAACACCAGGGCAGAGAAGAGGATGCAGGAATGTTTAGAATGAGCTCTGATTGCAGTTTCACGCAATGTTTGGTGGTTGTGGTTGTTGGGGAGGGGGGGACTTAGGGTGTCCCTGCTATTTGGGAGCACTAATCATCTCAGTAATTAAGCTGAGTGGGAACACGTGCATGGCATGAATAATTCACCAACAGCTCCAGGGCCCATTCTGTGTGTTTCATTTTCTCTCCGCGGCTGACTGAACTAGCCAATCTGTCACGGGGAAAGCGAGGATGTCAGAGAGGCGTCAGAGCCAATTTGGATTAAACCCTCCACCAGGAAGTGGGAAGAGCAAGGACAGGAGGATGTAGGTGTAATGTCACCGCTAAGCTCTTAAAACGGAGGAAAAGTTCTCCGCTTTGAGCTAATTAAAAAACACATACATCCACAAAATGTTTCACGGCAAAGATAGCATTTGAGTTCCCCTAACCTACTTTCAAAAAGCTGCGTTACCTCTCAGAGAAATTTTAAAAGTTGTGCTCAGTGCTTCGGGTTTCTCGTTCTTTACACACTCTCTTTAGGCTAATTTAATCCTGCGTGTAATACACAGTCATTCGGTTACACACTGTAAACAGACGTAAGCTGAGTGTCAGGTCAACATCTGGTTAATGAAAACAGTAAACCAAAAGAAAAACACACTTCCACTAAATCCCTGAAGTAGAAGAAACTGCAAATTAATGTAATTTTTTCATTGCTTGATTACTGATTGTGTTCCCACCCCCTGCAGTATCAGTAACCAGAGACTCTAACATGAAACGTTGCGGTTGTTTACATGCACTGCCGCGGCCCTAAGAGAATACAGTTTGAAATATTAAGCAGGCGACTTCAAGATATTTACTGTCTTGGGAACCTTGCTGTTGTTAAAAATTAAGCTCTTACATCTTCCAAACACACTGTAAGAGTTAAGATTCGGCCAGATTGTGTTTAACAAGATCCCATATGAAACCATCTTCCACAAGCAGAACTTAAGTGGCTGGTACATAATTCATCTCTTATATCTGCCGTCATCAATAATGCACAAGAAGTCATTAACTATCCATACAGAAAAAAAAGGCAAATGAAACTCCGATAATAATAATGAGGGCTTTGAAAAAAAAAGAAAAGAGAAATGAATAGTTTCTTCATCGCAGAAACAGAGTCCTTATTTGACGGACACCTGGGACAGCACAGCAGGAAATGGGGCAGAAGTGATCTATTCTTGTCAGTGCTGCATTTATCTGGCGAGGGCGACGTATCCCGCAGATGATCAAGTCGCCTACCTGCTGATCTAGTTTGAAAATGTCACAGCGATGACACCTTGCCTGAGAGTGACCAAGATATGAGTCTTGATAACACCATTGTAAGAGGAAGAGGAAGGTATGTTTTCATACGTCAGATGCTTTGATACTTTTTTCTTTCAGTAGATCACATCTTGATTTTTAATTGAGCATTATCTACTCCGTTCAAAGACAAGGAAGGTACCGTTTCTGTTGTTCTTTGGAAATAGAAATCCCCCCCATCCTCCACTCGAAAACATGTTTTTCGTCTTCAGTTACTTCAGTTGGATGTTTGAGCGTCACTATGCAGATTGATGTATGTGCAGAGTTTGACACTAGAAAAGCCGTTTTCACGTTCATCTACTGAAGGAGGAAAGTGTCTCTGTGCTTAAATCTGAGTTTAAGGTGTGTACCTGCGAGCACTATTTGTGACATCACAACTAATTTGGAGGCCAGTTGTTTTTCTGTATGAAAGTTACACAGGTGTGATGTGGAAACTCAAAGTCATCAGTGCACAAACACTGAGAGCGAACCTTTTATTGAAGTAAGAGACATCTTCTGTCCAGCAGTTGAACGTTTAAATCAAAAATTTTCAATGAAGCAGAAAGAGTAGATGTCGTATTACAAATTTCTGACAACGTAATTTAACTTCTTTGTGGAAAAAGCTCTATATCAGACACTAATTATTATTCAAAGCAGACTATTTTAATAATGTTACATGTCTGGAGGGGATCTTCACACCTTAGCGGCAACTGTTTAAATCCCTTAATCTTAATCTCCTGTTTATTCATGCGGCATCTTTCAGAAATCCTCCAGATGTTTTTTGTCACGTGCGAACTGATATAAGTGGAAATGTGGTTTTTCCTCCACAAAACAATGTAAAATCTAAACAAACTATGGAGCTAGTAGTGTCAGACATGAGATTTTTTGGGTCAGAAATACTAACAAGAGGCTGATTGTTCAAAGTGGGAGAGCTGAAAGTTTAAAAACTGATGAGGTGAGCAAGTTTATCTACTGATTCCTAATGAAGAGAACTAAAAAAACAATCCCAGCAGAAAGAAACACATTAATAGCGGAAGAAAGGAGGTGCTGCTTACGTCATGTAGCTTACGTTCAAGGCAACATCTTTCCTTTCTAATTCAGAGTTTCCATGTGACAGCACACACAACTGCAACGTGAGTAGTAGCAGAGGTTATCCTTTTTAAGCTCTACTTTCATGACTCAGTGGTGCAAAGTGCAGACAATGCAATTTGTTGTGGGCGCACAAGGCTCGGACGCATGTATTTTCATGGCCGGAGGCGTAGAGTGCACCTGCAGTGAGGATGGAAACAGGTTAGGATTAGGGGAAACGCACCATCAAGTGTAATAGGGAGACAAATCAGCCATGACAAATCAAATCACTACTTCAAGTAATTGCCGTCACTGAACTATGTAAGCAACAACGCTCGACAAGATGTCCGAACATAAGAAATTGACTGAGAAGACAGAGGCTTTTTATTCACCATTATTCTCAATTAAGGCTGTAACTAACAATTACTTTCATTATTGATATTCTCGATTAATAGTTAAGTCTATAAAATGTCATTTAATAGTGAAAAATGTCTATAATTTTCCACAGTCCAAGGTGTCGTCTTCATATATCTATATCTATCTTTGTCCAATCATCAGTCGTCAACCCAAAAGTATTCACCGTCCAATAACATATAACAGAGTAAAGTATAAAATTTTCACATTTCAGATGTTGCAACCAGCCAACACTTGGCATTTGTGTTCAATAAATGACTTAAATGATTCATCAGTTATCAAAATAGTTGCATATTAATTTTCTGTTGATTGACTAACAGGTTGATCAATTAATTATTTGCAGCTCTGTGGTCAATATTGAAGCATTTCAGGGCACAATATATTACCAATTTCATTTTCTTTTGGCTAAAATGATGGATATCTATGGTTTAACTGGGATTCAGTGCAACTGTTTATATACTGTAAGACATTTGTAGTGTTTCTATGGTAACATGCAGCTTAATAGATGTGTAGCAGTGATTATAACAGAGATCAAACTGTTAGTATAGCTGCAACTATGGGTGTCCTGATATACAATTTTAATGATCACCTGCCAGCCAACCGGATACATCCGAGTACATTCATGACCTTTTTAGATCATGGACTTGAATAAACATGAAAAGGAGTCATTACAAAGCTCTCTTTCCTTCTTTTCAAGCTTGTAGAGTTGCTCTCTGAAATCCTGATCCAGTGAGGTTTGACTCAACCAGCAAGACTTCTTCTTCCTCCAGTGAAGCTCTGTTTGAATTAACTTTAATTTGCTTGTTTTTGCAAGATCTCGGTGGTTGTGAGGATAACAAGGAAGAGACACTGGGACAGACTGAAGATAATTACATCCATTTTCAAAGTAACTTAATGATCAAAACAGCACCACTGATGGTGATTACGCTGATGATAATGTTGGCGATGATGATGATGATGATGATGATGATGAAAACGAGGTCGGTCGACAGGCTTTAACCTGTCTGGAGCCTCTGCTACCCAGATTTCAGGTTGAGCTCACTTTCTTGCGCAACTGGTGTCCTCATTTAATGTGGGCTGAGCAGCCAGATATATCGTAGCATAATAAATGATTCTGTTTTAAAATGTAGCAAAGCTCCTAAAAATTTGACAACTTGTTTTTTTTTGGTTGTTTCTGTATAGAGAGAGAGGCAGAGAAAAAAAAATCTTTTTTTCCCAGTTGAGCCACAAAGGAAAATTGGCATGGTTGAGTTTTGAGGCATTTATGTTTCTCCAGTTCCACGCCTGGAGCGAGTTGAAATATTCAGCTGGTCTGTGTTCTCACCCAGAAAAAGTTATGTAAAAATATGTCAAAACAAAAATACCTTCAGTACATGAGCCAATGTTTTCTGTGTGGACCCAAGAAGCAGAGTGGACATGAAATATTCTGTTGAGTACCTGACTCATTTACCACAACGATATATAGATATTCAGATGTCTCTCTTTTTCCTGCTCAGTCTCTGTTTCACTTCCTCTCTTCGGGCATTCTGGGTCACTCTGTTGCTCTCATTTTCCCGGTCGTTATCTCCCCTCTTTCATTAACATTTACACAGCTAATCTCTTTACATGGCAGCTCCAAGGGTAAATATCACCGCCTATAATAGAGCATCAACCTAAACGGCTTTGAGACATCCAAGCCGCCCCGCTGTGAAATTTCATTCTCTATAAACTTCAGTCCTTCCTTTGTCCTCCTTCTCATCCCCATATCAGCGAATCACAATGCTCTATCTCAAACAATCGAACCGTGTCGTTTATCTGCACACGCTCACAAAGAAAAAGACGATGTACTGTACTTAAAGATTCAGTCCACGGTGTCGCCGCGGGGCCACTCTACTGACTCGTCATAAACAATGTAAGACTCAGGAGGGGGAAGAAGAGGACACTCAGGAAGAAAAAGCACTAAAAACATGACTCATGACTAGATGTCTTGGACTACAGCAGGACGATGTCACCAAATTATCATGATATTTTTACCAACAGACTTTAGACCAACCAATCAGCATATATTCTGCGTTCAGATAGAACATGAAGCGAACGTTAGCGGTGGCGCTATTGAATAGGTAGACAACAGAAACACAGAGGAGAAGATGTAAATTTGCCTGGGGTGGCGCAAATAGATGTAGGGCTTTATGAATCTTGGAAAAGAGTCGAGACTGGAGGGAAATAACAGGAAAAAAACAAGTTTCTGGTGAGTCCAGTCGAGGCTGAAGTAAACACAAATACACAGGAACACTCTCACAGACATGACCCGTTGTTAGCTAGCTGCTAATGTACATTGGCTGCTTGGGGCGACAAACTTAAAAGGTTCAGCGGTTCACTTTGCCACAGAACACAAAGTGAATTTCAGTGACAACTTGCTTTTAAAGTCAAAAGATGGGAGTAGACATGAATTCTCCCAGGGTGGTTGTGAATTGACACAAGTATGTGTCCGTGCAAGTTGAAAATGTTCAACTTGAGCAAAAGTTTTTTAGCGTATCTATCCCTTTATGCTTCATAAACATACAGAGAGAAATTCCAAAACATACTTTTAAACTGTCATTAAGACTCTCTGACAACAAAAAGTCTGCATTATATGTTGCAAAACCATAATAAAAGGATTGTTTTAATTGGCTATAAACATAACTACTGCCTTTTGGTACATCAAGCAGACATGGAGAAACATTAGCATTCATTTAACGGTGTGTTTCTGGCCACCTGATGAACATAAGTCCAATATTTACTCTCCTTGCAGCCTTATTTTGGTCTCCACTAACTCCTGAAGGAAATATCTGACTCTTTATGCTCCACTATCTTCACCAGCCAGTTCTTATCTTTGTCTGTGAGCTATTTGGTGATAGACAGGTAGTTTATAGCCAGATTTTAGATGGTTTTTGTGAGCAGAAAACAGCTGCCTAATACAGCTGAAAACAAGATTGATGAGAGTGAACCACGATGGTAAAGTTGAAAGACAGAACCTTTCCGAAGTCGGATAACGGCAGGGTTGTCTACGAGTCTATGACCTCAGTAGCTCAGCACATTTCTTCTTCCTTCTTTAGTAATGAAGTTCATATATTTTCAGAATAGGACAGTTTCCTGCTGGTCTTTGTCTGGATCTTCTGAATGTTGTGCAACCACAAAGCAGGACTCGCTGTGGACACAACAGGTGCAGACTGACAGTCAGCCTCATTATTATCTGCAGACAGGAGTTAAAGCAGGAGAGAAGCACAGGGATCCCGCTGCCAGTGTCTGAGTTTTAAAGGCTTTTCCTTCGCTCCCACTGAGCTCTGGCAACACTGCAGGTAGCTCACCCATGAATCAACTACTGTTGACAACATTGGCCCCAGGATTGAGATGAGACTTCTAATATTCGTCCTAGTACCTGCTCTGTCTGTCCTCATTAAGCTTGGAGGGTTTTTTTTGGGGCATCTTAGATGAGAGCTTGCAGAGCATCCATCTGTGTTCACTTTGTGTCAGGGTGTGCAGGCTGTCTGTTAATGTCAGGAGGCTTAAGATCAAACACATGGTGACATTAAAGAGCAGCACATCTGCACAATAGAAAAGAAAAAAAAATCCTTAAATCACTTGCGAATTCCCCAAATTACTCACTTCTACAACCTCTTTCTGCTTGTGTGAAGAGCTCAAAGGGAGATTTTCAGGGTCATCCAGGTTAACATCTCCCCCCCCCCCCTCTCTCTCTCTCTGATTTATCTCTCATCCCGTGGCAAGAGGGCAAATGACTAATTTTATGCTACAATCTGTTACTTATTTTCTGCACACCCACACATCTTCTTGTACATAAGCTTCTACTGTATCTGATTAATCACCTTTAATTGCCACTAAACACACTGAGGCGACAAAGCGTGACCTAGATAGCATTCGAGGTCCTGCGTGACCTCTTATGACATCCGTGAAGAGGCGAGGACCACTCACTGTGTAGAGATTTAACACTCTGACATTGCCCCTTTACTCTTTTTAATGTGATTTACGGAGATTAACACAGACATTCTGTCACTGCATAAAACCCTCTGACACAAATCTGAAGAGGCAGACGAGTGCCGGACTAACCAAACTACGTGGCTCTTAAATTTCTGCTCATCTTTTGTGAGTGAAATTGACTTTGGAGACATGAAATTGATTGCCATTGTGGTTTAGAAATGGTCATGCAGTCTAAAGGGGGGGACTTTGGGCTTCGGGAGACCAGCAGAGAAGTTGTAGAGAAGGAGTAATGATCTGGAGCAGCGTTTATTTTATTACACATGGGCACATATTCAAGTCAGTGACATGCTGACACACACGCACACACACACATATAGAAGAGGAGGGGAATGCTGAAAAGCATCTGGGATGGATTCCTCATGGGGTCCGGTATCTTAGAGACCTCTGCTGCTCTGCACATCAAGGGGGATTTGGTTGCCATGGCGGCAGGTGGTTCAACTCTTTCTCCGTAAAGAGAGAAATGTTTCACAGAGATAGAGAGAGCACAGTTTGTCCCAATGTACCAAGACGACGACGATGGTACAGATTAAAAAACCTTGAACAAAATCCCAGTAGAAGAGATCTTATTAAATGATAGAACATGGTGCTCCGCCAAATTTTCAGCTCTAAAATGTAAATGTTGCAGGTGTTGAGTTAAGATATGAACATGGTTCAAGTTTCTAAGTGTAATACTTCATGCATCGACACAAGGCGGTGATGTTGAAAGACGCAGGAGCCCAACTACTTTGATCAGTTTGCATATAAAAGAAGAGAAAGATGTGAAAGATGTAAATTATGTTACTATATTATGTGAAAGGTGTTGCTCTTTGCAACAACCACACAGAGAATCATCAACCGACTCTGGAGACCCCGTCAGCTCATTTGAGTGTTTTAGCGCCTTTCAGCTAATTGTTTTGGTGTCACATCCACAACTTTACTGTTTTGGTTCAAGCTCATCAACCTTTTTTCTGCAACAAACCTCGCTAGATGCTACAAGCGCAGCAACGAACGGCAGACAGACAAAGTTAGCAACTAGCTGAATTGGAGCATTTTAGCATTTAAAGAGTTAAAGACACACGTCAAGAAAATCAACACCTGTTGAAACAGCAGTTGGATGGACATAGCAGAGAGAGGTGGAAAAATACTGAAAACATGGCCCACAATATTAGCATGTGTGTATGTACATGCATTTATGAACAGTGGTGTTTGTAGTGTAAAAGCAGGGTAAAAAAGCAAACAAGTCTTTAAAAAACAAACTAATTTTACTCCTATAGTCTTAATATTACTGAGAAACTTCTTGAAAATGTACAAACAGACTTATCAGGTTCTCTGTATGTCAAAAAGAATGTGTTGAGCATTTAAAACTAGCGCTGCCTTGATTATTTCATCAATTTCTAAGTCGACTGATGGAAAATTAATCAAACATTTGCTGGTTTCAACTTCTCAGATGTATTTTCTCTGTTTTATATCTTCATAAATTGAATATCTTTTAAACTGGCTTTTAAACTATTTCTCAGTAGGGCTGGGCGATATATAGATATTATATTGATATCATGATATGAGACTAGATATCATCTTCGAGTTTTGATATTGTAATTTTGTGATATGGCATAAGTGTTGTCTTTCCTGGTTTTTAAGGCTGCATTACAGTAAAGTGACGTAATTTTCTGAACGTATCAGACTGTTCTAGCTGTTCTATTATTTGCCTTTATCCACTTAGTCATTATATCCACATCACTAAATGTCACTGTGCTACAGGAAACTGCGATGGAAATTTTTCTGACATCTTATAAACTAAAAATTTAAATGCAGGCCTACGCAAGACAACAAAATCTTATATTTCAGGCAATCTCAATGTCAATCAGAGCGAGCATTGCGCAAGAAAATCTGGATCAGAGTGACTGATCAGATTCCATCAGTCATTATAGTATATGTGCTTCCACCCAGTACAGTAAGGGACACATGAGAAACTATATCTGCAGGCCAAGGAACAGCTTCTCATCTTTTATTTTTTCCCCCAATGAGTTGTGTGAGAAACACCCCGAAGCTCCAAAACATGCCCGTTCCCAACGCTGCCAGCTCTGAGCTCTCTGCCATCTGTTAGGGCTCTGTAGGCAACAGCTTCAGATGACAGGTCAGAAATAAGCAGGTGTCACGATGCAAACCAAAAAAATAAAACAGGGCGACAGGCTGGATATTGACATCAACATTCCTGGTACTACTGATTAGTTTCTAAAAGATTTACTCCTTTAGCCCTTTTTTCTCCCATCTTAGATCCAAGAAAGATGAAGCAGGAAAGGATGTCAACTTCTCAAGTGATGGCAATCTGATGTGAGCGAAATGTTCGACCCCCACTGATTTTTCCATCAATTTTACAATTGCCCCAAACATCTGAGGTGACACACTATCACACCACCATCAAAAGGGAGATGATTGAACTGGAGGTCTGTTATATGGCTGTTTTGGATTCAATTCTGACTGTAAATGACGAGGACTGCTTATCTTCAGCTGTCGAGAAGCAGATCAGTGTGTGTTTTTGTGTGTTTCTTGTGCACAAAAGCTCAACACATTCACCATTTTTTTTTTGCATAGAAACAAGGAGACACCATTACTACACATCGCTCTTCCTGCGTGTACGTGGGTGTTTGTGAGTAGCAGAGAGCTTCTATATCCAGCTCTACATCCTCCCTCTGCACTAGAAGCTGGAGTGTGGAGGTGAGGGTTGCTGGTGCGGAGGTGTGGATAAACTCAGCTGTGCCTTCTGAAGCTCAGCGCCTCCCTGCCCACAACATCACTGGTGTCCAAAATAGTATCTCAATCCACACCAAAGGCCCCTGGATTCTGTGCTTCACTGCTGGGTCTTATTAAAGCATAGCTCCAATATTAGCTGTGCCTAATGATCTCAGGGTCGCCTGTGAGCTGTCAAAGCAACACACAGATGAAGTGGAAAATATATATATATAGAGAGAAAGAGAAACAGGGGGAAGGAATCCTCTGTGTGGAGGCTCAAGGGGGGGACAAATGGTTCAAGAGCTGAAATCCTGCCAGGATCTCTGTGAGCAACAAGTTCGTCATTTAAAGGCAAACATACAGAAGTGCAGATGTGATAGAGGCTGTTTCCTGTTGATAAAAGAGGCCTGCTGCTTTTCTGGTTGTCCACTCGTGAACAGAATTTCAAATAGAGCTATCTCCTCCTCCTCCTCCTGATAGTTTTTGCGCACCAAAGACACCGGAGTTCCCAGTCTGGAGAAGACGTGCGCATTTCTTTTCTTTACCCTCGTGAGTGAAATGAATGAAATGCGTACTGGAGAGAATATTCATTCACTTATGCGGTGCTTTGCATAACATTAATTTAAATCCAGTGTGACAGAATGAACATTCATAAAGCTCCTTATATCTACAGGATGTTAAGCGGAGCTGACAAGATAGCGCAAATAATTTTCAAGGCGTACTTGTTGCTCAGCTCAGAGGATGATGAATCATGGTGAATTTTTTTTTTTTTTTTTAAAAAAAGGTTACCCACATAATACCACCTCATTAAAAATGCAGACAGCAAACAAGGATTTTGCAGGTTAATAATTTTTACGCACGTACCTTGTGCAGTTTCCACATTGCGCCCAGAGCTTTGACTTCATGTGTGCCGTGTTTGCCTTCTTCCAAACACTGATAACACACGGGCATCTTACACTGTACACAGTACATGCTTAGATTCTCCAGTTCGTGCTCTGTACATGTGGAGATTTTACGCGGACTCGTGCGGCGACTTATCCGCCCCTGCGCCGGGGGGACCAGGCGATGCTTGGCGAGGGGACCGCGGGGAGGATGGCACCGCAGGCGGCAAGGGTCGCAGTAGAAGACGTCGCACTGCTCGCACATCACGGTGGCCTCCTTCGGACTCTTCTCGCAGAGCTGACATTTGAGAGCAGCCGCTTTGCTCTGCTGATACCTGTCCACAACACCCTCAAGCACCCGGTTCTTGGGGAATCCGCGGAGCCCCCGGTCGTCCAAGATGAGGCTGCGGTGACACTGCGGACAAGTGATGCAGGAGTTGCGGGGGATCGGAGGTAAGGAGCCGGGTTGTGGTAGGAGATGCTGTTGCGGAGGAGGCTGGGGGACAGTCGGGGGGAAAACCCGCACCCCGTTTGGTGATTTTTGGCAAGGGGTGGTCGGAGCGCTGACGAAGCCCCCATAAGACCCGTAGCCACTGTCCGCCTCGCTGTACAAACTCATTTTATCCAAATCCAGATAATCATAATCGGAGACGCCGGATCCGGAGGCTCGGCTGCTCTGTGGAGATTCCGCGTCGGGGGTTTGCACAAGAATATTCCGAGCACAAGCCAAGCAAATGTTGTGGGAGCATGGCAGTATGATGGGCTCCCGGTAAAAAGAGCCGCAAACAGGGCATTTTAACTCTTCCTCCATTTCATCCATGACTGCTTCTGTAAAGGTGAGAGATTCCTCTGTGGCGCGCAAAAACAAACAGGAGAAGTTGCAGCAGCAGAGCCTCGGCTGATCAGTCTTGCGCTGTTTGTGCGTAAAACGCTGCTCCAGTCGCGTCCTCACTGCGATAACTGCAAGTGCAACCTTGACCAAAGGAAAAAGGCATCAGCACCGAGGAGGCAGACTCGCCGATACGACACACTGTTCACCAATAGACACACAGCATCACTTCTACTCGGGTTACCATTGGACAACCAGTGGATTCCCAACAACCATTGGATAACAGGACTGTCAGTGTAGAGTTGGGTCTGTTAATGAGCTTTACAGCGAGATACAACAACAGATAACTGTGTCTGTAGACATAACTGAACATGCAACACCTACTTAATTGTTTAAGGGATTATGAGGAACAACAATGAGAGACTTCAGTATTACTTTGAATAGAGAATAAATTAATAAATCGTGCCAGTGCACACACACAGTAAAATTAAATCATTCTTTGTTCATATGATGCTATGAGGACAACCAACACCAAAAAAATATTGTGTCTTGTTTGGAGGATACTCTCTTAATCCGATTAGTCTGGAGGTGGAAGAGTAGCAACTACAATGTAAACATAAACATGAGTTACAAATCCTGCATTCAAGCCCCCATAATACTGAATATTAAGAGCATAAAATTATTGTATCATATTATTGGATTGTTGTTAATGATGCATTAATGTTTAGGCAGCATTTTACTGTTTACATTTATAACTAATTTAATATACACTGCTTGGTAATTAATTGATTGTGTTTTATGAGCTCATCACATGCCTTGAATGCCAAATCTTAATTAGACAGCCAATTAGCTGTCATTGTTAGTAAACATATCGATTATTTTCTGTGATTAATCAATTGACAATTTTGTCAATAGGATGTCAAGAAATAATGAAAAATGTCCATCACAAGCTCCTAGAGGTGACAATCATCTTATAATCAATGTATAATATACAGCAGGGGAAAATAGAAACCCTCAGAACTGATGAGCTGAAATCAGAGGATGTTTGGCATTTTTTGTTTGACAAATGATCAGATTGATTGATTAATGAATCCTTTCAGCATCATAAAGCACTGAAATAATCTAGCAGAGTAAAAAGAGCAGCATAAACAAACAACACAGGCTACAAACAAGTAAACATGATATCCAGTTGATATGCAAATTTGGTTGAATCGAATCATCAAGCAAAAAGTATTCAAGTGAAGTACAAGTATGTTAAAACTGTTAAATGCATCAGTTATTTTCCACAAGCGCTGCAATGATTAGTTGATTAATCGATTGAAAGAAAATGAATCAGCAACAATTTTGATAATTGATTAATCGGTTTAGTAAAAAAAAATTACGCAAAAATGTTTAAAATTTTCTGGTTTCCATTTTGTCAAACTTGACAGTAAACTGAAAATCTTTGGGTTTTCAACTGTTGATCAGACTAAACAACAAACATCTGAAGTGGAAAAATATAGCAGCCATTTTTCACTATTTTCTGACATGTCAACATCTATTAATCAATTATTCGAGAAAATAATAGTCAGATTAATCGATAATGACAATAAATGTTTGTTTCCACTGTAGGTTTTATCTAACTGACAGGAACAGGAAATAGTACTTTTAATAGTTAACCCAGCATCTACATAAAAGCCCAAATAGCTTTGCATAGCTGCTGCTTAGTATAAACTCGCAGGATTTTGATTGTTTGCTAGTTGAAAATCTTCTTCTCTCAGCTGCCAACAGAGCAAAGATCACTCCACACTCCTGAGGGAGACTGAACATATGGAAACTGACACCTTGCGAGATAAGATAGAGTAACAGCAGCAGCTCTTCACTGCATTCAAAAGAGGTCTCCTTTCAGTATCCAGAGCCTCTCCAGTTCTACGGCCAAATACCTCAGTCATTACTGAGACATCCATGGCAACATGAGCTCCCGTTTTAGTCCTCAGCGAGGCTGTTGATGGGGAAATTAAATGAAATAATCCCTTTTAACGGAATGCCTGTTTCTCAGACCCACGGAGGGCAACGTGAGGCCACTCGGCGGGATTACATTTGCATATTTTCTAAAGCAGTTTGAGAATGGGAAGAGCATTAATATGGATGTTTTCGGCAGATAAAGATAGTCAGTCAGGCATTCAGTAATCTGTCCAATGAATCAGAACGTATGGTTGCTGATAAACATTTCAAAATGTTTATCATTTCAAAATGTTTATCATCTCGATGAGATCGGTTAAAATGTTGATTCAAAGGAAGTACTCATAAGCAAATCAAACTCTACAGTGATACTCATGTAAACACAGACATATTTTCTTTGTCATAACATGAAATATTCACCTGAAAACCTAAAATTGTACATCTGATCGTAGCCTCTTTAACACTATCAACACATTTGGTGTTTAATTACTTCCAGAGCCTCCTGAGATAACATTGTAATTACTCATAATTCTCTAAGATTTGAAAAAATATACAACAAATGGCAATTTTATCTGTGTAAATATCTCCCTGTATTTAAGCAAATACAGTGTTGATTCAAACCAAATGTTTGTAACAAGACCATTAGCTATTTTTGGATGTGTGCTTGCTGACGCCTCCAGCATGATGACATTGTTCTTCTGTGTAATCTCCTCGGTTTGGGGCCACACTGCATCTTCCTGTTTGCTGCCTTCGAGCAGACAAGTGGCCAATCCTCCTAAATCTCTATTTCATCTTCTTTTTTCTTTTCTTTTCTTGTAGCAGTGCCAGATCTCTCCTGCTGCCAGGACAGACACACCATCCGGCTCTGAGAGAAAATTGCTTTTTACTTTTAAGCGAACACATCCCAGAATGCTCCTTAAATCCGTCATTAAGCTTCTGCATTTTTGGCGACCTGGAGAGCAACACTGAAGGCGTCTTAAGGACACACGTAAATAGCTTCTGATTACTTGGCTGGTGACGATTTAACAATATCACATTAATTTCACATTAAGTCCAATTAAAAGAATAGTTTGACATTTTAGGTAATAGGCTTTTGCTTTAACCAAGAGCTAGGTGCAAGGATCAATAACACCCTCATTTCTGTCCGTTGAATATAAAGCTACAGCCGCCAGCTTAATTTGAAGATTGGTGTCTTTCTTTTTAGCATTTCAAAAAACCCAAATACAAGAGCAAAAATGTAAAAAAAAATGTATTTAAACTGTGTGTTTATCTGCTATAACATGAGCATCATATGTTAGGATGTTTGGCTATACCTGACTTTCTACAATAGAAAACTAACCCAGCTAACTAACTTGATCTTGGAAGTACAACGTACTTATAAAATCAAGGAGCATTTTACGCTACATTAGTTTGTGGGTTTACTGGTTAAGATTTATGAAAACACAATTTATAATTGTAAATTCACTTTGTAATATTTCTCCGCAGTTTGAAAGCTGGTCCAGGATACTATATCAGAGTTTAAGCTAACGTTAGCAGCTCTATCCTGCTCTTTATTGGATATGGGTGAGTTTAGTTTTGTAAGTTTTTTTACATTTACATTAAAAATGAAACATACTGTTTGAAAATATGAACAATAAAGCATAACCTCTGTCTTGCTTGTCAAAGTACGTAGCCAAACCTTAGAATGAAATAAGTCTCATTTAAGACTTTTCCTCATTAATAGGAAATGGGCATTCTGGGGGATGGTGTCACCATTTTTGGAGGATAGTTTACCTAGCAACAACAGCCACTCAGAAGATTACCATTGTTTGTTTTTTTGGCTGGTGAATGAATGCTGGACTATTTCTTAGACTTCCTGGAGTCTCGTTGCCACTTTGAGGTTGCCAGACAACTAATGGAGACTCTAACCCAATATCACTTTTAGACTTCAGTTTTTGGATTAAAGAAATGAGATACAACATGCTAATTAGGGAAGTTTAGAGGAGCTGATAGGCAGATTTTTATTACCTTTGGATGCAGCCAGGCTGCTGACTATAGACAAACATGACAGTCGTATCAATCTTCCCATTTAATTTGGGCGAATAAGCATTACTACATTATTATGAAAACTGGCATTTTAGCCAAGAAAACTTCTAAACTGTGTGTTACATAAAAACCCCATTACATTTAAGCTGCTTTTTAAAAACATATCTTTGTCATCACCTTATTGTGTACCAATAACTAATACAGCCTTTCCTTCTCTGATAACTGATATCCTCAACTGTATTGTGTCCCTAAAAATCACATTTCAAGGGAAAATACACCACTCAAAGCAAACATAATGCTCTCAAAAAGCTATTTCACTGTAGCTTTAAATTTGTTTGCTCTTGAGAAGCCCATTAATGCAACACCTTCAGTACCTAAATATCTTACATACCAGAGGAAAAGCCCCCATTATTAGTTAAAGCAGTATTCAGCTCACAGTTCAATCGTCCTCCTCGGAGCTCATGTAATTTATTGGAGTCTGCCCCTCCATCGATAAAGGATAAAGTGTCCTTTGTGTGTTGGACTGAGTCTATTAACTCCTCTTACTGTGGACTCCCTCTGCAGCCCCAGAGGCATCAAGCCATCTGTGTAAAGAAGTACACAGACTGCAGGAGCTTTACGGTACACAGCTCAGACTAGATAGGGATCTCTATGGGACGCAGTGGCGATATTGTCAAGATATGAATAGGAGCGGCTGGTGTTTTTGTCTCTGAGCTCAAGCTTAAGAGAAGTTGTGGTTTTATACCTCTTTAAAGGATTAACTTACTGTAATTTGGTCGAAATGATGGTTATCATGCATCCAGAATTACACAGCAAAGCAAACATACTCTTTAAACAACCTTATAAGCTTCTTTTGCTTTGAATTAAAGAGTCAAATTTGATTTATTATCCATGTGGGGGTTGTCAAGTGGATGGGTTTGGCTGAAAAGTTAAATTTTTGAGTTAGCAAAAACGTGCTGTATCAATATAATTCCAACAATAATATGTGTATCGCAATACATAACATATATGTCTGAAAACATGTAATTTTCAAACAAAGTTTAGTCTAATTCTGAGCCAAAACCACCCAAAATATGCTTGCTGTGTTGCCAAAGGACACAGTATAAAGTTCATGGCCGAAACATTACACAAATAGATCATTGTTGAACATATCCTTCCAAAACCATTTGCTTTAATATGTTGCTATCATAGTCTCCGCTCTTCTGGGAAGGCTTTCTACAAGATTTTGGAACCTGGTTATATAATGACAGCTATTTACCAGTTGTTCCAGTTATGCCAGTTATGCCAGTTATTTGCTCCCATTCAGCCACAAGAGGTTTGGTGAGGTCAGACACTGATGTTGGGTGACGAGGCTTGGCTCGCAGTCAGTGTTACCCTTCATCCCAAAGGTGTTGGAAGGTTTTGAGGTCAGGGCCGCGTGTACGCAAGTTCTACCACGTCAAACTAGGGAAACCATTTCTCTCCATTTCCTGGCTTTGTGCATGGCAGCACTGTTATGTTTAAACCAGGAATGGCCTTCCTGAAAAACCCTGGGTTATGTTCAATGCCAGCATTTTGAATCTGTGCGTGGCAACTTTGGCATGGTTAAAAACATTTCCTGGTCTATATTTATATTCTAGGGGTATATCTGTGCATGATTTACAGTCCAAAAAAACTCCTTAATATCTTATACTGGCTCTTTATGTAGCGACTCAGTTCAGCCTCTGTCTGAAACAGGCCGTACTAGCTCCTGTCCCTTTAACCTGATTGGTTAGCTTTTGGATGCTAGCCCTCTGCAGACTTCTAATGGCTTTGAAGACTAGGTAAACAAACAACAGTAGTAAGATTTAATTTCTGTTTCTCATTATTTAGTAGAAATGGAAACTTCTCAAATACATCTGTACATGTTTGAGCCTGAATCCGATCTGAAACGTGTGAGTGGACAATATGAACAATCCATACAACAACCTTATCAAAAAAGACTATGTAACATTTGTGGGTATGTATGAAACAATGTGATGTCCGTTCGATGGGGAAGTAGAGGTAACATTACAAATGAAGCTTTCAGAGCAGGTCGATGTCTGGACTCTTGACTTTCATGGAGCGTTTTTACATACCTTCACTTCAAAGTTTGGACCTTTAACGATGTTTAACATACATCCGACATCAAAATAGTATAAAAATAACACATAAAGCTTAAATTGCAGTTCTGTAATAAGACTCATATCTCTTGTATGAAAGTCAGACTTGTTACCAGTCTGACCTCCACACCATTACTTTCTGCCTCACTACATACATGGCACACTAGTTCCTGAACAGTGGCACCGGACATGAATCATGAATCATCCAATATGGATGTAATTCTCGGGGACACTGAGCTAATATACCGTTCTCAAAGTTCATGGCCCCATCTAACCTTCAGAAACTATTGAATCAAACCTTTGCCTAAAGATCAAATGCATGTTCACCTCCGGTAACCTTTCCTTATGCAACAGTTCCCACATTATCACCATCTGCTATTACAGTTCTCTGTAGCGGAACGGGCACCTTGGATGACAAAAGCCCAAAGTCACTCTGTTGACTTACTGAAATCTCAGTGCAATGCGGCATCTTCTGCTATCTAAAGTGAACTCATGTTTATGGATTCAGCCCCATCTGTGCCCTTCATTGTAACCTGAGAAATGCATATTAATGATGCTATATTTGTAAATTAGGCCTTGAGGGAGAAAGTGGAAATTATGTGTCACATTTATGATTGTAATTTCTAAACTCAATATGCTCCAGAATTAATGACAGTAAACACAGCGCTAAACATGTTATTAAGGTGTAAATTTGGTCACAAAATTAATCCACCCATTATTATATAACCTGAAAAGTGGGAAGGGAAGGAGTGTGAACAGAGGTTTTACAAACATAGCCCATAAATATTATTATTCGATGTCTCGCTGGTCAGTGTATTAGTCTTAAACTTCTGACAATGTTAGAATTTGCTGCCAGCTGTCTTTAGTCTTTAGTCGCCAAGGCTCCAAATCATTCATCAGTAAACGTGTCTCACAGCGTGATCTAGGACCACTGTTATGGATTGACGACCAAAGATTTTACCACATTTCTCTCACAATTGCCAACTTTCATCTCAGACAACCCAAATTCACACAGTGTAATGAGGCCTTCAGGACTTTTGATCTCAAGTCGTCAGTCCATTAACTTCACAGTGAGAGTTCACATTTATTCACTCACCAGGTTTGTGGAAAATGCTCAAGCAATTTAACAATGGTTTTTGTCAGAACATGCAGCCTTACTGACTGAGGAGGATTTTACTGATTCAGTAAAATCACTCAGTAGAGAAGAGAAATTGTGTTGTTGCTTTTTTGCATGCTGTGTTTGAATATTGCATGTTCATGCAGGGAATAAGAGCAACAGGAATGCAATAATGATGTGTTTCTTAGCCGCTGATTTGGATTGGCTCTTTGCCTCTTTGCTGTGTCAGTGAAAATACAAAGACCAAAGCAGCTGAAACTGCAACTGAAATATATTTAAGTACTCAATTGTGTGGTGGAGGGTTATTTCTCTCTCCTTGCTGCTGCACAGAGGCCTCGTGTAGAGTATGAGAGACCAGGGTCAGAGTAATCATAAATTTCCATGAAACAAGTAATCGCAATGCACCGCTGCATCACTAATGGAGAGCAACACTACACTGAGTGCAATCGTCATTTCACTGTATGTGTGGGCTGTTTGAAGAGACATGTGAGCAGGGAAAGGCCTGCACGTGCAGCATCACTTTCCACCTCTGCCGTGCAAACCGTTCAGGCTCTGCAGAGAATATGTGCTGCAATTAATAGCCTTAATGATTTTTTTTATTCTAAGTGGGTTGGGGATTTTGCTCTCCTGTTGCACGGGGACTCACACACTGTTCTCCTAACCCAGAGCAACCTGAGGAATTAAGCACAGAACGTAGGATATCGATTCTTTTCATTGTCTTTAAACATGCAATCAGTCAATTCTAACTGTGTCTGAGCTGCTGTGGGTGAAAGTATACAAATTATCTGACATGTAGTTTGAAATTAGTTGAGCCACGTGGAAATTGATGTGGCTTGAGGGATCATTTATTTTGAATAATATAGTTGTGTGAACTTCGGTTTAGAGCGTTGAGCCCTTTTTTATCGAGCAGCTGCACCTTTTCCCCTCTTCTCCAAGGACTGACTCTGAGTAAATACACTAACTAGCCTAGAAATGTCAAGAAAATTAAGAGTTATGGTGTTGTGCAATGTGAAAATGGATTCCCAGATGGATAGTGTACTCTATTCTCCTCTCTTTATATGATTTTTAACCACCACAGTTGGATTGTGCTTCAAAAAGCCTCAATCCATACATTCAGTCCCTCTCTCAAAAACCCCAACCCCCACATCCAGCAGGGACCTTTGCTAATGGAATCGGCTCTTGTTACTGCAGGCTTTGTTACTGGCCTGAGGACTCCTTTGTTTACCTCCAATTTAGTGAAAACAGAACAGGTGCGGGAAAATGGAGCACAAAAAAACTATAATGTTACAGCTATTGCTGGTGTTTATTCTACACAAGGAGGTACCGTATGCTGCTTTAATGTGCCCAAAAAAAAAGATGGAAGAGGAGAAAAGATAATTCTTTTCCAATGAAAGTTTGATGATGATATCCATCAGTTGACATAAAGGTTGGGAACTCCGTCGGGAGTTGCAAAGAGTGGAAAAATGGTCCTCTTACCACAGCCTGAAGGCCAAAGATAAAAACCCATTAAACACCTTTATCAAATATGAAGAGCCCTTAACAGCAGTTGGTGAAATACAACTGTCTCTCCTCAAACTGTAAAACCTTTGAGATTAGAACTCATACAACTAGCGATGCTAGTTCAAACCTCTGAAATAGTTGACAAAGTTTATGTAATTTCCAGAAACCTATGCGCTTCCCTTCCTTCCCTTTCATCCTTCCTTACGTTTCTCTCCATTTGACAGCCAGCCACACCCAGCTCTCAGTGTAAACCTCTCATATCTGCCATTGAGAGTTGACCTCCCACCAGCACAGATGAGGACAGAGAGGTTGGCTTGGTGACCATTGATCCACTGATTCGCTCATTGATGCCTCCCCCACTTCAGCAGCAGCAGCCCCCCGGGGAGCAATAAGAGGCTCGGCGGAGAGCACCAGCTCCGACAGCAAAGGACATCAGAAAGCCACCAGTCAGATCCTGGCATTGGCCTTGCTGGACAAATGGAGAAGGGTCACGATTGAATGGTTGATTTTTCTTGGACAGCAGTATGTCTGGTGCAAACGGAGACACATAAAACACTTTGAGAGCATGCAGACGAATAAATATTTCTTGGGTATTTCTGAGCTGATGATGATGATCATCACGTTTTAAGTCCACCTTACAACCCAGTGCCATTTCATTAATTCAGAGTCACACTATTTGCTTAGAGCTTGTGTCCACCGTACAGCATTACTGGGTTCTTATAGGATAGGATTTCCACTAATAACGCAACCTTATAGCAACTTTTCGAGTCCGACTTTAGCTACTTCCCACTAAAAACTGTTGGCAACACTGCATTAGCTACAATAGCCGATTAAGGGGACTACTTCCTGTGTTTACTTTGGACTTGGAAAGAAGCATTTCAGATACTTTGTGTAAAATAAAAGGGTTTTCTTTGAAAGCTTTAAGAGGTTTGTCTTAAACTGTTTGCCCTGATTTATTATACATTGTTTTGCTGGCGTCACATTTCCTGTAATCTCTACAAAAGTTAGCATAACTTATGGTCAGAAGGGCAGAAATTACGAGAATAAGACCCAGGTTGAAAAATACAGACATTTTTCTTTAACCCACTGGGCAACAGAGACCCACTTTACCTTTAAACACAAGGTGCTATTCCCGGCCTTTTTGTGAGGCAAAGTGGTCAAAAATAGATGCTTTAAATGGGCCAAAGGCAGCTGAGTTTGTTGGAAAACCTCCTTGTTAATGCACTACAAACTACAACACTGAGCATCACTGAAAGCTTTTGAATGGCATCGTACAGTAAGCCTACTCCTGAACTAATATTAGACCTCACACTGTACTACAAGGAAGAACACATACCTCTAATGGTTGTGGCTATGGAGAGTTGTTGTTTTTTTTAACGGAAGTAAACTGTTATCATTCATATTTCACCTGCTCTACTTTTTCTGTATTACATCACAGGTAAAACAGCTTGTAGTGTTCATCTAGTTCAACATTCCCACATGGGTTTCTAGTAGTAGCCGTTTGTTTATTCTGCTGTAAGTTACAATAGCAATAATTGTCCTTATTGAGACAGAAAAATGTTCCAATTCCACATTTATATACTGCATACAAGTACAAACATTCCTAGAGATAACATACCTTTTTACTTTTCTTTCTTTTCTTTTTTACTTTTTACTGGACAGGCAGCACAACAAATCAAGATATCCACAATACTCTTTCAATTGCAACAAAAAACAACAAAAACAACTACTGTTACAACACGTTACAACACAGAACAAAAATGTATCTTTGATGAACTGCTGAAGAGATCGCAGCAAAGAGAGGAGAAAGAAATCAACACATAACAGATTGCAGCAGCCTCATGTGAGCTTTCAAAGCCATTCAGTACTGAGTAAATGTGTGGATTTGTCCCCCTGTGAATTGAATGAAACTGCCTGTCCAATATGAAGGAGATCTGAGAAATAGTTTCTTTTAAACTACACTGTTACCAAACAAGGTTTAGAGGCTTAGAGAGTTCCCGCCAACTGAAGATGTTACTGGTTTGACAGAAAATCTTGTTCCAAAGTAGTGAATATTTTATGGCTAGAGTAAAGAGAAATGAATGTTTGTACTACTTCACCAAATTTCCATGTTAGACACTGTGTTTTTCTAAGATAAAAGTAGAAAAATAATGTCACAAAAGTTGTGAACCGATGATCATTTTGTTTGTTTTGAGCGTAATGCTGTATTGTATCATGTATGGTAATAGCTCATTCTCTTTTTCTATATATATTTCTATATTATATAGTATATGTTTTCGGTACAATATTGTTCACCTCATTCCATTCTTGTCCTCCTCGTCCATCCTCGTTCATTCCATTTTTCCACGATTCATGGGTGCTGTTGTCCTACAATGTAAAGGAACTGGTGAATCTACTGTGAATGGTTTGGCAGCAGCTCTGGTGACAACAGAAAATAAATAGCTGTAACTGAAAAACTAAAAATATTTGGGTAATATGTTTAGAATATTCTCATATTCTTGTTTGTTAAGTTTTCAAATTTGAAACTGGTCTGAAGTCACAGATTGCTTATCAGCAAAATTTCCTGTTAGTACAGAACAACACAGTACTTACATTTCTTATATGTTATCTATGATAATAATAATAGCAAAGGATGCAAACAAGCAATAAATAGAATAAACCTGAATTTAAAACAAACAAACAAATAAATACTTCAGTGGGATTTAATAAAATGGGACCAGTAATAAAAAATTAAACTGCCTCCTTAAAAGCAAGATTAAAAAGGTCTGAAGATATTTAAGGCTATTTCACAGTTTTGGTCTATAATAAGAGAGAGATGCTTCTCCATGTGTCTTAGCTGTTAGTATAAATGTATAGACAGGTAACAAATTAAAGGAAAAAACTGAATAAATGACATAACGAATGCAGGTGCTTCAACACAGGTGCACTGCATGGTACAATTACGCAATTAACATCCAATTATGCTCTGTGTACATATATAAAAATGTTGAACAGGCCCAGTTGATTCTGATTTTATATCAAGATGGCAAGAGGAAAAGATCTATGTGACTATGAAAGAGGGTTTGTTGTTGGTGCAGGAGCTTCAGTCATAAAGATTGCAGTGACATCTGCATTTAGATTTATGGGAAAGACATCAGTAAATATGGATATGTAAGGAAGTAACTCTTCCTTATTGGCCTCAGAGAGCGTCTGAGTGTATGTATATATATATATAGAGAGAGAAAGCTGAAGAATATATTAGAGCACAATATGAGTAGATATAAAGAATAGAATAGTGATGCACCAGCAGTTCTCGCCTGTTGTGGGTTTCATTAATTATTTCTGAATCTTTTGATATAAGCTTATGATTAATTTGGAAGCTGTTTGGCTCAGTTCAAAGTATTAAAGTTTTTATTTTAGGATTCTCTGAAAGTCTGTAGAGAAAAATAAATGTGTTGTTTTCTTTCTCACAAAATGTTTCAGAGGATTTCCTAACTGCTTCACTATAGATTGAAATTTATCTTTGTTAGTATCAAAGAGGCATCGTCATGAATCAATGAATTACTTAATGTGAATGCAGCTCTGGCGCACCTGGCATCCTGACAGCGATGTAATTCTCAAAATCCTCAGAGGTACTTTATGACGAGAGAAACCTTTTACGTCACAACTGAAAGAAGGGTCTGTTTCAAAGGACACGTCTATTTTTATGAAGGAAGAGGATTTACTCATGTACTTTGCTTCAGGCAGGAACCTCCTTACATAAATATATTTTTAAGGGTTTTGATGAGTGTGTGTCTGTGTGGGTGTCTGTCCGTGAATTATACGCCATTGTGTGCCTCCCACCTCTTGCTATTCAGGTTTCTTTTCCTCACACTTGCCTGTCCTGTCCTCCCACTGCTTCCGACAATCCTTCCTCCCTATTCAGACACCAGGAGAGTCTTGTGAAAGCATCATCTGTCACTGAGTCATGAATAACTGTACTTACATGGGCATCAGGCCTTCTTAGAAACAAGGAAATTGCTTTATGTAAGATTCTCTTTCTGTTTATGAGCAGGATTGATGTATTTTAGCAGTACAGGCCTACAGGGAGTGGAAACAGCGTAAGTTGTTGCGTCTGTGCTTGCTTTCAGTGAGAGAATTGTGATCTAAAGGTATTATTCCCAGTGGTGGAAGAAGTAAACTTTACTTAAGGTTCTGTGTAGCTATGCTGATAAACACAACAAACACAATAGATAATAACACAGATTAAAATACTCCACAAGAAATAGCAGAAAACTCACATTTTAAGTTGAAATGTTAAACTTGTTTTTGCACATCCAGCACTTATTCAGCAACATTATTATTCATTTGGAGTCGTGTTTCTGTCCACCTACTGAATGTAAATCCAATTTTCACTCTCCATTATCTTTGTTTTTGCTCTCTACCAACTCCCAAGGGAAATATATGACTGTTTAGCCGCTAAATGTTCCACTGTGTTCACCAGCTAGTCGCTGACTGTGCCTGTTTGCCATTTGGTGCTGAGCAGGTAGTGTACAGTAAACCCAAAAAAACCCCCAGAAAACAGCTGCCTGCTGTGGCCGAAAATGGCTTTATGAGAGCAGTGAAAGTGAACCAAAACAGTAAGGTTGCAGCTGGACAGATAAACAATAAGCTGAAACTTACTAAAAGAGCTCAATAAAAGCTGAGAGGAGCTGCGGAATTGAGTGATAATTCTCTGTAGTCACTAAGCTATACCTTTCACATTAGGTGAGTTTTTATTTGTGCATAAAAAAAACCCGAGTAGAAATACCAAAAATTACAAAAAATCTTGAAATATTCATATCACAGACATTTTTACACTTGGATGAGTCAGAAAAGCTGTAAAAGTAACAGCAAAATGCGACAAAGTGCAATTTAAACAGATTACTGATTAGATCATGATGTACCTGAATGTAACTTAAACGTTTGGTGAAGCTTCTGCTCCACCGAAGAGACGCAAATATCAGATCTGTATGGAGTGATGAGAAGTCAAAATAATATGTAAAGCAACCATAAATTTCCATCATGTTTTTTTCATTGTTTTTAATAGTTTAAGGTTTCACTGGCATTCTTATACATCATCTTCTGAAATGGTTTAATGGCCCCAAATGTGGATGGAAATGCACATTAATTTGAATTTTTTATGCTGATATTCTGGAAATATGGTTAAAATTTGTGCTAAATTTGAATGGAAATCTAGCTACAGTTATTCAATGCAATGGTATTATAAAAAATACCAGTTATAGCTGCTTTAAATACCAAATGCCTGAGTAAATGTGCTTATTGGTTTTGGTTTGCTTGAGGATTGCAGGTGAAATTTTGCTGCTAACAATGGTACATTCACACAAATGTAGACAATTATGCTTTGTCCCTATAAATAAATAAAAATTAAATAAAAAATTAAAAATGACTTTCCACCACTGATTACCCCTGAAATATAAACTGTCTGATGAGGATCCTGTTGATATCATCCACAAATTAAATTTCAGTCTAGTAAAACAGAGCTTCTGCATACAAATCCAGATAACCTGGACTACAGACAGTCATTAGAGCAGGAATGCATTTAAATCAATAAACTAGAGATCATTTGAAAAGCAGCCTTTGTGCTGGTGTGTACACACACACACACACACACACACACACACACACACACACACACACACACACACACACACACACACACACACACACACACATACACATGACAGCAATCATTCACAGACACAAAAGAGGACAAAACAGTACAAAGCAGCTACTCTTTAAATCTAATTTTGAAGGAGGTTGAGTTTGTCAGCCCCATTATGCCTCGACAGATGAACCGTCTTCTGTGTGTTTCTGAAGTCTCATCATTAAATGCCATTAGCAGCAAATGAGATACCAGAGGATGCCATTTGTGTCAGTGTTTTTTTTAAAGGAAACTTAAAGGTATTTTTCAACCTGGACCCTATTCTCTCGTCTAAGTGACTAATGGGGATGACAATTTCTGAAATTGGTCCAGTATTGAGAGAGAGAATTCAACAAGAAGCTCTTGTTTCTATGGGCTCCATAGAGCATGCTCACTAGAGGCTAACTTAATTCAAATCAATTGTGCAGCTCTTCTAGACTTTCCAAATGTTATCGGACCAAATGGATCAAATTCTGATAGTGACCCAGAAGTTGTAATTCCACAGTTTGGCCACAATGTCAGATTGGCTTCAAAGCCTGGTGCTGTGTCTGGGGGCTTGAATCCAGTCCGTTAGTTACTGTGTATAACCAAGTCTTGATCAAGGAGAAGTCTCGTTCTGAGATCTCGCCAGAGTTGAGTTATTGTTGAAATCAGCTAAACATTCAGCCATGATAGTGCTAGAGAGAGGAGTGCCAAAAAGAGTTTGTCGTGTTGGAGTAAAGACTGCATAGATTAGTGTTATCTGAAAGATTTTCAAAGTCATGGCTACAGGCTGCAGCACTTTCGCTCAATACTGGACCAATTTCAAAAATTGTTAGTCACTTAGGGACAAAAAAGAGAAGGAAAATAGGGTCCAGGCTGAAAAATACCGAAGTTCCCTTTAATATCAGACATGTTCAACACCTCTTGCCATCACCTGCAAATCTGCACATAGTGTCAACATTAATGTGAGCATGTGTGAATGTTAATGGCTCCCTCAGAGCTGTTAACATTAATGCATTTGAACTAAAGTTTTGGTCAAAGCAGGGATGTCTGATCCTTGATATTTGGATAATGGTGAGTCATCCTCATTGAACAGTTGTAATCATTGCTGCTTTTAACGTAGATTGGATAAATGTCTGGGTACATTGTGAGCAAAGATGAGGGCTTTTTGGTGTTCTGTAGCAGTTTCCTCAAGGAGCACTATAGTAAGAACAGCTTATTTAACATAATATTGGACTGTGAGGTGGGAAAATAAGCTGTAATACAACCATAAAAACTGAAAAAAAAGTGCAGTCAGAAAATGGAAAGTGATAATAAATGCTTGGTTGTTATTTTGGCTCCAGAACATTGGATCTGACAAAAAAACAACGACTACAAGATTAAAGTGCTGACTTTCAGCATTAATTTGAGGGTGTTCACATCCACAAATGATGAACAGAGTGTTCAGCAGAACTTCATGACCCAGCACTGCAAAGATCTGTGGGTTATTGCAGCCTTGTTTGTTGTACATTTGTCTAGTGGAAATGTTCTTACAGGCTCTATATTCTTAGCTCAAAGGATTTTTTCATCCTGTGTGCAGACTAATATAAATGTACTGTGGGTGGTGAACATCTCAACACTCACCTGCTTATATTCTTATAAATGTGAATGCCATCTTCCCTGATATTCGTCTTGGCTGTTAGAACAATAGAGGACTACATACAGTATGTGTTGTTAAAACTACGCTCTCCTCCTCCTAACCTATCACAACAAGGGAGCCAACTCTTGGCTGCAGTCTTGGTTCTGCTCCAACGTGGAAGTGAGGGAACTGTAAATGTTGAACAATAGGACGGCCTGTGTAGGATGAGTAGAATAGTCTTTTGTTCCAAATGAATCCAGGCCTTCTTCCACACGTGTAAATCCAATTAGAGGGACCAGAGGAGTTGGCTTTCCCCTGCTACTGCCTGACACATTTACACAGCCTCATAAAGAGGTATCCCAGGCTGCACACTATTAACCACGAACGCTCCTGAACTAATCTACAGCATACAAAACCCCAGTAAACCTGCCCCTGCTGTTATGCAAAAACCAAACAGAATATGCAAACAAATGCACTTGCCTGTTTTTCATTAAATGAATAGACACTGCTGCAGATTTTCTTTTAATTTAGCACACTTACTCTACACACAGTAAAAGAAAACACAAGCAGAGCAACAGATGAGGTCATTCTCATTTGAATATCACCGACCTTGTTTCCTGCCCTGCAAGACATTTTTGTGAAATGTTTTACAGCATTACATGAGCTCTGAATTCCCAAACTGCAACAGAAACATATTTTGCATAGAGACAGGAGATTTTCTGTCTTTCAAGACAGAGATTCTGCAGTCACACTATCAGCTCTATGAGGCTGTACATTGGCATATTGGCAGTGCTTTCAGCTAAATGCTAATCATGCATCAGCATGCTAATATGCTCACAACAACAATCACGTCAATGTCCACCATCTTAGTTCAGTGTTTAAGCATGTGAACATTTACAAATTTGTAATAATCACAAAGCACAGCTGAAGCTGAAGGGAATGTCTTTAGTTTTTATGTCTTGGACAAATTTGACCTGATAATTACATGAGATGGAAGGTCAGGGAATCACCAAAGTTATTACAGTTTATCCTCTAGTGACCAGAACAATTCATCTGATAGTAGTCAAGATATTTCAATAACGACCAAAAATGGCAACCTCATTGTGGCACCAGAAGGAAAAATCAGGGTAGACTACATTGTCTGGGAACTATGAGTGTCTGTATAAAATGGTGTGCCGGTCTGTCAAGTAGGTGTTAGATACTTCTAAAATATGTGTAGCAAATTTCATGACAGTCCACCAGATAGTTGTTGAGATATTTTACTCTGAATCACTAAAGCAAACCTCATTTTGGTGCTAGAAGAAAAGTCAGGAGATCACCAAAATCCCTAAAATACATCGTCTGGGAACCACAGGTGTCTGTATAAAAGTTTTTTTTCCAGTCCATTGAGTAGATGTTGAAATATTTCACTGAATAAATGAAAACCTTGACCTGCTGGTGGTGCTACAGGATCACCAAAGTCATTAGGATTCATCCTCTGGAATAGTTAAGTTGAATATTTCACGACAATCCATCTGATAGTTAAGATTTTTCACTGTAAATCACAAATGTCAACCTCATGGTGGTGCTAGAGGAAAGATCAGGGGATCACCAAAGTCATTAGAATTCATCCTCTGGTGATGATAAATATCTGCACAAAATTTTGTGGAAATACATCCAATGGTTGTTGAATTATTTAAGTCTGGATCACAGTGGTGGACCAACTGACTGACAGGCTGACATTGCCAACCCTGGAGCCAATTTACTGTAACACGGCTCAAGATAATTCATGAGTTCATCTGGCATCAAAAGTTACATGTAAAGTGAAAGATCATAGTTGGTTCAGGCTCTCTGATCACAGGTCAAACATAATGGAATTAAAGTTGATCCAGTCTTGAGAAACCTTGGCTAATCTTGAGGCCATGACACATTCAATTACTTCTGAAGTTATAATATATGCCTTTCACAGCCTCTGGAAGTCTTAGAGTGCCATTAAAGATTAAAAACATTAAATCTGAAAACTGCTGGCACATGCTGAGAAAGGCATCGGGGTGCTTGCGTATGTGTCTCTGTAAGCTGAGCTCAGCAGAATCAGTGGTGCTTCCTGGCCCAGTGACCCACTGTCCGACTGAGCTAGTTTTAACCGCACCGCCTCCTCTTGTGTCACTCAATGCATCACCCCTCCTCTTCCTTTTCCCTTGCATGCCACGCTGCGACTCGGCCACTTTGCACATCCATAGAACCTCAAAGCGCTGCAGTGATAAGCTGGGAGAAACTGTTATTGCAGAGCCTCAAGCACAGAACCACTCTTCAATGACTAATGAAATGTATGACCACGTCGGAAAATGCACACACAAAGATGCCTTAACAGTCCAGTCCAAAAACGAACGTGAAGGAGATTCAGTGACATGTGAGACTTACATGTCATAAGCCCATTGTTGCATGTAACGTGCATTTTCCACCACGAGACAGATGCATACCACCAAAGAGGCTCCCAGTGAGATTAAACTAAACCTATTAAGGACACCAAATTAAACACTGACCTATACTCAGCTGTGGCACTGACCTTAAGGTTTCTGAGTTAATCTCACTGCACCCAAAATTATGTTTCTGTGGTGTTAAAACATTATTTTCTTCCCTGGTAGTTGATGGATTCCTCCATCCTTCCTTCTGCCTGGGTGGTTGGCAGTGTAATAAAAAATTATTCCACAAGGTATCACATGTTGCACTGGGGCGTTCACTATTTTGTACGGTTCTTTAGCTCCTGAATTTCTGGTCGTTCATCACATTTAGGAGCTGCTTCTCCATGTCCAGGATGGGGCTGCAACAGCTAAATCCAACTTTGTGTACAAAGTCATTCCTAAACTTGTACTAACAATGAGCTAGTTTGGTTCATTCCCTCTGCAATTTGTCCACAAGATGTTCTGTAGGTTTTGCCATTTTCATTGTTGGTGAATGCTTGATCTGAATTTTTTTTTATTGTTTTTATCAAGCTTATTGATCTTACTTATGGATTTTTATTCCATATAGAGCTTCCTGGTGTTTTTATTCCTTTTATGTGCGGTATATTGCATCATTTATTTGTTTTATATGTTATTGGGTTGTGTGTACAATAAGCTGCCCCAAACAAATTGCCTCTAGTGGGATCAATAAAGTTGTTTATATTGTATTGTACTATATTGTTGTATGCTAGCAATAAACTGGGTGTACCATTAAATTAAATAAAGTCTTAGCTGGAAAATATGTTGTAAATGAAGATATGACTTTGTTTTGTTCATAAGTGCAAATATGGAGAAATATGTGTGTTTCAGAGTAAATAATAATGCAGTTAAGAATTAGAGGTAAAGATAATGCTAACCTAGCCAACCTTGTATGTCATTTAGCGAAATGCTATTTATAACTTTTTGTAAATTAAAGTACTATGTGTTGTGTTATTTAACAACAGAATTTAATCAAAGTGTCAGGCCAGATGTCTCTACGATAATTTCATATTTTTCTCTTCAGTATAAAAGATGCTTAAATATTAACGCTAGCTTGCTATCATTACCTTTGTCAGTTGGTTCCAATTGGTTCAGTTAGCTGCACAACACAAGGCAGTTAGTAGGTGTAAAAATGTAGTGAAATCTTTACGTAAAGCTGCAGTCAGACCAAAATCTGCCTGGCAAAGTTTACTCAAATGGCATGGCCAAAAACAGTGGGGTACAAGAAATACTGTTGGTGGGGTGGGTTGTAAGCATAAACTGCACAAGCTAGCATGGCTAGCAGGCAAACAATAGCAGTCCACAAAAGTTGTAAATTGAAAGTGTTTTATTACATTTTATTATTTACTGTATTTCAGATTCCTATTTTGATAATCAGATATGTTACTTATCTATTCTTTCTGTTCTATTTATTTTCTTTTTATATTTGAGTTAGTCTATTTAGTTATTGTAGATAATTTAGCCTTATGCATTTGTTTCTTTCCTCTTTTTTTCTTTAACTGATTGTGTTTTTTGTTTTTTTTTTACTTACTGTGGCATTTCAATTTCCCTGTGGGATCAATAATGTATCCATCCATCCATCCATCCATCTATCCATTTATCCATAATTGTCAACAATAGGCCACTGGCAGTCATGTTAGGATGCCCAGTGTGGGAGAGAAATCAGGTTGAAACCACATCGGGAATCCTCATCCATTTTTAAAAACCTTTCTCAGCTGGAAAAATGTGATTAACTGTTACACATCCTGACAGTTCAAGTGAAAAATTGGTACATTTTCTGCATTTGATTGCAATTTTAAAGGAATAACAAATTGGCATTGATGAATTCTACATTTTGCTGCATCGGTTTTCAGAGAAGTGTATGGTAATTAGTAGAGTCTATCTCAGGAGCATAATTAATGCTTACCATAAAGAAACAAAGCATTTATCATTCAGACTGCAGCACATCCAAACACATGTGGCATATGTGGGGTTGAGTCAAATATCGCCTCCTCAGGTGACACAGACAAGAAGGCGAAATGACGACCCGGTGGCATCTTCAGAGGGCTGCAGGCTGTGGGCGGAGAGAGACTCATTAATCAGTGGCCAGAAGGTTCAATAGCTTGACACTCTAACACTTCTGCAGGCTGTGGAGCTGAAGACTGCAGATACTGTTTGTACTGACTTTAACCATTGAGAAAAAGCATTAAGCCGTAGAATCCTTAATGCAATTTTGGCGATGCAGAGTGATTTATAGTTTTTATGAGACAGAGCAGGAGGTGTTATATCTGTTACAGAGGCAATTACTGCAGTTTGGATTTTACACCAAGGAAAGAAACTCATAACAGTGTTGACGTAAAAGGAGAGAAGATTGGTAGAAGATATCAAAAATGTAAACATTTTACATCCTTCCACACAGTTTCCATTTCACAGATGACTCACTAATGGCTCTGTGCATTGGGGGGGGGGGTGGACTGGGAGTGAAAGACGCTTTGCTGAAACACGGTACAAAACACAACGTTAGAGATCTTGTATGTAATTATGAGATGTGTAAGTGAGGAAAAGCACATCACCTGCAATAGTATTGCACGCAAGCACCAGGATGTTGACTACAGGTCATTTAGCGGCTGAAGATGTCACTAATGAAAATTTCTGATTCCTACAATTAGAACCTTTAAGGCTCAAATGCACTGAAAGCTATGATTGTCGTGCCTCATTTGACACACATGGTTTGATGCTCCTGTGGTGCACTGCAGGCGTCAGATTTAAATGCCAACATAAAAGAACCAACACAGATGTGTCCTGTTGTTCTTTGTATTTACTGCTGCATTAGTAATGAATGATTGAAAAGTAGAAATGCAGAGGAGGAAAATTGTGTGAGGAAAAAGTGAATCATCTGTTGAGTGTTTAGGGTTAATTATTTGTGCTCTAGAACATAACCGCCATGAATCAGAAAATAACATTTTATTCCTTTCATTCTCTCGACTGCTGCTCCTTCTCCTCACTCATCTCTCTTATCTCGCTGTCTTTCAGCTCACTTGCACTATTTCTCTCTTTTTTGGTTGCAGAAAGAACAGCTTTGTTCGCTGGGTCCCCATTCAACGCTCCAAAATCAAAACAAGGTTGGAGTAGTGGTATCTAAGCAGTTTGATGTGGCTCATAACACTTTTGGTGTGCATTCAGCCATTTAAAACAATAGGTGTACTTCAGTGTGTTGTCAGATGTTTTCAGTGTGTTTTGGCCTTCAGGGGTAGAGGAGATCCCAGGTTTCTAATTAAAACTGCCAGAAAATTAGGCTTCAAATGAAACAACCCTATAAAAATGCTTTAATCAACACCTGGATGCTCTTACAAGACATATTCTCACATAATTAATATGAAATTAAGTTATCCACAATAAAATGAATGATGCTCTTGTAATCAGTGTGTTACAGCAACAGCTGGAGTGTAACCATGCTGTCTGAAGCTAATGTGTGAGCAGTTGGCAGTGAATCCCTTGGAGAGTCTGAACTACAGGAAGTCCCCATTGTGAGAGTGAGTAAGATGTGTGAGAGGACATGGGACAAAATATGAAATCTCGCAGGTAATTAGGCCTGCTCTGGTGGCTCCAGATGTTGATGAGGATCCTAGAACAGCTGGTATTTAGCTGTAATTGCCACGCTAAGCTCACCAGCTTGTCTGGTCTTCGTTGTTAGTCCATTGGGAAGCATGTTATTTGATTCTGCTGACACAACATGATTTCATAGTGGGAACAAACACATCAGTTTCATCCAGTCTCTGCCTACACTCAGAAGATCAGAGTGTACCTGCCTTGATCTGTGGATATAGTGACAGTTTTCTCACAAAGCCTTCAGCTTATTGAGAGCAATACAACAGTGATTTTCTAGTGCTAGAAACAAGTGTGGGACTTAAAGTTATAATCCCTAAGATTTTCATCATATCAAACACAGTTCTCGATACTATTATAGTATTTATTCTTCTCTAGCCATTAAATGTACAGACATTCATCACTTACCTTTTAATGTAGTAGTTTACATTGTCACTGGTAGAGTTTGCTATTCCTGTGCTGGATTCAAGAGTCGGTGCACGCACACATGCCCTCGGTATCCTGACATTTTGAAGAGGAAACATATTTGCATCAGTACAAGTAAATACATTATACATGACTGGACAATTTCAGGAAAAGTACAAGAACAAGTACAAATACAAGTTTCTGTTCTTCTTCTGTATTTCTGACAGTAGCTTTAGCTGCTCAAAGTGTATCCCTTTCCGCAGTGATCAATAAATGTATGACTTGTCTTATTATGATGTTCTTAGTGTTACCACAAACGTCGCCACATCAGCCAGAAACCAAATTGTTTAAATTAGAAATTTGAATAATACTATTAACTGTCAATTAATTAATCAGTCAATCAAATATTTATTGTCATACTGCCATTTGAGAGAACAGTCAGTCGTACTGTACGATGACATTGTTACTTTACCTTCCCTATTCAGCCACTATAGATAATTAAGCATAGTTTAAAATGAAATATAAAACTATAAACTATATGTAAAATATATGCAAACTATACAAGATCAAAATACAAAATTAGATAAAAATATAAATTTTAGTTGTACTGTTTCTATATAAACATGTTTACAACACTGGGATGTGCATTAAATAACAGACACAAAGCTCTGTAATATCAATTTATTAATGTTTACAACTGGTTGCCTAATTACACGTTCAGTAAATACAGCAGCATTTGGCCATGTGACAGACAAATCCTATATTCACTCTATTTTTAGCTCTAATTTTGGTCTCCACCAACTCCAGCTACTTTCTAACTTTGTGTGTTTGCTAATGGGGCTGATCAACAGTTAGCAGTTGCCAGGCAACCATCTGAGACTCCAGGAACTTGCTGTACTTGGCCAGGAAATAGCCTGACCTATAAAACCTCATTTTGTAAAAACTATAATTTCTATACAGGTTAAAGAAACAACATATAATGTGTAACTACTAAGCAAAGCTAACCAGCTGCTGGCTGTAGCTTCATATTTACAGACAGACATGAGAGTGGTATCAATGTTTTCATCTAACCTTCAGCCAGAAAGCTAATGTGCATATTTCCCAAAATGTCTGACTATTTACTCCTTTAACACAGTCCTGTCTGTAGCCATTTTGAATATTATATTAGCAGCTATGAGGCCTGAAGATCAGTCTAAATATTTTGAAAAGAGGAAAACACTGCAAGGAAAAGACAGTGAGATAAAGAGAGGCAGAGAGATGCATTACTGAAGCTTTATATTGTTATATTATACATCGCCAATGTATTGGGATGAAAAGAGAGAAGAATACAGTACATGAGTGTCTGAGGGAGAGATCTGGGGACAGAAAGAAGTGTAATACCCAGAGTAACTAACTGTGAAGTGTTGTATTCTGCAGCCACAATTTGAGAGGCTTGGTTGTGATTGGAGTATATGCTCTACCTCTTCACTCCCACGCTGTGCCACTTCTCACTCATCACTCTTGAAACCTTGAAATTACTGAAATCCATCAGCTGTCACGTGGATGCCAACAGTCTCTGAGAGCTGTTTAACAATACAGCAGCACATGAAATGTTGCACTGCCCACTGATGGCAATCAGGTCCATGCAGAGGTACAGCTGCAGGCCTACTGCAAGTAAGAAAGCTTGGTGTTCAAGCTGTGGTAAAGTAAGTAACCTTGAAAATATTGAAAAACAAATTGTCAGAATAGAAGGAATTATGGCAGCCAGACAGATAATCATCTACACCTGCTAGTGCTACAAAGAGCGTTGTAGTAGCCTTTATGAGATGGCTAATAGTTGGCCAGGCTCCGGAGGCTATTTTACAAACAATAATAGATTTTTCTTCTTTTGATTTTGCTCCTGCTCTTTACTCGTAATATAAACTTCTCAAATACAACATGAACAGCCTGTGGAACAACCTGAGCAACCAAGGCTATGGAACGGACGGCCATTTGTGAGCATGGGCGAACAATCTAGTGTCATGTTACCATCACAAACGAAGTGTTCAGAGCCGACTGAAGCCCTGGTTTTGGACTTTGACCATGTTTAACATAAATATCTGACATTATAACAATATATAAATGACAGAAAATCACAAAAGCATAATATGAACACTTGTGGGAGCATTTTGGTGGCTACTGGAAGATTATTTTGGATCTCTCTTGTTAATTGAAGATGCCATGACGATGTCTGCTGGATATGTAATTAAATGTTTATCATATAAACTTTACAAAGTGATAATATATCAGTGATGAGTTTATTGTTTGTTCCTCTGCCCACAAGAGGCCAAAGAATCAATTTATGCAGTTTTAATGAAGTAAATGTCACATTATAGTGCTGCAAATTAACTTCACCTGTATATGTGCAGAGTAGCCAGGTAACTGCTGTTGCAATCAGAAGTGTTATTTATAATTGTCTTGTCTGAATACACTAAATAAACTACTTGCACCCTACTAGACACAAATGTTTTTTGTGTCTTTGTAAGAGAGCTGCTTTCTTTGTTGGAAACATAAAGTATAGAGATCAATAATTCAACATCGATGTGTGTCCCCACAGTGAATATAACAGTCATATAAGCTGTTTGTACTCTTCTGCAGCTCATACGCATACACCCACCCACACACACACATTCACAGTGTTGATCACAAGCTGTCACATTTTCCTTATAATATTTCATGATTTGTTGCACAGACTGTACAAATGTAGAGCTTCTTTTCATTTTGTCATTATGGTGTTTGAAGTTAGCAGAAAAACCTTATGCGTGTCTGCTTAAAATGCAAATCAAAAGTGAATCAGAAGATAAAAACTACTGCAGTGCTTCTCTCTTTTGGTTGAAACTCCCAAGTATATTACATCAGTGATGTTACAACAGGTGTGTTTCTGTTTGACCACCGATGGAGGTGACCTGCTGTGATGTGACATGTGGCTGGAAGAGGAGCTGAGTTTCTGAACCTCTATTTGTGCTACAGCAGGGAGACTTCATTTATAATGTGCTGCTACAATAATCAGGCTGATGGATTTTATTTTGCATTAATTACTCTGTTTCTCCACATGATCCCAATTATGGCTATGGACCAAAGCAGAAATGATATAGACTTACTCAGTGGACTCATTTCTTGGACTTGTTTTACTGAACATCATGTGGTTTGATCCTGTTATTAGATTACAATTTCACTCTTATATTTTCTACTATGGTGCCTCCAGCTGTCCAAGGAGAGGACATCTGTCTGTGAATTTCCTCTTCTGAAATTTCTACCATTTCATACCTTTTTTTGAGATACTGGGAAACACAAAGAAACCTGATAGTTGACACTAAATATTGATTTGAAATGATTATATTACAAGTGGAGGTTCAAAATTTATGAAATTGGCAGCAACAATCTCACCTCAAGGGGCATGTAGAAACTGTTCTTGGGTTTTCAATCATATCACATGACGAAAGTTCATTAGTTGTCATAGAGTTGCAGACTTGAAGTAATTTTTGTCCATGTTGGCAAAAATTAAGGTTCAGGGTTCATTCCTGGTCTAGAGAAAACTGTTTTATCTCAAGGTCCATTTAGTAGTTTGAATCTGCATTTATTGATTTCTTAGGTCACTTGGGGGCAACAGAAACAAGCTGTAAATTTAACACTGACATATCATCACATTTTAGTTCATCAGGCAAATAGTGGCTGATTTACAAATCCAGCTGATGTGGAGTAACGTTAGCATTAATTAACAATCATGGTTTTGGCCACCTAAAGAATGAAAGTCCAATATATACTCTCTTTTTAGCTCTGGTTTGGTCTCCACTAATGTCTGACAAAAATATCTCTTTAGCTAAGTCTGTCTTTCTTGTCTGTCAGCCATTTGGTGCTGAGCAGGTAGAGAACGGTAACCTACCAAATATTTTCTCAACTAATTAATTAATTGTTTTGTCAATAAAATGTGAAAAAATGGCATTCACAATCTCTCTGACCCTGCGGTGATGCCTTAAATTTACTTGTTTTATCTGACCAACTGACTAATTATTGCAGCTCTGGTACAGTGTGTTTTTTTGTGTTTGTTTGTTTTTTGTTGCTGAAAACAACTGCCTGCTGCAGCTGTGAACCAAAACAATAAAGTTTCGGGATGGAAAACCAAAACACTGGGCTGAAAGATGTTAAAATGCTCCGTAGAGATAAGGGGAACTTCTGAATCGGGTGGTAATTCTTTGTGGGTTCATCACGATGAGCCACATTTTTCACATGTGATCCATTGTTCATATATAAATATAAGAATAAATTCATAGCTGAAGAAACATTGTTTGAATGGAAAAATAGTTCAAGGACTGAAACCACAGAATTGTCTGTGACTGGCATCCACAGGCTGTACTGTAGCAGAGCAGTAACCATGGCAACAATCAGCCTCTGGCCAGCCATCAACAGTTTAATGAACAGCAAATTAAATGTAAAATTAGAAAAATCTTCCACAGCCGAGTATTTATTGGTTGGAGAAACTCCTTATCACACCAGTGGGTTATCTTACAGATGGAGGCTTAAAACACAAGAAGCACTTGAAGGCATCATTAGTGTCAGAAGTGTAAAAAAAAAAAAAGTCAGGCAAAGAAATCAAAGTAATTCACATGGTTGTCGTGATATTTTTGTTGTACGGCTGATTTCTAAGCCACTGTTTCAACCAATTCAGGTACTTTCACCATAATGTTCCTGCATCCAACCAGCAGCAGCCTGAGCACAGTGATGTTGCTTCATAGAACAACACAAAACAACATTACAACTCCCCGGTCTGCCACTTATTTTCTTCACTGCCACATTAAGTTGAAGGAGGCGAGCAGATGACTGCTGGGGAGGAAGGAGATTCATTTTGCGCCATAAGTGGAGCAGAGCTGATGGCTGGAGAAAGGGGGCGATTTTAGGGGCACAAAAGGATGTCATCTGGAGGGTATTTTTAGAGTATGAGGTGCACTGATAACTGGCTGCCATTGCAATCTGCCTGCAGGTTCCCAGCAATAATAACTGCTCTCATTCTGCAGAATCACTCAGAGTGAAATGCTCTCATGCAGAGAAACACACACAGGCAGGCTGATTGACTCTCTCAGTCTCTTACACACACACACACTGGCATGCACTCAAAAATATGGAAGTTTTAAAATGACTAAACTGTGTGAGCACAAAAAGTAAATTTGTAGGTCAAGATTTTAGAGTGAAGAACAGATTTGTTTTCAGAGCTCAATTCAGGCCTTGTTTGATTGAAATCTGCTTTCAGTGTTTTTCCCAGATGTTTCAGCAGAAGAAAACTTATTGAGATTACTAATCAATGTTCCAGGCTAAGATGATAAACAGAAGAGGAAAGCGGGAAAAAATGTATTTATTCTATACAGGGTTATGCTTACTTTTTTTTCTTCTCATCTTTGACACCGAAAATTATTCTAAGAAAACAATCAGGAAATTTTCTCAATAATTTCCTAAAAGTGGCTGCTATGTAATTGCTCATGACATTTCTTAGAAAGGGTTGTGTAATGTGGTAGCAGATGGGAAATGGAGTCATTATACAGTTTTTAAGAAATAAACTAATATGTCTATATATAGTTTGACACACAATACTACATGTTGAAAAGTAAGTTTTTTTCTGTCTGTTAAAGGATTGTTAAGAATTTAAGTTATTAAAATGTTTTGCAAATTAGCAACCACATAAGGACCCAAATATAATGAATTACCAACTAAACCAACTTAACACTATTTCCATTTTTCTTATCATTTGTATCTAATTGCTTTGTTCTAAGGGGTCATAAACCAAAAAAGTTGGGAACTGCTATGTGAAAGGACATAATACAATAGTCGCATATGTAGATGAAAGAGATGTTGAGAGCTCTGATTATTCCCTCACACTAGCCATGAAGCGACCCCTGGTGAGCATGACTCCAGTGTAAAAACTCAGACTGAGGTATTAAGATCAAATTGGAAAAGTAGTAGTAGAAGAGTAGCACCACTTCTCCTTTTAATACAAAGGAGCACAAGTGGTTCCAGCATCTAATCAGGATGCTTGAATGTCAGGATTGCTTCCCTGTAGAGGCATCCACAGAGAGGTGCTTCAAACTGGGAATAGACCCCGGATAAGACCCAGAACCTGCTGAGGGAATTATATCCCATCTAATCTGGGAACATCTGCTGGAGGACACGGCTGAAAAAGAGTGGATGTCTGCTTAACCTGCAAGCCAGAAATGTGACAGGAAATGGATGGATTGAAACTGCTGCCAGTTACATCTGGCAGTTAGGATCTTGTCTTCACAGTTAAAGACAAATTAAAATGCTGAGGGACACCACAGAGAGGTAGCCTGACATTACTTAAAAAGCTGAGTCTAATAGGATTGCACTTCACCTCCAGGTCAAATCAAATGGATTTTACTCTGCTCACAGTTTTTGCATGAGACGGATACAAAATGCAAAACCTCGGAGCGTTGAAGCTTTGAAGATACTGAGCCAAGAACAAGCTGTTAACTTGACTCTGTTCTTACATGCTGTCAGAACTTGTTAAGAACATTCATGTGTTAATCTGCCCCTCAAAGCTTGTCTTGCAGATTGATTAATGCTCAAATGATTATTTATTTACTTAATATGTGCTTAATTTACTTCAATTCCAGTTTAAACACACAGTTCATGTGTGGCTTACAATTGGCAAAACTAATTGGCCTACATGTTCTCCTCTAGAGCTATTTAGACAAAAATGTGTTGATTAATTTTTAGTTGATTGATGGAAAATTAATCGGCAACAATCTTGTTGTTCAATTCATTATTACAGTTGTTTAATGAAGCAAAAATCCAAACATTCTCTGGTTCCATCTTCAGATGTGAAGATCTGCTGCTTTTCTCTGTTTTATAACATTATAAACAGAATATCTTCAGGTTTAAAACTGTTGATTAGAGAAAACAACACATTTGAAGATCATTTTGAGCTCTCAGAACTTGAAATGGGTTTTAACTATTTTTTGACATTTAATTGCAGCCACACTCTTGTTTTTCACATATATACAGAAACATTCACTACAGCATATGAGATAATTATACACCTCATTATATTCAATCTATAATACACTTATTTGCCCACATTTTCTCTCTCTCACATACAGTAATACCTTCTTCCAATCAGATATTACCAAAACAACAGCGCCACCTGCTGGTGATAAACACTTACAATAACAGAGAATGAAATAAAGTACTTAATTTGACAAGATTATTCTCTGCCTGTACTTGTATCACAGAAAAATGTCCCTTTTGAGTGATACATACATATATATATTCCTGAGGAAAATGCGTGTGATTGCTGTTATCTGATTAGACAGCAAACTGCTGTTGCTCCAGCAGCAGCTTGTTGAGTTGGGGATTAAATGTGAGGCAGAACTCCTAAATAAATTGATTTCATTAACTGTTACACTACTTTTGTCATATGCTGTCTGTCTTGTCCTTGTGTGGAGGGCTTGCTCTTCTACATAGGCTGTACAAAAAAAAGCTTGAGGGATGGCCTTGCTGAGCATAAATTGCAATTACTTTAATGAATTTTACAATGCTAATGATTCCTTATTGTGCATAGAGGGCATTAAGCACATTAAACCTTTGGTCAGGGTGAGTACAGAATACAGAAACATAACCAAAGAGAAGTTTTTTTTTTTTTACATCAACTGGTTAAAGTATTCTGGTCCTATATATTGGTACCTATGGGTATTTTCCATTTATGATGTACATGTATATATTTCTGTGTAATTTCATCTCATGTTTTTTTTCTTTGCTTTGTAAATTTGGTTCACCTATCATGTTATTCTCTGGGTCATGTGATTGCCTACCATCGGCTGTTGCTACTATGTAGGTAAGACTACACCTGTATTGTCTGTTTTAAAGCCTTGAAGACCTTTAGTGGTCAAAACATGTTGTTTTTCAATGATTTAGCCACTACAATAAAGGCTTTTTAATACTTCCTTGGATTGTTTGTTTGCCTTCTTTGTTTGAAGCACCCCGTTCTTTCCCCATTTTCCAAGAGCACCCAACATGTTTTTGAACATATAGAGCAATCTCTTTTCCTAAAGTACAAATACCTCAAAATTGTACTTAAGTACAATACTTGAGTAAATGTACTTAGTAACTTTTCACTGATGGTGATGGAGTATTTCCACATTGCTGTATTGGTAATTTTATTTAAGTGAAGGATCTGAGTATTATGATTTATTTATTTTAAAGGACCAGTTTGTGGGATTTAGTGGCATCTGGTGGTGCGGTTGCAGGTTGCAACAAACTGATAACCCCTCCTCCTCTGCCTCCCCTTCCAAGCATGTAGGAGACATTATGGTCGCCTTGAAACTCACGAAAAAACACTAAAGACCCTCTCTAAAGCCAATGTTTGGTTTGTCCATTCTGGGCTGCAGAAACAAGGCATTGCAAGATGGTGGGCTCTGTGGAGGAGGACCCGCTTCCTATATAGACATAAAGGGCTCATTCTAAGATGGCATTCATGTGTGTGTCAGAATAATCAGCAAAAATCTTAGTACACAACATGCTGTCATATATGCAGAAACATGGTGGATGAAAATAAATGTTTGTTTTATGGCAAGGAAGGAAGGTTTTTATTAATTCATGTATTACATATCTTTTTTTTTTTTTGCTCACATGTAATTTATATTATGATATTAGGTTGTCACCATTAGTTGCTGTCCACATAGAGTGACCAAATTTAGCCAGAAAAAAAATATTTATTAGCATCAACCCTGCTAACAAGTCTGGGACAAAATACAACACATTATCCTTGCAGCATCCATGTTGTTTCCACATTAGGAATTAAAAGCTAATAAACACACTGAAGTCAGAAGAATAACTCCCCAACCATCTGAGGAGCACTTGAATGCAACTGACGGTCTATTATTATCTTATTTTCAGGTGATTAAACACTAATGAAAACACACTTATGAATATTAACTTCCGTTTCTGCGAAGTCCGTTCTGCTAGATGCCACTAAATTCTACATATTACACCTTTAAAACTCAGCGTTTCACATTCTTTTCCTTTTTTAAGTTTCACATCCTGTCAGTCAAACTGAAAAAAAAAAAAAAAACAATCACGTGACTCGGACGTTTAGGGCGCATACCGGAAGTAAGCGTGCTGAGCTGCTTCAAACAGAGCAGACATGGCGTGTTTGCTGGCTAACAGCTGCAGCTTAGAAACAACAATGTTTTCTTTAACAAAGCCAAGAAAACACTTTTCGTGGATATGCTGTTTATTCCTGGTGATTAATTTAACATCGCTGCCGGTTTCGGCTAAACATGGCAGCCTTAAAGAAGTAACCGACGGCAACTGGGAGGAGATCCTGACCGGAGAGTGGATGATTGAGTTGTGGGTGTCCTGCTAACGTCCAGTGCTAAGTAACAGCTAAAGGGCTTGCTAGAATGTCACTTAACTTAAAATAAAGACATGAGGTTGTGTAATTAGGACGTGTTTTCCACCCCAATGCTGTGTCTAATCCGATCCTGTCTACCTGTATTAAGTGCTGACTAGCTTACAATAGCCATGCTGGCTAGTACACAGACAGCTAATCAGGTCATCGGTGTATTTCAGTTGTGTTTATCTGTAAGTGATTGTGCATTTTCTCTTTTGAAACTCACTGTCCCTCAGCTACGCACCATGGTGTCCAGCCTGCCAGCAGCTGCAGCCGGTGTGGAAGGAGTTTGCAGACTGGGGGGAGGACATGGGGGTCAACATCGCCAAAGTGGACGTGACAGAACAACCCGGTAGGCCTTGAATGACCTCTCCCAGCTGTCTGTTTACACCCCGACCTCTCTATTTAATGACAAACCAAAGCTCTGAAACCAGTGGATCCCAACTCTTTTGACTTTGTGACTCTTAAAATAAAGCAAAGTCTACCTGAGACCCCTCCCCACATGTTGTATTGTCTACCAGTTAGGTTACCGATTATTGTCTTGACTCATTTTGTCCATAAAATGTCAGAAAATAGTGAAAAATATCTGTAAAAGTTCCCCACAGTCTGAGGTTACATCTTAAAATGTTTAGCTTTTCCGGACTTACAGCTCAACACCCAAAGATTCACTTTATCATCATGTCCGATAAAGAAAAGCAATGAATCATTAAATTTGAGGATCTGAAACTATTTGCTGATTCATCTCTGTTGATCAACTAACCATAAAGCTTTAGAAAGAGGACTTATTTTGTCTTATTTGAATAACTTAAAGGCTTTTGGGGGTAAAATGCAAAAAAAATCACAGTTTTGAATGTCCAAAATGTTTTTTTCCTCTGTATCCTATCATCTTACAACCCCTTTGAATAATCCACTGACCACATTCATTATTCTGCACAGTCAAGCTCAAGCATTGAACTCTAGGAAGAAGAAAAAAACACATTTTTGACTGGACGGAGTCTTTAAATAGAAAATAGAATAAGACAGACAGAACAGGAGAATAAGAAACTACAGTGCAGTGCAAGATGAGTCAAAAGCCTTGAATTTGATTTAATAAGAGGCAGCAGGAAAGAGAAAAGTCTCTGTTCTTTTAAAAGAACAGAGAGTTGCAGCAGACCTGCAGTTTTCTGGGAGTTTGTTCTAAATATGTGGAGCAGAGAAACTGAAAACTGCTTCACTATGACGAGAGAGGTTTTTAATCCTCACTAAGACCTCTCTGAATCAGCTGCAGCTGTCCGATTTGATTCTTTTTTCTTTTTTTTTCTTTCTTTTTTTAAAGACAGAGACCTGTAAAGACGCCATTACAGTAGTCTATTCGAATGAAGATAAAGGCCTGGACACGTTTTTTCCAAATCCTGCTGAGACAAAAGTCCTTCAGAGAAAAATAAGAATAAAAATAAGGAGGGACAGTAATTGACAGACTCTGTGTAGTAGAGGTGGTTATGCTGTTTAATCCTGATGATATATTTAACGTCGCTGTCAGTTTCAGCTAAACATGGCAGCCTTAAAGAAGAATAGAAGTATTAGTTCAAATGTAAATATTAATTTGAGTGTAAATAAACTGTGTGTATTAACAGGACATATATGTACAGTTAAACAATAAACTCTATATACATCTACATAGTGCAGGACGGACAGACAGACAGTATAAATTACAGTGAGATATGATTTGACTAATTTGGGCGGCTGAAGCTTCATATTAGCTTCATATTAGATTTTGTCTCCCATCCCTGACACTGTAAGTCCATTATGAACTGATCTTCTAATGGTCAGCATGAACAGGAGGAATGATTACAGCAAGAAAAACCTGCTTCAGCGTTCATTTCGGCACCTGACTGTTATTTTAAGACTTGAGAAATTGTGATCCTCTCCTTTTAAGGTGTTATAGGATGTCAGTGCAGTAGAGTATAGCAGGAAAAATACTTAAAAAAATATCTGCAGCTCTACAGTAAGATCAACACCAGTTTAATGTCAGTTTGTTTTTTCGCTGATGTGACAGTATTTGCTATTTTTCACCTATTTTTCATCACATAATGTAACATCCTGTATGATTTTGCACCATTTGCCATCAGAAACTCTTCTAGTTACTGTTCAATATTACTAGGGCTTCAATTAACTATTATTTTAATTATTGATGAATCTGTCGATTACTTCCTGGTGTAATTGATTAGTTGTTTGATTCATAAAACGTAGCTGTGGGTCAGACATTATTTTAACCGATCTGCTTAGTCTGAAATTCTTCTTGGTTAATTCATGAGCCAAATCTTGCTTCCTGCTCACTAACTGCTCTCGTCTCCTCCCTCTGTAAGGTCTGAGCGGGCGATTCATCATCACCTCACTTCCTACCATTTACCAGTAAGTTATTTTGTGGGGGTTTTTTTTATCACTTCCTCTCAGAAGTGACTTCTTGTGGTGTCTCTAATGCTGCTGTTAAAAGAAATAATCTTGTGGTTTAACTTCAGTTAACCAATTCTCTGTTTAACTGTGAAGTCCTGTAAAATGTCACTCTAGCGTTTTAAAAGACTGTATGCTGCATGATTTGCATATATAATCAATACCTTACCATTTGTTATCATATATATGGTGTGACTTCTTGAAATAGGCTATATTTGGGGAAAACATTTAACTATTTGACTGGAAACAGCTAAATAGTTTCAGTATTGAGCTGCAAACTAATGATTACTTTTCATTATTATCTATTTATTCTGATTAACTGTGTAATTTATTTTAAAAAAGTTAAGAAATGGAGGGGAAATCCTGATCACATGGTGTTTTTTCTTCTGAACTATAGTCAAAACTTAAAAATGATTGTAATTAGTGGTTAAATTTATCAAATAAATATAAATTGAGGAAAGTAGCAAATCCTCACTTCTGAAATCTTTTCATTTTTGTTTGATAAATGACTTAAACAGTTAGTTGATTCTCAAAAAGTGTGTTTGATTACTTTTCTGTTCATTTATCAGTTAACTGTTAATGGCTCTATATCAGTCCTGACTGTAAACCAGAAACTGTCTTAACTTAATCAAACAGCAACAATCATCAGAAAGAGAAAGTCATGAGTTAATCTGATGTAACAGAACACCGAGTAAATAAACCACCAGCTGCTATTTAAACAAACCTTGTGAGTGCAAAGTTTTCTTTGGGTTTTTCATTGTCGGTTTCAAGTTTTGCTGTAAAAATGCACTTTCAAGTCAAAACGTGCATATTAGCAGTCTGAGGATTGTGGCTACATACTCTGTAAGCTGCATAACTTTCACTTACTTTAAGTTGTTCACATAATGCTTTGAAACTAAATACAGAAATTGTATTTGTATGAATGTTTTAGGCAGTTATATGACCGCCATGTTCCTCATTTTGTCTTTTTATCCTGTAGCCAAACATTTAATATCAATCATCACTGCTGCCGAACACATTTACTGTAGACAGGCGTTATTTGGGTGTGTGTGTGTCAGTCCTGAAGGAAAACATAACTTAATATCCGTGTGTGTGTGTGTTTCAGCTGTAAGGACGGCGTCTTCCGAAAGTACCAAGGCGCTCGCACTAAAGACGACTTCCTCGGCTTTATCGATGGGCAGAAATGGAAAGCAGTGGAGCCGGTTTCCTCTTGGTTTGGTCCGTCTTCGTTTCTGTGAGTTGACAGTTTTATACAATTATGACGACGATGATGAAGATTTAGTGTGATGATGGAGTTACATAAAGCTGATTTATCCATTTTCCCACCAGCTGTATGATATATTATACTTCAATATAATGTGGTTATTGTGAAATTTATTTCAACCAATATCGCCCAGCCCTGAGGTCTTTTACGCTTTTCAGCTTTCAGCCTTTAAAACGACATTTTCCTGTTCGTCCAATGATACAGCGTCACTGTTTTCCCTCTTTGCTGTGAAATAACAGTAAAGAGTATCACATTCCTGCCCTGTTAGCTCTATTCTTAGCGTCTTTCTGTTAGTTTAAAAGCACACTGACAAAAATCCCCCCCCCCCCCCCTTACTTGTTAAATTTGTGTGTTTAGGCTTTGTAGTGATGATACAGTTTGACAAATCCTTATTGAATTACATGCTGGTATTTTCTTCTTTTTCTTCTTTTCGGCAGAATGAATTCAATGTCTGCTTTGTTCAAGCTCTCCATGTTTATCCGGGTAAGTGAGGATTTTCCCCATTTATAGGTTCTGACTGTTGACACGTTGGGTTTTTATATATATAGAAAGGTATTTATTCAATATAAGCCACTGAAAGAGGAACGTGTGTCTCACTGATGCGTAACGTGTAACTGCACGTGGAAATCAAAATAACCTTTATGTGGAAAAATACAATGTGGGTGTTAAAAAAGTTAAAGGTTAAAGAGCTGATAATATAAACATAGAGAAAAGTATAACTTTACCTCCATATAGTGCAAATAATATATATAATAGGACAGAAGGCCGGACTTAGAGGGAACATCTACAGCTGCTGAGGTAAATAATCCTCTCTAGTGTCTCAGATTTTTACCTCTGATTATTTTTTTAGGGCAAAAATACCTCGTCTCTTAGGTCGATGACGTGTTGTTTCCGTTATGAAAGGATAAAGCTGGCGTTATTCCATATTTTTCTGGCTGTCAATGAATCTCACAAAAACCATTAAAGCCAGCAATGTGTCAGTCTCTCTTAATACTTTCTGGTCTCTACTCCGTCTGTAGCTCACTGGATTATACTGAAGATGTAAATGTTTACACACACTTCAAATATATAGTTCCTTTTTTTTTTTTTTTTTTAAATGAAGTAATTTCCTGAAGCAAGCTGTGTGCGCTGCAGCTTTTGGCAAACATTACTCGAACAGAGTGAAAAAAGAAAAAAAAAAAGTGCATATGACCGGGACTATTTTCAGCTGTGCGTTAATACACATTTGTTGTTCTAGTGAGTGTTTATAGAAGCAGGACTGTGTGTGTATGTGTGTGGGATCAACTAAAATAAACTACAGAAGCCTGTGTTCATGATAATGAAGGAATGTCAGCCAGTAAAACAGTGTTTGATGTGTTTTTAACAACAATGGAGCTCTATGACACATAAATGAGCTGCACCAGGCTTCAGCTACACAGGCGTACTGACAGAGGGATCAATTTATTGTTGGGTTTGGTTCTTTTTATGGGATTTGTTGTCAGTAAGAACAATACAGCATATCAGCAGGCTTATTGTTTAATAATAGTGTGATGACTGTTCAGATGAAGCTGAAAAAAATGTATTTCTAAGGAGCTTTAAAACGTTATGAACTGAAATATAAGAGCACTGCTGGTTTGCTGTTCATATGGTTATTTGATGCAATAATTACTGATTATATGTATCAATTATTTCATTTGTCTTAAATTAAAACATTAAAAAAAAAACATCTATAGCATTATTTCAACCAGTCACATTGTTTTTTGCATGTAAAATGTGCAAAAATCTGCCTGTATTCAGTTGAACAGCTCTACAGCTCAAGGCTTGCGGTCCAGAGTTACTGTAAACTGTAGAGACGTCAGAATGTGTCCTGAGGCAGTATTCACACCAAATCGTTACAACACACCGCCGCAGGGTTATGCAGGGGCGTGGGGGTGTTTATTTGTGCTGTAGGAAATAACCGCTGTGAAAGAATCGGAAAATAACATTTTATTTATCTGATTTACGAGCTCACTACCGCCTCTCCGTCTCTTCTCTCTCTCTCTCTCTCTCTTTCTCTTTCTCGTCATTAAAAAATGAGTCGTGAAGTCTGACTTTACTTTTAAGGTTAATCAAACAAAGAGAAGTGTCCTTCCCTCTTCCTACTAAAGTCTTTATATACTCCCTCATGGCAGAGTTAAGCTCTGATCAGTCTGATCACCTGCTGTGATTGGCCACCGCAGCGTGATGTTGGGTTGCATTTCTCCAAAAGTTGACTCTGGATCAAGTTTCTCGCCTTCCAAAGCCCAGTTGTTACGTTTGCTTCCCTTGAGAGGATGATGTGGTGGAGGTGACGGACGAACAAAGACATGGAGAGAAAAAAGTCTTAGAAAGAACATCTATAGAGGTTGACAATCCTCAGTGTGTGGAAAAACACTGCTGTGAGACTATATTAGTGCTTATGTGTTGTTTTTATTTACTTATCTTATTTGTTGAACTCGTACATTTTGTTTCCTCCAGCGTTGCCATAACTACATGACAGAGAAACTTGGGATCCCTGTTTGGGGTTCATATGTTATCTTCGGGCTGGCCACTCTGTTCTCTGGTCTCGCACTGGGACTGGTGAGTAAATACGACGCCAACAGTGATGAAACCACATTAAATATTCTTACAGCTTTCATCAAACAAACACTCATAATAGTCGGCGAGTTAACAGCGATTGTTGTCTCGTCTTTTTTTTTTTTGCAGTTACTGGTGTTCATCGCTGATTTCGTCTTCCCTTCACGGCGGTTTTCTTCTCCTGATTACTACCAGAGTGAGTTTCATGAGATTAAACACAACGCACATCAGATTCTTTTATAATAAATTTATAATTTACACTTTAATTGATGAAAACATAGATATTTGTCTTCAATTTGCCCGTTTTGTTTGTGATTCTTCTTCGTACGCGACTGCAGAGAAACAATCGATGGAGCAAGCGAGGTTAATCCAGAGACAGGAGGACGAGCACGAGGCCGACGGCGAGGAAGACGACGACGAAGAAGAGGAAGAGGAGGACCAGGACGACGTCTGGAGGAGGAGGAGAGGGTCCCCCGAGGGGCGCCCTGAACCGAAGGGACAGGTTTTCCCAGACGAAGCTCTGAGGAAGAGGGTGGTGGCCAACCGCGAGGAGGAGGAAGAGGACACCTAAAAAGCGTCTGCGCGGAGCGTCACATGAGCCCCCCTCCCGCCCCCCCTCCCTCCCCTAACTCCTCCTGAGAAGAGCGCCGTGGAGTCGGAGGAGCTTTGGTCTTGAGCAGCAGTGTTTACAGCAGGGAGCCCTAATTGCCCCCAAACCCTCCCTCCTCTTCCTCCCTCCTCCAGGCCTCCGAGAAACACCTTGCTTCTTTTCTTCTCCTTCCTTCCCCGCCCTCCCTCGTTCTTTTTCATCAGGAGCGCTTTAGACTTTCTCGCCTCGCAGCAGGCTCCACCTGGAAAAAGCAAAAACACTCCTGACACCTGTTTTCACTTCTGGAAACAAATCGCCTGTCTGAGGTTTGGGTATGAAGTGCAGTAGAGCTGGATTTTTTGCAATGTTGTTTATGCTATGCATCATTATTATTTGTTTGTGTTTGTTTTTTAATGTGTTATTTTATGTTAATCTGAATTATTATTATTATTATTATTCTTATTCTACCAGGCTTCCATTTGAAGTTTTTGTTAAATTTTACTACTCAGCTAATGTATCCTTACTGTTTATTTTACGTCGCATATATTTTACAAATCCTGACAGTTCGACCCCAAAAATAACGACACACCATTCCACCATTTTAGTTTATAATGGAGATAAAAGTGCAAAGAAGTGGCCCAAAAAACATTAACAAGGGACCCAGACGTTTAAATCTCAGCCCAGCGTGTGTAAAGTGTTGCATGCTCTCGGCACAGGTACGTTCAATTAACGTTGTTTTTGGGGGCAGGAACCCTTTTCTCTCTTTTTTTTTTTTTTTTTTTTAATCACAATTGTGCTTCACTCAGCCGTCAAACCAAAACTTTAAGCTGCAGAACACTAGAACACGCTAGATAGATGCAGATTTTTATAAACAAAGGAACTATATTCACCCACAAATTAGAGCCTGGTGAGTGTTGTTCTCTAGACGTCCCTGTAATGTATTATACAATCAAACAAGGGGATGTTTTTTTTTTGTCTCTAATGTTTACTTGTGATTCACTAATTATTAAAAGGACGTTTACTTTAAAGATCCCAGACGTGTTGTCGACCTGTCAGTAGGTCTGCAGTGCAGTATATAAAAGGAGGAACAATTTGGGACTTTTCCATGAATTGTTTGATACAGAGAGAGAGATGTGGCATATCCGTCCGAACGCTGCTCTGCTTTGTGGAGAACAGTTCAGAGGACCTGAACAATGTGGTCTGCTCAACAAAGGGAGGCGAGAATCAGCCGACTGTAATCTTTTTTTTTTTTTTTTTTCTAGTCTGAAAATGTAAAATTAATACAAACTTATGAGTTTGATCTATCTTAAACAAGTGTCATTTTGTGTACATTGGTTTTTCTCATTGAAATAATTTGAACAAAATGCACTTCTATGCATCTATTTAGAACTTTAATGTCGCTCTGAAGCACAGCCTGTTTCCATTTCAGTCTTGCGAGAACAAAAAAAAAGGAGCCGTGTGTGTGTGTGTGTTTGCGTGTGTGTGTCTGCGTGTGTGTTGATGTGTGTATGTACATCCAGTATTTTTAATACACATTTTACTCTGTTGGTTTGATAACTTGCATAGACTTTGAACTTTATGCTGCTTTTTATTCTCCCCCCCAAAAAAGCATAATAACTAATTTCGGCGATGGTTGAAACAAGTTGTGATCTTTTTTTTTATTTTATTTTTTTTTTTTATCCGACCACTATTTAAGGCTTGCAGCATTCACACTTTACTCTGAGCCGGCTGTGCTCCTTGTTGTTTGAACTTCTCTTTCAATAAACTTTACTCTGACAAACTTTCTCCTACATGTGTTGTTTTCAATGACACAAAAAATGAACCTCTGTTATTTATATCTCATCAGTGATTCACGGAGGAAATGGAGCAACTGCTCGCAGGCGGACAGGAACATCTTGAAATGTGTGAAGTTTGTAGTCTTCTGTAGAAACATTTGCCAAATTAGTGTAAAGGTGAGTTCATAGCAGCGATGGTAGAAGTACTCAGACCCTTTACTCAAGTTAAAATACCAATAATATGAATTTGTACTCTGTTACAAGCAAAAGGTAATTATTTATTATCAGTAAAATGCTCTTAAAGTATCAAAAGTGCTGTTATTATATATGACAGTATCATATTGTCAATGCTGATGCATCCATATGTGAGCAGCGTTTTATTGCTGTAGCTGATTGAGGTGGAGCCAGTTTAGGCCAGTGGTCCCCAACATAGGGGTCATGCTCCCACCAAAGAGTCACAAGACAAATCAGGGTGGGTTTAAGATAATTAACAGGAGAGGAAATAAGAAAAAATAACGTTCTGCTTCATAAATGTGTATTCATTTTTTGTAAGTCTTGTAAATTATTAGATGTTTTTCAGGCTGTATGATAAAGACAAAGGATCACAATAAGATGGTTCATTCACATCATCATGACACAATCATCATACAGGCACCAAAAACAATCATAAACATTATAAAGACATAATTTTATCCCTCAGAGGAACAAGTGTCTTAACTTCAAGCTGTTTTGCAGTTCAATTTGTAAGGTGCATGTTATGGGAAACCAGTCTTCCTTTTAAATCCAACATGCTTTGTGAACTGATGTCATTTATTAGCTCTGAGCTCAACTAAGGATTTTTAATAACTCAGCAATTTCGATTTTTACCCATTTAGGCCTCAAAGAGGTTAAAAAAAAATGACAACAAGAACGAAACATGACAGGTTTAGAGGGGAAATCACAAGCAGCTCCAACTAGACACTAGTTCAATCTTCTACAACTCTACAATTTCAGTTTATAAATCCATCATACATTTATTTATAGAAAATAAGAAATTAATGTACTGAGGTATAAAGAAGTACCAAATGGAAATACTGAAGCAAAGTACATCTAAATTGTACTTATGTAACACTTGAGTGAAATTACTTATAATCTTTCCACCACTGACATTTAGTGTTGACTTCATAGTATTTGCATGTACAGCATGTTATGTGTTAACTACACAACTTAAGGCTCTGACACTCTGCGGGCTGCAAACAGAGACGAAAAACTTCCCCACAAAGATCAACAAAAAAGTGTCAATGTTTTTTTAAAGGTCTAATAGCTTCCTGTTTCCTGGGAGGGGCGATGTAATTTGTTTCTAGTTGTATTTTTTTTGGAAGAAATAAAGATAAAATTGTATTATTCCAATAAATATTTGCAGAGATCACAGATGTAAACATACAGTTCAACACATTCAACACAGTTCAACACAAAGTTTGCAGTAATAAATGGATAATTAATTCAAATTTACTTGGGTTAAAATTCTCTTATAAGCCCAACATGACTAACTAAACTAGGGTTGCAACTAAATATTATTTTTATTATTGATTGATCTTGATTAATTGTTTTGTCTATAAAACATCAATAAATAGGTCAAAAATGCCCAAGTCCAGGATGATGTTTTCAAATGTCTTGTTTTATCGAAGCAACAGACCAAAACCCAAAGTATTCAGTTTACTGTCGTGTATCACAAATGACAAATGTTCGACGTCCTTACAGTCAAAAATAAATAATCATCTCATTAAGTTCATCTATAAAACTACTGTTGACGCTTCCAAACTATCTCACATCTTTTCTCTCATTTAGATCTCCTAACAACACGATCCATTAACTGCTTAATGATAAACATCCCTCATGTTCACACTAATGTTGGCAGAACTGGTTTCAGGTACTCTGCACCTTTTAAATGGAATAAACTGCAAACTGCCCTCAAACTTGAGTCTTATATTCTTTATTTTACATTTTAAAGCGTTATTATCTGAGGGTTTTTTTTTATGATTCTTGTATCTGTTTCTTATTAAGTCTTTGTTTATTGTGTAGTTGTTTTCTTGTGTTTTTGTCTTAAGAATGTTTCTTGTTTTCAGGTCTCTTTTGGAAAAGAGAACTTAATCTCAATGAGACTTAATGATTAAATAAAGATTAAATAAATCAGATTAAATAAAGATTACATTTTAAAGAATTTTTTTTTTTAAAAAAATGACAAAGAAAAGCATCAAATCTTCAGATTGGCTGCCATTGTAAATAAGAATTTGTTTTAAATGACTTGCCTGGTTAAATAAAGGTTAAATAAAATAAAATATAATTTGAGAAGCTGGAACTAGATTTTTTTTTTTTTTTTTTTTCTTTTGGCATTTTTACTTAAAAAAGTGATGAAAATAAGTTTGTGATTACCAAAATAGTTCTCTATTTTCTCTATAATTGGTACCAAACTACATAAACATTTTCTAGATTTTTAGAAAGTTATTAAGAAATTATAAAACCATAAAGTGTCACCAAAAAAAAAAAATCATATTGTTTGTAATCATTTAAGATTTTTAAATCTATTTTTACTTTACCTTTTCAATCAGATCACAAACATGTTCACACACACCTAAAACAAACAAGTAAACAAATAATTGATGAAAAAAGAAAAACATCTTTTTTTCCAGTAGATGTCACTCTTGTACTTGTTTTGTTGTTTATCTCATAGTGACAAACATCAGACAGTAGCGGCTGTTTTAAAGGATCACATGTTGCTTTATCAGCTCACCTCTGTCACGACAGCCACCTCGGAGATCTACTGGTGTAAAGCAACATTTCACGCCACACTTTGGGGAATAGGAGACAGGAAATGTATAATAGCAACTGTGAAGCTAAAGCTCACGTTTCCTTCCACCCTCTGGAGCTGGTGCTGCTCCCCTGGGGATGAAGAGCAGATCTCTAATCAGTGCTGTCGTTGCAGCTTGAGTAGCCTTCTGCACACGCTCTGTTTAGCAGAGGTTAATCTCTCCGGGTGGTAGTGGTGGTGGTAGAAGAGGGTGGGGAGGGTGAGGGGGGTTGTTCAGAGGGATTCCCCCTGCTGTGATGTCCTGCTGCAGGGATGCTTCAGTGCAGTGAGGTCATGGAGTGTGCACATGCAGAAACACTCAGCAGATGCTTGATAAAAAAGCTGCCCTGCACTGGCTTTGATTTATCGGGACGTACACAGATTCCTCTGCGCTGGATGGGCAGGCTTTTGTTTCACTGCTCTGCTTCGTAAAATGAACGCAGATGGCACCACTGCTGGTTTAGTGGTTTCTGTTCTTCATCATTTAGCTCTGGTCCATATGCTTTTCTATTGTCCCTGTTTTTACTTTTCTAGTAAAAAAAAGTTCTCTTTAAGAGCTGTAAAATAACACAAATAAACTGTGTCACCACATTTGAAGAAAACATTTTTCATCATAATAAGTATTTTATTCTTCTTGTTGCACCACAAACTCAGCTGTTTATATACATTTTTTTTTTTGCTGCTGCTGCAGATCCGCTTCAAGCCAACTGGCACAAGTCCTGGATGTCATTATTTACCTGCACTCATCTCCCTGTCTGTGTCCACATCAATCATGTGCTGTTCTGACTCACAAAAATGGAAAATGGTTTGTTGGTTTTGATCAGAGGAAACATGATTGATGGCATTGATTCTGCAGTGCGTGTAGTCCAAATGCGTGTGATTCTTTAAAGCCCCCCTCTCTACACAAAAATATGCTTTTCTTCTTGTTCCTTCAGTTGGATGTTTGAGCTTCACTGTGCAGAATGATGAATGTGTAGAGTTTGACACCAGAAGGCTGTTTTCACGTTCGTCTGATGAATGTGGAAAGTTTCTCTGAGATCATGGGAAATATGATTTTTAGGGGCGAGCCGACGAGCATAATTTGTGACATCACAACTAGTTTGGAAGCAAATTGTGGTTCAATGTACACAAGTGTGATGTGGAAACTTGAAGCACCCGGTGCACACACTGAACACTGAGAACGGACTTAATAGTGAGGTAGGAGACATCTTGTGTCCAACAGTTACACTTTTGAAATGAAAAATATTTGCTTATTCAGAGATTTTGGATTTTTTTTTCAATGAGGGAGAAGGAGATTAATAAGATAATTGAACTTTTTTTGTGGAAAAAACATATCAGATACACATATCTTTAAAGATCCCTTCCACACGTTTCAAGATATATAAAAAAATACTCTGCTTTGAAAAATACTGTTTTTTCATTTACATTTGTTCATTTGGCTCTTATCCAAAGTGACATACACATAAACAGTAAACAGTAAACAGTTATTTCCATAGAAAAGTTCAATTACTTCTTTAAAAATCCTTCAAATGACATCTCATCCTTCTCCTTCATTGAAAATCCATGAATATTCAAAAACCTTTTGTTTTAAAAGTTGAACTGTTGGACACAAGATGTCTCCATCTCCAAGTCCATTCTCAGTGTTTGTGCACTGGAGGCTTCAAGTTTCCACATCACACTTGTGTGAATTGAATATTGGACCATGATTGGCTTCTGAACTTTCTTATGATGTCACAAATCCTGCTCGTAGGTGCACGTCTTAAACTCAGATTTAAGGAAACAGCTTCTAGTGTTGAACTGCACATACATCATTCTGCACAGTGAAAGTCAAAAAAATCCAAATGAAGTGGAGTTGACCTTTAAAGCAACTATTTCTTTTAATCATTTTAAAACCCTTTAAAGTCCCCCTCCACACAAAAATGTGTTTTACTTATTGTAATTAAAAAAGTTTTGTGGGAAAAAACTATATGAGACACAAATTATTATTCAAAGGAGAGTGTTTTTATGTCTTTAAACATGCCTGGAGGGCTTCTTTAATTATCAGCAGCTCGCTGGTTGGTTACAAACTCATGCTGTGACGCCAAACATTCTTCAAACCCACAAAACTTTATTTCAAATCGTAGTGGAGATTCAAAGTTTCCACATTTGTGAGGCTGAATTTTGGGAAAATAAGAATAAAATGATGAACTGTGGATGAACTGTAGTCGATGGATTAGTGCCACCATGAAAACATAAAGTCTTGGGATTGAATATTCACATAGCTTGAGCTTCATGAGGATATAATATAATATATATGATGCTATCAAATGATGTGGAATTCCCATTTGAAACAAAAGGGGAAAACTATTAAGGAGTTAAATCTACTTTTTTGACAAGGTGATGGGTGTCAAAACTGAGCTGTTACAGTTTTATGTTTCTGAGTATCTTTATGAACCTCAGACAGAGTGTGTGAATGTGTGTGTGCAAATGTCAGTCTGTTTGTCTGATTTATTTGAGGCTCGTGAGATGAAGATATTTCACACTAACATGAAAGACAACCTCACTACAGTGGTGTCTGTCAGTGAGTCTCATTGAGAATATCAAGTGTAAGTTCTGAGGTGGTCCAAGAGCCCGTCTGCCATGGATGTGTCTCTTTATCTGCTGTCACGGTGAGAGGAAGTCCCCGGCTTCAACCTGAGTCACTTTTTCCACCTCAGTGGTGAGCAGCCGACCACAAACACAAACAGAAACTTGCAGGGTCTGGTTTCCCACACTGCCCTCTGCTTTAAGTTCATCTAATTCTCGCTATAAATCAATATAATTTCCATTTTGGCAACAGCAAAAAAGCAATCCAACAAATGATTAATTATATCCACTTTATTGGCTAAGTGCCTTTTACTGCTCAACCTCCTGAAGATTTTTTTTTTAATATGAGAATTGAGCCTCTTCAGTAGGCCTGTACAACAAGTTGGAAGCATTTTTGGATTGAGGTCCTTTTTTGAATTGAAATCCCCGGGCCAGGGTCCAGGAGGGCTTTTTTTTTTTTTTGCTCAAACCACAAAAATCCATGAGAAAAACAAGGCAGTGTTATACGATCCTGCCTCTCTCGCTGAGCTACTGGACGCCAGTGAGGTGCGAGTGCAAGCGTTCAACAAGGCAGCACTTGTTCTCCTCGCTGCTGTGTCCCCTTGGTGTCCTCCTCCGTGTGGTTAGCCCATTAAAATATGAGAAGATGAAGAGATTGAGATTCCTCTGTTTGGGCTTGTAATGATGATTTATTCATCAATCTCACATGCAGGGGAAGATATTCAGGGGACTGGGACAAAGGGACTGGTATTGTTTTCACTTTGTCTTCCTTTATTGTCGCGTTTCTTCTTTTTAAAACTGGTTTCTCGTTTACAGAAATATCCTCAAATATGGGAATGATTCTCTTGATCTTGACACCATAGAAACAATCTTAAATAACCAAAAGTATGTACAGCAGCTTTGAAAGTTTCCCCAAAATATTGAATCAGCTGAGGTGAATTTTCAATACACTGCAGCTAAATTATGAAATCCATCACTCTAATAGTATCTAATTATCTAATTAAAGCTCCTTTAGTTTTTATATATAGTTTGTTTCTTTAAAATCTCATCTCGTAAACCATCAGTCAAGCTGCTCAAATACTTCTTTTTTTGGAAACTGAGTTTACAAAGGTTACATTTGGTGACATTATAACGACTTACATTAATTTCCTGGAGACTAAGCCTAACCATAACCACTAATAGCTAACCTTAACATAACATTAACTCTCTTCTTCACCCTAAAAAGTAATGATTTATGTTATGGGGACTCCCATAAGGAGGCGAGTCCCCATAATGTTACTGTGTAAACAGATTTATGTCACCACAACATGAGTAATACAAGTACACACACAAAATGCAAATGCTATAATAATAATAATAATAATCTCTTCATATCTATGGTAATATTTGACTGAATTTATGTGAATGTACAGTATATAGATGACTTGTGGTATTTACATATATATATATATATTTACATATTACACATGTTTTGCAAAACAATTGAACTTTTTGGCAGCTTTTATGACATAAATCAACGATCAAATGTAGGAAAGTGTTCACACAGCGAAAATAGAAATATTTACTGTATCAGACACAAGCATTATTTTTTTCAACTATCTGATTTTATGATAAATTTTTTTCCCCCAGATTTTTAACTTTTTTTTTTTAATAAATTAAGAAAATATGAATCAGTCCTCCCATTGAAAATGCATCAACTTTGTTCAAAGGTTCCAAACTGATGTAGACTAAATTGCATAATGTCTTAATTTGAATATTCCCATTTTATTGACATACTTGTCATGTGAGGATGACATTTTCATACAAAACTCTCTAAACATTAATCCTAAACAAATCCTAAAACTTTAAAGGCATATAAGGCTTTTTGGGGGGATTTTCTGTAATTTGTTTGTTTACGTAGCTGACCAATCAGAGCAGAGTGGGCTCATCAGGAGGCGGGTCTTAGACAGGAGCTAAAACAGCTCGTTTCAGACAGAGGCTGAACTGAGGAGCTGCATAAAGGGCCAGTATAAGATAAATAAGGAGTTTTTAAATCATGCAAAGATATTCCAGAGCCCCAGAATATAAATATAGATCTGGAAATGTTCATGATAATGTCTGTTTGTCCCAGATGGAAACCTGGTCATCATATTGCTGCCTGCAGCTGTGACACCTCTTTCTTCGTTCAGTTCCAGCTCCGCTTCAGTTGCATGGCACAAAGACACAAAGTCTGACTGTTTAGTGACTAATTGTTTCTCCTCTATGATTACAGTCCACCAAAATGATTTTCTTTCTTCCACAAGCGCTACTCTCTGCCCACCCATATTTACATCTCTGAGTGTGTCACTTCCTCTCAGGCAAGATAATTACATGGTGGTTCAAACCGAAATGAAACAAGAAACACAAAGGTTTGTTGTTGTGTCTCCCCTTCAGTCTACTGCAGGTATATTTTCAGAAAACCGTCGTGGTTACGCAAGAAAGAAAACCCTGCCCTCGTCTTCGCCTGGATGCAAAGGTCTTTCTCTCTCTTTATGCAGGATACGAAAATAGCAGCACATGCTCCCTGCAGTATAAACACAGGAAAATATACCGGCTAGCCATGCAATGTGCCAGCCAGTCCAGAACCAGGACTGAAGCAGAGCAAGATCCCAGAAAAAACACACTGAAGTCCATTAAAAGAAATAATAAATGTAATTGACTCACAGATTTTTGACTCGCATAAGTAGGAAACTCCACTAAATTGCAGCTCCTAAAAGGGTTTTCCTCTGGCCTTATAAAACCTTCTGATAAACCATGTTATAGCCAACTTTGAATGGAAAATGAATAAATGATAACAGCATGAAGCAGTTGTACAAAATACTATAAAAAGGGAACAGAACATACCAAGAAAGCATGAGCTATGAAAAATAGAGGAAAGACTTTCACATCTGGGTCTACTCAGCACAAAATTTGAATGTTTATCTAAGCGTCGAGGTGTTGATGCTCTCATTTATGTGTCTTTTGGTTTGCGTCAGTGTTAAAACACAAATTCTCTCGTCGGGAGGAGGTCCATGTTTACTCGAATCCTAAAGTTTTAAACCAAACTCAATGAGTGGTGCAGCGGTTTCCATGGATCTGATGGTTTGTTGTGGAGCGCGGCACCTGATGCGAAACACACATCTGGTCCTCTTGGTTTATCCAAAAGTCCCTAAACTAACACATTAAACACACCCTCAGTTTAAACATGATCATAGGTCGGCAGAATAAGCAACATTTGGCTGTGAGTTTGGGGTGTGGGTGTGTGTTTAGACATCTGAATTCCTTTCTCACATGTTCATGTGTGAGGAAAAAAAAGAAAAGTTTTGTACATCTTCAATCTTTTCACAGGAGCTAGACAAAAGGAAAAAAGTGAAGGCTGGGATTTTTAAAGCCATCTTTGGTAAACTTCCTGCTTACTTACCTTTGTGCTTCTAACTGCTATCAGACCAGATCATCTGGAAGGATAATCTCCAGTCTCACTGGAGTCTACTAGAAAGTTTGTAAAACTGCATTTTCCTTCTGTGCACCCTGGGCTTGGAAACCTGTTTTGAGATAAACTTTGCCTGGGAACACTTTTTGAGGAATGTAATTGTTTTTAGCGGTCAGGTTTTGGCTTTCTCGTGTTTCTCATGTCCTGATTTGTTGTTATATGTGATTGTTGGAGATCAATGATGTGTGTGTTTACATGTAACTTTGTGACCCTTGTGAAAAGAGATCATCATTTCAGAGACTTTGTAGTTAAATAAAGGTTAAATTGGGTTAAATTATGATTTATCTGCAGATTATTTTCCCAATTAATTGTTTTGGTCCATAAAACTTGTGAAAAATCTTCCGTCCATCTTCAGATGTCTTGTTTTGTTTAACCCACAGTCCAAACCCCAAATATATTCAGTTTACTATCATGTATAACATTAAAAAAAAACATGAAATCTTCACACCTGAGAAGCTGAAACCAACTAATTATTCATTAACTCTGTTGTTTTCAGCTGGAGCGAGCACCTGTTTTCAGAGCTCTAAAAAGCCACTGTGCACTACGTGCTCAGCACTAAACGGCAAACAGACACAGTTAGTGACTAGTTGGTGAACATAGTGGAGCATTTAGCAGCTAAAGAGTCAGATATTTCGCTAAGGAGTTGGTAGAGAGCAGAAACAGGGTAAAAACAGAGAGAATATTGGACTTACATTCACCTGGTGGACAGAAATGTGACTCCAAATGAATGATAATGCTGATGTGGAAATGAACAACTGTTTATCAAGAAGCTGAATATATCAACTTACAAGGTGATGATATATCAGTATTCATAACTTGTTTCTGTTGCCCCCAAATGGCCAAAAAAAATCAGTTAATCCAGGTTGAAAATGAAAGATAATTGTTGCAGCTCTTGGTTAAATAAATAAAAATCTTGGTTTACTGTTTTTCTTCCCACAAAATATCAATGAGTCATAACCAATTTGTGTAATAAAAAACAGCAAAATTTCCATTTCAAGCTGGTAGTTTAACCTTGTGCACATCTTCTCTGAGTCGATACAGTTTGTCTGCCGCCATGTGAGGCCCTCCCAGGTCTCTGAGTGTCTCAAGAGCTGATTTAAAGGCTTACAGTTTGAAGTTGAGTATTTTGACAGAAGCTGCATGTACAGCCCATAAAAGCCCATATCTGAGGCTCTTGAGGAACAGCAGCACACTACAAACAGCCAGATAACAGCCGGGTCAGGGCTCGGGGCAACGAGCCTGGCATATTTCTGTGGAGGTTAAGTCTCTGCTGTAGGTCATGGTTAATACGTTTTCCCTTTCAGTTTAAGTTTACAGGCTTAAGGCTGTGTGACGCAGGTCTACAGCCAACAAATGGTAATCAAAACAAGTTTGTTTACTTCACTGCTGCAGAAATGAAATGTTAGAGAATGAATATTTGTTTTTTATGAGCACTGCAGAGACCGCTCCCTCCCAACAGAAGGCACTTTGAGGAAAATAGTCCCTCTGCATCATAAGAACATAAAATCTATACTGACTGTTAAAGCATACCTTTGCATGTTTATACTGCGGTTACATAACCAGGGGAACAGCAATGATGGTGCCCTACAGCGCTTCGAGTAATCGTCATGCATGGCATAATGGTAGCATAGTCAGATGTGGCATCAAAGCATTTCCTCTAACCAGTAGTGACAAGTTGTTTTGGCCTTTAGCCTGTAACATCAGATTTGTCTGCGTCTAAACAGCGAGTCCGCTAGAAACAAGAACTGGAGCTGAGAAGTCTGAGAACTGAGGAAGACTCAGGTGGCTGCAGGTGGACGAGATCTGCATTAAATCTCACATTAACACCTGGTTACCAGCCAAGAAAGTCGACAGTCACACATACACAGCAACTTTCCCCCAACAAAGCACATCCAATTACTGCAGGGAATATATCATCTGATGAACTGAGACGAGACAAATTTAAATTTAAACCCTGATATCCATCTAATATGCAACAGCAGGCTAAGACACATCAGGTATGCAGCAGGTAATTACATTTGCAGTAACATCCTTCATTACACTGTAGCTACTAAAACTCCACACCTCTAATTTGTAATGGAGGCTTTCTTTTATAGTCTTTGAGCCATCTTCTCATATATGTACGCAAAAAAAAGTCCATCACTTGTGTCCCCACTTTCAAGATAATCCTTTATTTGTGTCATTAAATACAGGAAAATGTTGAAGTTTTAGATGCATTGATTTTAAGCTACAGTATGTAAGTTTTTTGTTTTGTTTTGGGTTTTTTTTTTTTCAGTTTAAATATGCTCCAAAATATATCTTAATGTGGAGAAGTGTATTCAAAGGCTTCCGTGACTCCAGACTCTTTGCACAGCCTGGCAGCGGTACAGTGATGTTCCCTTCTCAAGATTTTAGGTGAGCCTCACCCTTCTAACCAATCAGAGAAGGCTAAAGTCAGAAGTGGGAGCTCAAGGAGGCGCCGAGGTAGCATTAGCTGCTGGAAGACGTCGTTATCGATTACTCACAGGCTAGCAAGCTCCCAGTACTTGCAATCTATGAGCTCTATTACTCCCAGTCCCCGGGGAGAAATCAATATTTTGGGTGTGTGCAGGGAGAGGGAGGTGATTTGCTTTTGGGTATCATGCTAGTTCTAACTTGATTTTACATATTGTAACTTTAAAAGGAAATTTTGTCACGTTTTATGTGGAATCAGTGTAGATGATAAATGAGGTCAGTTGAAGCAATAAATTTCTCAGCACATGCTATATTTATTAAGTTTTACTGCTTGCTAACATGTATCAGCATGTGTTGCGTGTGAACTGCAAACGCCCAACCCCCAAACTCTGAATATCTAAATATCAGCCAAAACAACTGCAAAATGTTTTGTCATCCATAACGTCCTCTGCACTCATATTTTGGGATGTCATTTTCACTGTTGTAAATGTAGCTAGTTTGCAATACAAGCGAAGAGAACAAGGAAGTTTTGTTTTTGAGCGGCATCCAGAGCACCCCCCGGTTGCCCAGAGGCTGATACTAGAAAACCAAGCTGAAATAGCCTGTAGTTCTTCCTCACCCTCCAACTTTGTCATTGTACACATTAAATGATGTTGCTAGTGCGGCAAGAACAACAGATTTTGCAGCTCTGTCTCAGCAACACAGAGAACATCAGCAACAACTACAGGCTTTTTTCACACTATTTCCCTGATTTGGACAGCGAGAGTTAAGGTTGAAATGGTCCTTTAAGATGTGTGTTGCATCAGTGCAAAGACAGAACATGAAATGGATTTTAGACATGGCACAACTGCGTACAAAGTCAAAGGAAAGACAGGAATGGCAGAGAGTAGAGGCATATTTGCACCAGACTGCAGAAATTGAAAAAATGCTTCTTCAGGTGTTGAAAAAGTTTCAGCATTCAGTGAAAATTTCACGCTTCTATCGAGACTTCATGAATAACTACCTAGCTAGACCTAACATCTTTGCAGTCAGTACAATTACTGTTTGGGAAGAATAAATACAGACTGCACAAACAGTCCAGAAGTCAAATTTGTGTAAATAATGTAAGGCAAAAAAAATTCACTTTGAGTTCTTGGTTGTTAGGATGAGGCAGATGTTTACTCAAATTTCAACTCTGTGCAGGAATCCATTGATCTGAAAGTTTGTTGTGAATATAAAGTGTGTAAAGAGCTGTAAATATTCAAAATGTGCAAATGTGAAAATTGATCTGTCCCATAAAATGTTGGAAGTATTCGATGCACTGATTTAAGACAAAAGGCTTTTAACAAATTTGCACCCTATAAACCCTCCATATATCAGTTTTAGTATAGATATCTATTACCATTTAGATGTATTTTAATCAATGTAAAACTAAATTCCCCTTCAAGCTGCTCAGTACGTCCAAACTGGCAACTTTCCAGATATAAACCTTCTTCCTTCTACCTGCTGTTGCCCCAAATATCAATCAGGCAAGTGCTGAGAGCATCTTTCTTCCTTGCTTTCCTTTTCCCAACAATTCTTGTCTCTTTAGATGATAACTGATGTTGGAAAAAAAACAGTGTAACAATACTCCTATTACCCACTTATCCAGCATGTAGAACAGCCAATTCTCTGAAGCACAGCGGATCCCGGCCACATCAAGGTGGCCTCGACATTTCCCCAATTCTTTAAAACACGCTTCCTGGCACAATTTCTGCCATACAGCTCCTACTTCCTGTTTATATCTGGAACAAAGTGTCAGGAAAAGGGCTCCAGGCCTCAGTGCAGGATCATGACTCCGGTGTTTCTCTGGAGCACTGCAGCTGTAGGGAGGAGGAGGAGGAGGAGGCCTATTTCTGTACTGTCCTGACAGCCTCGCAGGGAGAAGATGCCTCGATCACCACGATGTAATTATAAGGTTTATTTGACAGGGGAACAATTATTGAACTTTGTCAGCAGCAGTCGCTGTGTCTCAGAGCCAGAAGCCTTTTAATTGCAGGACTCTGGTGTTTGTCAACATGTATTTTTAGGGGTGGGGGTCAGGAATAATAGAAGGGTTCATGTGAGTCTATAGGATGTCTTAAATCCATAACTTGTTGATCCCCTGTGCATTAGAAAACAGTGTTTGTGTCTCGTGTCTTTGAAGTGATGATTTAGCAGATAGTCAGGCAATGTGAGGTCAAATAATGCGATTAACTGTTGAGGCACTCATGCACGGAGAGCACTTTGCTGCATGTTTGAGCCTGAAACAGAGACGCTTGACGATGAGTCACCTGACAGCGACACCAATTGCTGCCTGACTGGTCCACAAGTTAAAGTCTAAATAACGCATGCCAAAGTGTATGTTTGGTGTGTGTGTGTGTGTCTGAACGTGTGTTAGAAAGGCTGCTTGGTTTCAGTATATTCTGTTCTTCTCTCCTTGCTGCATTTTTTCGAGTTTAAAAAATTCATAGATTTGATATGGATCTGTATATCATTTGCTTTTACCCATGGTAGCGGTGAGGCTCTAGGGACAACAGTATAGATTGATCCACAATCTTTTTTGGTCCAGACTGAAATATCTCAACATCTATTGGACAAATGGCTTTAAAATTTGGTTCAGACATTCATCAACCCCTCAGTATTAATTACAATAACTTTGTAATCCTCTAACTTTCAGCCATCAGGTGCAATATTTGTTTTGTGAGATTTTTTTTTAAACATTCAAAAATTAACTAGAACTATCAACAGAATATGACTTTCTAGCAGCCTGTGGACTGATTTATATGTAAAGGACGGTAGTATCTTGCATCTCTACTGTCCCCATACAGTGCCAACAGGGTGCAACACTAGCTAACGTTAGCTTAGAAATGGAGTCCGCTAGCAACCGGCAACCACCACAACAAAGAGTCCACAACAAAGTCCACTTAAGCCCAAAAAAACAAAAGTTTTATCCAGTGAAACCCATCTAGCCAAACAGCAATGTGAATGACATTGGGGGAAATTTGATTCGCGGAGGGTTCTTCATTTGATTTTCAGAATCAGGAAAGTGCTGAGCCTGTTTTCTTCCTCTTGGACGGCTAAGCTACTGCAAAGCATGTGAAATATATTGTGATATTGTGGTTTTAGCTGACTAATGTTAGCGCCACTGCTTGCTCGCGCTGACAGATTGTGAGCATGAACGTGAGCAACAGGAAGTCTGACTGCAGTTCACTTAATGGCCACCAGTGTCATTAATGAGATTCTTAGATACTGCACCTTTAATCACCCCTCTTTGCAGCCAAAAATAAGCATTGTTGCAATGTATTGTTAATAGTTTTGTATTATTTGAATGAACAAAAGAGGGTCTTTGGGGAAATATTAGAAATGCTGTTTTTGTCTGTTGTGTTTATTGATCTTGTGCTGCTTTTTGTTGGTGAGATGCCTTCATAACATCATTTGGGTTTGTTAATCTCGCCACCAAAACCCCTTTTTTCTTAACATAATTATGATCTATTACATATTTTGTTGTCTGTGGAAAATAAACAAAGTAAAATGCATCACAACATAACTAAACTAACTAGTTTGACACAGCACTAGTCAAACTAATATTGGTCTAACTCCACTTACCAGCTTTTTCCAGGATTCACAGTGCTTGAGCAAACTCCATTTACTGATGAAGACCTTTAGATGTGCTTAAAAACTCTGCAAGCTAGTCACTGTGAACTGTGAGTTAAGATTATTTTTGTCAAATTCTTGTTTCCAAGGTCAAAAATGAACTTTCACACCAAGCTAAATATGTTTATCAGCAGAAATATGGATTTACATAAAGTACAGAGTAAACAGTCATATGACAGACAGAAATATGATGATATGAAACTAGATATATGATGTTTCAGCTGCAGGAGTCATGGTGGCTGTTGAGCAGCGTACTGTGGGTTAGTCAGACTGTGCAGGATGAAATATGATTACGAGTGCAATAATATTAGGATAAAATGTCCACTGGCCGACAATGAGGCTGCGTTTGACTTTGCAGGGAAGGTTGGAGTCCACAGAGGAGGAAAGGACAACAGAAATCCCTCATCCTGTCCTCGACCATGAGGAAGGACGGAGTTTATGACCTGATAATTAGAATTCAGAGGATGAACACAGGCCTTAATTCATTCACCTCTGTAATGAACTTATCAGAGTCTGCTCTCATGTTTCACGTCACCTAAACTCCACGTCCTGTGGTCAGCTGATGAATATTAAAACAAACTCACTCTGCCCCTTTTTGACATGTTCATTATGTTCCGCCCATTACGTGTAGATTGAACCCTCTATGAACAGCAGCGTATATCACAACGTCGTCTTAAATCTTTCGAGCCATGTTTGTCCGCTGAAGGACGGCGTGCCTCTCGGCTAATAAGTCAGCACATGCATCAAAAGGATATTAATGTTCAGGTGGTAGCAAGTTATACCATGACATTCACAAAGTTATGGTTACTGAATGAGCAGCTCCGGGAAAAAACCATTTCAGCAATACATTATGAATTATATAACACTGAGGTACTGTACAGTCTGTGCTTATAGCTGAGAGGTTTAAGGACATTGTGTGCCTTCAGCAGACAGATTTCACTGGGTTCTTACAGACAATAATGTTTGCCAAAAATAAGTCACATTTACATGGAAGCTTTCTGGCTGAAGTTTTGCCAGTCCAGCCTCCGGTGCAGGAACTGGTCTGCGTCCTCACATGACTGTAAAAGTGTTCACACTTACTTTTCAACTTGTTTGCTAATGTGTCCATTGTGGCCAACTCCTTCAAAATGATTTGTTCTGATGTGAAGCTGCTGACAAGATTTATGACAAAATGCTGCCTCAGCTGCTTTTATCCCTCACGGCAGCCACGACTGCTCTTTATTTGATGCCACCTTTGCTGGTGTCCTTATATTACCAGTCATATTTTCATTTCCATAATTCTCTGTTGAGTGAATTATGAATAAACATACAACACAAAACCACACAAGTGTACTCAACTTTGTATGAGAAATCAATCAACTTTACCTTCTTTTAAACCATACCTTCTAAAATAATTAGATCTGACATAAAGTTGCCTTATTCAGCACTTATAAGCAGTATACAAACATTTAATAAATGGTTTATAACACACTATAATATAGTGTACGCAGATACAAGGACACACACAGTATTTATCAACAATTACAACTTCTCCTATGAAGACATTTTATATTATTACAACTGTGTTTTACTATTGTCATTCATTATGTGTTTAGGAGTTTTAATAACATTAATAAACACTTAAATCTGTTAATAATCACCTTGTAGTGTGTTATAAATGTATTATAAATGCTGAATAGTGGGACTTAGATGATACTGACATAACATACAAAGAAGCATTTAACTGCAGAGTCCCACATAAGCAGCAGGCAGCATTATTAAATATATAAAAATGGAAGATAAATAATATGCTGCATATTAATTCACTATCAGAGAGATTACAACTCTAGGTGGCCCGCAGGAAAAACAGAAACAAAACAGAAAAAAAAGAAAGGAAGGAAGGAAGAAAATACACAGTGTACACAGATGTGTTTAGGTGCATTAATATTCAATTTTGACTAAATTATTTATGCTTTATGGATGTTTTTTGTTTTATTGTATCAGTCAATTAACCAACTCAATTTATGCAGCCGAGCAATAACACAAGACATAAAAATCAGAGAACATGAGAGCAAACTTAAAATTTCACAAAATGACTTTTTGAATTTGTACTCTTTGTTACCTTGAACTCAGGTTAAAGGTCAGTATGAAACCATTATTACTTTAACATAAGGCTTGTGATCATCGCCTCATGTGTCTGCAGCACTCGCAGCACATTCTGCACAGACTTTTTCTTCTCTGTTGTCATTCACGAACTGCAGCCATGCTGCTTCAAAGGTTTTGCACACAGAGATTATGAAATGTGACACCAACACGTTGACTGGGCTGCAGGCACCGTTGAGACTGATTCGACTGTGCAGCACATCAAAAGCGTCCAGTTTTGTCATCCTGTGAAGTTCACAGACTCTCCTCTTTAAATTCCAGCCACAGCCTTTGTGAAAAAAAGAGAGCTCTGTTAGCAGTCCAGGAGAGATTTATAAGGTGTCTTTAAAAGGTCAAAAGCTGATTTTCCAGGACCTGTATGTTACATAAAGCTTGTGTCTTTCATCCTATTTTACACCTTTGTTCATTTACATTCACTAATATTTTATCTTCTGGACACACTTTTACATTTCAGGCAGAGGTCAAATCATACAGGACAATATTTCACTGCAAATGTAAGAGGAAAATGGTTCCAATAGTTTTTCTGTTTGTCATTACTGATGCAAGATGATGAAATCTCACTGGGTTACAATCAAGTCCAATCCTACTCTGATTGGTTGTTACATGATAGGATCTAAAAATGCATTTCCTGCGGAAAATGTGTGTGAATGCTGACAGCTGAAATAACTTACAAAGCCTTGCTGCAAATACAACACACTTGTTCAGCATTGCCATCTGTACAACTTTGCAGAACTTGGTTACCACGGTATCTTAAATTTAAGAAATATGGAAGTTAATAAGTGGTATGGTGGTGTTTTACTCGTGACCGCAAGATAGGTCTATTGGTGCCATGATTCAGTATATCGTGCAGATTCTCATGGAGAAATTGTGTACCAAGTAATATGTTGTTAAAGACAACAAAATTGCAGAAATAAGTTATAGTTACTTTACTGCGGGTAGAATTATATCAAACGTTTTTATGTACAACATTCCCAAATTTGGTTGCAATCGAATTTAGCATTGAAGAGTTCTGGCCCATTAAAGGCATCATCCACACCTTCAAAAGTTTGGCAACCAATTACAGACAAATAGTGAGCAATACCCAGAAATGAACCCATAGTTCTGTCTGGGCTCAACTAAATATGATATTTACAAAGTTTGGTGAAGATTAAATGAAATATGTGCCAACAGAAGCAGAAAGTCTTACCATATTTCCAGGTGCAAATGGATGTGGCCTATTAACAGTTGAATCAGCATTGTCCAAGGAACACACTGTGCAAATATTGTTTTGATACAACTGAATTATGTAAAACACATAATAACTGACCACATGGTGGAAATATTCATCCAAGTTAAGCATTTCCACATGAGACACCTGTCCATGTAGTATGAATATAGTAGCACTTTTAGTTTTTAGATATATGCTCAAACAGTGTTGACGCTTGAATGTTTAATTTCATTTGCTGTGTACCTGACGGTTCCCCCAGAGCTACTACTCCTTTGACTGGTTGACTCATCTGAAGAGGATGCTGGCCTTTAACTTGAGTTTTTCATAGGGATAGATTTCAATTTTTAAGTTGTTATAGACAAACACTTTCAGTTTCACATCTATTATGAAGACAAATTGCTCACAACTTCAAACTAGGGCTTGACCAACGATTATTTTCTTGATTCACCAATTAATTATTTAGTCTATAAAATATTAAAAAGTAGGAAAAATCACCAATTTTAATATTATTTGAAGAAGCCCAAGGGAACTTCTTCAAATGTCTTGTTTGGTCCAATCAATTGTCCCAAACCCCAAGATGTTCAATTCACAGTGATATAACATTGTGAAAAGCAGCAAATCCATATATTTGGATAGTGAAATAGTGAAACAATTATATAAAATGAAATTATAATTGCTGATTATTTTCTTCAAATCAACTTTATTAACTAAACATTGTATCTCTGCTTCAAACCCTGCCCAGATTACATTTTTGGCATTTTAATTTGACTGTAAACTAATCAAAAGTTCATGTTCATGTGGTTGGTGCACATCTAAAGACGCCTAAATCACCCAAATCACCAGAAAGCAGCTATTGTATTGGTACGTCAGATAAATAGTTACATTTTTTATTCAAAAAGTCACTTAAGCATTTCATTATGAAGTCCTTGTGGAACTGGAATAATTAGGAATTAGGACTGTAACATGAACTAGAAAATGCATTTCTTGTGGAAAATGCGTGTGAATGATGATAGCTGCAATGAATTGCAAAGCATAGCTGAAAATGAATGCAGAAATCTGAAATGAATTTTGTTTCAAATGTATTGCACTACACTGCTGAAAAACCTGGAAGCTGAAATGTAAAACTGGTAACATTGGAAGCTGAATTGTATTTCCTAAAGAAGCTGAAATACATCGATAGAAAATCTGGAAGCTTAACTTTAATCCTTTCAAAGATGGAAGTTGAAATAAATTGCCTGAAAAGACTGAAAGAACAAATGCTTTGTAATAATATCATGCAGATGAACTGAATTGCCAAACACACTGGAACAGAAAAGGCATTGGCCTCAAGAACTGAGAGTCACAAAGCATTACTGAAAAAGCAGAAATGTGAAATGAAGTGCTAGAAATGGAAGCTACACCTCATTATCTAAGGAATCTATGAGCTGAAATGCATTGCCAAACTGTTGAAAAAGTTTAATATTTTAAAAAGTATAAAAGGGTAGAAAAAAGTTGAATGGATGCATAAATGTCATCAAAGAGCAAGTTTAACAATTGAATGGTTTCTGTAGCAACCAAAAACACACAGGACAAGAACAAATTGCAAAGCGTGGTTCGAAAAGCAGAAATCTGAAACAAATCACTGATTTGAAATTCCAGCTTTATCTGTGGCCCCCTGATAAGCTCCTATTAACATTTCAAGGCTTTATTTTTGAAATAGTCTCATCCCAACTTCCTATTAGATACAGTAAGTATATGGGGCTTTTATTTCAAAATAAATAAATAAACACCTTCCCCCTGAGTTCCCCATTAAGACACAATTACTGTCACACAATTACTTACTTTATTGTGCAAAACTATGTCCAATCCTTTGTTAGCTGTTATGATGCAGTTACTGTCTTGGGCTTTTATTTTGAAAAAAAAAAGCCTCATTTGGAATTCCCTGTTAAGATACAGATACCTTAGGCTTTAATTTTGAAAAACTGGGCCCATCCCTAGTTTCCTGTTCACATACAGTGGCCACTGGTAGCTTTTACTATGAAAAACTTGGTCCATCCTTAGTTTCCTAGTGTGAAAATATGCACATTTACAGCTTTTGAACACGCAACAAATATGTAACTCTTCATGGCAGGTGATCAGAATAAGTCAAGGTTACTCTGGCACGAAAGATAAATCTAACATGTTCTTTTCAAGCATCTTGCCATTCTTTACACGCCTGCAGACTCACTTTAGGAGGATTCATGCCCCCCGTGAACAAACTAAAGGGAATTTCACAGGTGCCCGGATTCCTGAACTCCCAGGGGGGCACAGGGGTGGGGGGAACTCTGGACCGTCTGGACCATGACATTCCTCCTGCAGCATGTGGAAGATTCATTTCCCCTGACTAAAGAGGCTCGCCTCCAACCCTCTGATAGTACAATCGACTCCACAGCAGTGGACGAGAGTTGGTCAGCGGGTGAGAGGTCAAGTACCAGGCAGCTGAGGTCAGGAGGGTTCACGCCACAGTGATTGCTGTTCGTCTCCTCAAAGAATTTCCCTCCTGTCTGAAGGAAACAGCAACTTATGGACCTACGTCTATGATTATCTGAGTGCGTGTCGATTGTTTTAAACCCAGAAGCTGTAACTGTGCCTGTGGAGGTTTCTGTTACTGTGCTGACTTTGTTTAGGATATATTTATGATAGATTTCTAAATTTGTTGTCTCAAGTATGTAAAATCTTTATGCTTCAAGTCTGTTTTTTTAATATTCATAATAAAAATGTATGAATCATAGAGCTAAACATGCCTGTATTTTGTTCTTATAAACTAAAGGAAGACTTCTGTGCACCAAAGATACAGAGAAAACATAATATAAACTTTCTAAGAAGACATTAAAACATGTCATACAATACAATATTACAAAAAAGACGAAGTTCTGTTTGAGGGTTAAATCTATATTTCAGTATATTACAACCCTGTTTTCTAGAAATTTTGTTTACATACTAATTCACAAATAGGAGGAAATGTAAATGTTACAAAGAATCTTATTGCAGAACGTATCTGCAAAATGTTCACTGACCACTATCAGCTTGTAGCAAACTAATTACTCATAGCACTTGCCCAGGGAAAGATTGTGGTCTCAGTCTCAGAAAGTCCAGCAAAGTCCACAAAACCTACGGTGACGTCTAGGTGATCCAGTCTATAACCCAAATATATGCAGTATCAGCAAATTCTCACACTGGAGAAGCAGTAACAAAATAATATTTGTAGCTTTTGCCTAAAAAATAACTCTTATGAATAATCAAGTATCAAAATAGTTCTTCTGAGATTGACAATCTGTTGATATTGAAAATCTAGAATAAATTTCTGATTGTGATTGTCGACAATTTCACGTATCAGAGCAAAAATCCTTTGAGTAATAGGTGTTTTTTTAACTACCTTTTCTTTTCACATATCTTATGTCACCATAATTCAACGTATATTTACATGCAAACAAATGTGATTTTGTCTGTAACATGGCTGTATTGTGTTCTCACATTCCCATTCGCAAGTTAAATTCCTTGTGTTTACCAGGAAAGTAAAGAGGGGAACTGAGCGAATGAATAAATCAAACTCTCAAAGAACATAATGTGAACACATCCATCACACTTTAAGTCTAATGAGTCCCAGCCTGAAACACCTGCTCCCCACAACTCATATACTGTACTACTGTCTGTTTATCGTGCTCTTTCAACATACCTTAAATATAAACTACCACAGATATACAATATTACCACTGAAAAACTTAAAATCTCATTGCTCCACAAAGATCAAGAGGTTTTCATCCTTTTCAGTGTACACAGCAGATTGCATTGGACACATTTCACGCTCTATATGGAAACACATTCCTGCATGTCAGCTTGGATCCAACCCCTCTAAATGCGGTACAGGCCTTAACCTGTTCGCCGCTCTCCTGACATCCTGCTCCCTCCCTCTGAGCACTGTAACCCAATCATTCACCTGTGCTCTGCCTTTACTGGTCACACTGAACTGGCTTTGTTCCACAAAAGAAAAAAATCAATTATGAAATGCACAAATTCCTCTTTCTGAGCTTTGACCCGTGATCTTTTATCTTGACTAGTTCTTTGGCATACCACGCATCATTGGAGCATTTTTCTTATCTTTTATGCTTGTAAACACCACATGCATTTACAGGGGCTTCACTGTTAAATCCCAAAAAAAACAGTAGCTTACAAAGCAGAAGAACACCTCCGAAACAAAACACTTCAAACTGCCTCGTAGCTTTGTCAGAGCGTCTGTCTTTAGAGGAGGTGGCTCCGGTCCATTCACTCCTTCGGTAAAAGTCACCGACAGGTACGGACACGCCAAGCAAAAATACAGGTTAAACAGTGCGCTGCTTTGAAAAGATGCACTCTGACTCTACATGTCAGTCATACTGTGTTTATTTTAACTGTCCATTTGTTTTATTTGAAGCTCTTAGACATGTGCAGTAACCTTTGTACTGCATGAACTGCAAATAATCCGGTGTTGATTCTTTTATTTGAGAGTACAGTAGTAGTACATCACTCCTGGCAAACAAACTGACTCAGAGGAATACAGATACAGTATATTTAATGATGTCTTATTCTGGAAGGAGTAGTTTATTCCCTAGTAGGCCACAATTATGCTATGTTAGTATTTTATTTCTGACAGGAAAGTAAAAACTCCAGGCCAGATTACTGTCTGTAATGTTGGAAACACCAAGATCCTTGGATAATACTACTCCTGTGACTCCGTACGATGCATGTTTTGGCGCACTCTTATCCCTCTACATCAGTATGTGCACTAGGTGGATGACAGCTTGACTGTCCCGGCATGAAAACTCAAAGGTTACAACAGAGTAAATTTTCCATATGAAAATAAACATATATCAACATAAATGTACAACAAATAATGGATCATATATGTTCATAAGCGTAGACAAATATTTTTGATTCAATATCTATTTTGGTTTTCCACATATATTAATCCTTCAGGTAAAATTTGGGTAAAAGCTACATTCCTGTACCTTACTCAGGATAATGGCACATGTTAATTTTCCTACATTTCTCAATAACAATGCCTATCCCATCTCAGAGCCTAAAGGGTTTTCTTCATCTCAATATGAGCTGGTGTGTTCAAGGATGGGAAGATGAGGAAGGTTTTCCATTTATTAATCCTTCGGGGAAAATTTGACACATTTTTACATTTGAGAGCAGTAAAAACACCCTAAACACCGTAACCCAGAATATACAAAAATAGAAACCTTTTGAATTTGATCAGCTGATACACATTTTCATAAATATATCTTACATAGTTCAGGACTAAACTTTCATTTTGTCCAACTGTCCATCTTGTGTCTGTCAAAGTTCAAGTTTTATGCTAAATTGGTGGAGTCCTCTTTTAAATATAATAAGAATATATATGAATTATGAATGAGAATATATATATATATAATCTAAGATATGTTTTGGATATCAATCTGTTTTAATGAATCTGCAGGATTGAAAGACATTTTATGACATGTAAAAGTCATCAAATTGGTTTTATTACATTAACATCTTAATTTGAATAAAATGATGAAGTCACTCAAATATAGTTTTTTTTTTATATTTTTGGGGGGATATGTGTCAATCACATCCTGGTGCAGTGGTTAGCACTGACAGCATGAAACTTTTAATCCCCTAGCTGGCTGAGTGGATAGATGTCAAATTAATATCAGGAACAATCCTCATACCTCATATACAGTACCAGTCAAATGTTTGGGCACACTTGGGAAGGTGTGTCCAAACTTTTGTCTGGTACTGTATATATATCAACATTCATGTCCTAAAATAATATGTGTATTTGTAAAAATATGTTGTCAAATATTAAAACAGTAATTTTTGCTATATTTTTCAAATATATAGTATATATAATATCATATAATATAAAAAATATATAGTATATATATATTTGTGTTGCATATAGCTCACTACATTGATTTAAAGCATAGCCTGGACCAACATCTACATGGCAGGAATGAGTTAAGTTGTGGTTTAGGTGGAGTGTAAATTACTTGCATGCTTTTACACTTTACACAAGCACTTCATACCTTGAGTAATTTGGGCATCAACTTAATTCTTATGCAATCAAAATGTGTCATTAAAAAGTCCAATGACAAGATCTCCGTTTGTAAAGCAGCCCATCAGAATAATGCTGCAGAGAAAATACTATTCAGAGAGTTCAGTAAACATCATTCTGACACTAAACAGAAAAGGAAATCTTCCTTGTCTGACCTTTTAGACTTTTTTTCGCCACTGTCATCTGTTTATGTGCAGTTTCCCTATATTCCCACAATAAATGACAAGTGGGAAATTCCCACTTCTGCATCTCCTCAAAACAGTGCAAATTTAAACACATCATATACTTTAACAGCCAGCTATTTTGAGAGAGAAGGAATCTGGTTCTCTCTGTGGGCGATCCAGAAACTATCAAAGCCTCAGCATGCACGACAGATGCATGAGATGTTTGGGCGCCAAATGACTCTTGTTATTTTTGTTGTTCTGTGGCCCATGCCAGTGCGGTGGAATGATAATAGAGGGTTATTTGAAGAACTGTACGCCAACCCGGTTTGGGCCTTGGCTGAGCTTTATCAGTGTGCACTGGGATTTGTACAAGTCTAATTATTTGGCATTGCATTTGCATTTTGGCTACTTAGCTCATGGCTGTTGACAGACATATTGGCGGTGGTGGGGAACAAACTTATGACCCCTCTTGATGTGGAATGATGTACAGTAATGGCCCTGTAAGCTGTCCTGCCACAGATGTATGAATTAACTTAAGCGTTGTTATTGGTGGTCTGTCTCTAACGATGAGGGGAGAACGTGACAAGGACAGATAGAGGACAGGGAGGAAACGGAGGGAGGCTTCATTCCTTCTCTACACTTCTAGTTTGAGCTCTCCATTTGACACAAGATACACCATCAAAAGCTTATTTCCCACAGTGAGCATTACCACAATTTTCCCTTTCCTTTCATTTCCTTGGTTGCAAACTTCTAACAAATTTCACACTTCCTGGAAACTTTTATAGCTACTGAATTGTCATATGTCATCTAGATGGTTTTCCCAGAATGGAAATGACTGTACGTTATACACAAGCTATGTTCCTGTACCTTACTCAGGATAATGGCACATGTTAATTTTCCTACATTTCTCAATAACAATACCTATCCCATCTCAGAGCCTAAAGGGTTTTCCTCATCTCAATATGAGCTGGTGTGTTCAGGGATGGGAAGATGACGGTGATGTGATGATGAGCTAGCACTAGCAAGCTAACGCTACACTACACTGCCATCTTGGACTTCAGTTCCCAGTTCGAATGCCACATTCACATCATATCATTCACACCATAATTATGAGTAACCGAGTGGGAAAAAACTTTCATGTCAGCCTTAGTTATAATTTCAAGTCAGATTTATTGCAATTTCTGACAGCTATGAAATCTCCCACTTAGAGAAAAGAACTAAAGACCGCTAGCAAGATGATGGCAAAACCTCTAATTACATGAAACTTCTTTAAAATCCCAAATCAACTAAATTAATTTAAGTCATTTAAGATCAGCTATACTTGTTTATTTGTATCTTGTTTCACTTGTCCACAAACTACATCAAATACAAGAGAAGACGGAGAAAGAAGCTAGTTTAGCTAATTTAGGCTATTTTTCTGTGACTATATAGCTAGCAATGGGATTAACCATCACAGTGCAGGAATGCAGCATAATAACACATCCATTGGCCAAAAGCAGAAAAAAACAAACATGTCCTCTAGCGAGGTGTGGGTATTCCTTGTTTACTAACTGTGTATTTGTGGCATGCTAAAACATAGGCTAAAGTAGACTCTGTCTGCATGAAAGAATTACAACCAAGATAAATAAAAACAATTTTGGCAGCATAATCCTATGAAAGTGTCTGAAAAAGCAAACAAATAAGCCTCAGATTGGCCAAAGTTGATCATACAAGGCAATTAAACCCAAATTGAACAGTATATGTGTATTAAGGTGCTTTATTACCAATCCACAGTACTTTTAACAATCACATGACCACTGACTGTCACTGACAGTCGTAAATGTGGATTCATGAATGATTCCCATTCATTCATGTAAACGTTGCATAAATACAAAGCACACAAAGAAGAAAAAAGACATTAAAGGGAACGCATCATGCACATTTCCAGGTCTATATTTATATTCTGTGGCTCCACTGGAATATCTTTGCATGACTTACAGTTAAAAAAATAAATTCCTGGTTTATCTTATGCTGGCTCTTTATGCAGCCCCTCAGTTCAGCCTCTGTTTGAAACAGGCCGTTTTAGTTCATGTCTCTTTAATGCCCCCCTCCTTATGAGCCCACTCTGTTCTGATTGGTCAGCTTCTTGAAGCTTCATTGCAGCCAATTTCCAGTTTTTCTGGATCAGGCCCGGCACCAGGATGAAGTGACTGAGGGGGCTGTTAAAAATTTGCAAGGTGGCAATGTTTTTTCACGAAATAAAATAAATTGATTTAACCATGCAAGAGCCTCAAAAAGGCTAAATAACAAAGTAAGACTACTGTTTCAAAATCGAAGAATATGTTTATCAATCAGGGCACTTACATAAAAACGTAGCACTAGCAGAGCGTTAAGTATTTTTTGAATTTATGAATGATTCTCTGTCAAAATCAGCAGGAGGAAGCATGTTGTAACAGCTGTTTGTGGCTTGCAGCTCTCTCATTCTCTCTATATGACTGTCCCTTCGCTTTCCCTGTCGTTTCCTTTCTGTCTGTGGATTGTTAAAATGGTGGAAAATGGACTTAGGGCCAAAAGTTCTATTTACAACCACAAAAAGCAAGCAGGCTAAGAAACCAAACTAAGTGACGTGTTCTGTCTGTCTGTCTATTGATTTCTTCCACTCCGTTTCAGTACTAGTGACAGCGCGGCCCTAACATACACCTATAGCCTTAAATTAAACTGGTTATTTTTCTATATGTACATAAAGCTTAAACACAGGGGGCAAAAACACAGAAAGCTTCCTCATAGTACCGAGCTCGCTCCGGAGGCTACATCAGTAAACCATGAAACCAACTATAGTCGTAGAATGTCACCTCTGTTTCTCATTCTTTACTCAAAATGTCTTCTCTAATACATCCGTACATGTTTGAGCCGAAATCTGATCCATTATATGCGAGTGGACAACGCAAACAACACATGGAAAACCTTAGCAACAACCTTAGCAACAAAGGCTACATAACAGATGGCTATTTATGGGCATGTGGGACGATCTTACGTCAGCAAGGTATAAAAAAAAAAAACTGCAAACGATGCGTTCAAGGCAGGTTGAAGCCCTTTCTTTTGACTTGCAGGAAACATTTCTACATACATTAACTTAAGTTTCTGAATTTTGACCATGTTTGACATTGGATATCCAACATCGTAACAGTATATAATTTACAGAAAATCACAAAAAGCCTAATATAGCCCCTTTATATACATCATAAACTCCAACAGAGTTTATTATATACATGCACCAGCAATAGAGTCACAAGGTTCGGTCTTTACAGAGAACTGGCTCTTCATCATCTACTGTATCATGACAAAGCTTTTTTACTGTAACACAAATGGAATTCTGTACCACAAGCACAAATGAACAGCTTCATTTTGAGTCTGTGGGTTTGGAGGCTGGGGTTTGACCTGCGGAAAGTGCTGTGTATGTAGTTAACATGAGCATGTGAGAGGGCCGCTGTCCAACCCACCGGTTGTGTAACAGCAGGCTGGGAGCTGCGGCGAGTCTCTATTTGGATGGAATGGAAGCGGTTTTCTCCCAAAGAACGAGGGTGGATCCAGTCGAGTCCCTACAAACTGGATGCTTGCTTCATTTCAAAAATTCATCCTGGGAAGTAAAAAAAAAAAAAAATCAAGCCAGATTACACCCAAGAGGAAAATGTTTGCATCATCTAATAACGTGAGCCTGCAACCATAATGCTTATCAGATGAATAAATGATGCTGTGGAATGTGAAAATCTGTTGTTTTCAGTGAAAATACACATGGGCCATGGAGACTAATCCCACAAAGTTGTTTCCTCTCCAAACTTCCCCAGCCCAAGTTTTGATTTACAACAAAAGCATGTTTCCCCGCCAGGACAGCCATCAGGGTTTTCATCTCAAAATTTATGGACTGTCATTAGTGCATCAGGTTCACAGTCCTGAGAAATACCAAGAGTCTTGTCGTCTCCTTGTTTCTTACTCTTGCCATGAAATTAAAGAAAATGGGAATTTCAAACTTTTACATCTATTACCAACCCTGTCTCTGAGGCATCATATTTATTTACTTCTAAATTATTTTTGCGAAATACATGGCCATCTGGATTATGTCCACTGGCAACAAGTCCAGGAAATGCATTTTTCTACCATATGTTGAAGAAAGTAATCAGGAGAGGTCATGGCTGGACAAAGAGATGGACTTGTCTGTGCGTTTTAGTCGACTTCATGAACACTTTGGTTAAGTCTGGGTTAGGGGAAGGTTGTGGTTTTGGTTAAATATGCAAAAGTAATATTTAATATTTAAAAAAAAAAACCCACAATCTTCCCTGAACTTTAACCAAGTGCTTTGAGTCGCCAAATCATAACCACAAGAAAGCGAATCATACTTCAGTTGCTGTTGTAGGAAAACAAATTATATATTTAACTTGTCAGGGAACATTTTGCAACTTTTCAGATATGTTCATTAAAAATGTCTCAGTGAGGCATTACATTTCTTTCAAAATGAATTTGCCATTGAACATTGGTAGCATATAAACATATATGCAGGACTGCTTCTACTGTTCTAATTCTTCAGCTTCTACTGTTTGGAAAAAGCATCTGCGGCATCTCTCTTCCGTCTGTTTTTTAGCCTTGCCAGCGACATGACTCTTAAGAAGGCAATGTCTGTCACTTGGTTTTGGTCCCAAGTGAATAACACAACAACTATTGGATGGATTGGCACAAGATTTTTTGACAGTCATTCATAGTTCCCAGATGACGGTTTTTGCATCCAGTGAACTATGAGGTTAACATTTGTGGTTTTGAGTGAAACATCTGGACAACCATTAGATAATTGCTGTGAAATTTGGTACAGACATTCATGTCGCCCTGTGGATGATGATTTCTTTCACTTTGGGGATCCTTTTACTCAGGCATCATCATCGGATCAGTAATCAGAAGTGTCAATTTGTCCAATACTTTGGTTTATAGCTAAATACATGCAAAACCAGCTTCAGCTGCACTTTGTGTTTAGCTCTATTTAGCACATATCAGCATCCTAAAACACTATACCAAGCTTGTGATCATGGTAAACATGATTCCTGCTACACATTAGCATGTTAACATTGTCATTGTGAGCTTGTTAGCACACAGAGCTGCTACTTGTGCTTTCACTTTGGACCCAGGTTGTAATCAGAGTTTGTCATCTAGTAAATATACAGGCCCGAGTCAAAAATAAATAAATAAAAAATGTAAACTACAATTCAAAGCAAGGCAAATTTATGTGTACAGCACACACTGGCAACTCAAGATGATTTACATAAGGCATAAAAGGACATTTAAGGGCATAAAAACACAACACTAAGATAAATAGAAAAAAATATATACACACACACACATAAATATACATAAACAGATACACATATGCTCAGGAAAGGCATCAGGTTAAAATTATTCAGCAATTCACTGAAAGTTCAGCATTTTGCATCAATTTTAAGGGAAAGCAGCAGAGAACATAAAAGTATTCAGCCAGGAAATTTAAAGGTAGCCAGAGTAGGCACGTTTCTCAGATTCTCAGGGAATTTGTTCCAATAGTTAGCAGCATAATAACAAAATGCTGCCTCACCATGTTTTGTTTTGACTCTGGGAACAGTTAGTAAACCAGTCCCGGAAGACCTGAGACTTGACTCAGGGGTTTATAGTGTGAAAGCAAATCAGAGATGTATTTTGGCCCATTCATTGACTTAAAAACTAGGAGCAATATTTTAAAATCAATTCTGTGGCTCACTGAGAGCCAGTGTAGGAATCTAAGAATGGTTCAGCTCTTTTGTTTTAGTCTGAACTCTGGCAGCTGTATTCTGAATGAAGCTGTCTAATGTGTTTTTCGAGGGGAAGACCTATAAAGACACTGTTACAGTAGTCTAACCTGCCGAAGATGAAGGCATGGAGGAGGATTCAGGTCACGCCAAGGTTAAAACAAGCCTGATTATGCACTTCTAAGACCTCATAGTCACCAGGTCACTTCAAAGACACCACTTCAGTGTTTAATACCTTGTTTGAGTTGCTCGTAGCATTAATATTCTCCAAATGAAATGCATACATTGCCGAAGAAAGGCCCTCTCAGAATAGGAATAGTTGCTCCTGTGAGGCACAGGAAGAGAGCTGTTTTGCTAAGGCCTAAAGCTGGAGCTGGTTTGCCTCGGTGACGCTGGGGATCAGCCCAACCCAAGCGCAGGATCACGGCGCTCTCCGGTTCATAGCTGGAGGAACATCTGGTTCTGTTTAGGCACAGTGTTTATTCCACGCGTCGTTCCAGGCGCTGTTTGTAATGCGTTCCTGTGTCTGAAGAGTCAACGAGGTCCCAAAGGCGGGAGTTCAGCCATGAGATAGCAAAGTTAATGCTCCACCTCGCCTTCAGGGCTGTCCCTGAGTCTGGGTTGAGATGGATTTAATCTTTCTCTTCCTTGACCGTCGGATAAGATTTTGACCCTGCTATCCTCAGTCTGCACTTTCTTCTTATTGTCTTGTGGCTGTGTTTACCATAAAGGCAGGTGGTTTAGTTCTGCATTTAGATGCTGAGTTTCCTCATTCACCAAAGCAATCGGGACCACTAGAGAATAACGCAACCATTTAAAAGTAGTCTTTTGTTTTAGGAGGAGAAAATTGCACTGTTAAGGCCTTGAAATAGAATAGTCGAGGGCGCATGACACATAATACTTTCCGTTGCTCGAATCCTATTTTGTGTTGTTCCAAAAAAACAAATAAAGTCACATAGTTATACATAGAAAGCTCAGAGCAGTAAAATTTTATTCTAGGAGTGTTGTGACAAAAGTGTGGACAGAAAACTAGCACCATTCCCATTCCTGCCCCCATTTCCACTGCCATTATCATTTCCAGCTCTACCTCCAGGCCAAAACCATATTCCCAGTCCTCTTCCCCCTCAACACTCCAAGTCCACCGGTTTCCTGGCCCAGTTTATCACGGCTACCACACTGATCTTCCTGACAATTAGGAGGAAGTAGATGACCTCAGCAGGGCTTCAGATCAGGCATTGTGACCTGCAGGCTTGATTATCAGGAGCAGCAGGGACACAATGAACTATGTTTTTTAGAGGAAAAGCCGTAAACATATCTACAGGCGAGCAGGAGGCGAGGGTTGTTTACAGAACCCAGTGGCCTCTATATTTGGTGCCAGACTGGCTGAAGAAAAAAACAGGCAGACCTAGACTAGTGTTGCCTGGAGCAAGTGAACAGTAATCTTTACCACATATTGAGTTGAGGTGATTGAAACACACTATGACAGTAAAATAGTGGCAGGATGTCACACATAAACCAAGCAAAACACATAAAGCGATTATGTGTACACACATGTTTACTGTTTCAGGATTTAAATATTTTATACTCCAAAAGCTTAAAAGAATTTAGGTATGGGGATCAACTCTGTGTGCTATTTGCGTACTTTTGATGCACAATGCAGCGTTTATAACTGAACTGCGGTTCTTAATTCAAGCCTCATTAAGGTGTGTTTTTCTCAGTCCTTGCAACACGCTGTGATGATTAACACTTGTGAAATAAATCTAAATTATCTGTTAGTCGTAAAAAATATTAATCAGGTATCCATTTTTGTGGCTTCCGTGTAGCTTTCAATCAAGGACCGTACCCACAGAGGACACTAATGAGCAAAGGTGGGAGGTAAATAGTAAAATTTAGTGCTGCAAAGGTTTGAAATAGTGTTTCCATTCATGACTTTGAGAGACGTTTGCTTCGCTGCATTTCGAAGGGAAATTTTGCACAAGTGTTGTTACTTTACAGATGTAGATTTTACATTCAACCACCACTGACATAATCTTATTTCTCAACATTTTATGCAATTTTCTACTGATTTCCTGGGAAGTTTCCTGGCAAAGAAGATGTAATTTAGTAGCTGACAGGGGAAACGGAGATAACTGTGTGTAATTGGTTCACCTCCAATCAATTGCTTGTGTAATCTACAAAGAAGTCAGGAAAAAATAGATGAATATTATCTGTAACAAATTAATGCTAGGTTGAAAGCTTGGCTGTTCTTTCAAGGAAATTCCTCTGAAACAGACTGCTTATAAATGCAAAACAATGACTAACAAAAGTTTATCTAAAATCACTGAAATAACAAAGCTCTGTCCCTATTTTCCCTTCAATTAGTAGCAAATCACATAGTTCCAGAAATCTTTTTTCTCATCCCTTTAGTTTTTTTTCCCTCAGTTGATCTAAAAGCTTAAAAATCACTAAACCTATCTATACTTAATGCAAAATACATTTACGCTTGATACTTGAGTGCATTTTACAGCTACTCCTTGTTTACTTATGTTTGAATGCATGATCTTTATTTGTAATTGAGTAATTTTAAATAGAAATGAACTATGAACAGATTTTCCTGAAACTGTTAGCTGGTGTTAAGTAATGAGGCACTGTAGTAAAAGCTCCTGGAAGCTCATCATTTAGGCTGTTTTTCAGACATCAAAGGCTTTCATTAATACACTCACTGCACACTGGTGAAAAAAAAGTGTCTGGCAGCCAGTAAGAATCAGTTTTCAGACGGGACAGACAGACTAATGTGGTTATGTGTGGAGGAGGAGTCAGTCTACAGGTGCTTTGAAGCTGACTGGCTGGCCAGGGGGGGTTCAGGGTTTGATCACTGAAGTATTATATTGATGGTGGGAGGGGGTTGGATGGCTGGGCTGAACGCACAGCACGAGATCACACAGTGAAAGCCAGAGGTGAAGTGGCTCCCAGAGAGGAAATAAGGCTCCAGTTAATCATTGCCTAATGTGTTTAAAGAGGGGAAACTACAACAAGCCATTGGATTTCTTTTAGTATTTGTGGTTTACAAAAATATGGGTGACAAGGGTGATGAATCACACGTAAATATCACAGTGTCCTCCCCTTTAATGATAGGGTGCTTTGTTCTTAGTTCCCTTAGGTGTTTATGTTTCACTGTGTAATTTCTGGTTAAATTCAACAGGGAAAACGGCCAAACAGGTACAAAAAAAATCCAATGAGTTTGTTTACTCTTATGGAAAAAGAAACAGCAGTAAAGTATAACCAAAAATGTTTTGCGCTCTGATACAAAAATTAAACATATCCGTAATAAATGCAAGTGAAACTGCAAAAATAAAGTAATTTTCATGAAATTGCATTTTATAATGAGACAGTGACAATGATGAAAGGCCTTCTCTAGAGCCAGTGTTTGATTTGTCCATGCTGGGCTACTGTAGAAACATGGTGGAACAACATGGTGGGCTCGTTAGAGGAGGACCTGCTCCCTATGTAGATATAAAGGGCTCAACTTAGGTAACAAAAACAAAGCAACTCTTATTTTCAGGTGATTATACACTTATTAAAACATACTTATGAATATTATATTCCATTTCGGCCAAGTCTGTTCCACTCAAGGCCATTAAAATCGACACACTGCACCTTTAAATGCTTGCTATACAGTTATACTTGAACAAACAACACAGTGATTAGACGTATTTTAATGGTATAAAAAGCTTCTCTTTTACAAGAGAAAAGGATTTTGTGAGGAGTTTATGGTTGATATAAACTGCATTAATTGCTGTGATAACGAACATGTTGTTATCATGTATGTAACATAATCAACATTGCAAAATAAAGCTCACAATTATGCTAATGCTGCTTCTAATTTACTAATTAATCCATTTACACTGAATTATCCTTTTCCACTGGCTTATAATTAAACAAGATTCTTTCGGTAGCCCAGTCTGACAGTTCGTTCCATGTCATTAACATGAGAAAAAACCCTTTGAACCAAACGTCCTAATATAGACAACAGGTATGGTTCACAGCGCGCACACAAGGTGGGTGGCGCTCCCACGGGTTACTGTTCTCCTTAAATAGCCCATTACTGGATGACAGAGAAACAGGCCAATCTGCGGGGGATTAATAGCTCACAAAATTCCCTTTGTTGATCTTTGTATCCCACCAACAACCATCCTGCCAGATACCGTAAAGCACATTTACGATGGAGGGCAAAGCAGTAAAAAAAATAAGCCCTTAAAAACAATTAAACAGTTTCTAGGGCTGTAATTACAGCCTGTCACATGTTTATTCTGCATTCTATAGAAACTGGTTTAGGTGCTTTAATATAAAGCATGACTTATCAGCTGACAAGCACAAACATGAATGAGGCGGGTAGATACTTTTATGGATGTAAACCATATCACCCTACTTTCCCCAGAATCTGAATACTACGCAGGAGTAATATGTGTCAAGTTATGGAGAAACAACAATGTGTTGTCTCCTCTCTTGTCTCGTCATGTAGATGTAAGTCAGAGGAAGGACACTCAAAGCTGTGTCACTGGGATTAAAACTACTTAGAGCCAATCAGGAGCAAGGAAATCCAGCTGTGTCATAAACACCTGACGGGCCTGTAGGACTGACTCAACGCCAGGATGCTGTTTAATCACGTTTGGGGAATGAACCTTCAGGTGTGTTTTTCTATTTTGAAACACAGACCTTCCTCCCGTGTTTTGCTTCATCATAACTACGTTGTCTGTTTAGCTTGGGGAAAAGTTCAGGGAATGTTCAGGATTTTCCACGCTGTTCAACTCGATTATCAAGTCTTCCAGAAAGTTTTAAGGGCATTGTTGAGGTTTCTAATAAACACGTTTGTGAGCTTTTCCCAGGCTAAAATGATCGTTTTAACCTCTGAACTCCTGCCTTGTGGTCAAGCTTTGTTCAAACTCACAGCACTTTATTTCAAATTAAAAAGATCCCAAAGTCTGTAAAGTTCCCAAATGTTAGACTGAATCACTTGAAAAGGTGGAGAAAATGAAGCTCAGGACCTTTACAATTTTTCTAATTACTGCTGAAGGAATAGTATATAATAAATAAATAATATATAATAAAACAAATCTAAATATGAGGTTGATAGGGCCTCAGTGAAGCCTAGGAAAACAGTAAAAACAAATCCAGTGTGGTAAAATGTTCTACTTACTGAGGCGTTTAAGAAGGAAAAGTAAGTTTTAAGGAATAGTTTCACATTTTGGAAACATGCTAATTTGAAGCTGACCTCAGAAGCTGAGATAATTCATATCACGCTCATGTAAATATGAAGCAACCACCCGGCAGCTGGTTAGCATAGTTTAACACAAAGACTAGAAACGGAGGGAAACAGCTCGCCTGACTATGTCCAAAGGTCATGAAATCCTCCTCCCAGCACCTCTAAAGTTCTCTAATTAACACATCATACCTAATCAATAATCAAAGTATAAAAAGACAATTTGTGATTTTATGGAGGGGTTATGTGTCTTGGTCAGGCGCACAACATCCCAGGAAGTCAATACACCTATAAATTATACTATGAAAACAGTGCAAACGAGTTAACAATTAAAGGAGTTGCTGGAAAGTTGGAGCAACTCTGCAGGATGACAATATAATTAATAGATTTAAAAACATAAGCAGTCTGTGGTTGATGTGTACGCAGTGTGTTATGGATGATGTTTGGACAGAGACAAGCAGCTGCTCTGCTGGGCGAGCCTCCTGCTGGCTCCACCGAGAGAGGCGGCGCACAGCATGAGTCACACAATGCTCATTTCATTCACTTGGAGAATCATAATTCTTCACTTTCCTCATTACATCTGACGAGCAGCCAGGAAACTTCCACTCATGAGTTTGTTAATCGTGCTTTGTTGTCATGAGCGGCGCCTCTTTTTCCCGTCTTCTGAAGCCTGTTGCTCATTTGTATGAAGCACAAAACATCTCAGGTCACGCTGATCAGTACTAAAGGTCTTCAGATGTGACGTGACATTGACTTTCTTTCAAACAGGCCTTCTGGGAAATTTGAGCAAATGGAGTGAGAGAGGAGGGCGAGAATGAGATCTCATGCAATGGCATGGAGAATAAAGTCCAGTCAAAGAAGGATTTATTTCTACAGCAGTTTAAACAAACATCAAAAAAAAAATGTCTTACAAAGAACAAAGACTGCAAATAAAGATCAAACCCAGCGATAAAACCACAAGACAGAACAGGCACATCACAAAAGTTTGAAGAAACAGAGCGGTGCGTGTGTGTGTGAGGAGCCTCTAAGTGAATCAAAAGGCAATCTTTTCCAACCATTAGCTTTAGAGTTTTCTGTACTAATACAGGCGCCCGGTGATGGAAATGCAGATTAAACAGGGAGTTCTATTTGTGGGGGTAATGACAGGTGAAATTACTGACGCCAACACCATCCCACATAGAAACCCAGTCCATCTGGAACACAGAGAAGTATTCTGGTCCTCTTCCTGTGTCGCCTGAATGTCTCCGACTTTTTGTTGTTTTTGTTTGTTTTGTTTTTTTTAAAAAAAGGCTAAATCCGCTCCTAAAAGCCGACTATGAATAATTTAAAAAAAAGTGATTTCCTGATTCTGGTAATTTCATTGTTAGATGACATTTACTGCATATGAACACAATTAACACCGAGCCGTATGAAACAAACTGAAGTACAAAAACAGGATGATAAATGGTTTTATTTAAAGTCTCCTGCTCCAGAATGTCACGCCAACAAACAGTGAATCAGTGTGGAATAATAAAAACAACAAAAAAAAAAAATAAAGTTACATAGCGGCCCAGAAGATGAAGCTCAATTAGCAAGTACAGTGTTTGGCTGCCGTGAACAGTGGATCGTTTCAAATATGAGCCTCAGTCTGACTCATTGCATACAAAGTGCCTGTTTATGCTACATTCTCTTCCTACAAAAATCCCTTGTTCACCATTTGGTCCAATAATGTGTGCATTTGAGGTCGGGGAAACAGCAGAAAAGTCTTAACCATCTCTAATTAAAATAAAATCTGTTGATGCCTGAAGCCTACATGTGCACATCGAGTGTACAAAGAATTCATTTTAAATGTTAATGTTACAGCATGTAATTAGTTTAAAGGATTATTCTTTATTTTTTGTAGTGTTAACAAATCCTATGAAAAGACAAAAAATAATTAGTCTGTCTCTCATTACTTTCTGACTTTCCTATCCTGACTCTGGCACACATAAATCTTTGAAAACAGGTCTCAAATATACCGTTTATTTTTCTAAAAAGGGTGAGTACCTTTCTAAAACAGCTTGGCATTGTAGTTCTTTGCAAATGTTACCCAAACAGGAGGAAACTATTCTTTTGTTGGAAACTATTTTCAGTCGCAGGGTAACACACATTTAGTGCATTAGTGGGTATTTTTTTTGGTAGCAGGACAGTGAATGTGACATTGGCTCAAAATATACTGAAAAGGCTCTGTTCATGTTACTCAGTGCAATGATATAAGGTTCACTGATGTGCATTTAATAGTTTTTAGCCTTGTTTAGCGACATGACTCTATGGATGGCGAATGTCATTGTGTTTGTCAGGAGGCGAGTAACCACTTTAGATGGATTGACAGGAAATTTGGTTCAGACATTTGTTTTTCCAACAAGATGATTTGTAACAACTTAGTGACTACTGACTTTTCCATCTAACTTCACTATCAAGTCAAACATTCACTTTGTCCAGTACTTTAGTTTATGATCAAATACCTGCAAAGCTAATAACATGTTAAACATATCTGCTAATAATCAGCACGTAAGCATTGTCATTGTTAGCATGTTAGCATTGCTGACATTGGCATTTAACTCAAATCACTGCTGTGCCTTAGTGCAGCCGTGGCTGTGTTTGGAATCACTCCCTATTCACTATATACTGCACTATATTTACCCTCAGCAATTTTATTTGACTGTCCAAATTTTGAGTGTGTATTTTTCCACTACATAGGCCCTTAAAAATTTCACAGTGGAATGAAAAAAGTTGCGTTTGTGGCGAATACACTAATTTCTTCTAACAATCCCACAATTAAATGTGCCACATTTTATAGATGTGAAAAGTAATGTCGTGAGACTCTACAACCGACAGTGATGATGATTCGTAAATGTCTGAAATCTCATTTTATGCTCACTATTAAAGTAAACTATGGAGTGTTTATTACAGAGGGAATGAGCTGATCTGAACGGGGAAATGATTTCAGACTCAGCCTTAGACTTAATACCAGTTTTTCTGACAAATATTGCAATTTATGGCACTGATGAATAAGCTGTATTAATCTTTGGCTGCACAAATGATGCTTGTTATGATTTGGTTCTGGTCTTTTCATGGGTTTTGTCTACACAAAGAAAATTTTAGAGTTGCCGACTCTTCAAGTGTTTGTCATGTGTATTTTTTGACATATTTGGCTTGTCAGCATGGTAACTGATAACCTTTCAAATCTAAAAAGCAAACAGAAACACCAGCACCATTAATAATGATGTTAGTCATGCTCAGATGACCTGTGCGTCCTCTTTGTGAAACACTTTGGAGAAGGATTCAAGCTTATATAACATCCCACTTAAGTAAGTGAAACCTTACCTGAAGGATAAAAACAGGCTGAAAACTACGAGACACGCGATCAAAGCTGAGCTACTTTGGCCACACTTGTATTTTATTGCCTCAGTCAATCTTGAGATTACTGTCTGCTTTCAAGGCGGGGCAGGCAGCCACAGAGCAAGCAAAGCAGTTAACTCGAGGCTGAACTCTCCTTGCAGTTTTGTTGAATTATAGCCGAGAGAATGGAGAGGTGGAGAAAGGACAGAGACACAATAATAGAAGCAGGGAGAAAGGGAGACAGCAGCTGAGGGTGAGGTCTTTGCCTTTTTCACAATAGCTCCACAGTTCACATTTCGACGACCAGCGTCTTGGGCTGTGGTCTGGTCAGTACAGCCGTTGCACTGGGCCAATCATGAGGAGACGCTGGGATGTCTCACCAGTCCCACTGGGAGATGATGTAATCTAATGATGATGTAATTGACCAGCAGCAGCAGGGGGGGACTGAGAGTGTGAACTTTAACCCCACCACGCCACTCCCTGATGTCTGATTTGACCCTGCACTCAATCAATGTCAAGTCTCTCTACAATTACTGTCTGACTGTAACAAACCATCACGTCTTTACCTCACGCTGGTTAGCATACTCAGCAGCCACCAGACTCAGCAGGATGAGCTGGTGTCTGAAACAGACAGCAGCTGTCCATCATGTATGCACGGATACGACTTCTTGTTTATTATCTCTCAGCATAAAATAATTTCATAAAAAATTGGCGGTGAAATTTGGATTGTGTTGCATGTTCAGTGGAAGAGATTTAGATTCTTTAAAAGACCTTTTCATGGTAGTCGCAACTGAAAAACCACAAGCGGAACTAATGACATCAGAGTCAAATTCCTTTTATATGTAAACATACTTGGCCGATAAAACAGATTCTGATATCATGGCTCAGCTCCATTTACGGTAAGTGTTCCAGTAATCCGGAAGTGGTAAATCTAAATGAAATGCAGCAGTCATAAATGTTGTTAATTACACCTGTGGTTTTCCTCCTCTGACACATCAAAACGTCCGCTGTAAAAAAGGCCTATTAAATCTCTTGACTAGAGGATGCTGCTGTTCATTGAGTTTCTAGCCTTGATTCGTGCATAAAACACGTCATACTTTTGGTTTTACACGTTTACACCAAAGACTGTATATAAAGATGGATATAGTGAGGTGTGATGTCACCTACCGGTTTGTATTACAGCCAGTTTGATGCCCAGAGTTGCTGGTTATGGTTGGTGCCAACTTATCTGTTTTGAGCCAGGACGTTCCAGATAAGGGGGGCGTTATCTTTCAGGCTCTGGAAAAACACCCCACCACCTTGGACAGAAGTGAAGGTTAGCTTACTGGAAACACTGAGCAGTGCACATGTGGGCTAATGTTAGCTACTTTTGCAAAATAGTGCTAATAGTGCAAATATCAAACATTAAACTTATCAAAATATTGTGACAATTGTCCTAGTCAGTGCGAGTCCTAGAGCTGGGGAGAGCAGCAGCTGTCAATACAATAAGTCTTCAAATCTTATTAATGGAGCAATAATTTCAAAAATGACCACCAGCACACTCATCAGAGGGCCCGAATTTAGCCAATTGAGACCATAAAGACTTGTTGAAAAAGATGTTTGACTGACTATTTCTTGAGAGACGTTGATTATTGACTGGGAATCAGCATCTGGCAGCCATTGGTGGTGTTGCACTTCTGCAGTGGATTCAGGTGCGGTTTATTTTATACTTGAAATCAGAATATACTTTATATTACAGCCAACCATTTTTCAAAGCATACCTTAAGCTTCTAGAAATTCTACTAACATCCAGGCAGCCATTGATTTCTATTTATTTCAGCAAAGAATGAAACAATCCACTTGGAGAGACTTGAAATTTCCTGAAGATTGTGGTTAGTCTTTTTAGAGTAGATGGATGCATTTTGGCGGCCCAGAGGTTTCAGACTTGCTTGCAACTGCTGTACCATATGATGGACATGTAACTTTGATATATATTTTTTAAACAAATAAAGTAGATTAATAATAATAAATTACCCCATTTAATAACATTTGAAATTTGAAACCAACGTAAACAGAAAATAATGGCTGCCTGGATGGAAAAAACATCTGAAAACCTGCTATGTTTAATATAGTTTGTATTTTAAAGGCTTGTCCTGTACTGTTGGTTGTTTGTACGCATTCACCTCTATGCTAAAGCTGTTTTCTGTCCTTTTCTTTGTCCTATACTGTTTGCTTTATATTGTTGCTGTTGCATGGAAAGAAAAAAAATAGTGCAAACCTTGAAACCTTTAACAGTGAGAGCACAGCAGGACCGATGTGGCGTCTCTGGCACTACCCCGAGGGCCTTGGAACTTTTCATCCGGGCTGCTATTTTTATCCCTGGTCTTGACAGTGTGTGGGACACATTTAAATGGATGCATAAGATGCAAACATTGAGCCTTTGTGTGAGCACATGATGCTCTGCGGTCCGGAGAGCGGATAGAACAGGACAGTCCCTTCACTCAATACATCCTTCGGAGACTAAAAGAGAGCCTGACCTCTCAGCTCCTGTCCCCCCAGCGCTAAATCAATGTCTCCATGGAACACACGCACACTATGTTTTTGTTCCACGTGAACTGTGGGAAAGAGAGGTTTACTCATTCTGCCTTTCAATATCTGAAAAAAGGCACGAGACATGAAAGAAGACATGCACATTGGTCATTAAAAAACCATAATAAGTGCATGAGAGCTTGTCAACAGCAGTGTTTCCTTTAAGAAGTTCTATTATTGTAGGACATAATGTATGTAATGGCGACTCAGGTCAGTTCAAGTCGTTCAGGATTTGTTTGTCCCACAAGAAGACAGTTATCAATACACAGTAAAATGTGCCAAAGGTGTATTGATGACTGTCCTCTTTAACAAGGACTGTGAATATACCAGCCATACTTCACCTCTATATCTCATTCAAATCCATATACTCTGACTCTGTCTGTGCTGCACTGTGTGGATGTCATTAGTTATTACTATTAATTGATTGTTGATTGAATCAAACCCCCCTCTCCCTCGGAAACTGGTTAGAGGGGAGCCAATGTCAGACTGAAGATGGAAACAGAGTATAACGAGTTGATAATTCAGTCTGATATCAGGCAAATATACACACAATACAGAGTGGAATAAAAGGTTAATGTGATATTTATGAATCCAGTTACCAAGAATAGCACTGAAGCACAAATATTTCCACTTAAGGTGCCATATAAACATGACAAGTAGAGCTGTTACATAAATATAGCATAGCAGTATTACCATTGGGAATTAAGAGTTGTCTCTTATCAGTAATTGTGCTGACTCATTGTCTAATCCTTGAAAACTTCACACACACACACAACGACCAAACCCATCTCACTAAATCTAATCCAGTGTCCTCCTCGTTCCCCCTCCAATCCCCGGCAGCGGCGGTATCTCTGCCTGTTGAGACACAACACGCAGGGAGTCAAACATGTGGGAGGACAGTGAGTCTGTCTATATATCGCTGTGTGTGTAGTATTTCTGACAGGGAATGGTGTGTAAGCTTTCCCAGCCTTGATGACATGCGTCAACAGGATTTATAATTCTCTGTGCAGACATTCAGACCATCATATCTGTCTTCATCCTAGCACCAAAAATCACACACATGTCCCAAGGTTAAAAAACATCTCTGAGGTCAAACTTGTGACTGGAGATTAATGTTTGCACTCGCTGGTATTGCCTGTTTCGGTTTCGACTGGCAGACAGTTTTGGGAAGTGCAAAGAAGGGCTCAGGTTAGCTTTTAGTTTTTGGACTTTGGACGAGGCTCCGAAACCCAAACACCTCTCCAGTGAAGGCAAATATTTGCTTTTGGCCCTTCTTTCCTTTTCCTTTTTCTACAGTATTCTCCATGCTGCTCCTCAGTATAAACATGTCCTCTATTTTATCCTGTTATGTCGTGGTGTAGATTGTGTTACACTAAAGATTTTAGTTTACAGGATACAGTCAAGGATTCAGACTCAGTACAGATAACAACAGCGAGGTTGCTCAAGGATGTTGTGCCTAAAAAGACACTTGGCATTTTCTCTCAATCTACCACAGCCATGACCCTGCGCATATGTGAGTTAGATATCGAGACAACATGACAAGATTAAAGTTTCTTTTTTCATATTTTATATTGTGGACAGATGGAAGAAGAAAAGACAGATTCACACCAGAGCTGAAAGTGTATCTGATCTGATGGTTTTAGAGCAATGTGACCAGAAATAATGAACAGTCTCCTCTTTTCATCTCTGGTTGTGACCACATTCACGTGTTCTCCAGATCACTGTCATCTTAACTCTGTCTTTCGACCAGGAAGAGATAAAGAAGCTTTGAATGAATAGACAACCTCCATTCGGAAGCAACCACTAAAAGCAAACTTAAGAAATGGCTTGAGGATTACTGTCAATGAAATTAACTTGGCTGCCAAACATCCATTGTGGCAGCTTTTTAGGTGGCACCGCATGAAAATGTCATTTCATTTAGTTTGACCTTTTGAATATGCTTATTTTCTTGATTTAGATGATAAGATTGAGTCATATTTAAGCCACAAAGGGCACCCTATGAAAATGGCATAACGTAATTACTGAATTTCAAATTGCAATCCCTTACTCTTGTTATTGAAATGGTAATAACATTACTATACTAACAAACTAAGGGCCAATTCATGCTTTCTGCGTTTCGCCTACGCAGACAGCTGTGGATTTGCACATGGACGTGGGCCGTGGATGTGCATGCGGTTCTATTATTGGGGGTCGTAGACACAAAAATGTTCCATATCAAAGTATTAGTAAACAGGGCTGCAGCGTGATAAAGTTGCAAAATCCCATCTGTGAATATTACAAACCACTGTGCCGTGATCAGCCTTTAAACGCAATAATCTGTTACTTTAAACAACTCGCCCTCACCAACGCAGATCTTTTTATTGTTTGTTTACACAGGGCTGTTTTCAGTCTGAATGCAGCTCAGGAGTTCCTGTATGTTGCTGAACAACGAGAAAAAATCAAACAAAGAAAAGCAACATCTAAATGAGAATAGGAATACAGTACATACATAGATATAGTAGACGAGATAGGCATTCCTGTTTGCTTTTCTAGCACAGTTTTCTGTGCAGTTAGTGCGCTTTAAATGCGTAAAGTCTGCATAGTCACAAATTTTGGGCTGTGCATGGACGTCCAGAAAGGGGTCCACATGGACCTTGCCGATATGGGCAGATGATGAAATTTACGTCACAATGTAGACAAATGTGGATTCTCACACAGATGCATAAAAAGCATGGGTCGAGCCACAGATATACTCCTGAGGGGACACAGGACACCGCGGACACATATGGTTCTGTTTATACTACGTTCTGGAGTCCACTTGCAGGACACGTTCATCCCATGTGTAGAAGTTTGATGTCCATAGGAAGACAGCATTGGAGGTTCGTGGATGTCCTCACAGAGCCTACGCGTACACCCTCTGATGATGAAATTTACATCATGCTGGCCCTAGTAGACCTTTGTCTACTTACAGAAACGCAAGGTGTAGTTTCAGCTTTACTGCCCAACACTGTTAGCCCTAACCCTACACCGATTAAGAGAAACCCAAATTGTCGACTAAGCAGGTAAGGTTTATATATCAGTCAAATCAGACTTTCTCTCCGACAGAATCCCTAATCTTACTTTGCACTCAACCCCCAACTCACATATTCAGAGAATGTTTTTATTGCGGTGAAGGGGGAGGGAGTTGTAACAGGAGTGAGGGAGAGTTGGAGTTGGGGGGGGGGGTCATGCTCCTTCAGCCTCCAGCAGATACCACAGTACCATGATGGCCTGCCCGTGTTCAGGATGCATGTACTGTTGTTCACAACGTGATCCTACATTGGGTGACATTTATATGTTTTGGATGACAGATTAATTATTACAGTGGTGGTGCAGATACTGAGAGTTAACAATGAGAGCAAACAAACATGCACATTCCTGCAGTGGGGGTGGGGAGGAGCTGAAGGGGGGAAGCTTGTTTGTTTTGTTGCTTCCAAGCCTGCAGCCTTTCTATAGCCTCCAGCTTTGTGACCTCTACGACCAGGAAGGATCAGTGATTACAATCAACACTAATCCCATACACACCAACAACAGATTTTCTAATCCCTGCTGTGACAATCCTCCATAAACCTGATGTTGGACAACTTTAGCCCAGGTGATTTATGACTCTGGAACAACCAGTGACCTGTGGTGGCACAGACAATAACCTGCTGATTGACAGCCACTGTTAAGATTTCACCCGAAAGGTAAACATCTTAATTCATGTTAATGGACTTCGGATGTGCTTCTCGGTTTAGGAAGTAACAATAAACTCTATTCTTTCTGAGTGCAGCTAATCGCCCGTAACTTGGGTAACGGTAGCTGATGGACTTGAGGGAGGAAAAGGTTTTCAAGGTGTCCTGTGTTTGTGCACATCAGTCACAAGGCAACTGCTTGCTCAGGAGCTTTTCACTGACACATTTTAACCTTGACTGCCAGACAACACATAATATTAATATATATATGGTGGGTATTAATAGCACAAGTCACAATTTATGCACCAGCCCCAGGTAGAGAAATCTCATCGTCCAATTGTGTGCTATTTTTATCCCAGTGTTCAATACGTATTTACAATGACAACAAGCGGCAAGGACTCATAGTGACATGAGAAAATTATTGTCGACCCAAGAGTGAAGCAGAAGATAAATCTGGTTGTGACAGCAAAGGATAAAGCTTGCGTTGAACTCAGCTTAAATCTGGCCCCAAGACAGCCACCCGTTCTCTCTCTCTAACCTTGCTCAAAGGCACAACGACCAGCTGTGACTGACCAGCATCAAGTCACACAGAGTCCTTGATCTTTGGCTCCGGTCTACCACAGCAAAGGTGGGCCAGCTGTGACAGACAGAGAAAATCAATAATTGTTTACGATTGTTATAAAAAGGTCCATTAGCCATCTATCTTAATAGTCTGTTCAGTACCTTCCTGATCTTTTAGTGGTCAGAGAAGGCACACATGGGCAAAGCACACATAAATTGTGCATCACGCAATACTTTCAGAACTGCATTTAATACCTGTAATGAATTATTAATGGTGTATACCCGTCAATGATCTTCATGAAAATAAGGGCAGTTCCAGTCAATGTTTGATTGTTTCAAAGTGAGACATCCACCGTTTGAGAAGGTGACACCTACTCTGACAAATTAGTTGTGTAACAAAATAAAGGAAAATGGCAAAAAAAAAAGGTAGTAAATGTACTTTTCAAGGTTTTAGTGAACAGCTTAAGACCAGAGTTGACACAATACAACTATCAACTTCAGCAACATTAGATGAATAATCTATGAAAATTGGTAATCAATCCATTAATACAATGATGATTTAATTTACTATCAATGGATAGAAGCATTTACAGTTACACATCTTTCCCTGGCACTCAGAAAATTATGCAGTTTACTTGTGCATCAATAGGAGCAGGAGCTGCTTGTTTAGAATAAATAAAAGAAAAAATAGACAAATGGTGCTCTACCTATCCATCAATTGACACAGACTTCATCTAATAGAGAGCAACACTACTGTACTGTACTGCTGTACTGTTTGATGCTCAACTTGTGAGAAATTCAGTGTAAAAAAAACACAGCAATTACTGCTTCTCACTGAAGACATCCCTAGAATTGATTATTGTTTTTCTTAAATGGAGAGCGTTTTGTACTATACAGATCTTTGTCTAAATGGACCAAACTGAACAAGGAATACAGTGCTGACAAAGTCCCAGGTGGTAGTGTGAATGGGGACACGGCCAGGTATGACAGCTGGTGCTTGGATCTGGCCCGCATCAACTCTCAGCTATTAGCATGACCCCATGTTGCTACATGTGCCACGTGGATGCCGTATCAAAACAACAACATCTCTCTGTTCCCAGAAACACGCACAGACATACTGTATATCCTGACTCATATTCCCTCCCCTGAGCCTTGCACACACTGAGATGAGACATTCAGATGATTCTCTGTGATGACAGTCTGCAAAACTTCAGAGAAGACAGTGACAGAATGCATGATTACAAGGTAGGAAAGAAAAATGACTCAGGTAAAATAAAGGCCTGATAAAATCAAGGCCTTTTATGTAACCAGAGAGCTAACCCTCACCTAGCTAGCCTCTGTTTATCTAGGGGTAATGCTGACAAAATAATGACTGTTTTATCCAGCCTGGTTTCACCAAATGGCGCACAAATAATAATAATAATTTCTTAAAGGTGTAGTGTGTAGAATTTAGTGAAATTTAGCAAAACAGACTCGGCAGAAATGGAATATAATACTCCTAAGTATGTTTTAATCAGTGTATAATCAGCCTAAAATAAGACTTGTGTTTTTGTTAGCTTAGAATGAGCCCTTTATATCTACATAGGGAGCAAGTTGTCTTCCACAGAGCCCGCCATGTTGCACCGCCATGTTTCTACAGTAAACCAGAATGGACAAACCAAACTCTGGCACTAGAGAGGGCCTTTTGTGTTTTTTGCAAGTTTTGCAGCCACTGTAGGTTCTCTTACATGCTTGGAAGGGGGAGGGTGAAGGGAGTGTGTTGCAGGGGAAGTGAGGCACTTCAGATGATGTCAATATAGTAGACTATTTTCTTTTATAAGGTGATTTTAGCTTATTAGGAGGAGGCAGGTTGGCTGGTTTCATCCTTGTAAAAAAAGTAGGGTGTTAAAATCTTACTGTCCACTATATTAGTAGATGCCATTTAACTTATGGTTCCCAGAGCTATGGACATGCAACCCCAGTATCATTTTCCACGTTTCCTGACCAATAATAGCACTGACAAGCTTTGGATTCCCCAAAAAATATTTAGTGAAAAACTACAACAATAATGGTAATCAAACAGTCAACTCATGTCCTTATTTTATTCACAACTAATGGACTGAAATCTGCTGATCTGTCTATTGAATAATTCAGATTTACCCCAACTTGGGTCTTTTCATATGTTTGGCTATCGTTAATCATAACATCATACTTACTGAGATAATCGCTGAGATCTTGGAACCTGGTAACATTGGGAAAAAGAACGGGAAAGAAATACAAGCATGAAAATAAAGGAAAATTGTAAAATTATTACAAAAAAATGTCTGTTGTGAACATCCATCACAGTTTACAGGCTAAGTTTCTGATTCAATTTACCATATCCATCATACTAGTAATTGTGTGTGCACACTTTTCCTGTGCAATGAAAGATTATTACCAACGTTTCAGATGTGCTTAATTTCAGTTTAACTTAGAAATAAAGTGGTTTAATCTCACTGCTGGAGTTTCTTGTCTGAAACGTGTTGCTGTTTAAACAAATCTCAGTTACTTTGGCAAGTGTGATATTATCATGACCATTAGAAATGATGGCCAGAGCAATGAAAATAAGACCCAAGTTGAAATTACAGCAATGAATGGTTTGATCGATTGAATTGAAAATGAACTACTATTGTTATTAACTATTTTTTGACAGTGAAGTGAATAATTTTTTTAGGTAGAAATGACAAAACATTTGCTGGTTGCAGCTTGTCCAATGTGATGATTTGATGCTTTTCTGTGTCAAACGTGACAGTGAACTAAATATCTTTGGATTGTGGACTGTTGATCAAACAAAAAACCATGAGCTCTACTAAACTCCAGCAGGCATTTTTATTGGTCAATAGATAAAGCAATTCATCAATTAATCAAGAAAATAATGAATAAAAGTTAGTTGCGGCCCTAGTTGTAATAAATTTTTTTATATTATATTATATATACTGATAATCCACCAATATATCTGTGTATTTATAAGTAAAATACTATGTCTTCTTGAACTATCTTATGTGATGGTTTTGCAAATGATGCCATCATAATGCAACACTCTGCACCTGAACTGTGTATAATAGCAATAGTATTGCAGTACAGGCTTACATAAGCACATTGAATGGAAGCAGTATAGTATTACCATTGTGTATTCTTTTCACTGTACCATCTGGTGACTCGCACTCCTCCACCTCCCTTCATCACTCGCTCACTTTCTTTCTCTTTGTTTATATTTTCCCCCCTCTTTCTCTTTCTCTCTCCCTCTCTTTCTCTCTCTCCCTCTCTGTTGTTGTCTGTGCGGCACCGTCCGTCCTCCAATGAGAAGCGCATTGAGAGACGAGCTGGTGACTATGCAGATGTGAGCATGACTTGAATGATTTAGCCGCAAATGCTTGGCCCTTTTGTTTCAGCGATACAGGAGCCATTGTCTCTGCTAAACAATGAAAAGAAGTCAAGGTGCTGTTGGTGAGTCACTCTTTATTAACAATGAGAACAAACAATGTTCAAGTCTAAGGGGTAAAGGGGGGGAATATGGTGTTTACTATCAAAAGCTGCATCACAACAGTTTTGTCTGTATAATAATTAGACAATATAACAAGCTGTCTAATCTCTGCACCATTATTTCTGCTTACAATGCCATTACTGGTGCCTTAGAGAAATTAGCAGTTTCTCAGACAGCATCTGAAGAGTGCTTTGGCACAATAACTTAGATCAATGTCCTCATCTAACTGTCTGTCTGCAGGGATGTCAGTAAGTTCCTACAGTACTGTTCTTCGACAAAACTTTATAGCGCACCAGGGCTTTAGAATTACTGCTGCACTTTCCCTCCCAATATTGCAAGATGAGGACGTTCATTCTTGAAAACTTTCAAGTGATCTGCTATACAGTGCTTCACTTCAACAGAATTACTGTGCTCTAGAGTGCACCTCGTAGCTTTTCCCTTCACCATAACACTTTGTAATTTATCTTCCAAACAGATACCCCTCCCCTGTTTCCCTGATATTTCCCTGAGGGGTGAGAATATTGAATCAGGGAACTCATGCAACTGACCAGCCATCTGCCTTATTGCCTGAGAATAGATCTTCATCCAAACTCATTCAAAACAAAATCACATAAAATAAACATGGTCAGCGATATCATTCAGAAAGTAATGTTTTATCTGGCTTTGAAAGCAGGGAGACTTCAACACTCTCTTGACCCAACACAATAAGATTGGTATGTATCCTTACGTAACCGAGCGCCAAATGACCACAATTAGACAACATCTGCTGGTCTTTGATTGAACGGACGGCTTCTTAGATTTCGAGTCAGCTTTCAAAAGCACATGTTTGTTGTCAGATTTAAACTGCAGCAGTTAAAACGCATTCTTTCGCAAAAGGCAAAGGAAAAATAATCAAGTCATCGAGTTTAGTTCAAATAAGCACGATTGTCTAGCGTGCAGAAAGTTTCCAGTAAAGGAAAGTGAGGAATGCACGGCCTCTCCAACAACACCACAACACCTTCCAAATACAAAAAGGTGACCACACAACCATTATGTTCTAGCAAAAAAAAAAAAAAAAAGGTGGCAGCAAATTTTGGTTTGGCTACAGAGATAATCCTAACTTGTAACCCCCGTCCACATAGTTCTGTTTCAGTTCGCTAGTTCCAGTTAAGGTCAAATCTTATTGCTACAGCTTTGTGATATTTTAGACCATAGTAAGCTTACAATTTTGCGGCAAACGTTTGGTGAAAGTCATTTCCTCTTTCAGCAAAACAATGGCCCTGTACACAAAGCCAGGTCCATAAAGAAACAATCTTACCAGTTTCGTGTGGAAATACTTGACTGGCCTGCACAGAGGCCTGACTGCAACTCCATCCAACACCTTTGGGATGAACTGCAACAAAACAAATCCCTGCAACCAAGTTCCTTGTAGAAACCAGAGGAGCAGAGGCTGTCATGGTTTTGAAATGAGATGTTCAGTCATCACATATGGATGCAATGTTCAGGCATCCGCATAGTTTTGGCTCTGTAGTATGGTCGTATCCCATTATGGTCTCCTTGAGCAACTACACTGAATCCTTATCTGCTTGCTCATCTGTATATTGCTTTAGATAAGATTGACTAATCCACCACAGAATATTTTATCTCTGATTTTGTAAATTATTGCAATAAATGATAAGTTTAATTGCTACTGTGCTTTAAAGTAGAGTATGAACAACAAAACAGAAAAGTGTCTGTTTAAAAAATGTCATGAATTGTTGCTCCAACCATGCTTGTCGGGGGTTGAGAGTAGCTACATATGTCACATTAAGCCAAAGGAAGGGCTGATGGCATGGACATGGGGTGGGGTGGCGACTCATCTTACCCTGGGGAGACAGAAACGTAGAGAGAGTTATTTCAATTAGTCAGATACGGCCACAACAAAAAAGCCCAACCTGCTCCCCGCTCCACCTCCAGAGAAAGCTAATCAAATCAAGACAGGGAGGATGCAGACAAAGACTGGAAGCACTCTGCGGTTTTAGAGGGAGAAAGAAGGGGGGATATAATCTGAAGAACATGTCAGGTGAGTAACATTTGGAGTGACATTCGTTGAAGTGGTTTTGGAGTATGTTTAGTAGTTTTACAAGACAAAGCCTCTTATTAGGCATGCAGGCCACAAGAAACTGGTGGGCAGAGTGAGCGAGCACAGAGAAAACTGGTTGGATTACCAAAATTATGGATGAAACAGTTTTAAATATGTTGCATAACTCAGTTGGTATTGTCAGCTTTAATGTTTTTTTTTTTTATTATTATTAGGACATCACACACAATGTGTCACTCTTAATTATCCACCAAATGATGTTGATATTTACATTTTGAATCATTCGATTTCTCACTTCTGAACATTCAATTTCTCACTTCTGAACACGACAGTAACCTGATCAGTTCGATGTCTGATCCAGGGATTATGGATTTATGGTCTGCAGTTTTTTTTTTTTTTTTGAAGATAATAGTCTGAGGGTAGCTTTGTTGTTCACGGGTCCCTTTCTGATGTCACTTCAAAGCAATCTGGGCCAGAGGGGGTTTAGCCTGGCTTGACCAGCTTTGCTTCTGCACCCCTTTTCATGTTTGGCACTCCATTTTTCCCTCTGACAAGCAGTTAGAGCAGAGTCCGGCCCCCGAGCACTAATTACAGGTCAGCGTGTCAACAAAGGGGGGATCTACCCACTTATAAACCAATGGCTGACATCATGAAGGGGGAGGATTGGTCTCTAGGATACATATGAGGATCCAATATACAAACAATTCATCTTAATAAACACTTGAGAGGAACCATGTGTACATTCATTACCATAGCACAGCTGGTGTCCACCCAGGGCCTTACATTTTCCTCTCTGCATGGATGGCAGGCAATTATTTATTATTATAACATACTTTCTGTTCCCTACTTCCCTATTCTCCCACCAACTGTACTTGTTGACTCATGTTTTATTTGAAGTAAGAAGCACAAAAGCTCTTTTATTTTTGTTTATTCTACAGGCCATCAATGATTCAAGGTGTAGCATAGCCTTGATATTGTAATACACGGCGAGTAAGCCAGTCAGAGACCTTACTGTGAATCATTTGACACAATTTTATTTAATTTAATTTTTTTGATTTAAAGCCTATTTGACTTATTTCATTTAATTGACTCTCACAACAAATCTCTGCTACAATATTCATATATAGCTACTAACATTTTGACTGCTTATTAAGTTCAAAGTCATCTTATGATCATTTTATGTCCCATGATATCACATAATTGGGTATTTTATAATTGGGTTTTGGTAAGATTTATGACAAGGTTACTACTTTTTTTTCTGAATGATCTAGCTCAGGAAAAGAAAAGGCACATAAAAGAAAACCAGCTGCTGGGTGTTGGTGATCTTGGACGTAAAAATAAACTGGCCTACATCACAAAACTTTTCTGAGCGCGCTTTTAATACATACGGGCGACGCCGGTACTATTTCTCCCCGCCGCGGCAGAGTTCCAGTCCAGCACAGTCGGGAGGAATGGAATGAGAGGCAGCCGTGGGCGATACCAAATCTGACTGGCATTAGGGGGGATACGCTGCGAGTACCGCTACATTTCTCAATATTAAAGGGTATAAACACACACTAACAACATCATATATATCATCATCTGATTTTAATTATATATTAAGCTGTGACTATAACTATATGACTCCGCATTGTCGATTTTAAGCAAGTATGAAATCTCCATCTTCATCCCGCTTCCCTCCTTGTACGTTCCCACTCACCGCACATGTATTCCTATCTGGTTGTTACGGCTCCAGCGGGGACAGAATGTGGCTGCCGTCGAAGGCGTCCGATCGACGACTCATCTCCGAAACTTACTGAACTCTTTTTTTTTTTTCTCCTTTTCCTCCAAGTGTGTGGATATCTGCTTTCTCTGAAAGAACGCACATCAACCCAGTTGGATTAACACTCTTTAAGGGAATAAGTTGTTTTCTCATTAAAGGTGAGTTTTGCTTTTAATATCTTTAACCGTTTTTTTTGTATTTCTTCGCGCTGAGATTCTTAACGGTTACGACTTTACAGCGGCCGTGACGTCATTTTAGCAACTACCAGCCTTTTAAATGATTAAAAATGAAGTCGCTCATGTACATTAATACACATTTATAAGTTAATATAAGTGTTTTAAACTGTTTGAAGCTGTTATAAAGCCAAGTTGGGGCAGCTAAGTTGCCTTGCTTCTTACCTCACCAACGGTGATGCTGCCAGGATATTTTACCAGGAATGTTGCCACGAAATATGAGGAACCAAGTCGAGTGTTTTTTCTGTTAGTTTAGACATTTTGTCTTTATTTTTTTTTTACGCTTTTAACATATTTCATCCAGCAAAGTTGGGATAATCTATTTGATAGGATAGTTACTACTTTAAATGTTCACTTTTAACACCGTTCCCTTCTACCAGTCTGGTGCCCTCATGGAAAAGCAAAGACGTCGTGTAGGAATGGCTTTACTGGTTGTATAATGACAGTAAAGTATAACATAATTTAAAAACTATAGCCGAAATGCCTCTCTTGTTATTGTTGTGTAATTAACATGCCACTAATGCCCCACACATCCAAGCGACGTCACCTTCAGTTGTACCGCAAAGTGCTGCGGATGTCAGTGCTTGAATGGCACAAAATGAAGTGTAACCCATGATAATCGATCCTATATGGAGCTGCAAATTCCCGTCTGCTTTGCCATCACTTTGTGCAAACTGCAAAGTGGTTTTGTTAGTTTTCAGGAATGCCAACAATTCCCTTCTCTGTTTAATATTAGACCAGAGGGCAACCAGGAATAAAAAAAAAAAGGGAATGGGAATCCTCACGTTTTCCTACAAAGTTTAACTTTGACACCACTTTTAAATGAATCAGATGACTTGAGCTGTATCTAAATAATTTTATTTTCAGACCAAATTATCTTTACTCCTGCCCTATTTGCAGTTATGTCAAAGGTCAGAATGAGAAGGTGAGGTGAGCACTCCCAGGAGCTACCATCAAGCCTTTAATATCTTGCTCCAGGGCACTTCAGCAGGAGCAAATGCTTTGCCAGCTTATCTTGTGTCCTGTGGTTTGTTTTAACTACTCTGTCAATCATATGTCCTTTGCCAAGTAATTAAAGGTATACTATGCAGGATTTTCCTGAAAAACAATGTATAGACAAAATGCAGAAGTAATCGCTTCAGTCATCACTTATGACCCAATAGAAGTGTATGGCGGTGTATTTATCTGCAGAGCATGTATTTTATTATTTTATTATTATTTTGTTGTGTTTTGGACACTTCTGGGTGTCAACCTTTGGGCAGTGGGTGTATAGGTCTCGTAGCTTAGCAACCAGGTTACATCACTGTCTGCGTCTGTCTACTCTGCTCTGCTCTGCTCTCTGTCTGTGTGTCATGGAAGTATAAAGAGCTGCAGGTCTGTGTGTCTGCTTGACCGAGGGGCGGGGCTGAGCTACACACACGCACGCGCGGAGCAGAGAGGCCACAGCGGACGGGACGAAGCTCTGCATTCAAACAAAATCCGGCATTGCGGCACCTTGCTGCAGGGTTTTGCAGAAGAAGTGTGGGCGTGTTAATTGGTGCTTGAGAATGTAACCGCAGTGAAACAATCCTAAAGTAACATTTTATTTATCTGATTCATGGCTTTTCTCTCGCCAGCGCTGGCTCGCTTTGTTCATTCGCTCTTTAGCTCACCCAACGTCAAATGCTAACTAACTTGCTGACAAATCCTGCGTTGTATAGCTTTAATGTAAGGTAATAAACCTTGTTGCGCTTTGTACAGACGTTGCATGACAATCTTTATTGCATTTCTCAAATGATAAATTTACAAATGAAAACAAGACTCTTTGCTTGCTCCGCAGACATCAGGTCCAGTCAGGGTATCCCCCCTGTTATAAGGATTGTTATTAACGCTTGAAACTCATCCAGTACACATGGCAAACTAATCAGCTACCTTGTGTGGCCTACTTTTCAGCATATATGACATGCCGCTTGGGTCTCCATTCCAGCTGTGGTAGAAAAAAACGGAAGAAAAACAGCATGTTTTTGTGTGTTGGCTCGCTTGGTGTAACAGGACAAAGTGAACGGAGGGCCAAGAGACAAGAGAGAGATATGGTGCAGGTGCTGTCTGGACAGGAAGACTGCTGCTTGAGTAGGAAACAAAAAGGAAACGTGTGAACAAAGATGGTTGGTGTGTGTGTGTTGATGACTCATTCATATGAATCTGGGTAGGAATGTGTGATGGGATGGCCCATAATTGCACAAGGCAATTCCCCATCTAACTTCGCCAATTGCTCCCTGTGAGTACCGGATATGTTGTGCAATCTCCTCTTGGAGTTTTTATTTTTTACCTTTTTACCATTTTGCTATGCTGTCACATTGAAATCACACATGGCAGATGACATTGCTTGTCACATACACGCTTAAGTGAATGCTGGATCTGTTGTTTTTCTGACTTTATCTGTTATTTCCTCGGTATTAAACTCAGCATCAAAAGCTCTACTGAAACCCTAGCCCCAGGGCTGGCTTTCTCTGATGCTAAAACTGATGCACTGAATACAAAAAACTGTCAGACACAGTACCTGAACTGAAGAAGAAATGTCTCTGATGCTATACACACACAGGTAACGGGCGATAACCTGTTCTACACATTTTACATAATCTCCTCGCAATGCAAATACCATGTCAGAAACTTGATTATAAAATGCTCCCTCCGGACTTTATCACTCGATCTGCTATTACTCGAAGATAAGGTGTAATAGGAACCGTATTTTGATTCTCAGGACAATGTAAGCGAGGAAGGAGGGTGCCACAGCTCCATGAGAAAGGATGAGGTTACTATTATTGCCATATAGAAGGAGGAACTCCCTTACCGTCCTATTGCAGGTGTTATCTCCGCTACACTCCATAGTATGAGGGTGTCTGTGAAGTCAGATGTTCCTTCTTGGTGTAAGCTATACAGGTGCCCTGGGCTCTCCGCTGCTATCAGTCTGCGCTATCTAGCTAATCAGACTGCTTTTGGATGGGTGCTTTGTGAAAGTGAGGTTTTGAGGCTGTGAGAAAAACAGGAGGATTACAGAGTAGTGACTGTATATATTTTTAAAAATGAACCTGATTTTATGTGGAGTTGGGTACCGTTCACATTTGAACCCATACTGGTACCTGTCATTCGGTACGGACACCAAACCGTACCTTATTCGATACTTTACTCCCTTTGTAATAACAAAAATGTAATTTCAGCTGTAAAAAATAATTCTAAACTTCTCGATTTCAATTGTTTATTGAGAATGTTTTCTTTTGCAGGGTAAAATATATAACAATAAATAATAAATGAATAATAAACAAGGTAAAATAAGTTGTAGCCTACCTGTTGGAGTAAATGAACTAAGAGCCTGTTGTCTGCAGCTCTTCATCGAACATATGCAGTATTTCTAACTGATCCGCTGAACAAATAGCTCCAAATATCTCTAGATCTTGTTGTGTCGACTTTGCTGAGCTAACTTAGCGATAAACACATTTAATTTCCTCTTTAAGTTCTTCACAGTAAAAGCCTTTTGTTAGTTTATCGGTGGAAAGCTTTTAATATGACGCAGCAGCAGGAAATGTTTTCATCAGCGGTAACTTAACACGGCTTTTATATAATATGACTGAATGCGATCAGGAAATGGTAAAATAAGGCTGATATCTGAAAGTACAAACGGGAACATGGGAGAGAAATTTCAGGCGCATGTGTGTGTGTCAGTAAACTAGGAGGGATTTTTCAAAGTGCTCATAAGGAATTATATCAATAGTGATTTAAATTCACAACACAATCCGCTCTCAAGGTACTGAAATTTGGGTACGGATTGATCGAACGTGAGCAATAAAAGTGCTGAGTTCGCTACCAAACCCTAATTTTAGTTGCATGTTTTGTTCTGCAACTGCAAGAATGTTGAATGACTCCTCATATCCGTGTCTCAAGCTCACCAAAGGGGACAGAAGAAGAAAAAAAAATGGGTCAGTTCTTCCGGCATTTGTCTTCCTTTCTCCCTTTTCCTTAGATTGTGTGTTTTCTTTTCTCTCTCTCCGGTTTCTACAGTGAAGCTTGAGTCCTTTGAAGGAAGTGGACCAGAGAGATTTAACCTGCCAGCATCCCCTGAGGATATTATCGGCTTATCTCACACGCTTCTCGCTAAAGCTCTCAGTGTTTCCTGAAGGATATTTTGTCGATTTTCGGTAGGATTGGTGGCAGGTGGACGTGTTACCAAGAGCCCGGGTTCAGTCTAGATACCACAGTTATCCTGTAATTCAAACTGTCAGTCTAGTGTTGGCTTTGGAGAGGTGAATTCATGCATGTATGTTGTCACAAACTCTGCCAAGCTTCAAACATTTGTTTTTTTCTCTTGGTTTTGTGGAATGCAGTAGATAACTTTCAGCACAGTTTAAAACGTTTTTTTTTTCCTATAGAAAGAAAGAAAAGAAAAGAAAGAAAGCCACGCCACATTTCAGTCTTGTGACTCTCCTCAGGTGTGACAGTGTAAACAATAAGAGAGACAATCCTGCTACAAAAGCTTCACACACACACAGGAAACAGATCAGATCACCTTCAACAGCCCCCCCCCCCTCTTTTTTTTTGACTCTTGTCAAAACAGAAGATCTTTAAACAAAACAGCAGGGTTTTCGGTTTTGGGGTTTTGTTATAATTGCAACCCGTTTTTTTTAACCCTCTCCTTTAAGGCTGCTCGCTCTATTTCGAGCGTATGTAATGGTCGGGTTGACGTCTCCTCCGCGTGGTGTGTTGCACTGGGATTGCTAGTTTTGCAGAGTTACTCATGCACAGTCCAGGTCCTGAATGCTGGGCGGGGAGCGAAAGGGAGCGACTCTGCTGACTCTGTTCTAACATGCCTGGCAGTGCCGGCGGTTTGAGATGCTGTGTGTGTGTGTGTGTGTTGGTGTGTGTGTGTGTGCGCTCTTGCTCCTTGGTCAGAGAGCCACATGGAAGCCAGATGTCATGGATGTTGAAATCATTTTTCCATAAAGGTAGCTGAAGCTTAAGTTGCTATTCATTGAGAACTCTCCAAGATCTAACTTTGCTCCTTGGACTTTTGTTTTGTTTTGTTTTTATTGTTGTTGTAGATAAATAAACATTTCACTCGATCACTCCTTACATGTTTAAAGGATGTGACTTTAACTTGGGATTCACACAAGACTGATTCACAGTTCTTATCTTCTACAACTCTGAATCCATTCACAGAAAATTTGTTTTTATGATGTTATGTTGACTGTACAAACAAGGCTCGACTGACCTGTGCAGCAGCCAGATGGTGAACAGCACACACACTGTAGTTATCTAGTAGTTCGTCTTCAAACAAGACAGTTTGGGTGCATATTGATTTCAATAATGTAAAGATCCTCTCCATATATGTATTAAAACATAAAAAATGACTCTTCTTGGAGCAATAATGTGTCTGATATGGTGTTGAAATCCTTAAAATTGCATCTACTCTTTCTCCCTCGTTAAAATTCCAGAAACTATGAATAAGCAAATATTTTTCATATCAGGAGTTTAACTGCTGGACACAAGATGTCTCCAACATTCACTGTAAAGTCTGTTCGTACAAGTCTGTTCTCAGTTCTCAGTGCACCGGAGGTTTCAAGTTACCACACCATGCTTGTTATGAGTTGAATATCCAACCAGGATTGGCTTCCTCCAAACTAGTTGTGATGTCACAAGTCATGCTCAAATGTCCCTCCCAAAAAAAAAAAACAGATCTTCAATGAGCGCAGAGAAAATTCAAACATTGAGTGTCTAGTGTAAAACTCTGCACATACGTCATCCTGCACAGTGAAGCTCAAACACTCAACTGTCAGAGTAAGAAGAGAAACACAGTTTTGATGAAGTTTTTTGTGAATCGTTTGTACCAAGAGAGTTGAAGAGAGCACTGAAACTTCCAACAATCTGATCAGACAAAGAAAAAAAAAAGTCAGTTTCATTTTCAAAGGATGTCGTGGATAACGATGGATTTCCTCAGTACGATGTAGAGCAGACCAACATTAGCCCTGCATGAAAAAACACAGTCCTTATCTTCTGAATGGAGGGAGGGGGGGCACGGCGAGACCTCGGCAAAACAATGAAAGCAAAAACAGTTGAACCTAGCTCAACATGACGTCACCTGACAAGGTGCTGGCTGCGTTGACTAGTCACATACTGAACATGGAAGCGCACATTCCTGTTGGATTATTATTATTATTATTTCATATTTCTGCTGTTTACTTTGCGATTGTCGTGGCAAAAAAAATGAAATAGCAATGACTTTCCAGAGATGTAAAATCCTCTCTGTGAGTTTTACAAACCTTTGTGCAGTGTTTCAGTGTCTGATAAGCCTTTTAAAGCATTAATCTTTTAATCCAACTAGCCTTCCTCAATCGTATTTCATTGTCTCAACAGTACTTGAAACAACACGCCCTCGCCAACACTGCCTCCTACATACGGCTGCCTTAAATGCCAGTTTTGTTTCATGTTGTATTTCAATAATAACTGAAAGTAATTAAGTAAAAACATGAGTCTGATGGAAGGAAAGTAATACCTCCTTTTCTATTTATTGAATCGTGACACCAAGAATCTGAAACTTAGGAGATTCCCAAACGTTCCCACGTCTAATTTGAACCTTTATTTAGCCAGGAATGAGCAGTGACACATCTTTTCCTCATCATATCTCTTTGTACTGATGAGCTTATGCCGTAACCGTCGGCCAACAAACGGTTACAAGAAGGCTTTTGCTGTCACTTTCATTATTATTATTATTGTAATTAATATCTCCGTCAGGAATGAGAGTGACTCATCTAGCAGGAAGACGCTCCAGTTCCTTAATCCGGAGCAATTTGTGGACAAAAGATGAGAGACTTTGATAAAAAGTCAAAAGCCAAACGATATTCCAGCTGCGTTTACTACGCGAGTTGTTTTTCAGCCCTGAGGCTGCCCACCATCCATCCATCCATCCACTCCTTGACTTATATCTGTGAATTATATAACAACCGCTGCGTACAACGGTTGACCTTCAGCGGGTTAATGAGCGTGACATTTTAATAACACGTGTGGTTTGATTGACACACAGGAATTAGCTTCTCAGATCTTGGATTTTGTAATGAGCAAACATATTAATTATACTCTTATCTTCACTGGGTCTTTCTGTGCTGTGGGTAATTACCATACTTAATATCCTACATGTCATCAGCGTGCGATAAGTCTCTCTCTCTCTTTCTCTCTCTCTCTCTCTCTCAAGTAAAAAAAAAATCTTTTAGCTTGACTCTGAGCCAGAAACAGATTGTTTACCCTCCCTGCTAGCTGGGTGGAAATAGAGGAGGAATTTTGACAGTCAACATTCAAATATCTTCTAGATGATCTTAGAGGCAGAGGATCATGGGAATCAAAGTCTTAAATAGTGCAGCTTGTTTTCCCCTCCGCCTGAGATTAGGCTTTAAGAGGCTAAAAACACACACACACACACTCACTCACAGGGCATCCAGGTATTTATGGAGGGATGAGAAGGGAAACATGCAGGCTCTATTAATATCAGCACAGTTATTTGTTTACACCGTCTATACACTGTCGACAGCAGAGAAAGGCAAATACACTAAAAAAAAAAGACAAACGTTATCAGAGCTGTTTTATTCGCCAAATACAACACACATGCGAGCAATGTTTCCGGCGCAAAAACGACTTCACAGCCACTTCCCGACATGGCGAACAAGTCCAGCCAGAAATCCGAAATAGATGTTTAGACAAATCCAGAATTAGTGGTTCTGGTGGTCAAGCATGTCGCCAAACGCTAACATGCTTTTTCCTGTTTGTTTTTTAACACTCTGGGCCCCTCCTTCCAGTGTATCAGAGAGGTTTTAACAAGAGAAGAAGAAGAAAGAGGAGGGGGGGGGGGTTTAGCTGTGAAGGCTAATGCCATCTTGTGACCAATGTGATTTAGAGCTACTCGTCAGCTCAGCAACATTTCTCATCAGCTGAATAAACAGATATGTTTGGCTTGGAGCTGAGGAGGAGGAGGAGGAGGAAGAGGAGGAGGAGGGGGGAAAATGACCTGTTCCCACTCAGATCCAGTCTTTGGCACTATTTATAAAAAGTCATGCTCTTTTTTTTTTGAGTATTTCAGCAAAGGGGCGATTTGTGTCAGCATCTGCAGCCTGTGTTAACAGGCCCAGCTCCTTCCTGATTGGAAGAAATTGAATTTTTAGTTGTTTTTTTTTTTTTTACCGCTTACGATCCAGCCTGTTACGTAAAGTCTCTTTTAGCTCCTACACAAGTTCAATTCCAAGAAATAAAAAGGCAGAAAATATGGAATTGGATTTGATTTTATGGTTAGTTAGGTGAACTTTTAAATGGCTGCAGGTGTTGTTAAGAGACTCGTTGAATGTCTTTGCATTAGATATGAGTCCTGAGCCTACCTGTAGTCTTCTTTTAAAGATTTAAAGATAAATATAGTTTAGTTTTCATATGTCAACTTAACTTAACTTAATTAATGTAAGTAGTCTTCATTGTAAACTTATTTTGCTGTTCATCAGGCCCTCAAAAATATAACTAAAGATGTCACCTTAAGCTTAAGGAAATGATGAATGTTCATCCTCACAATTTTCCTGACCTTTTATAGACCAAATGATATAAAATTGTACATTTTTCTTGATAAACTGACAATGAAAGCAATCATTAGTTGCAGCCCCTGAATCGTATATTCATGACAATACACAGAGAGATGACAAACTCCTACAGAGAGACAATAAACAATGGATGGCTTCAGAAGTAATGCAGCTAAAAGGTCAAAGTAAATATGCTGATTTAGGAAAAAGTAATGAAATAAAGTCAGTTAACTAGGCTTTTGTGTGTGTGACACTCTACTGCAACTCTACCCGGATGGTCCTGATGCAGAAAACACATCCATGTAGTTATAAAATGTATTAAGCCAAACAAAATCAATCAATTAAACCGAATACGACTTAATGTGTAAACACTTCTTTATCTCCAGATCTGAGCCTGATCTGAGCGTTGCACAGATCAGATCACGTAGCACAGTGTTGTTTCCCTGTGTGTTTAAGGATGCTGTCAAGAGGGGGATGCAGTTTGCGGGCACACGGAGATGGTGGCGGCGCTGCTGCTTGCTCGTTGGTTGGTTGTGTGCATCGGGAATCAAAGGCCGCCATTGTTGGAATGAGAAGCAGATGTTAGCGAGGAATTCTCCTGACTGCAGCAGTTTTTCCTTTTTTCATGCCCTAAGCTTTGAATGCTGCCTCACTCTCATATCCCTCCCCTCTCTCTCTCTCTCTCTCTCTCTCTCTCTCTCTGTGTGCTCACTGCTGTATTTATTCATCCTGCGCTCCTCTTCTTCTTCTTTTTTCTAGCTTTGACACATACTGTACCTGCAAGCTATTCTTAAGTCAGCGTGGTGACAGCCTCCTCCGGGAGGGGGAAGGGGGGTGTCTGAGAAGTTTTTTTTTTTTTTTTTCTACCATCCTCCGCTCCTGTAGTTCTTGCAACAGTTGGGGCATGCATACAGACTCTCTCCACCCCTCTGATGTCAATGGAGGAGGGAAAGAATGAGAAAGAGAGAGACGCATAGTTGTGACAGGGGCCCTTTTCTCTGTATCCCCAGTGTGGGATTTGGTGTCATGCCTGACTCTGAGGTTTGCCACGTTGACAGAATCCCTGTTTCGAGGGGTGGTGGGGGGGCGGCTGAAAGGCCAGGAGGAAGCTCAGTTGGGTGCTTTTTGTGTGTGTCTTTATATGTGTTACATGTGACTTCAGTGTTGCATCACACTTTTACATGGCAGTGAAGAAAAAGTGATGGTGGTGGTAGGGGGGGAGGTTGGAAAGCAGCGGTAATTTCATTATCCAGCACTCCCTTTCCTCACGGTGCAGAACATGTAAGAGAATCCACCCTTTCATTTCACGGCGGTGAGCGTTGACATTCCCTCTCTGTGGTGATGTCTCACGTGTAAGACCAGACATGACACAATAGACCTTTAAACTCATTAGAAAATGACTATGCTCAGTTATGTCTGAGTTACCCCCCCTGTCGTCTCTGCATGCATGACACCGACGTGATATCCGCTTTCACCGTTAGTGTTCGACATCCTTGTAAACGAGTCATTACTGGGATGTATCTGTTGAAGTTAGGAGTCATATTTCTGGCTAAAAGAAACACAATATGATCTGACTTCAAGGGGCTGTTAAATTTTTGCTGTATGTTTGAATGTTTCCACTTTGTACACCTTGTAAAATATTTTAAAAAAACAGGCTGAGGCAAATAAGTTTTTAAAATGCTTCTTTAATCTGTTGGGGGTTTGTAGGTGGATGTTTGGTAGCATCAGCTGAGTAGCTCTATGATATCATAAGACTACATCCATACTAAGCCGTCTAAACCAGGAAAAACACTGTTTACATGTGAAAGTCCAGACTAGCAATTTCTGGTCACATTTTAAAAAGCTCACTGTCCAGACTGAAACACCTCAAGTAGGACAGACACAGCTGAGTCTCTGAGTCTTCGCTGTCATTTCCTCCGTTCCTTCTGCTCCCCATCATCACTTACACAGTGTTTAATTATAGCCAAACTCACAGTTAAGCTTTGTCATACTTAAACTGTGAGGCTGGTATTTTCAGATTCATCCACTCTGGAGTATTTTTTATGTTTTAAATATGTTTTTGAGGGCATTTTTGTCATTATTGGACAGCTGAAAGTGGAGAAACAGACAGGAAACTAGGGGTCAGAGAGGGGCATGACATACAACAAACAGGAACTTTGCAGCTACGTGTCATGTTACCATTTAGGACTCCAAGAGATCTGTATTTTTTTATGTTTTAAATATTTTTTGGGTTATTTTTGTCATTATTGGACAGCTGAAAGTGGAGAAACAGACAGGAAACTAGGGGTCAGAAAGGGGCATGACATACAACACACAGGAACTTGGCGGCTACATGTCATGTTACCGTTCAGGACCATTCAGAGATCTGTATTTTTGAGTTTAAAAGTGTTTTAAAAATGTAACTATATATCGGGGTACAGCAGCTACAGAGCTCTTACACCTCCACCTCCACCTCAAGAAGTGTGATTGGTCAGCTTCCAAGTTTCCAACACCAGTAGAGACTGTTGATTGTGAAGAAAACGTCAAGTAGTTTAAAGGAATAGTTCGACATTTTGGGAAATGTTTGCCGTCTCGCTGAAAGTTCGATGAGAAGATTGATACCACTCTCATATCTGTCTGCTAAATACGAAGCTACAACCAGAAGCCTCTTAGCGTAGCACAAAGACAGGAAGAAGGAGGAAAAAAGACAGGAAACAGGTAGCTCCACTTTGTCCCAAGGTAACAAAATCCACCTACCAGCTCATTTTATATCCATTTGTCTGAGTACAAAAACCTAAATGTAAAAATGACAGATTGTGGCTTTTTGTGGTTGTTGCACCATTCCATTGTTTCTTTTTGAGTCTCCACTGGTGACATGACAATTTTGACAGTATTATGTCATGCATTTGGGCTTAAAAGATGGTTTGTTTGTTTGTTAGTCTTGAAAGACAAACAAACAAACCATCCCGTCTTTTTTCGAGGCTTTAGAAACAAAATATGCCGACTTAAAGACACTAAAACTAAACAACCATTCCATCTTTTCTTCATCAATGCTCCGAATATTCCTGAATTTCATCATAAATTTCACTCATAACTCACATAACTGGGACAGCACAAAAGAAAATGTGATTCATCCTCAACTTTTGTTCACATGGCTCACACAACCTGTCCTCCTCCTCCTCCAGGATGTTTTTAAACCTGCCAAGTCCCAGAGCCAAAGGGAGGGTCAGTATTGAGACCAGGCAAATCTTCACACTGTATCACGTGCGGGGAATATAATCAAAGCTTGATACAGCCTGATGACACACACACACACACACACAGACATCTAGCAGGTGAAAGCTGACACTTAACTAGAAATCCGTTTTTCCAGGTACTTTGTCTGATCCATTTACCAACCTGCAAATATTATATCTGTCCTGACTTACTGGCAGTGCTCTCATTCTCTGGAGGCGAAGCGAGTGATGTATGGAAGTGATCCAATTAAATGGATCCCACTTCTAATTAACCCGATGGCATCACACAGCTCAGTTGTAGTAGCACCTGACATATGGTCATGGCGAGAGAGCAGGAATGTGTGTGTGTGTGTGTGTGTGATGCACATGTGTCTCTATTTTTGTCTCCATGTACATGTTTATGTGTGTGTGTTTGTGAGTGAAGTGGAGACGTGTTTAGTCAATGTCAGCAGCAGCGCAGGGAGCCGTCCCAGTCATGGCTCATCAGCAGACTTTGCTGAGTAGCTGGTTGCCCGCCACAGTGCACATCCAATGACCGGCTTTAACGAGAACTGATGCTGTATGTCAACAGTATGTGTATTTATGGGCCCGTTTGCCCACAATGCTCCCCGTCTCTGCTGCAACAAAGCGTCGCTGTATGTCAACAGGAGGCTACTTAGTCCGAAAAAGCACTTTCAGACTTTTGCAGCACAAGTCCGACTCTTCAGTTAAATGCTGTTGTTTACTGGTATCAGTCCGGTCGGTAATTTAAAGTGTTGTTTCCTTGTTGCGCCTGCTTTCATTAAAGTAACGATTGATTTTAAAGCACAGTTTTTTTTCCTCTTTTACAGCTTTTAAAAGCAAAACTAACACCTTAAATTCACCCTTTTACAACTTTGAAAGGCTGCAAAACCTGTATTTTTGTTAATGGTATATTAGAGAAACTCCTCAGCTTTATGTGTTGTGAACCTTTTTCAAATGCTAATTGTTTGTCACTCTGTAACGTGATCTGTTTTTAAATGACAACACGGCTCGAATGGTTAAGTGACTTTCAACAGGAAGAGGTGATGATCAGGATCAATTGTTCTTTAACATTCTTTTGTCTGGTCTGAGACTTTTCACACCTGCCGAAGGTCTCACACGTCCTCGGGCGCTGTTCACGCTGTGAGCTACGTGCTGCTCACAGGATTACTGTTAAAGTTGGAGGTGTGTGTGAGAGAGAGGCATATAGTTGGTAGAAGACACGGGAACAAACACATTGCTGTCATTGCAAAGAATATCCAACTTAACTCAGGTGCAGATATATAAAGTAAAAAATTTAGAAAACATGTTGTCAAAACATTCAGAGTTCAGATATTCTTTCACCTTCTTGTAAAGATGTTACATGTAGATTCAAGCAGACAGTAAAAAACAAATGAAGTCAAACAGCTGAGGGCATGTCAACAAAAACCGAACGAGTTGACAAATGTGATGCCAGGATGAAAACTGTTTGGTTTACAGGTTACGCCCTTTACACCCGCGCACATTGACAGCAGCTCAAGTCAAGCATGGCAAAATGTTGCTTTTGTTATATTTCAGATTTGGTAAAAAAAAAATGCCCTAAAGTTATAATTCAGAACCGGTGTTTTGTTTGTGTTTTATTTTGAGAGAGTTATACAAATCAGTAACGCTCTGCTTCTCTAAATGGCATCATTACATTTCCATCAGTCCGTCTCCAGACAGATGTTCACATGTTCCTCAGGAGTCGCTGACATTCCCCCGCAGTGAAGTCACGTATTCATGGACACTGAAGTAACACAAACAGGAATGCTGGCCTCCTTGTGTTGTCTTTTATTTCTCCCCATCCTCTCAGACTTACTTAACAGAAACAGCTTTTCTCTTTTTAAATGCCAATTCGCATCTTCAGCACAACTAACTTTTTCCATCCTTTGTTTCTTGATTTTGTCTCTACAGTGGCTGACCGCTGCGGCTCGGGTCCCCATGCCCTGCCTTGTGTGTGCTGTTTGGCCTGCTGAGCCCGTAGGAGCTGGTGTGTCTGTGCTGGGTTGCAGCTGAAGCCGGAGCTACAGCTTCCCGGGTGGTGGTGGTGGTGCCCGTGCCTGTGGTGGTGCAGGCGGGTCGTCGGAGGGCCTAGAGCCCCACTAGCAGGCGGAGGCGCCTGTCCTGTCCCAGCCACACGAAGATGAACAAACTGAACTTCCACAACAACAAAACCATGCAGGACCGCCGCTGTGTCTGTGTTTTTCTGCCCAATGACGACACACTCAATGTCATAGTCAATGTGAGTATACGTATACAGTAGATGCAGACTTTGTAATCTGTAGAAATGCTGCTTTAAAAAAAAAAAGAAAAAAAAAGAAATGGTAGATCTTGTAGCCTTTAAAGATGCAGCAAATAAGCTTATTTGCTATCTTGCCAAGAGTTTCCTCCAAGAATTCATTGCACCCTGCGAAGAAATAATCCAACCTGTCAAAACACAAATCATTTTTACACGTCAGTTCTTGTCGAATTAAATAAACAAGATATAAAGTCTTAATCAGTACGTCTCAGAGGTATTGGTAGGTGGATTTTGTAGAGAGTCAGGCTAACTAATTCCCCCATTTCCAGCCTTTATGCTAAGCTAAGCTGTAGCTTCATACTTAGATAGCATATGGAAGTGGGCCACCTCAGGCAGCGATGCGGCACTGCTGGCCTTGTTCTAGCCCGGACAAAATAGATGGGAGCCTGAAGTGGCCCACATGTAAAATAGCAAACATGGCCCAAATATCCCAAATCAAATGTGGGCCCTTTTGTTTTCCTGGTAAAGATGTGGTGGTCTCAGTCTGTTTGTTTTCTGGATGTGGGCCGGTTCTGGTTTATCTGGTTTGTTCTTGGTTGATATACGGCTGGCTTGTGGCTCAGATCTGGAGGGAAAACAGGAGCGGGCCGCCCATGTACCATCATTCCAAGGGGTATGCGGGCCAGATCAAAGTACCGCAAGTGTCGGGTGTGGGGCCGGATCTGGGCCACAAGCCATTCTGCTATCTTTGGTATTCGCCGTACACACACGAAAGTGGTATCAATCTTCTCATCTAACTTTAGGCAACAGAGTGATTGAGCAAAATGTCAACGTATTCCTTCAAGAATAAAGTCTTTGAAGTTTTATTTCATAACGTATTGTGGTGTGTATTTCTCGGCTGTCAGCTGGTATTTGTTGTGGTTGGAAACCTCAGGAATTTAATCTAAACCAATTAACAGCCGTTTAATTTCTATGTTCCCACTTCAATTAGAATATTTGTAGGCCTGCACAACAGATCACAGGAAATGAAACATAAACTTACTGCGCTGCAAATGTGGCTCATAAAAACACAAGATAAATACCAGACATTAGCAGCGGGGTTACTTATGTAATATTTTTTGTGTTATTTATATTTTGAATGTCCTCAAAAAGCTAAATCAGAGCCTCCTCCCTCTTCCTGTTCCTCTTATCTCCTCCTCAGGTGAAGACTCTGTGCCAGGAACTGTTGGTCCAGGTGTGTGACCTCCTGAGGTTGAAGGACTGTCACCTGTTTGGACTCAGCGTTATTCAGAGTAAGAGACTTCTTCTCATCTCAAGGATTCATCCAGGAGAAACAAACAAACAAACGCTTCCTACTTCTGTTTATGCGGTTCTATAAGTTGTTTGGCGGTGTGCTGAACACAGTTTATCTGTCTTCTTCACTTGTTTATCTGTCAGCGGGACAGAACAGCCTTTTGTTTTCTGTGATTATCCGCCTCACTCCTCCTTTTTTTTTTTCTGTTGAGGTTGTTTAGTTGTGTGGGATAAATCGTAGCTGAACATCATGTGGTTATGTCTTGCAAATTGTGAAATCCTTGTGAACGCTTGTCAAAAAGAGCCACATAAAAAAAACAAAAACAACGTTGTAACCAGACAGTTAATTCCCCTCAAAACCAACGACTTGGCTGGGAAACAGGATTCAGTCATAAATGTAGCATCTCTCACCTATCTGTCATGAATCTGGGCCTCCTCGTTCCTGACTGGCTCCCATTGTACAACGACGTTAAAGTTGTTTTTTACGGTGACGAGTCTCGGCAAGGGGTCGTACGCAGCGGAATGAGTCATCGTGCATCCGTCCAATGGCCCGGCGGTCAGCGGGTGACAGTTGTAGGCAACTGCAAAAGGGGAGAGTAAATTGCAAAGGCAGTGTTTTCAGACAGCTGGCCTCCAGATGAGCCAATGACGGCGCAGCGGGTCAGTTGAGCCGGAGCCAACGGGTCTGATTGTGGGACATTCCTGAAGTGCTTGTCTGAACAGCGTGAAATCCCCAAGGCAAACAGAGGCCACCCACCCCCTGTGTGTCACCTGCTGTCCCCCCCCCTCCCCACGACCGCAACGTCCACGGCCAGGCTGCCACGCCAGACGACGGTCCATATATGTCTTTGTTCGCTCGCTTTTACGAGGACCAGAAAGATAGTTAGAGGAAAAAACAGACTGTCCAACATTAACGAATGCAAGAAACAGCGACTATTCAGAGTCTGGATGTCGTAACTTCACTAAGAGCTGAAACGCCACAACTATGTTGGAGAATTGATTCATTTTTTCAGTCATTTTTTAAGCAAAACTGCCCAAATTTCACTGGCTCCAGCTTCTCAAATGTGAATATTTATTGACTTTCCATGATAGTAAACTGAATATTTTGGTTTTCGACTTTTCTGTCAGAGAAAAGAAGCTCCGAGAACTTGAGGAACATTTTTTACTTTTTTTTTGACACTTTATAGTTAGATATAAGATAAGATAATAATTGGCAAATAAAGCCTTAAAGCGGTGTTGATTGATTGGGTCAGTTTTCTTCCTCCATCACTCTACCTTTTACCTTTTACCAAACCATCTAATGACATCCCTCCCAAGTGGTTTTACACACTTAAATCATTTATTTTACATCAATTCAGCAACTGTATAACTGATAATATAACTGATTACTCTGAGGTTGGATTTAAAATAAGCTGTAAATCTCGACAGACTCTGTCACAAGTTGTCTGTCTGTCTCTGTAAATTGACATAATGTTCTGAAAACAGAACACAGACCACAAAAATTAATTTTAAGGGTCAGTCCATCCAAATGTCTGAAAACATATACCACCACTAAACCCTGGCCCACTTACTTTTCTCTCGACGTACGACCGCAAATAGCTGTGAATGAAAACTTTTCACAGCGAGGTCTGTGGATTAACCCGAGCAACGTGGATATTGTTTCTGGAAACAAGACATTTCTGTCGAGTTTTTCAAATGTAATTTTTAGATTCCTCAAGGGCCACAAATCAAATGCCGTTGACCTCAATTGTATTGGGATGGCGGCAGAAGTCTCAGCGGTGGAGATCACACTAAATAAAACCAAAACTAGCTTCATGGGAAGATTTGACTGAGGGTTTGTGGGAAATGTTTTTTTTTTTTTTTTAAATGAACGAGACGAAAACAAAGTGTTAACAGCATATTCTGGACATCATATTAATGTGTTTCTGAACATAAAATAACTATTAGTCATAAAATGTATATAAATATAAACACACTCCAGTAGTCATCTAATCCTCACAACAGTTTCCAGTTTTGATAAAAATATGCATTGAATTCCTGTCAGAGACGCTGCTCTTCATGCGTTCTGGGTTTTTTCATTGTATAGAAATTCAGAGTTGTCAGATCAGCAGGCCCGCAGCTCATGAAAGGCGTCACTTTTAGGAGCAGATTAAGACACGACAGCGAGTGAGGTGAAGAAATGAGAAGGAACACCAGAGGCTCGGAGTACAAAGAGAAATGCAGAGGCTGTCTGATGCGATTGCTTTGAGGCGGTCTTTGAACTGTGCTCATTCATCAGGGGTCTTTTTTTCTTCTTCTCTTTCTCTGTGCATACACAGTCATGAAGGCACCTATACACCCACATGTACACACACACACACACACACACACACACACACATATTGATGACGCAGGGAATGAGTGTGTTAGCTAAACCTTATGGCTCTCCTCCCAACAGATAATGAACACATCTATATGGAGCTGGATCAGAAACTATCCAAGTATTGCCCTAAAGAATGGAAGAGAGAAGCCAGCAAGGTAAGAAATGATGTGATGGATTATTGCTGAAAAAAAAATCTAAACTTTTTATTTTTGGGGTGGGGGAGGGGGGGTTGATTCAGTTGAGCAAGACTCATAAAAAGACTTGCACCATTTGCAAGGCTGTCATCATTTCGTATAAAATACCCACATCATCCCACACAGCTACTTACTGTCAGTACCAGATGCTTCGACTAAGTAGATCAGTGTGCAGAGTCATTTTCAGTCTGTCCCTCTGACATGCAACCATTAAAATTGAGATCGCCAGAGACAGCTAGCCGTCCTGAGTCACGACAGTCCCCCCTAAACTGCAGCAGGTGGACATGTAGCGTAACTAATTACATCACAGTTCACAGGGCTTTTTGACTTGTGCATATTGTAATAACTCAGTTTTCACTATTTAGACATTTTACACATCCTGCTAAAACAACCCAATGCTGGATTATTGATGTTGACTTTGATTTCAGACAGTTAGTGACAGTTAGTTTCTTTTTAAAGCTACACAAAGTAAGATTGTAAACAAACAAAAATTGTAAACATTTATCTGTCTTATGACCCTAAGTCAGGGATTCCCAACCTCTGGTCCCGGGCCTTGAGGAAACCATACAATTTGGCCAAAAAAGCAGAATAGTAATGATAGAACTTCGGTTATTTTGGCAATCTGTCTGTGCTGCTGCATTTTTCCACATTACTCCCTGTCATGTCTTGTCCCTAGAGCTGCAACTAATGATTTTTTTTTATCATTTATTTTCACAACTGACCGTTTGGTCTATAAATCATTAGAAAACAGTGAAAATGCAGATTACAAAATGCTCAAGGTTAACACAAGGTTACATCAACAAATGTCTTGATTAACTGTCCCAAACCCAAAAACATTTAATTTCTTATGTAAGACCAAGAAAAGCAGCAGATTCTCACATCTTTGAATGTAGAGCATCAAATGTTTGGTGTTTTTGCTTGAAAAATTATGCAAGCTTTTCATCAATTAACAAAATAGTTGGAGATACATTTTCTTTCAATTGACGAATCGATTAATTGTCTAAACATTGCAGCTCTACATCCCCCCCCCCCTCTTACCAAGAAGTAACGGTAGTGAACAGGCCTTGATGGAGTGTGGATGTTTTAGAAATTAAACATGGATTTCCACTTGTGTGTCTTTCCAGGGCATCGACCAGTTCGGGCCTCCGATGATCATTCACTTCAGAGCTCAGTATTACGTCGAGAACGGGAGATTGATCAGGCAAGTGAAAAGCGCTGCACATGTTGAGCCAACTTATAGTTACAAGCAATGTTTAATACCTCTAACATCACTCAGTTTGGCTCCAATTAACCTATAAGTCAGTTAATTCTTCTGTCTGCTTGCCCTTGCAGTGACCGGGCCGCCAGGTACTACTACTACTGGCACTTGAGGAAACAGGTGCTGCTCTCTCAGTGTATCCAAAGGGAGGAGGCCTACTTCCTCCTGGCAGCCTTCGCCCTGCAGGCTGACCTCGGCAACTTCAAACGTAACAAGCACTTTGGGAAGTACTTTGAACCTGAAGCCTACTTCCCCCCATGGGTGAGTTTGTCTAACTTGCACCGTATGTGTGCCGAAACCCCCTCACATGTCAAAGTTGTCAGAGAAGAAGAGATGATTTAAGATGACTTAGCTTCATCCAGCTCGCACCAGATCACATCTTCCTCCCTCCTGCACCTGCGCCTGAAACAACACTTGACATACTTTCTCTCTCATTTCAATACTGTTTTGCATTTGTCTTTACATTTCCTTTGGGTTATTTAGTTTTGCAAACAGATGCTTTCCTTTCTTTTGGTTTTATTTTCATGTCTCGTTGTTCAGTAATGAGAATGTCTGTCAAAAAATTAAAAGCAATGTAAAGTGTGAGCAACGCTGTAAACACAGTCTGCGGTGAGTCTGTCTGATATTACAGTGAGTCACGACGACTGTCCTTCTAAAGATACGTGACTCAAATGGGTCTAAGCTGAAAAAATAAAAAAAAGACCAAAAATAAATTGCTGTATCACTGACGGAGAAGCTGAAACGTACAGCAGAGGTTTAGCTCGTGACTGTCGGTGTTCAGTGTCCTGGCCCCTGCAACGTGTGTATATGTGGGTCTGTAACCACCTTCCATTTATCATGCTGACCAAACACATCTGAGCATGTGGGATAACGAGAACTGGGACACCCAAGTTTATTTTTGTCCCTGGAAGTGGCACACATAGACACACACACACACACATACACACACACATACACTCACTTTTTTTTCTTTTTTAATCTTAAGAAATGCACATGCTGACATACCAACACCACCTAACCGCCCTCCACCTCTCTGATTATCACGGCCACACCCGTCTGATTGCCCCTCGCTTCCTGCGATTAGGCTCCTGCCTTCCTTATCGCCACTTGAAACAGGAAATTGTTTGATGATGAGCGTCGTACACTAACCGACAGTGAATCGCCCACCAGATTTAGGTGCTCGGAAAGCTTACTAGGAAAACCTTCAAAAGCAAAGCTTAGCGAGTGTATTTCTGGTTCTTCTCCTTCTTTCTTCAGTCTTTCCAGGTTAAGACATCTGTTTGTGGTGCAACACGGGGTTTTCGTTACCTTTTCGTTACCGGGTTTCGTTGGCAACTTGTGCCGCCAATCTGCTGTAATGAGTCTCTACAACTTCAGCAGCCAAGCATAACGTTTTTATTTTTTCTCTCCTCGCTCAGGTGATAGCCAAGCGCGGCCGTGAGTACATCCTGAGGCATATCCCAAACATGCACAAAGACCAGTTCGCCCTCACGGCTTCAGAGGCGCACCTCAAGTACATTAAGGAGTGTGCTCAGCTCGATGACGTCACTGTCCACTACTACAGGCTCTACAAGGTGAGAGGGGACTATTTCAGTAAAGCAGAGGATGGATCTCTCTGTGCAGGTGTATTAAGTCTGTTGTTCGACTAGTTTTGTTTTTGGCTAAGACTACATTCAATGCTTTGACAGCTCCTTGAATTTCAGGTTTTTCTACTTAATCAGATCTTCTCATCTACATGTGATGTCACCTCTTTTTTAACAGGACAAGAAGGAAGTAGAGGCGTCTCTCACTTTGGGGCTGACTTTACGTGGTATCCAAATATTCCAGGTACAGTTTCTTACTTAGTAAACAAATGAGGTTTTTCAGATTTTCTCTCATTTTTTTGTTTTGTTTGTTTTTGTGTTCTTAGTGTCAAGTAATAAATCTCCATCTTTTCAAGTTTCATTTTTGTTAATTATTGAGTCTAAAATGAAAAAGTCTGCCAGAGTTTGAAGATACTTTCTGCCTGTTACGAATACAAATCAACTTTTTTGTTTGTTTGTTTTTAAAGAAGTCCTAATATCTTAAAAGAAAACAGAACAAGGCAGATTTCTGCACCATTGATCCTAAAAAAATTCCTGAGACAAGTCGATTGCTCAAATAAACAAGTTGAAATAATCTAACTGGCAGATATTTTATCTGTTTTATGAAAAGAAGAGTTTCAAGGCTCAATAATTGACTTCAAATATTTGTAAAGATGGATTTTATTTTCATTGTGGCGCAGCAGTGGTTTCTTTTATTCTTTGTGGGGTTTTTTTGTTAATGTTTAAATCACCTGAAACTTGTGTTGCAGAACGTCGGGTCTGTAAGGCAACTGTTGTACGACTTCCCTTGGACCAACGTGGGAAAACTGGTGTTTGTGGTGAGTCAGACGCACCATAACAACTCTGTGAGACACGCAGAAAGCCTGGCACATAGAGAGGTGCCATGTTATGTTTTGTTTTTTTTTTAAACTCATTCCAACGATGACGAAACCCAAGCATCCGCCAGCTTATGGCAATGTTTGTGAAAGCCTAGCTCCTGCTCAGGGTCGTGGAAATTTTTACGCAAGGCTTCTTTTCTCCACACTGCTGTTTTATCTTAGCCCTGCAGGTCCTCTGGAACTAATCAGGGATATAGAAAGACTTTCTTCTCATGCATGCACACTCACACACAGACACATACTGTATACTATATACATATTTTTATGTAATCAGCAGCAGATTTTTCTTTTTTTTTTTTCATATGATAGACATGATTCATCCGTTTTATCAAGTTATCATCGGTGTCCCTGTGCCCTTTAAAGAAAATCCTGTAAAATCTTCTCATCTCTGCTCTGAGTCAGTCCGTCGTTAAGCTCATCACAGCGGTCGGTTAATTTGCTTTCCATAGGGTTTCTGTTATCGCAGGAAGGCAGAGAAGCTTACTATATATCTGTTTCACTCTGATGGCTTCACGTTTTCTGCCAGTTGACTATTAATCACATTAATCCGGAGAGGTCGTTATTGCTTATCAAGACTCCTACTTTTTTATTTTTATACAATTGAAGGGACTTTATAGGCAGGTTTCATGGCTTTTAAGCCCCTTAGAAACATGCTTTGTTCCTCCAGAAAGGTTTTTAAACAAGAATGTTGAGTTTTGCTTCGGCCTAATTTTAGCAAAAACATCCGATGCATCTGCCGCTTGATTTAGGACAAAGACATCCTGTTTTCCTCATTCTTGTTTTGTCGGTGGTTTCGAAGCATCTGCTGTCTGCAGCGTCGTGAGAGTGAACCCGGCGGTGGCGTGGCTGTGGTTTCACTGTGTTCAAGCGAAAGGGCCTCTCGTGGCCCCGTCCCACCCTTCTCTCTGAATAACAGGCTTTCTCCTCCACCACCCCACCCACGAGTCACGTCATCTTTAACACCGCTGCCACCACGGCTGCAGCTACGGCACCGAACGAGCCAGAGAACGGAGCAGGGCGGAGGAACGTGTGGGTCAATAAACACCAGATGTTGGTTTTCGACGGGGATTCTGGATTCAGCCTTATTGGGCCGAAATGATTCAAACTTGTCTTTGGCATCGACGTTGAAAGGAGAGAGTGATGTTTTCCCTCTCATTGTTAGAAAAGGGTGTAATTCAGTATGTCTGATGCAAGAAGAGAAAACAAAGTTGCATTCTTGCTTCTCCTCACCCTGTGATAGTTTGATCTTGTCGTCCTGAAATGCTGAAAATGAAGTCATCCCCCCATGTGTGTCCTCATGGATCTCAAGCTGACTCGAGACTTGCCAGTGTTCTGGTTGAAGCTGGACTCGTTGAGGGATTGTTGGACACAAACGGCCCCTGGATGATGCCGGGAGTTTTTCGATGTGTGTGGCCTGTAGGGGAGGTCTTGTTGGAAGGAAGAGAAAGTCGTCCAGCTGTCTGCAGCAGCAGCAGCAGCAGCAGCGAAGAGTTTAGACGGACTGACCATACTGCATGAAAAAAAAGAAGCTTTTCTAAGTGGCGTCTGAACACCTTTTAATAACCCGCCACCTGACACCAGTCTGCTGCTGCTGCCGTGTATGTTTGGTCTAGAGTCGAGTTACCAACGGCAGGAAAACTGTTGATTCAATATGTCAGATTTTTAAAATTATCTTTGCCTATTTTAAGATAAAAAGAGATTTTATGCTTCATGCATTTCACTCAGTTTGGCTCATTCTCACCTGGCTGCTGCCCAGTAAGACTTCAGTGTTTTACAGGAAGCCACTGGGAGCAGCGGAGGGGCAGTTTGAGGATAAAGACAAATAACTCAACTTGAGGCATGGAAGAGAATTTCTTCATTTTCCCACCCAGAGTTTTCCTGCCAGTCCAAGGTTTTGAACAGGAAATCTTCTTGTCTTTAGTAACCACTGACCAGAGAAAACGATCTTTAACAGGAAAGCCACTGTCAAAGAACTGTCAGTTGTTTTTTTTATGAACTATAGTACAAAGTCAAATACCCATAATGTGCTTCTCTACCTATGCAGTCTTTAAACGTGCTTGGATTCAGCTGGTTTCTTTAAAAATGTCTGGATAAATAAAGTAAAAGCTCAGTCTTGTGGTCAGAAATGTGCAGTCCTTTGCATTTTCATGGTGCTTTAAACCCACCCGTCGCCTTTGAAAGTCCAAACCCTTGCAGAAATGTTTATAGGTCTGTATTGAAAACAACCCCGCTGACACTAAAGACAGCTGTTATTGGGTCGAGCTTCTGCCAAAAAGGCGAGGGAGAAAGCACAAACCCACCATTTTAGTTTTTCCGTGCATTCAGCCAACATGTCCTCTCCCTGGAAAATCATCAAAACTGCTCAAAAATGCTCAGTTTCAGTCTCGTATGGAGAAATGAAGAGCAGATACATGGACTGATTGTTCCTTTGTGTTTGTATGCAAAATAGTTTTCAAGAACAGACTTTGTTCCTCCTCTGAGGTTTTTCCTTCAGGCCTTTCTGGCATGATCGTATGTCAAATTCACATTCCTGTTTCATAATCTTATGTTATTAACCGCTGTAAATCATCAACGTTTTTCTCCTCCTTCTCTCTCAGGGGAAGAAGTTTGAAATCCTTCCTGACGGACTCCCCTCGGCCCGTAAACTCATCTACTACACAGGTTGTCCTTTGCGCTCTCGCCACCTCCTGCAGCTGCTCAGTAACAGCCACCGGCTCTACATGAACCTGCAGCCTGTTCTCAAACAAGTCCGTCGGTTGGAGGAAAACGAAGGTACTTTCCAGAATTTCTGGATTTATTATATTGCTCTCCTGGCGTCTTATTCCATCTTTTATTTTGTGCCAAGGGGCATGACAAAATTTGGCACTTTTTAAAGTACAATCTGTAAAAAAGGTCTTATGTGTGGGTTGTTTCAGAGAAGAAGCAGTACCGGGAGTCGTACATCAGCGATGCTCTCGAACTGGACATGGAGCAGCTGGACAAGCGTTCCCGGGCCAGCGGCAGCAGCGCAGGGAGCGTTTCTCATCACAAACGCCTGTCCCGCCACTCCACAACCAGCCACGGCAGCTCGCACACCTCTGGCATCGAGACGGACAGCTTCAGGGCCCCTGGTCAGGCCCCGCACAGGCCCCTACGAACCTGCAGCTCATCCACAACCAGCCACGGGAGCTCACACACATCCGGCATCGAGAGCAGCAGCAAAGAGCGCATACTAGATGATGACGGTAAGGAGCAGAAAGTGTTAATGGTGCCTCGTCCAAAAAGTGACACATAAAAGGTTTTATGTTAGTCATGACCTTTATCTCACAGAGAAGAGGAAGTAAAAGAGTGCTTTTCTTTAAAAAACCACAAGAAATGTCGAATTAAGCACCAACTGTGCACCAAAGATGATGTAAAATCCATGACAAAAATGCACCACTTAAAATATTTCGTCATCTCAGAGTTTTTGTTGAATCTTAATCATCTCGACACAAACACTTCCTGTTCCTGCAGAGATTGAGATGCTAGTGGACGACCCCAAAGACTACGAGGAGCTCCACGAGATGGCTCTGGACCAGGAGCTGTGTATCCACATCACCGAGGACATGCTGACGATGTCCCCCGATCAGACCAACGGATACTCCGGTACGGACCAGTTTCTCAGCGTGGCTGCTCCACCTTTATTTAAGCTGACACTTGTTCAGTGAGCTGCAGAATTATATTTAGTTTGGCAACTTTATGAGTGAAAAGCAGAAGGAGAACAAGAGTCAAAGCCACAGTAAAGTAATAAAACGCAGGTTGTTTCCTCGACTGTAAAATAGCTTGTTAATAATGTCCTTTAGGTTAGTCCAAGCGAGCTGAGTGAAGCTGTTTAAGAGTTTTTTTTTCACTCTCAAACTAAATGTTATGATCTGTTCTTCCCAGGACTCATAGTGAAAGATGTCAGCTCCTCCACCTCCAGCTCCTCTGAGACCGTCGTCAAGATGAGAGGACAAAGCATCGAGTCTCTGCCACAGGTAACTCAATATTAATCACACAAAACATACATAAACTAAGTAACCACACTGTATTTGTGTAGAGAAGTGCACAAAAACATCCTGAAATGTTTTTATTTATTAAATGTTTCAGTTATTTTGGATCAAATGTTTGGTTATTTATTTCTGTATATGGGCAACATTTTAATGACAGGAAGTGTACAGCTACAGTGGAGTTTAATCAGTTTCCATAATAATAATAAAGCTTTATTATTATTTTTAATTTTGCTATGTTGGTCTATTCTGTACACACAACATCTGTTACATGTCTGTGTGTCCTGGAAGAGTGATATGTTGCTCTTCCGGAGGTTTCTTCCAATTTTTTCCCAGTTAAAAGAGTTTTTCATTACCTGAATCGAAGGTCTAAGGATGGAGGATGTTTGATATTTCTGTACAGATTGTAAAGCCAGTAAGGATTAAAAAGAGACTAATCAAATGAATGTATTGATTTTGCCTCTCAGTAGACCAGAATATATTTCATCAACGGCCGACATCTTTTGCATCTCTTGCATCTTTTTCTCAAGAAAAACCTTCCACACTGTTGTAACTTCTCTGCATTCACAAGAAGAAAAAACTGCTTTAAGAGTCAAAAACTAAACCAGAAGTACAACAGAGAGAGTGAGTCAGCATGAGACTACAAAGTAATTCCTGGATAGCATTTAACATCACGGACTCATGATAATTAACAGTGTAAAAGTTTCCGATGGCCGCCTTCGCCCCCGAAGTGATTCATGTGTTTTTTGACCGCCTCCAGCTCTCTTCATAACGTTTGATTTGTCGCTTTCCGCCCACAGACGTCTGCATGCAGGAAACCTCAGTCATCGACCGACCGACACAGCCAATCGCTCGATGACGTCCGGCTCTACCAGAAGGACTGTCTGCAGTGGGCGGAGCTCTGCCAGGACACCGCCCACAGCTACACGTTTGGCTGCGCCCAGGAGCACAGCGACGGCTGCGGCTACCAGGGCCTGGCCGATCAATGCACGGGCATGCGCGGCGAGCAGCACCCGTTCCCCATCAAGAGAACCAACAAATACTTCTCCCTGGACCTGACCAGCGACGAGGTCCCTGAGTTTGTGGTGTGACGGAGGGCGAGGCGGAAAACAAGGCGACCTCAGGGTGACCTTTTTTTGTCAGATCTGGTGATGTTTCAGCCCTCAGGGAACGAGACAAGAGAGGAGTGATGCGCGAGAGGTGGTTTCTATTCTTGGCAGCAAAACAGCAGCGATGAGTAAACTGGCAACAAGTCGGCTGCCCCCTTCACTTACCACTTGAGATGTTTAACACATAACAAATGAACAAACACGGAGGGCTCTTGGCTGAAATGGGAATTTTTATAAACGAACACTGGGTTCAAGAGAGCCTGTGTCTTTAAAAAAAACAAACAAAAAAAAACGTAACCCGAGCTGCTCCCCCTGTGTGAAAGGAAACAAAAGGGATCTTCTTTAAAAAAAAAACAACAAAAAAACATTTATATTCAAATCTGTCCTCCAAACTGGTTTCAAGATCCACATTTGCCTGCTTAATAAAGTCATAAAAAAAAGACCAGTGTGTGTGCAGACATGAAGAGCATATCAAAGAAATTACTGCGGTGGACGCAAAAGGACGAAATCACTCTGAGCTACGAACCAAAGACAAGAAATGGAAAACCTATTCTCCCAGCGTGCAGCCACGACGAAAACATTTCAAACAAAGTCGATGTTGAGAGGGAAGATGAACTCATGACCCCTCAGTCTTCTTCTACGCCACTTCATTTTACCTCAACAGGAAGTGCAGTGTGCCAACCCCCCCCCCCCCTTTCCCCCCCCACCTCCGTCTCACAGACTGGACTCTTAATCATGTGAACACACACCCACACGACGTGCCTTCATAACACTATGCAGGTGTCAAAACCTTCGCCGTGACAATCACACACCTTCACCTTAGTCATCATTTTAGAGATCTCAGCCATCACGATAAAGCTCCACTTTACTTATAAAGCATTATATACACACACACTGTTACACACTTTGTTTTTTTCAGCATCTTAAATATCAAAAAAAAGAAAAAAGATCACGGTTTCAAACTGTTTTCATGTCCTGTGAAATCTGACCGGCTTTCCCGGGGAGGAATGAGGTCGAGTAAGTTCCTACATGTCCCGACTCGCGCGGAAGAGTTTTGCGGCGACAAAAAGCTTCCCTGTAATCTAAACTCAAAATGGAGCCCAGTTGGCTTTCGGCCAAACACAAACATTTTTGATGCATACATGTACGTCCTTCTTCCTCCTCATTTGTCTTTGATTCTTATTGTCTTCAGTTTTGTTACATCTTAACAATTTAAACTGGAATTTGTTACTTTTTTTTTTTTTTTATTCTTCATCCTCATCGTTTTACCCTGAAACCTTTTTACATGTTGTATTTTTGTATGAATTGCCCAGACTTGTATATGTTGAACAGTTACTCTGCGTGCAGTTGATGTCATTCAGTATTACAAGCAAACGTATGTGACAGTATTATGGACGAGTGATGTCAGATCTTTTATTTTTGAGGGGGCTCCGAACAAGAAAAACTGGTTTTTATGGTTTTTATCTCACAGTAAAAATTGAACAGAACTGAAGCCTTGTGGTAGCTGGCGAGATGTTTTACAAGCTGTTTGTAATCATTAATGATCTCAGATTTGAATACGCTACAACTGGTGTGAATGAGAAAAGGTTAAAATAACAAATAAAGGTGTTTTATTCATAAATCATGCAGCTCAAAGTGCAACAGCTGTAAAATATTCTGGTTTTGTCAGATTTAAATCAATAATGTCACTGATTTTTATCTTCTCGGTTGTAAAACACGTTTTTTTACTATTTGAATCGGGTGGAAAACGCTGCGACCACAGAATTAACTGAATTTTACTCTAAAAATCATGACGTTCTACAAACAACTCTTCATGTGGTTTAAATAAGAGTTTAAGCTATTAAAGACACTGATGGGAAAAGGCTGGATTCTGCTCTGTTAAAGCAGAATAGTCTGATGAAGTTGGACATTTTGGGAAATATGCGTATTTGCTTTCTTGCTGAGAGTTAGATCGATACCACTAGAGCTGCAACTAATGATTATTTCCATTATCGATTAATCTGTTGGTTAGTTGTTTGTTCTTTAAAATGTTCAGAAAATGGTGAAAAATATCAATAACAGTTTCCCAAAGCCGAAGGTGACGTCCTCAAATGTCTTCTTTTGTCCCGTCCAACAGTCAACAACCCAAAGATATTCAGTTTACTGTCATAAAAGGAATAAAGAAACCAGAAAAACTCACATTTCAGAAGCTGGAATCAGAGAATTTGGACATTTCTTCTTTAAAAATAAAATGGCTCAGAGTGACTTATTGTAGCTTTATTTGCATTATCAATAAATATGACAGTTATCTTCTCGATGAATCATTTTGTCTATAAAATGTTGAAAGTCAGAACTTCTAAAAGTCCAAAGTTACGTCCTTAAATGTCTCATTTTGTCCCCACCAACAGTCCAAAACCCACATATTCAGTTTACTGTCATGTATGACAAAGAAAAGCATAAAATCATCACATTTGAGAAGTGTTTTTTGGCATTTTTACTAAAAAAAATAGCTTAAAACAATTATTACATTATCAAAATAGTTGCAGATTCACTTTCAGTCAATAATCGTTGCCGGTTTAGATTCCACTCTAATGTCTGTACAGTGAATATGAAGCTAGCAGCCTGTTAGCTTAGCATAGCATAAAGACTGGAAACAGCTAGGCATCATGTCTAATATCGTACGCGGCCTAAAAGCCGTCAGCTCGAGATGAATTTTCATTTTCGATCATTTCTGTCGTTTTAGTTCTGCTTTAAAGTAACCCCGTGTCTTGTTTTCACAGTGTGACGATACAGCATCCGAACAAGGTTTTTAAAAACACATTTATGAAATACATTAAACAAAAACGTGAATTTGATACTGATATGTAATTTAAAAAAAACGACTTCTATATTTCTTACAGGTTGTTTCTTTCTCTGTTTTCAACATACTTATTTCTACTCATTAATGGAAAATGTCATATTTTGATGGACAATGATGTTTCTTATATTAAAACAGTATGTGTTAAGGTACATAGCCATACAACCATAACCCATGTCCTTAAAGTCTTCACGATTTGTTCTTGACTTCCTTTTCTGACTTTAATATATGGTCAAACTTACACTATGTAAGAGTCTGTATGTCTGTGTCCATAATCCTTTCTGTGAAAGGATCTCCCTTCAGGAAAAAATATTATTTTCTTCTTCTTTTTTTTGTCACCCTGTAGTTAAAAAGAAGATTTGTTATTATGAAGTCTGGTCCGTGCCTTCTTGGTACTAATGCCCTCAATATCCAATAAAAAGGTACATTTATTTGCCAAAGTTCTTGTGTTTTGTGGTGATTTCCAGTGTTGTGGCAATAATAATTATAATAATGTTGCAATAATGGAATTAAACATCTGTTTTTTGTTTTGGGATTTTTTTTTATTTTTTAGATTTTCACAAAAAGTCATTTGAACACACATTTTTCTTTCGCTTTTGTTGTAATTTGATCCCTGATATTGCACAAATTTGAAGTTTACGTCTCTCCAGGACAGTTTGTTCTCCTCAGGAAGATTAACTTTATTTATATAATAATAATAATTTTATTTATATTTCACTTTTCTAAACAGAGTTATAACGAGCTTAACTGTAGAGCCAACAAAGTAAACAGTAAAAATGGCTGAAAAATAAGATTACAAGAGGAATTTAACAGATAAACAATGAGGAGCAAACAAAAATAAGACAAAAACAGGATGGACACATAGTTTGAATTTAAGAAAAGGAAGAAAATACAGTATAAGTTTCACACAAACAGCACATTAAAACTATGAATAAGATAATATAAACCTGGTTATCAGGTACTAATATTTATGTTTTGGTCCTCAGAGATGCATCACATCTCTAAAAGTTAGTCTGTTCTGCCCTCTGCTGTCACAACATTTTTACCTCCATATAAATCTGAGTTTGGCCAGTTGGAGGCAGTATTGTCTGACACATGAGACACCAGATTATCAGCATTTATCAGACTCTGAAAAGCATCCTGTACTGTCCAGAGCAACGCAACAAACATACAAATCATTATTATGATGCCAAAAAGGAAGAAATTGAGCCACAAAATAGAAATTTGGCAGGTTGGATGCTGAATAACCGGCGACCTTAACTAGGACAAGAAACATTAATGAGATATTATGAGATAAATCTTGCTGTTTGACATCCTTGTATTGTGGGAGTTTTTTTCACACATGGAGAAACCAGTGTTTTGTATTACTTTAAACAAATATAACTGCACTAACACTGGATGGCTGAACTTCCTACAACTTAATTCTGATAAAAACAGATGTTGTTATTCTTTTACTTATCTTTTCTTACCAGTATTTGTGTTAAAAAAAAAAAAAAAAAAAAAAAGGTCTCACATGGCGCGGATCTTTATGTCTTTACACTAGTAGAGTACAGTAGAGCCTTAACGTCCCAGAAGGGGAATTATAGACGCCACTCTCTGAATAATAAATATAGAAAAGTACAACAATAACTTGGAAACTGCCACATACTGTTCATAGAAGGTAACAAGCCATATCATATTTTGTTTAAAAAGCCAAAAGCTGCTGAATTAAATGGCTTCATATATCTGTTAGTGCCACCGCTAACCAACAGAATATGTTAAAACTGCTTCAATAAAGGTGTAGAACAGTTGTCAACACTGCATTTAAGCTTAGTTAATAAAAACAATCAGTTTGCCTTTTAAAAAATAAATTAAGCGCCAGGCAAACACAGCATCCTTTTCATTCTTTCTCTAACTGGGAACATTGGTATTATCACAGTGGTAGAGGATGTTCTCAAAACAGTAAAAATACTGTTAAAAATAAATAAATAAATAAATAAACTTGAATTTTTACTTAAAAGTGAAGAGTAAAAGAGAGGTATTATCAGCACAATGTACTTAAATTTACTGAAAACAAGGTGGAGCTTTTAATTCTAACTATTTTATATAATGCTGATTAGTTTAATCAATAATAATGCATCATATTTTATTTGTTATATATTTTGTTAATAAAATCTGAATCTAAGGTAACATTTATTTGTCAGGTAAATATGAAGTAGAAGTATAAAGTTGAATATTTTTAAGTGCTTTAGGGGTCTTTTGTAAGTTATTTCAATGTATAATGAGTTAGTAGTAATAGTATTAGTGACATAATAATAACAATAACATTTTTCAAATCTAAACATCATAATAAATATATAGCTGTTTGGGGCCCTTTTAGTCGGGGGCCCCAGGAAGAATGTTTTCGCAGTAAGTAAGAATATCATCCAGGATCAATGTCAAATATTTGTACTGCTGAACTACAGCCACTAATTCCCCTTTAATGATGGCAGGAGCACAAGAAGTGACTTCCTGTAAAAATTAATTAACACCTAGTTGGTCTTTTGGTCAGTTTATACAGTACAATGAGGGGAAAAAACGGTAAGGGAACCCTGAGTTAAGATTTCCTTTTGGTCAACAAGGTTAGGATTAAACTTTCGTCGTCAAAGTCCTTTGGGTTTGAACAAAGTTTGGCTGACTGATCAGACTGAATGTTTGTGATGGCTGATCCAGTCCAGGTGCTATCCCATCCAGGAATCTGGTCCCCCCAGGAGAAATCAGCATTAACTCCATTTCAATACACGGGAAAGGGCCCATGAGGCGTGGGGAAAAACAAATTAATTCACTGCCTTGTTTGAACATTTTTGTCCGTTTGTGGTGTCTGGATTTAGAGCCAAGTGAGACATCAGTCGTTTTTAGTATCTCTGCTGCTCCTAAGCAGAAACCAGAGTTGCGGTGTTTGTTATGTTGTCAGCAACAGTTGTCACATTTACACGTTTTAAAAATCTTTCTGTTGTTGTGTTTCCAATAAGCCTGTTTAACCCTCTGAAATTCAGAGTTTTTATCGGCTTATGCTGGGACGGGAAGTTAAAGCGGCTAGCTGAGGTTAGCTTAGCATGCTGGTGGTGTTTCGGTTTAATTAGTGACCGTGTTGTCTGGTGACTTTCAGCGAATGTGTCATGGTTGTGGTGACGGCAGCTGATGAAAACCATGAACTGAACATGTAAGCGTCCTCCTAAAAGTCTTAAATCATTGCATGTTAAACACAGTATATATTCGTCTTTTTGTATTGCATTATATAAATTATATGGTGTCACCAACAAGAAGTATTCACATTTCCCGGCTGCACATAACAACCAAACAACCAAATCCACTGGCGCTGGGACTGGGCTGGTCCGCTGGTGGACCAGAAGTCTTTTCCCTAGCTGTTATCTGTAACTGAAAAATATAAAATTTGATGAACCAATATGTTCACCTTGTTATTCATGATAATTAAAACAGACAGTAGCCAGATAAAGATAAGATGGAGAAAAAAGAAAACCCAGCTAATGTTAATCTCCTGCTAAAGCTAACTAGCATACCATTAGCAGAGTAATAGCAACCAACCGCCATTTCAGCTTCTGGAGCTAGTGGGATTTGTTTGATTTTGTGTATTTAAGCTGCCTTTAAATTACATCAAAACATATATATTTTATTGTTATAAACAATAGCTGTATAATTATAATACATATCATTTCTTAAACTAGTTCAAATGGACAAGAAAGCTGAAATCTGTAACATAGGTGGTAGTTACACTGCGTTTTCTCTTCTCATTTAGTAATTTTGTTAATGCCATGGGGTTCATATATCAGCCTAAAAGGTATAAAAAAGGAATTATAGCCTTTCTCTCTGTAATGTAGCTTGCTGGCCAGCCAAAAACGTTAAACCTATTTAGTTCTTATAATTACTGCTCTCTGTTTTTTAGGACAGAACATCTGTCTGCATGGCTGAACTCCATCTGCTGAGGAAGGCCAATATTTGTGGTTGAAAGCTTCATAAACCACAAAGTAAGTGGACCTTGATAAGGACAACACATCAGATACATCATATGACAATGAATGAGCTGAGAGACAGGATACAGAAACAAGGTCATATAATTTCATGGCTGAACAGTTGATAACACTGAGACGAAAAACCGACAAAAAGAAAATTCAAATTAATAATAAATAACTAAATTGTTGAATGGAACAGAGAGAAAATACTTCACTTCCAGATAAGTTTGTTGTTGAGTATCACATGTCACAAATCTAGATGGTACTTTGGGATTTGAGCTGATGTCTTATCATATATGCAGAGGCCTCGGGGGTCTTTAATGAAGGGGATGTATTTTGCCCACTTAGCACAATATTTCTTCACCTGGTTGATGAGTCTAAACAAGAGACCCTAATGACCTGCCAAAATACCCAGCTGAGAGAACTACACCCTGGCTGGTGGTAGCGTGGTCCCAACAACCCTCCAGCATGAGGTAAGGGATGTCTGGACCCAGTCCACCTGCGCTGCTGGGAGGGTTTTCAGGGGGAGAGGATCACCCAGAACAAACAGGCTTGGGCAGAATAGGATGTCTGATATCCTCATGTATGGCTGACCAGAATGTCTATACAACTGGACAGGACCACAACATATAGAGGAGCATATCAGTGCTCCCACCACACCTCCAACATTTCGGGCTGTCCCTTAATTTCACCCTATGTAACATTGAGGGCCACCAGCACACTCCTGTGACATTTTCATACCTTTCTTTAAGATGTTGCTCCATTCTGTGAATGAAAGACTGAGATCAGGCTGACTTCAGATTAGAGTCCTAACGATGGTAACTGCCCTCTTCAGAGATGAAGGAACATGTCACCCCGTGGTGGCACAGAGGAATGGGATATATCAGTCAGAGTTCATTGTTTGGCTCTGCACATGAAATTTGTTAACAATAAGAAAAAAGGTTTTTTGTGATTATTGTGGCCCAAAATGTTTGATTTGTTGCTGCAATACGTCAACATTGCCGCCATTGGGGGAGCTCCCCCAATTACTTGTATTTGTTTTTCAGGCCAGTCTTGCAAGCTGTCACAAATACTGTGGAAATTTCTGGAATTTCAACTTGACAATCGCAATTAGCTGGAGGGACTGAAATATAGAAAATCACCAGCCTTATCCTTCAACTGTCCTCACTGTATGCACACTGTGGGTGCAGATTTTGTTGACAAAAAACACTAAACTGTCTGCTCTTCTTCCTGGTTTCTGACCTTTTCTTCCTTAATCATTAAAACAGTCTTGAAGAAAAACTCCAGCTGCATCATCCAAGAGAGAAACATTGATCACAACTAATGTACAATTTAAGAGCAAACATGGATGCTTTTCCTCCAAGAGCGCCGCCTCCTTCCTCCGACACAGATAACTCTCTCTCTCTCTCTTTCTCTCTCTCTCCCCTCCGAGCTCCACAGCTGTACAGGAAATCAGTCATCCACCATCCACTGCTGTCGCCATGGCAACACAGAGGGGGAAATCCATTCTCTGTTTCTCTTGTCACCTCCCCCTTCTCCATCTCCTTTCTTTTGTCTTGTTGGATTAGGTGTAGCTCGGTTCAGACCATATTCACGCAATGTTTTCCAATATAAACAGTCGAGGTTATCTTGCGATGACCTTTAATAACGTTTCCTAATGTTTGGTTCATCAGCAGCGGACAATGTGGTGGTTTAATTTTGTTTACTTTTCCATTGAGGCCTATTTTTATTTGTTATATTCTTCATTTTACAGTTATCTACCATCCTTTCCGATACACCCATGCATCTTATCTCCTCATCTATGAGTGTGTGTGCGGGTGATCATTTGAGCCGATTGTTTGAGAGTATTAGGTGACAGTGTATCTCCAGCAGCGCTGACCTCTTGGTAAATCCCATGGGGCATTGGAGCAGGACAGGCGGAACGTCTCGGCTCGACTCGGGCCAGCAGCTGCTGGAGGAGCCAGATGGTCGCAAATCAGAAATGAAATCCAGGCCCTTCCCCCGCTGCCTGCGTTCAGTCGTGATATCCCCACCCCACGTGCGCACACACACACACAGTACATACAAACACTGCTCGTACAGGAGTCGGGACCATTCGAGCATCCTTCATCCTCCTCTTCACCCGCCCTTGCTGTGTTAAAAATTATGTTGATTTCTATGTTTTCACCTTAGCTGAAGGTTTACACTGTGCTTCATGGGTTAAGAAAATTTTGCAACCTTTTTGGCTTATAAAACCCCCAAAAGGCAGTCAGTCTGGATCCCAGGCATTTTTTTTCTTTTTCCTGAAAAGCTGACATGCATTTCATTTCCATCCTGACACCAAAACAACATTATTTATTGCAGCAGAAAAGGCAATTTTATGAAGACTCAGTCTGAAGTCACCACATCTGCCCGTGTCCTCTTAGACGTGGACTAACAGCACTTAATAAACCAGCCTATTAAGCAAAACAGCTGCAGTGACACCGCAAGGGTTAGAGATGATCCCCAGAGCCGATAATAAAACATAGTAATCAGATTACAAATAAACAAATCTCTGGATTTATCTCATCTCCCGTTATGGGGGGGAGGGAGGGAGGGGTCTTACTGTCACTGCTGATGCTCAACAAGGCCATAACACAGTGTAGCTGAGGGCAATGATTCCCAACCAGGAGTACTGGAGTTTCCAGTTTAACTAGTGCATTTACAATAACCAGTAAGCTTCCTATCAACCTGAGTCACTTCTAAATACTAGATTTGAGGCTTGAGCAAAAATATTCAAATCTCATATTTTGCACTCAGGGACGTGAGACATGACTTGATTGGGCACAATTTGAGACATGACTTGGACTTGTCTCCTAAAGACTTAAAAACAGAAACAATGGAAATGAAGATTTGCACCTTAAAGAGTACGGTCTAGATCTGCTCCATGTAAAAGTGCCGAAATGACTTTTTGTTGTGATCTGGCGCTATAAATATAAAATTGAAATGAATTGAACTGACTAACCCTTGGACGTGACAGTTGAAGTTGATAGCTAAAAGTAGCCTAATAAACAAACATTTAAATGCATTTGAATATAGATAAATGGATAATATAATTATCTAAAAGTAGACTAATGCATTTAGTGTTGAAATAGTTAGGAAGACTAATGGATATAACAGTCACAATAGTGACAAAAAAAATGGATAAACGATTAAAAATAGTCGGTGAAATAGTTGAAACGCCACATCAAGTTGCACAAATGGAAACTTAACCAAAGCAACCTTTAATAATGACGATTGTATTGTAAGAAAAATCAATCAATCAGTATGCACTTTTATATGATTGATAGTGTTAAATAACCTCCAGTTTATATCCCGTTGGTGTGAACGTATTGTGAACATGATGGATGGTGCCAGTGGCTACTTGAAGATCGGGAACCATTGGCCTTTGGGACCCAGGAAAGGCTATCAAAGATCACTGTGGTTTCCTGGTGACAGAGGCTTCCTGTGTTCGCCTCCACAGGAACCATGACTCACTAATTCTCCATCTTCCTCCTTTTCTCTCTGTCCGTCTCAGTCTAGATGTGCGCCGTTACTGTAAGTTCATGGAGAATAACATCTGCATGAATGGAGCTGGGGGAAAATGTGATTCACAGAAAAACGTGACGTTCAGACTGTGGTGCGATGAGTAACGTTCGCCGATTTTACCTGCAGGCAAAGCACACGAATGCATGAAAGCAGATGTACAGTTTGCTCATACAAACATGAATGCTTAGTTATCAGAAATATACAAGACAGAATTTACAGACTAGGAAGCTCTCATACAGTATAAAATCCTCATAATTTCAGGAATCATAGGAAATCATAGGAAATGCAGCCTTAAATGTATAAAATACAATGACAGACAGTCGTGCTAATTGATGGCCACATTTTGAGGAGAATAACTAAATCCTGTTCAAGAATATATTGGTACAATTCAAGTGAGTCAGGCTCATGACTATTCACATTTAACGTGTTACTGTTGTGAAATTCCATCAAAAATTTTGCAGGATTACTCAGAGTTTATTGTGTTCCTGTCATCTAAATTTGGTAGCAATGGGACAATTTGTTCAAGACTTGTGGCAATTTCTATAAAAAGGCAACCAATTACAGGAAAACATGTTTTTTTTCTGTTTGTTTTTTTTTTACAGCCTCCTGGAAAAATTTAACATACCAATTTTGGTAAAGATTGTGTGAACTAACCACAAAGCACAGCTGAGGCTAACGGGAATGTAAGTTTGGGTCATAAACTAAAAGCATTGGAGAAAGTGAAATATTGACCTGCTGGTGGCGCTAGATGAAAAGTCAGGAGATCAACAAAATTAGCATAATTCATCCTGAGGGGGGCATAATTGTATGTACCAAATTTCCCGACAATCCATCCAATAGTTTTGGAGATATTTCACTCAAAACCACATCACTAGCAGCTAAAGTCTTCTAAACAAAAAACAACAAATGCAGCTCATTCTTCTAGATATTTACATTCATATATAAAAATAAGTAATTACACAAGATTTCACTGAAACCATTTAAGTACTTTCTGTGATATCCTGCCTATAAAATACACACATACAAACATATGGGACCAAAATCATAATCTCCTCAGTGAATTTTTAACACCCGCTCTCGCGTACGCATGAGCCGCACGCATACGCTCGCACACTTCATCTTGTTGATCTCACCCTAATTGAGTGTATCCTGTACATGCAGAAAATCCTCTGTACATAAACACCCAGATGTGAAAGAGCGATGTGAGTCCACATGCGGCACGCTGTTGGGTTTGTTGTTGTGTTGTTTGATAGCTTTGATGTGTAGTTGCTGGGGCGGTGTTTCTTTTTTTTCTCTCTTTCTTTAACCTTTGATGGTTTACTGTAACATACAAGTGCTCTAAAGATTAAAAGCCTGAACGTCAAAAGCAGGGACGCATCTCGAGTGTGCAGGATGTTGTTGTTATTGAGGGTTTTCTCATGCAAAACCTGAAGTCATAGAACCTAAAGAGGGTGAAAGAAGGAAGTAAAATGAGCAGCTAAAACCACGAATGTATGAATATTCATTAAGATGTAGATCCAGATAGTCCAGCTAGACTGTCAGCTGTCCTCTGGTATGTATTTGTTTACTGTAGGTGTTTAGAGAGACAGTTGAGTCTTTTTCCTGTGGACCTATGGGAGATGGAGGGAGCGTGTCCTGATAGCAAAAAAAAAGAGAAGACAGAAAGAGAGAGCAGGAGGAGGGTAGTTTCTTGCAGCCTGAGCGTTTGGCTTGAAGGGTGGAGACTCAGAGTAGCAGTGAGGAGGGAGGCAGGGAGGATCTCAGCTGGAGCAGAGAGAGCAAGAGAGAGAGAGAGAGAGAGAGAGGGAGGGAGAGGCATACAGAGAGAGGAGTGTGTGTGGATGTACTCGCCTGCCTCACTGACTGACTGACTGACTGTGTGTGTGTGTTTTGTGTGTGACAGAGAGAGAGAGAGAGAGATCAGGAGAGGGGAGAGCGCGTGGATACTACTCCACAGGACTGGATGTGTTTGCCGTCACAAGAGGGGAGCACACATACGTGAAAAAAAAAGAAAGAAAAGGTAGGATATGTTTTTTAATTTTTTTTTTTTAAGCAGGTATGTTTCTTTTTTAGTTTTTTGTGTTTGGTGGCATCTAGGTTAATCGTATACAAAATAGGGTGTGTTCCAGAGGAGGAGGGTTTTTTTTTTCTCTTTCACATCCACGCTGTCGTTTTTTGATGCCGCTGGCTGGTTTACATCATGGAATCCCCTCCTCCCTCTAAAATCTCTAAAAAACCTCCTTGGTCTGAGGTGAGTTGCTGCTTTATCCCCCCCCTCTCCTCCATCTCTTACCTCCTTTCATACATGTGTGAAAGGGGAGAATGGACTCCCTTCCTCCCTTCTCTCTTCTCCTCCACCACCTCCTTCTTCTTCCCTCAAGGATCGGGTAGATCTTATAATGTGGAGCCAGAGGAATTAAGGGCATCTGTTTCGGGTGGGGGGGTGGATATTTGCACGAGCAGAGGGGATGAAAAAGAGACAGATGAAAAAAAAAGGGGGGGTTGTGGGGGGTGGGATGTGGCAGACAGAGGGGATGCAAAAGACAGAGGCAGCAGAAAACCAGAGAGGAATCCCACAAGACTACCGTGAGGTTTTCCGTCCATTCTCAACCCTCTCACCCTCTACACCGCGAGGAGAAAGCAAGTCGACCACACACAAGCTCCGTGTAGTGGTTGTATCAAGCAGATGGCCGGGAGAGGAGGAGGAGATGGAGGTAGAGGTGGAGGAGGGGGGCGGGTTTGGTGTTTTTATGTTGCTTTATAGACAGATACAGTCTCTGAGAAAAGCATGCATACGCAGGAAAACACACAGGCGTACTGTTTTTTTCTCACTCTTTGCTCGTCTCACGCAGGCATCATCGCACACAACTCACATTAAATCGTGCGTGTGGCGCGTGTGTGTGTGCGTTTTGTTTTGCGTGTTACGTATCCAGGCTTGTTACAAACGCACACAACAAGTCAGAATTACACAAGAGCTCCAGTCGAGGCGGCGCATAGCGTATCTCGGAAAGCGAGCCGCTTCAAGGCCACAGACCTTTCCGCACACGTTGATGTTGAGACTAGAAGAGCAGTTCACAAAGTATTCAAAGATAAACAAGACACATCCAGAGCACAATGGAAAGTGTTGTCCGCTCGAGGGATGAGGGAGGGAGGAAGGGAGTGAGAAAGAGAATTGATGGAAGAGAATGAAGTAGAATAAGTAGTCATCCACACCTTATTGACCACTTTGACCTTTCCACTCCCTTCATGGACTTCTACCAAAAAAATCCCTCCAAGTCAGGCCAAAATGTCAGGAATTCTCCGAACTGAGGGCTGGGTTTCCTAAAAGCATCTCTGTGTGAACCTGTTTGGTTGAACTTTTTTTTTTTTTTTTTTTTTTTTTTTTTTTTACTAACTACCCAGTTTCTCAGAGATGCAAAAGGCTTCAGAGCTGAAGATGGCATAAGGTTGGATGGATGTTGTTGCACTCGAGGCTTCGACCTTTGTACTTGATGCACTTGTTTGCTTCTAACGGTGTTGATTTTTGGTCTTAAGCTCGTTCAACCGTACGCTTGTCTGTCTGCAGAGAAAAGAAGCATCCATCGCTGCTTGTATGGCTTCTGAAGAAAGTCAAGTCCCGGATCTTGTCCGACCAAGCCTTGTATCAAAAGTCAGATCATTCAGGACAAGTCTTTAATCTACCAAGTCCAAACTTGAGACTTGAATGCTCTTGGAGATTTGAATGTTGCATTCAAGTCTCAAGTCTATTTTCACAACTGTCAAATCCAAATTAAGTTACGGGTGAATGCAAACTGTGCATGCTCTAGAGACTTTCGAGTTCCAGTTAGCTCTCTGCTAACTTGAATTGAATCATGTGACTCAATTGCGGGGGGTCGTGTGATGCTCAAAACAATTTAACCACCATTTTACAGCCACAATAGTAGCGATGGAGTACAGCAGAGCCTAAGACGAAAGCACACGTCAACAGTATTTTTGTAATTTCTCTCACTGCCAGAAGGGGGAGACAAAAGTTCTGCACTCCAGCTTTACAGTAAGTCTGACTTGACTCTCAAGTCTAGCCGACTTGTTTTTAAGTCCTTTGTGACGAGTACAAATCAAGTCTTGCCCAACTGAGTCTCAAGTCAAGTCTTTAGAGAGTCAAATCTCACATCTGTTGAGTCCAAGTCAAGTCTCAAGTATGTTTTTTGTGACTTAGGTCTGACTCATTCCAAGTCTCAAGTCAAGTCTTGAGTCCCTGATGGAAAACATGAGACTTGAATGTTTTTGCATTCAAGTCTCAAGTCAAGTCTGAACAGCTATTAAGTCCAGTGTGACACGAGTCTCAAGTCTAGCAGACCTAGTACAAGTCCATTAAGTCCCAAGTCTCAACTAAAGTCTCAAGTATTTCAAGGAAAACATAAGACTTGAATGTTTTTTGTTTTCAAGTCTCAAGTCAAGTCTTTTGGGAGTCAAGTCTCACAGTTGTCAAGTCCAAGTCAAGATGCAAATCTTCATTTCTGTAGTTTTGTTTTTAAGTCTTTGGGAGACAAGTCCAAGTCATGTCTCAAGTCCTAGAGAGCAAAACATGAGATTTGAATATTTTTGCTCAAGTCTCAAGTCAATTTAAGTCTCATAGCAGTCTAGTCCAAGTCTCAAGTCCTCTTTTTTGTGACTGATGTCTCACTTAAGTCCAAGTCAAGCCTCAGGTCCTTAAGGGCAAATAAAAGTCAAGGTTCAGCACTTTATTTTTGTGACTTAAGTCCGGCTCAATTACAAGTGTCGAATATCAAGTCAAAGCTGTTTTAAAGTGTTTTTTGGCAAGTCTCAAGTCAAGTCGCAAGTCCTTGAGTGCAAAACCTGAGACTTGAATGTTTTTGCAGCCTTTAGGAAGTTGAGTCTCAAGTAAGAAAAGTCTCACAGCAGTCAAACCCGAGTCGGAAATCTTTATTTTTGGTGACTTTAAGTCTGACTCAAGTCCAGCTCTAAAGTCTCAAGTATACCAGAGCTATTTGCGAGTCATGTCAAGTCTGATGGTATCAAGTCTCACAGCTCTAAATTTAAGATCTAAGTCCTAATTTTTGTGTGACTTAAGTAGGACTCAAGTCGAACTCTCAAGTCTACGAGAGCTGTTCTCTCAACACTTGTATGACAAGCTGTTTTCCAATATGACCTCCAGACAATGTGCGGTGAATTAGGTCTCGACACAACAGGAGACTGTCCGTGTCAGACGTGTTCTCACCCACTGGAAATACTCCATTTGGTTTAGGCGAGGGGTGGCGCCTGGGCAGAGCGCGCAGGAGGCAGGACATGATACAAAAAGCATGCGGCGGTTATAGTTTGGTGTTTTTAAGCTTTTCAGCAGAAATAAAACAGCTTTTATTTGACAAGAAATCATAGGAAGTCTTCTCTCCTCCCATTAGCGCTGGCTTCACAGCAGAGTGTTCAGGCCAAGTTAAAACAATGCAGCTTAGCTGGCCCTGCTGCATTTATCCAGCACCAGCCACATGATAGAAACGTCATCAACATGTCCTATTGCTTGCCGTGAATTCTTCGGAAAATTACCTGCTGTACGGACATTACACGCACTTTCTACTAGGAAGCTGGCAGGGTAAAGTACAGATAATGCCCAGAAAATTTCAGGGATTCAGTGCATGTGTGAAAGGGGCTTTCCAGTATGTCTGAGTCTGAATCTCTGAAGAATCAGATTCATGCATGTTTCCGACAGCTTGGATGAAATCTATGATAAGGATCCTCCCCAGATACACTTTCATTACTTCTCAAATAAAGTTGAAAGAAGTCAGGATTTGAAATGGTCCAAGCAGCACACTCACTCTCTCAGCAGAATCTAAACAAGTCCGGATGTTTGTAATATTGTTAACAGCCCAGGAGTCTGGCCCTGTTATTCTTGGCATGCTGATTGGTTCCAGAGGAAAAGTATGTTTATGCGTCCTCACTCAAGGCAAATGCGAAAACCCTACTGATTCATCCGAGTTAAAACACAGAGAAAGAGAAGAGAGATTAACATACACAAAAGCTGTCATTTGTGTGACACACAGGGCAGGAAGTTAACCTTTTAAACTTGGCAACCACACCGGCGTCTTTCAAATATGATTTCCAGAGTGGAAAATAACCTCCACATGATGGCTGATTTCCTGCCAATGTGGCCGGTTGAATTTAAAACAACCTTCTCACTCACAACCAAAATTCACCAGCATTATCTGGCAGAGGCTGGTGTTAATTTTCCACCCTGGTCACCTAAAAACACATGTTTGGTTTTTTTAATGTGTCTCTTACTCTGTAGCCATTCCTGTGACAGTAGTGTCATGCATTCTTTCTACCCCACTTACTACAGAGCTGTTACATAACACACATATCAAAGGTTTTAAACGCAAGGCTTTAAATGTTTCAGAAAAAGAAAACCACTTGGTCACCGCTTTAATCTAACAAAGAAGAGACATGCCAGGCCCTGATCGTTTGATTTAATAAACATAATAGACCACATTTGCGCTCCCTGGAGCAATAAGCCTCCTCCCTGCTGCCTTCTTGACTCCCAGGGGATGCATCATTTCCTGGGCCACTGCCTCCTACCCTCCCCCCATCTGGGGCCTAGATTAACCCCCAGCACACACACAGACCACAACCTCTAAGATGGCAGGATGGGCAGGGCATGCTAAGGGTGGCACAGATGTCCGGGCTAATCGAATGATCACAGGTGGTGTGGTGGTCTGACCGAGAGGCAGCAGCGGCGGCGGCAGCAGCACGATGAAGGAGAAAGAGAGTTCATGTTAAAGCGTGATTTAATGGAGGCTGATATATCAAGAAGTGCTTCATATCAAGTGTCAAATCTACTTTGGGAAAACAAAACATTACCTGATGTTAGCTGCGCAGTACTTAAGTAATACTAATTTATTCAGGGGACAGATTTCTGTGTTTGTGTTTTCTTTTTCTCTGTTTTTCTCACTGATTCGAAGTAGGTGGGGCTCTGTCGGAAAAAGCTTTGCCGTTTCATTTTCACATCATTCATTTGTCCTGACATCATGCTCGTGTTAAATCATTTCTTAAAGGGAGGGCTGGTCCTCTTGCTTTGTTTAACCCTCATCAATCAGTGACAAGTGACGTATCCTATCTTCAAATGTCATTTTCAGTTTGCATGGAAGCTGTGGTAGCGGTTGCCTGGAGCAGTTAACCAATTAACCTCTTATACTGATATAAGAGTTTTTGTAATATTTCTGTAAGTTGACTTACATCGACTGGTACAGCTGCATCAATTTCACCCACGTTTATCGCCAGCTCTCTGTCGCCATTTGTCATGAATGTAGCTAGGCAGCTATCTAGCTATGCAGGAAGCTAATTCTTAATTCAGTCTATTTAATTCTGATTGGACACAACATCTGACCTGACCTATTAAATAATAAGCATAAATCAGAGATGTCGGTGTTGGTTTAGAGGTCTGAAATCAGGTTTTAAGGCAACTGATGTCAATGTTCCATTGACAAAAATAATTGAAGACTGATCAAGTTCAGTACACCAACAATCAATATGATTTTTAAAAGAAATACAGTGGATGTAAATATAGAAAAATATTTTTAAAAAACATGTCATAAAATGCTAAAGAAAGTGTTATTATTACTACTATACTGCAATAAAAATAATCAATCTGATCTGCATTTCACTTTTCAAGACATTTTACAGCATAAAACAACATTAGCTCTAGTGGTTAGGAGAGTACAACTATTGTATTATTATATGTCACTGTGGTTAAATGTGCAAATATGAAACAAATTACTTTACTGAGAGACTTCAGTGTTAATTTCCAACATGAAATTACTCAGTGTCTAGTCTGTGGAATTGTTTTTTTCTTTAGTGTCATATATCTGTCATCTCTGGACCAAATGTTTGCATGTTTAATGTGTAACACAGTGCTGGTGGCTGCTGTGATGTGAGTCTAGAGGCCAGCTCCAGCTCCAGGTCCAGGTCTGCGTCTGACTGTAGCGTTTACAGAAATAGTGATGGAGCAGGAGGCTCAGCTGTCCCACTCAGCGTCATCTCCCCAGACGATCATGGCCTGACAGCTCTGCTCCCTCTGTGTCCCTCTCTTTTCTGTCCTTTCTCCTATTCAAGGGCAGGGATCCGTGCTGTATTACATTCAATAGTCAATATCCTCTTGATCGTGTTCATTAATAACTCCGGAGGTCAGTTTTATGTTACTTCTCCTTGCTTGCGGTCGCTGTAAAAGCCACTCTTGGAAGAAGATATTACCGTCACATCTCGGCCCCTCTTTTATCTTCCTGATAAATTTTATTTCCGGCTTTTATTCATTTATTTTCTCATTCTGAGTATCCTCTCCTATCCATTTACAACTCTGTAAATCTTTGTCTAGCTGAGTGTGCCCTTTTACTGCCTCTGTTTCACAGTGACATCGCAGAGTGTACCTCATTGTCCTATGACACACTGGGGTGGTATGGTACAGTCACTTGCTCAGTCACTGTTAGAGATGACTTAACTGACTTTATGCATGTGTGTGAGTTTGATTGTGTACTCATTGCACCGCTGCCGTTTTTGACAGTAAAGACATAATGGAAAACAGGCGTTGTCTTTCGGATTGATGCTCATGCATTTCTGAAAATCCGCGGTGGGGTTTTTGGATTAGTTTTGTGTTTTATAGTCAAACACAGAAAAGAAATGACTCACTCAGCACAATAAATGAACGTGTCAGCTTTTAACAAAACTGGAGTCAGGAGGTTTTTTGTGTGATAAACAGAGCTGCACCCCCTCTTTTCTCAAGCATGTCATGTAGCAGCCCTATTTAAAGGGTCAGTTCACCAGAGTTATAAGAAAACATGGCCTATTTTCTCACTTATGTGGGCGTAGTTTTGGACTAACTTGGATGAACCAACCATTTATTAGAACTGAGATAAAGTCAAGGCTCTCCGTTCAAAACACCTCCAATTACTGATTGTCGAAAAACAAATGAATGTTTGTTAAACCCCTCCACTGAACAGCGATTGTCCGGTCATAGTTTTGCAACCGTAACTTCAAGTCTGTCAAGCTTTGATTGAAGCAATTCACACAGCGATTCACACAACGTCACCCAGTTTAATCCATTCCTTTCACAAAAGTGATAGGAATGGATTAAACTGTGTGTTTATCTGCTAAACTGCAATCATTAGCATATCTGGCTAACTAGCTTTCTACCTACAGTAGTAACCTTGATTTAATTACTTCTGAGGCGAAGGAGCGTATTATTAGCAAACGACATTATGGTTATGTTAAAAAAGCGTTGTTCACATCTAGCACATCCACTGTGTCGTATTTAAAGGAGACCTATTATGCTTTTCCTTATTTTCAGTCCTATATATAATGTTACAATGTCGGATGTTCATGTTAAAAGTGGCCAACGTGTCACATAATGAGATAAACGTATGTAGAAGTAATCCCTGTGAGCAAAAAGCTTCAGACTGTTCTGAACGCTCGGTTTCCAATGTTTTTTCCTACTTTCAGCCCAAGTTGACATCGGCTCTTGACAGATTTCTTTATGTGGTCATTTGCTCCATGCACAGCGTGCCAGTTTAGTGCTCCACTCTGCTAACATTTTAGCATTTTTCCATTGTTTTGGGGACAGTCACACTGAGCCATGACTCCATTATATAGCAGTGCAAAGTAAAATAAGTAGTTTACCTGTTGGAGGTGTGCTGGTCGTCTTCATCATCACTGTGGCTGTTTCTGCTTGTACTGTTCCTCCCTGCATTATTTCTAATTGATCCGCTGAACAAAGAGATCCAAATATCTCCATATGTTGTTATTTCGACCAGTTTTTATCGCCGCTAACAAAGCTCTGCTAATTCAGTGAGGAACACGTTTCACTTCCTTCTAATTCTTCACAATAAAAGTCTCCTGTTATTTAGTCATTTAAAAGCTCTGAATTTGAAGCAGTAAAGCAGGAAATGTTGGGTTTGCATCGGCAGTAACTTAACATGACTCTGATATGCCCCTCAGCAGGCGTCCAGAAAACTGGCCAATCAGAACAGAGTGGGCTCATCGGGAGGGGGGCCTTAAAGAGACGGGAGCTAAGACTGCCTCTTAGACACAGAGGCTGAACTAAGGTGCTGCATAAAATAAATAAGGAGTTTTTGAGCTGTGAATCATGTAAAGCTACTCTAGTGGAGTCCAAAATAAAAATATAGAGCTGGAAATGAGCATAATAGAACTCCGTCAGCCACTGTGTGGCCCTGGATGCTATCAGAGTTTAGGATAAAGTTAGCGGCTCTGTCCTGCTTTCTTTCTGATTTACACTGCAGCAACCTCGGCCAATTTTACCCAGTATAGTGTCATCTTTCAAAGTGAAACATAATGTTTGAAAATATGAACAAGTATGTAATCTAAGCAGTCAAACGGGATCATGTTACAACAAAATAAAGAGTCTAATCTTACGTTTCCCCTCATACACACAGAACTAACTAGCTCGACGCTGCAATACAAGAACAATGTTGGTTCTTTATTTACATATCTTCCAACAGGAATGAGAGTGTGATGCTGACTTTTTGTTGGACATGCAGCTAGAATGATATCATGTACGTAGCCACCACATGTAAGACGAGATCCTCATTTTACGACAAGTCAGCTGGAAACATTACAAAGACATTAGCCTGATTAGCTAGCTAGCTACAGCTGATAAAATCTTGATATCTATAATTTCTACTGCCACAGGTTAGACATGGGAAGCCAGATTTGTCAAATTAATTATGAAATCATTGTTTCAAAAATTACAAAGAATATATGTGCATACTATACATTCTTGTATACAGGAGGAGATTTACGCTGACCTCAAAACTTATCCACAGTTATCTCTGTGCAGGGGTCCCAACCTGCCTCTTTGCCCTCCCTGCAGTCCCTCACAGGTTAATCACTGGCTCTCCAGGGTCCAGATGGCTGAGCCAGGGACAGATTTTTAATTACCACGCTCTGATTTCACACCCTAGGCATCGCAGAGGACAGGAACACTCCCTGCCTGGTCGCCTTAATTTCTCTCTTTGGATGGTATAAAAAGAGAGAGAGGATAATAAGGTGTGTACTACAGAAAAGAAAGAAGTAGGAAAAAGGAGGAGGGAGCACCAAGCAGAGAGTCAGCATGTGTGGGAGTACGTGAGAGATCGTCACTCTCGACAGGCCAGGAATTATATTTTCCTCACCAGGATGTTTCCTGCAGCGCTAAATCACCCTTTAAGGCAGTGACACCCAGAGTCGAGCAGCAGCTATAATCACATCTGTGGAAGGGCCTCGTCACAAACACAGACCCCCCGAAAAGGGGTTCAAAACAACTTCAAATGGCAACGGGAAGGATGGCGGAGGGGGTCAGATTGATCGGGCGGTGTTAGCAGCAGGACGGAGCGTGCTGGGGGTGTTTCAGTCCCGTCACTGAACACCTGTCTGCCACACAGGGAGGAACAGGAAGCAGAAGGCTGGAACACAGGAGAGAACTGGATCACCGGTCACGTCCAATAATGCATTTTTCTGCCTTTTTTCTCCTCAGCATGGTTCGCTTCAAGATGCTTTACTGGCATAAAAGTAGAGAACAATATTGCCAAACCATTAAAATTAAAATTAAAATAAAAAAAAAAAAGCTGGCACTCTCTGTTTTAACTCTCTATGTCTCTCATCCCCTGATCTTGCTGCTGCTCTGCAACATAAATACAATGACACAAACAGTCACAGGAAAATCAAATTCAGCAAGCATGTTTTTATTTTTTAAGAACAGTCGGCCTTCTTGCCCTTTTTTTCAGAAGCAGTATAAAGTAAACTGATGTAAGAGCGAAAAATGAAAAAGCACAGAAGGAGAGACGTAAGAGTGCAGTCAGGACTTAGATTGGACTAACTGGTGCCATTAAAGTGTATAACTGTAATGGCACTAGTAACTTTAATATATGTTAACATATAAATTATAATTTTTTATCACAAATTGTATCATATAGAGCAGAAATTAAAGGAAACTACGGCTGCAACAAATTATTATTTTCATTATCGTTCTGCATCTGGATCAATCCTTTGGTCTATTAAACCCAAAACCCAAAGATATTCAGCTTAATATCATGTATGACAAAGAAAAGCATTAAAGCATCACATTTCAGAAGTTGAAAACAACATTTTTTTTTAGCATTTTATGCTTAAAAATGGCTTAAAACAATGAATCAATTATCAAAATACAACCTAAATTCTAAAACAACATACAATGGCTAAAACATTAACTGTTTAAATAAATTGTATGTAATTAGTAAATTGGCCAAAATATGCAAAAAAGTTCAACTATGTTCAAACCAGCAGCTTAAAACAACAGTCAACTGTATGTTTTTCCAGGGAAACTCCCACATTATGAATGTGAGTCTGATGAGTGACGGGCCGGATGTCTCGTGCTCCGAGCAAATAAAAACCTGTTGTGTACTGGTCACAAGTTACAGGTCATGTGACACTGACTGTTTGTCATCTAGGAAGGTAATGTCAACAACGGTGACAATTAGGACGTACTGTGTTTTGCACGCTTGCTGTGTGTAAATACAGTATGTTCTTGTTTGAATATTAAAGAATTGGTGCAGAAATATGGGATTTACTTGCAAAAACTTTATATACAGTTTGCTGTTTTAGCCCAGTGGTTCTCAACCTAGGGGTCGGGCCCCTCCAAACTTGAGGGGTTGTGAGATGATTAATGTGAGAGGAAAGAAGAAGAAAAACAAAGATCTTTCAGTTTTTAGATTTTTTCTCTAATCTTTGATTTTTGGTGAAATATTAAGCGACATGAAATGGAAATACTTAAAAAGTGCAAGTACCTCTAAATTGTTCTTAAGTACAGTACTTGAGTAAATGTTACTCTTTGTATTTGTCTTGTGAAAACCCAAAAGACAAGCCTGCTACATACTGAAGCACTTCAGCTTATAGTTTAAGAGTCGCTGCAGTAATAATAACATTATACATCTTGCGTAACAGTGTAACAGCATAGATTAATGGCTCCAGTGAATCAGGAGTGGTGACAACGCACTACAGTGGGATGGCCCACTCGTTCTTTTTGTTTGTTTTAAAGTCTAAGCATTTTCAGCGTCACTGGATTTGTCCGACTCAGAGTTTTGGCTGCTGTTGGCGAGGTTTTCGTTAATGGATGCCTCAGTGTAAGGACGCTTTAATGTTCTGTGCTGCCATGATTTACGATGGGTGGAATTCCCTTCCTCTGCAGATCTCCTCATGCAGGGTAATTGGCCCATTTATCAGAAGCAGCAGAAAAACGGAGCTGCAGAGTCACAGATGCATTAAGAATGAATCTGTTGGAGCAGAGAAACGGAGAACGGAGAGGGCAGATAGAGGAGGAAGAAGGAGGAGAAGTGAATGGGTCAGAGCCAACAGAACATCAACTTAAAGGAAAAGTTTGGGAAATAAGACTTATTAGCTTTCTTGCTGAGAATGAGATGAGAAGATTGATACCACTGTCATGTTTGTATGCTTGATATAAGCCAGCAGCTGGTTAGCTTAGCTTAGCATAATGACTGGAAACAGAGGGAAACAGCTAGCCTGGCTCTGTCCAAAGGCAACAAAATCCACAAACAAGCGCCTCTAAAGCTCACTGATTAACATGTTATATCTAGTTTGTTTAGACCATACAAAAACCAAAATGGAAAAGACAAGTGGGGGTGTAACCAGGGGTCATATGTGAGACTGTTTCTTGGCTTGGAATGGTGACTTCCTGAAGCCACCGCTCCCAACCAAGAGACAGTCCTGCAGTTCTTCTACAAAAAAAAAGTCCTTGAAGCTTGACTGAAGTTTTGTTTTGTTGCGTCAAGTCAAGCTGGGTGAAGTTTGTGAGAACGAGCTGTGACATTTGGACACACAGAAGGCTACACAAGCCTGAGTGTAATTTATCAGGAATGCAGGAATGAATGCGAGCAGAGCGTCTTCCTGATCTCAAACACTCCAGTCTATGATTCTCTCTCACTCTCTGTATCTGTTTCTCTCTTATTTGCAGAAAGCGGGGCGGACACAAACTGCTGACTGAACTGCAGGCAGACACTGGACCAGAGTGCGGAGGAGTAAGCAGACAAGGTAAGTCAAGACAAAAGGAGGAGGAAACATAACAGATAATATAACACATTCACGTTCACAATGATGCTCAGAAACTGGTACAAACTGTGCAGCAGCAAGAATATGGTGATGCCTTTTTTTTATGACAAAGTTGTCCACAGCTGGCACAGTTCATGCCCGCATCCATCTGAATGCATTATTTAACAGTGTCCGTTGGGATGTCACAGTTATCAGTGTGTTGACACCATGCGCAACACCTCAGGATGTTATTTTGGGCAGCTGACAGATAGGAAGGAAGGACATGAGCTTTTCATGATGATAGAAATTAGCAGGATACAGTAGCAGCATTGAACGTTTGTCTTAAAACAGGACCAAGAAAAGCATCTGTCAAAGCTTTAAAAAAACAAAACAACAAAAAAACCAAAGAAAGACAACAACCTATTCTGTTTATTCTTCCTGTTAGCAGTTTTTAAGGTACCAGCTATTCTTCCTGGAGTCGACACACACATGGGCATCTGCTACATGCCACCTTCTCCTCACCCATCTCTCTCCAGATAGGAAAATGTCAGGGTGGCATTTTCACACGCACCACTGACAATAGGCAGAAAAATGACTTTGTAGACACAGTGACAGCTCTGCTAAATATTTTATAACATCTTTTATGTGCTGCTTTTTTTCCCCTACATATTTTGCACATACAATTTCACTTTTTGTTTTGCAAATATAAGTGAACTGAAAAATGATTTCAGGTGTGTTATAGATCTACCAAAAAGTTTCTTTTGTGGCTTTTTAATTAGGATAGCAGTGGTAGTAAATTATCATGCTAACATGCTACACAAAGATGGAGGAGATAGTAAACATTATACCTGCTAAACATCATCATTGTGTGAGCATGTTGATTAGCATTTAGCTCACAGAGATGCCAGCATGGCTGTCAACTCTAAGACATATTTGACTTTAAACCAGATATAATCAATATTTTTTACAATAGCATATAAAATGATAATGTGTAATGTCAAGTGTCAATTGTAGTGATGAACCTACAGAGAATCATCAGTGACTCTGCAGATCCTCTCAGCTTTACAGAGCTTTATAGCGAGTTTCAGCTCATTATTTAGCTGTCTGGCCGCAACTTTACTGTTTTGGTTCACTTTCAGCGTTCTCATAACGACGTTTTTTGGCCACAGCGGGCAGCTGTTTTCAGAGAAAAAGCTCTAAAAACCTACTGTACACCACCTGCTCAGCAGATACAAACAGACACAGTTAGCTATCGACTAGCTGGTGAATGGAGTGGAGCATTTAGCAGCTCAAGATATAGTTCCCTCAGGAGTTGGTAGAGAGCAAAAACAAAGCTAAAAGGAGAGTAAATATTTAACTTACATTCATCAGGTAGACAGAAAAACGACTCCAAATGAATGATAATGTTGCTTTATAACTGCTGGACATGTAAATAAACAACTATTTGCTAACAAGTTCAACATACTAATTTAAAAGGTGATGTCAGTTTTGTGTTCACAACTCGTTTCCGCTGCCCCCAAGTGGCCAAAAAAATCACTTAATGCAGGAATTAAGTGTCTCTTGATCACAAGTCTTTTATTTTGATGGAGTTTAGCTGGAACAACAAATAGTTTTTATGTTTTGGTCCAACTCTCCAATGACATGAGAGAAAACCAAATCTGATATTGGTTGTTTCTTTCCTTCGCCTTCCAGCTGATATTATATAATCATCGTCCCCTCTTGTCTGTTCCGCACAAACTAGGCTATTGTACCACAGCGTCTGAATATTTTCTGGTAAAGAACAAAGACCTACTTTTCTGTAGACACCCCAGACACCCTTAAAGAGTGACATCTATCCCTATCAATAGTCTGGTGATATACTGGCCTGTTTTGGCGTCTCTCCTGAGAGTTGAAACAATATTACGGCCTCAATACGAAACACGGCAAAGCCTAATTTTCATTTGAAGTTGTCATTCATGCCCTTGTCATAAATCTCTGCCCTATTTTTTTTATTTTGGTTAGTGAGATTTGAACATAATTGTCTCTTATAAAGGACATAATTCAGTTTTAAACCTGAAATATAATACTAAATACTGCAGGATATTGCATGAAAGTTGGCATATGGCTTCCACAGAAGGGCACCAGATTATAGTATTTTAGCCTTCCAAGCATATCAATACACTCACAAGCTCACAAGTCTGTTGGGAGGAAGTAATCCAAAAATCCCTCCAGTTGGTGTAAACAAGCTCTGGAGTCTTGCAGAGGTGCTGTTACTTCGTATTTCTTATTACTTGTGAAATAAATCTTAAGTATTTTCGGCTTTTTTAAACAAAACCTGAATGAAATGATCAGTATTTTCCAGTCAAACTATGATGAATTTCATTCGCACAAAGAAGAAGAATCCAAAATGTCGACGTCTTTAAAAACTGACGCTAATAACAATACAATACTGTGTTATTGAGACTGTTTTTTGCGTCCCACCCTGGTTTAAAGTCTAAACACTACGACCCTATAAGGTGATTCACTCCTCAGAGTGAGAACAACCAGGATCCCTCAGCTGCACTGACTGTAAAACATGTTTATGTTACGCTGTTAATACTGCGCAGTCTGCTGGAAGTTGAGCTCGTAAATCCTCTTCAGATTGCCGTTTGGTTTGGAGGTTCGAAATTTTCCAGCTCGGTTCAGAGGAAATGTTTCAGTCCTAAAAAAATGTGGAAATTTGGTAAATACTGTAGATCTTCACTTAAACTTGGATTTTAAAACATTTTCCACTGACTCTCAAAGTGAAAGAGGATAACTCATATTCCCTCAGTGTTCTGAGCATTAGATCAATCAATCAATCAAATTTTATTTGTATTGTACCTTTCATAAAGATTAGTGCAGCTCAAAGTGCTTCACAGATGACTGAAGAGTCGATAATAAGACAGAACAAATGTAAACAGTAAAACAACGTGAGACCAATGACACAAGAAATAATGAAAATGTAATAAAAAGCAATAAAATAGATAAAAATAATAATAGAATAAAAGAAAAACTAGATAAAATAGATTGAAAAACTAATGACAAATAAAATCGATAGGGAAAAAAATATCTTGAACACAAATACAATAAAATAAATGATCAAATAGGATAGATAATGTCCATAAAACATTTTAATCAAAAGCAGGCTGAAGAGGCTAAAAGCTCTCTTACTGTAAATCTGCTTTATTGATTTTACTGCTACAATGCTAAAGCAATTAATTAGTCGTTTAATCGATTAGTACGTCAACAGTAAACATTTTTAACAGCGATTTTAGGTGTTTGTTTAATCTTTTAAGTCATTTATCGAACAAAAATGTGACAATTTCCTGCTTTTGTAGCTTAAATAGTAACGTAAATGTAATATTTTGGGAGTTTACACAAGAATGGCTAATTGATCATGAAAATAATTATCATTTGTAGCCCTAAAGTTCAAACACATTACTGTCCAAATATTAATCACATTAAATCGACTGCAGTATGTTATTGACCTCAGGAGGCTTTTAGTAGTGTTGAAAGAAACAAAGCATCTACTATAAAGCTGCTACTAAAGAAAACAGAAGAAGAAAACAAGTAAATAAAACAAGGAATACATCGCTTTTTGTCAGGTTTAGCTGAATCATTTGTTTACCGCCACTCTGCACAGGAACTGTAACCGCTGAGGTTTTAATTGATGAAGCGCATGCAGGATTCGGGCCCAGCGAGCAGGTGTGCCACCGCAGAGCATCAATATTCACGCTCAGATCCAGCACCTCACTGAGATCAGTCTTAACCTCACACTGCGTCATACCACAGTGCATACAGACGGACGACGGAGGGGGGGCGCAGGGAGGATTGATCACACAGCAAGGATGACGCTGTTTCAGAGCGCCCGCAGCTTGTTCCATTTAATCAAAGAGGTTTTTTTAAAAGACGGAGGAGCATCTGAGGACAGGAAACCAAAAACTGTCCAAATTATACCCTCTTATATTAAAAATTTGAAGTGGAAACTACAGACCGACATTTAAAGTATACTGCTCTGGCAGTTAGAATATAAAAAAGCGGTTCACTTGAGCATTTTGTGCAAACAATCAATAGATCAAGATGTCAGTTAAACTGTTACTCTTCATAATAATTCATAGCTGGGTTTGAGTTTATGTTCACACTGGGACAAAAGTAACAAAAGTATACTTAAAGATGTCAGTCTCCATAAAAAATATGGGTGTTTTTTTAGTTTGCTGCAAGAAAATTAAAACAAACAGCAGATGTGTGTTTGGACAGTTGAATGAATGTTTACTGAATAGTTTATTTCTGTCATACATAATAAGGAACAAAACAGAAATTTCTGTGGGTACGCAACGGACAAAAACATCATCATACATGTTTATACAGATCCATTACACACACACACACAAAAAATCACACAATCAATGACCAAAAAAGGAATAGGCTGAAGGCTTATAAGGCTTATATTATATAAGGCTTATATTTGACGTTCTTTTACAATCCATAAGAATATTAGCAGTATGAAATAAAGAAAAAAAGAAAATTTACTCTAAATCATCATAATCCTTTATTATTTTTCATTTTAAGGCTTTTTTGAAACTCAACAGAGAATTACACAGTTTTAATTCATCACTAAAGACCGTTTCATAGTTTGATTCCCAAAACTGAAACACATCTGTATTTCACATTGGTTCTCACTTTACATATGTTACAGTCACAGATACACAGTCCTCTTAGATTACAATTTCCTTCTCTTAACTTAAAAAAATGTTGAATACAAATAGGAAGGCTTTTATTCCTAACTCGAAAAAGTAATTCTAATGTTTTTAAATACACAACATCTAAATAGTTTAACATTCAGGACCCTATGAATAATGGATTAGTGGATTCATGGTAACAAGCTTTATTTATTATTCTAATAGCTCTTTTCTGGAGTTTAATTGTAGGGTCTATATTTGTTTTATATACATTTCCCCAGACCGCAACACAATATGACATAAATATAGTTCAGGGAAGATCTACTGAACGTTTTGGTTTCTCTTTGTTAACTTTAGAGAATCTTACATCAACATCATCCTGACGTCCGTCCTGCATCATTTCCTGTTAGTACAAAATGGCAAAGTTCATTAATTTCTTGTACACTAATTGAAAAAACAATAAAAAATGAAAAAATTCAAAAAATTATATATATATGTTTTCTTACATCTGTCTTACAACCATCCGCAATTTATTTGATTTTTCTCAGATGTTAATAGTTGCTCTCTTTCCAAATTTATTTAGTGTTTAGTGCTGCGACGCGGCTTTAACTGTCACTTTAATGATTTAGATCCAAATAATGGAAAAAATGGTTGGTTTCACGCTGGTGAAAATTTTACCAGACAACAAAAAATAATTTAACGTTAACCCTTTTTAACCCTTTTAGAGCACATCCCCGGTCATATTATGCATTTATTTAACAATATATGTCAAAAAAATACAAAAGAAACTTTTTTTTGTATTCTTGTATCAAAATCCAATCATGTTTTCTGCATGTAAAACAAAATATGACGTATCAACGTTATGTCCCACCTGTTCAATCTGCTTCACTCAAAATCATCTGAATTTCAGTTAAGATTACCGGACATTCATTATATTGATAAACCTATAAATAAAGCTTTATTGAACACCTGCAGCCTTAGAGGTGAGATGTCTTTGTGTCAAACACAAACCAAATCAATTTATTGATTTGTCGTCTTTCACTCAGGGTCGAGGGGGGAGGGGGTTGGACTCTGTGGCCCTTGTGTGACACTTTGACGGAGAAGTGTCGATAATTATGCGGATCAAAGAAAAACCACACCTCTCTGTGCAGAATGAGAGTTTTTATTTCAGAAAGCAGTAATGTTACTTATCCGTTTATCTATTTTAAATATAGTGCTGGACAAAGCAGTGCCCCCTCGCTCTCCTCCCACCTTCTCCCCCTCCCCCTCACTGTCATGGGCTGCCTAGCAACTGACACCATAAATAATATGCCTGTGTGTGTGTGTGTGTGTGTGTGTGTGTGTGTTCACAGGCATGTGATAATAAACAGGGTATCTGTTACTAGCACTCCTCTTTGCATGCCTGTTATATTATAGTGCTCGTCTTCATTGGTGGCTCTCAGTTGGGCGAACCTACGATGTTTGAATCTTGTTTCGCCTCCACACAGACAAACCACACGAGACCTGACTGACTGACTGACTGACAGCGCCCATGGCGAGCAATAACACGGCCAGCATCGCACAAGCCAGGAAGCTGGTGGAGCAGCTGAAGATGGAGGCCAACATCGATAGGATAAAGGTGAATTTACTTTGAGGCTCGTACTGGACTTCTAGCTTGTTAACTATAAATTTTATTCATTTTACAAAAATTATGACCATTGCTTAAGTTTTAAGATGAATTTCACACCATTCATGAAGCCGTTGAGTGTATTTGATGCTAGTTTGGGATTAAAATCAACCTGCATAGACTTGAAACTTGAATTAAAACACACAGTGAACATTTTGTCTACTTGTTTTTTATGGGGTTTTTTTTAGAAATATATTATTATTATTGGGAGCAGAGCTACTTTTGAAAAGCTCTTACAGGTTTAGACTTTTTCACAGCCGATATTTTAATGTCAAGCTTTAATAAATAACATAAACAAAGACAAATATTACATTTAGGTGTGTCCATTGCACGGCTGTGGTGTTGTGCTTTCTCATTCACTGAAATGGCTCACAATTAGAGATGGGAGGATGTAAGATTTTATCTTATATTGAGATAAAAACACTCAAGGTAATTTAATTGTGGTGAATTTCCATTATCAGGATAATCATGATTTTCTATTGACTTCCTGAGTCATCCAGTCATTTATCACCATTGCTGGAGAGTCATACTGTGATTGCTTGGATATCAGGTTGATAGTAGATTATTTTATTAATAGATTTTAGTTTGTAGAATAGTTTTTTTTTTGTTTGTTTGTTTGTTTGTTGTTGTCAGAAATTAAACATCACAGTGAGGATCATGTGAATCTGATTGTTTGTTTTTTTTTTGTTTGTTTGTTTTTTGTTTTTCTCACCAATTAACACATTATATCTTGTTTGTTTAATTCATACAAAAATTGTGTAAAATAGGTGCTGCCTGTAAAATGTCAAATTGTCAGTTTTTGTACGGATAAAACCAACCAACAATTAATTAACGTTAATTAGTGAGCTTTAGAGGAGATGGTTGGTGGATTTTGTTACCTTTGGACAGAGCTGGAAGAGCTGCTTCCCCCTTTTTGCAGTGTTTGTGCTAAGCTACACTAACTGTCCTCAGCTACATATTTACTGTACAGACCCGAGAGTGGTATTACTGGTATTATTAGTCATTGTTTTGCCTTTGACTTAAAGCTAGAAGGATTTGACTCATCCTTAAAAGGGGACATATCATGCTTTTTCTGGTTTTCTGTTATTTTTATACTGTGATGATGTCAGATGTCTGAGTCAAATATTGTTAAAGTTCAAAACTTGAGGTTATCGTATGTAGAAATGCTCCCTGCAAGTCAAAACTCAGGGCTCATCCTGCTCTGAATGCCTCATTTGCGCGTTGCACATGCCAAAAAATAGCTGTCCATAATGTAACCTTGGTTGCTAAGTTTGTTGCTAAGGACTTAAACATGTACGGATGAATTAGAGCATTTGACATTTTGAGTAAGGAACGAGAAAAAGTAGTGAAATCTTACTACTATAGTTTGTTTCATGGTTTATTGATGTAGCCTTCGGATCCGGCAGAAGTCTGGAAGAAGAGCTGACCAATCAGAACAGAGCGGGCTAGTCGGAGGGGATCCTTAAAGAGACAGGAACTAAAACATTCTGTTTCAGATAAATGGGAGTTTTTTGAAGTGTAAATCATGCAAAGATATTCTAGTAGAGCCCCAGAATGAAAATATAGACCAATGCGTCCCCTTTAATTAAATAACTTATACTGTTATACTGAGTTTATATTAATGTGTGTGTATGTGTGTGTTTGTATGATTGCAGGTGTCAAAAGCAGCAGCGGACTTAATGTCGTACTGCGAAGCCCATGCCAAAGAGGACCCCCTGTTATCGCCGGTGCCAGCGTCAGAGAACCCGTTCAGGGAGAAGAAGTTCTTCTGTGCCATCCTGTAAACGTGCAACGTGGCCCTTCAGCAGTCTGCTCAGTGTGGGACTTTGAACGTGGACGTTCAAAAATACGTAGAAATCTTCTAGTAGGAGGGCACGGCGCTTATTGTCCACCTCCCCCCTTTTCTCGAACGGCACCTTAAAGAGTGCAAAAAATTAAAACCGCAGAGTTAACGTGTAACCATTTAAGGGGTTGTGATTGCTTTTTTGAGGGGGGTGTGCAGCATGTTGAAGGGGTCTGTGCTTTTAGATAACACATAAAGGATGATGATGATGATGATGATGATGATAATGACGACGATGATATGAGTGTGATGATAACCAAGAGACGTGACGGGGAAACCAGTAAACCTACCAAGTCTTCAGGTTGTGATGTGTACAAAACAAACAAACAAACAAAAAAAATAGATAAAATGAGAATAAAAATATTTTGTGGTTCTTTTTTGAACTTCCATATGTTCTGTTAAATGGTTTGTGAGGTGGGTCGAGCTCCGTAGGACAGCAAACAAAAATACGCCTACCACTAGACGCCACCTGATTATCGGAATGTTTTTTTAAGTTGTGGTTTATTTTATGTTCATTTCAAATGTACCTATCACCTAGATATCTTTCTATAACTGTCTGTGATTACTGAAACAGGTCTGTTAACTTCTTCCTCTTCTTTTTTCTTTTTTTTTTTTTTTTACAGGTTAGTGAAAGCTTTTTTAAATGGGATGTTTGAAACATTCGATTCTGTGATTCTCTTTACAAATACCTTTCTGAAAAAAAAAAATCAGTCTCTGTGTATCAACATCTATCTGGCAAATGTGATACAGTTTGTCTCCTTCAGATACGAACCCTCTTTCTACTATTTGTATAAAATGACTAGCAAGTAAACTGTGCTGTGCTGTGAGATCTGAATGTTTGTGTTTGTATCATTAATTATTGCATGAAATGGACGAACAGTTCTTCTCTATTACCTTTCATGTGGAGATTGTATGAAACGGGAGCAGCTTCCATCTGGAACTGCCCAAACAATATTAAAATAATAATGATTCAATACGGACTCAACAAGGACATCTGTCAAATAAAATAATACTATATAATTTGCATTTCTGCTATTGCAGCACTTTCAGATCGGTTCAGATATTTCCTATGTTTATACTTAGTTTTATGAAAACAAAAAAACAAGTTTTAATCTGTATAAATCTTGAGATATTCCTTCTAGTTTCTTTTAAATTGGGAAAAAAATAAGCTTTTTTACACCCAAAATGTATGATAGTATCACATAAATGTTCTATATTTGCATATTGCAACACAATTTGAAGCTGTGATGCTAACAGTGAAAGAAAAACTCTGAGATTCACTCTACAGTTTAGAATAAAGTTTTCTGGCTGCATGGCATGTATTTGTAGAAATTGATCTAGAAAGACGATGTGCCCTCTACAGGAATTAAACTTTTTTGTATGACACGTTTTTCTGACTTTATATCTCAGTGGTAGATAAGCATTGGCCCATAGGCCAAATCTGGCCCACCAGCAAAAATGCTTTTTTTACTTCCATAGTTTACATCAAATCTTTTGTTATTTTTCAGAAATCAATTATCAGTAGATGGTAAATCTACTTTTACATTTGTGGTGCAACACGGGAGACATTTTCATAAACCAGTCATTTCTGCCAAATTTGTATTTATATAAGTTGTTTTGATTCTGTTGTTCCTCACTTAACAATGGGGAAAATTACATTTGCTGTTGGATACAGTCCTAAAAGAATTATATATATGACAATTATATTCTGAAATTAATGAATAGGCAGGTGTTTTGACAATTTATGCTGCCCAGTCGAAAAATGCTACAGTCTATTTTCAGAGTATTTTATTTAAAACTGGTCGAATGACTTTACTAAAGTAAAGGTGTAATAAATAGCTATATTTAAGTCTGAAAAAAAAACCTTTTTCAAACTTATTAGCCTCCTTGTGGTGGCTTTCTGGTACATGACACTCACTGCACGCTATTATAATCTCATTTCTACATTCTGCAGCAAAGAAAGTATAAACATGCAAATATTTACACACTTACAGGACGAAAAAGCGCAGATATAAACTTTTTTTAAAAAGATGCAACCCACCATCAACCATGGATAGACCGCTAAGTATCTCAACTCGACAGAAAGCCGACTACAGTCAAAGGAAATAAAGCATCGAGGGCGCCATCTTGTCTGATGGGCACTGGGCCCTCAAAGGAAAATATATATATATATATATTTTTTTTTTAATTCGCCGGTAGCAGTCCGTCTTCATTTTCTTCCCTGAGATAAAAAAAAAAAAAAAAAACAGATAAAGAAATAAAGAAAGAAATACACTTTACGCCCATGTTCCTCACTCTCACTGTGGACGGTTGGGACGTTTGATGCGCATCACAGCCTCATGAGGAGACGTCAAAAGACAAATATTCACCTCTTTATCTCACTATGAAAAGGCCCAAACCTTCAGGTACGCAAGGAAGAAAAGCGGAGGAGAAAAAAGAAGGCCCAATATAGAGGTATGTCGTGTTATGTTAACATTGAAATGCCGTTTTGTGTCTCACGTTAGACATTTCATCTGTAACGTTAGCAGCTAGCTAGCTAAGTAGCATTAAAGCTAATGCTAGATAATGATGCTACGTTAGCTGCTAGCTAGAATCAGAGAGACTTAATATTAAGTTAATAGCTATATATCTGGATAAATGCTCCTTCCTACAACTTACATTTCACTGACATTTCACTGAACAATATCAGCGATAATGCTAAAGCTATATCCATAAAAACAGATTTTTGCATGGGGTTGCACCAGCTATGTGATGCAAAATGGCAGCAATTATTGAAAAATTGATGCCATCACCATCAGTGATGACACTATGACATTTTATGATTGACACCTGCCCTTAACAGCATTTTTGTAAATATTTAGTTGTTACTTAGAGTTATGCTGTAACTTATCTCTGTGGTGCAAAATTTTATTTTAGTAATCACAGCTTATTAATAATTTGAGTTATAACTAAGTTTGGATTTACACTCAGCTGGTGCAACAGGCTGCAGCAGTTATTTCTCCTATTCTGCAGCTACATGATTTTCCCTGTAATAGGCTGATATTTACTCTAAAGTTGTCCAGATCTATTTTGGAAATATCTGCAGAAGCCTCCAGCTGCTGGAGATGTTAGGACATCTACACCACTCTCTGAAGCAGGTAAGTTCAGCCAGATATTTGTGGTCTCTTACACCTTGTTACTGATTAGATGTAATCAGTTCTGTATGTTTGTATACAGCGGGCGGGTGAAACAACATCTAGCACCATGTCAAGCACTCCAGCTACTTCCAGTGAAACACAACTGGTAATATTTAACAATTTATTCATTATTTGATATGTCCTTTGTTTGTCTGAGAAGTCATTTTAATTTAGAAAAATAAAAATATATATATTTTACCCGAAACCACTGTGCTGTCTGATGTTTGTATGTCCATATTTTACTGTTGGATAAGGGGGTAGTGATGATGAGGCAATACTAGTGGGGTACTGTGATGGTGGTGGTGGTGTGTGTGTGTAATATATATATAGACTTTAGAGTCATAATGTATATTATCGGATAAAATAAGAAAAGTAACCATTGTGTTTTAGTTAATTGATAAGTATTGTTGATTCTAAATAGAATAAACCCACAATAACAGTATAGACGTAATAAGAATACAATCATAGTAATTACACTGGGTAACCTATAATTATGAAAAAGGTTGATGTCAGAAGTGGGATTCGAACCCACGCCTCCAGGGGAGACTGCGACCTGAACGCAGCGCCTTAGACCGCTCGGCCATCCTGACGTAAGCATATCGCCAAACAGACTCCTTTATAAAGTTTAGTAATACCGCACTGTGCTTAATTGTTGTGGCAGTTATGATAGTTAAAATATATATGTATATATGTTTGTATCATAGCCTTAAAAATGTCTACTCTCAAAGAGAAAAACAAGGTCGTGTGTAGATGGTAACCCTAGATTTGCTAAACTCTCGCACATGCGCGCTTGGGTCAACACAGTAGCGGTTAGGGAGTTGCTTCAAAATATTCGTCTCTGTGAGCAGTTATCGGTAGGATAACGTCATTTGTCAAATTACTGTTAAAAATGTGTTTTATGATGTGAAATCGCGTCGTCGTTATGGAAACAATAAACACCATTACGATAGTAATGATTTTTTTTAAGCTGTCCTGACAGTCCGAAGCGGGAAGCGAACCGCTGTCTCCCGCTTAAAGTTAAGCTTTAGCCAGCGTTCAACCCGAAATCTCGTGAGAGTTTCACAAAACTAGGGTTATCACCGAATTCCTTTCGACTGTTTCAGGTCAGAAATTTCACGTCACCGGTTAGTTAATTTTGCGTTTTCAACATTGATATATAATGACAGCTGGCAGACTCACAGCATTCCCACAGACTTGTGATAGTTAGTCAGTTAACTACCGACCGTCCGACTCATTCAAACCTGGTAGCGGACAGTAAATAAAGCTAGCCGTCCAGTTAGGTAACGTTAGGTAACACGAGCTTGCACACTTGCGGAAAACTCACTCCACATAAGGGAAACCGGTAAGTTTGCAGACAGTTTACCGGTGAGAGTGAGCATTTGTGACGGTGGCAGTGCTCGTTAAATTCACAGGCAATGAATTGCTTGGCCTAACTGCAAAGCTAACATTGGTGTAAAGTTATTGGTAATGTTTAATTTAGCGAGCTGTACTGTAAGAAACTGCGATGTAATTAGCTTAGTTGACACATTAACAACCTTTAAAATGTGTTGCCACTGTTGTCTTGTTTTTGTAATCTTTCTGTAAATCTAGGTGGAGTCTGGAGAGGCCTACAGAGTGTGTTTGATTGTGTTGAAATATGTACTCTTGTCAAACTACAGTTAATCCCCAATTAAAACACTGAACTAGTCTGGCCAGTCTGCAAATAAATAGACACTCCTATAGTAAATGTTTACCTTTCTCATGAGCTATTAAACTGTTTGACATGTGTTATGATACTTGTTTAAAATGTTCACTTAATAATGTCAATGCCAGAGTGTCTTCCCTGTCCACAGCTGATTCAGTTGTGTACAGTGATGGAAGTAAAGTTTTCAGCTCCTTTATTTAAGTAAAAGTACCAATACAGCAATGTAAAAAAAATACTCCATTACAAGTAAAAGTCCTGCATGAAAAACCCCACATAATTAAAAGTTCATAACTATTAGCAACAAAATGTAGTTAAAGTATTGCGGTAAAAGTAGTGGTTTGGTCCCTCTGACTGATATATTAGTATATATGACATAATCAGATTATTAATACTGAAGTATCAGTGTTAGGAGCTAGGTGGTGGAGCTAGGTTCAACTACTTTATATACAGTTAGCTAGTTTAGTCCAGTGGTTCCTAATATAGGGGTCAGGCCCCTCCAAAGGGTCACCAGATCAATCTGAGGGGTCATGAGATGATTAATGGGAGAGGAAAGAAGAAAACACAAAGTTCTGATACAGAAATCTGTTTTCAGTGTTTGGACGTTTTCTCTAATCTTTGATTTTTGGTGAAATATTGGATCGTTTGAACATTTATTGAAATGAAAGCATGTTAGAAGTTTAGGGGGGAAAGTAACTATAGGTTGGAAACCACTGGATTCATCTTTAACAATGTGTTGTATTTTAAAAGCTTGTGTCATTGTGTCAAATCTCCATCTGACAAGTTACTAAAGCTGTCAGATAAATGGAGTGGAGTGGAAGTATAGAGTAATGTAGCATCAAATTGAAATACTCAAGTACAGAACAAGTACCTCAAAATTGTTCTTAAGTACAATACTTGAGTAAATGTACTTAGTTACTTTCCACCACTGCCTAGATGGATAAGTATTATAAGTTCTCTTTTTAAATCCATTATAGCCTGCTGCTGCTTTCTTCTTCTTTGGGGTTTTACAGCTGTTGGTATCCTTCATGCGCTATTACTGCCACCTTCTGGTTTTAGTCCTCATCAGTTTCCCTTTACTCTATATCAATTTAATGAGTCCGATTGTCCTAAAAATAAAAAAACAGCTGTCTTCTGTTCTCTCCATACACTTCCATACTACTTTTTATACCATCTGGTCTTTCTCTGTGTATTTTATGTATGATATGATGACATTTTACAGTCTCTGTTGACTGATGCTGCTCCTTGTAGCCTGTGGGATGTTTTTCTATAATGAAAAGTGTGCTTTAGAGATCACTACTGTGTGTCTTATTCTGCTCAGTTGACTTGCTCTTTCCTACTAAATTCAGTGCTGTATTTCATATCCGTCAACATGTTAACTTCAGGACTTCTCAGTAAACTAATAATAATACCCATTCCACATAATTCTGTGACATTAATATCTCCCATTGTCTCAAATCGAGGAAGAAACAAAAGTAAATTAAATCAGGTAGCGTCATCCTGTCTCTGTCTTCTCAAATGATGATTGATGACCAAAACACTTTTCTCATATAACCAGATCAGTGCCTTGTAATTACAAGAGAAGATCTCATCATTATGACTTACTATAATAATAATCATAATTATGAGATTGTTTTCTCGTAATTATGAGTCATCATGATGATAAGAACTCCTTTTTTTCTTTGGTGAGCCAGAGATAGAGAGAGGTCAGGTTTTCACTACTTTTATTCTGTTTTATCATAAGTAGGGCTGCAACTAATGATTATTTTCATTATCATTTCATCTGTTGATTATTTATCAATTATCGGATTAGTTGCTTGCTCCTTAAAATGTCAATCACTGTTTCTCAAAGTCCAAGATGACGATGTCTTCAAATGTGTTATTTTATCCACAACCCAAAAATATTCAGTTTACTGTCATGAAGGACTAAAGAAACCAGAAAATATTCACATTTGAGAAGCTGGAATCAAAGAATTTGGACTTATTTTCTCTTAATAAATGACTCAAACTTAATGGTTATCAAAATAGTTGTTAATATTTGGCAATAAACCAATAAATTCTTGCAGCTCTAATTATAAACAGCATATAATGATTCTTTATGAAGTGGAGTTTTCAATCAAATGTGACTTGGCTTCTCTCTCTTCAAGTTGGACGAACATGGCCTCCACTCCTCCGCACAACTTCTCCTGGGTTGAACCAGGCAAACTGGCTGGACTGGCGTTTCCCAGGATGACTTCAGAGTACCAGTATCTGCTGGACAATGGTATCAAACATCTGGTTTGCCTGTGCGAGAGGAAACCACCTAATTATGACACGTGTCCAGACTTACAGCTGCACCACATCAAGATAGCTGACTTCACCCCTCCTTCACCGAGTCAGATTGACAGATTCCTCTCCATCGTGGAAGAAGCCAACTCCAAGGGGGAGGTAAGATCTCAGAGGGCTGAAAGACTGCGCTTGATTGGTGCTTATTCTTTATAAAATACTTTCAGGACTCTCCGGGGTGTAGTTTTGTGTGCTGGCTTTCGGGCCACAGTACTGTAACTTAAACCCTTTGGCATCAAGTTTACTTGAATTTATCTGAGTTTCTGGGCCGATTGTCCAACTGGCAAAGAAAATCAGTCTTTCACAATGTTGCAGCTCCTCCAAAGTGCCTGAATCAAAAAGGAGTCAGGAAAAAGACTTAAATAGTCTTTGTCAGCATGCAGGATTGCACTATGCTGGCATTCGATTTTGCATTTTCTACACAATCTGTCAGAGGCTTCAGTTGTCCTCAGACTAGACCAGCATGTCTGATTTTGTTTATATATAAACCAGTTCTTGCCAAATAAAAAGCTTAATACCCAGCAGAAACTGATTCAGTATGTGTGCGGCGTTCCAGATGATTAAGCAACGTAAATATTGTTCCTCTTCAGGGTGTAGGAGTTCACTGCATGCACGGCCACGGGAGGACGGGGACCATGCTGGCGTGCTACCTGGTGAAGACGAGGAAGATCTCGGGGATCGACGCCATCAATGAGATCCGCAGACTACGGCGAGGCTCGATTGAAACTCACGAACAAGAGAAAGCGGTGGTGCAGTTTTATCAGCGCACTAAGTAGCTTTTACAGAGGAATGATTATTACAGTTAACAAGCGTAAAATAAATGGAAGATGTGCCTCGATTATAGTCCTACATGAAACATTTTATTATTTAGTGACAGGAAAATACAATCAAGAGCTTAAACAGGTGATAAAACAACAATATAAAAAGTCACCAGGCCAAACATTTCTAAAGATAATACTTACACATGCTACCTTTTTACACTGAATACTGTCATCTTGCTAGCGCATCATCTAACATGTTATTTTTCTTTCTATAGACATGTCTGAGGTTTCTGTTTACAAGGCCTTGACCTTCATTTATGCACTTGTCACAAGGGAAAAGAGACGCTGCCGTTCCTTGAATGGTAGCTTTTCAGGAGCCGGCGCTGTCTTGGTTTTCTCCTCCTGGTTTCTGTGAACAAACACTGATATTAGCAGAAATACTTTGGTACTTATCGGGAATCATTTATGGGGATACAAACAATAGCCGACGCTGTTTTTAAAATATGTTTATGGAGTGTAGTCCGGCGATTTATTTTACTCAGGGATTTCTTTCAGCCACTTTAACAGTTATTTAAAAAATTACATTACTATACTGTAATTGCTCACTGTTGTGAGTGTGTACTTACATTAAGTCATCATGAGAAGAAATACTGCATAAAAATCTCAGTTGCTTGTTAGATTTAATTTCAGTGTCATGCTTAAAACGGCAAAAACTCACTCTTTTGATGCCATGTTGTTACCGTCTTGAGTCCGTCCACTCGGTCTTTGACCTGCCAAAAACATTGAAATGTCACAATTGGAAATAAAATACGATGTCTGATGAAGAGCACTGACGGCAAAATGTTTCATTGTCTTTAATGCGTCAACCGATAATTACCTGTTGTTGCCTTTTCTTCCTTTTGGGAGAGAAAACTTCCTGTCTGCTCTTTGAATTCGCTGTTCACTTTTCCTGTGGAGCTTCTCTTGTTCTACAAGTGGAAAATAAATAAAATTAATAAAGTAGAAACATGGCGGTCCATATGTGGAAATGAAGGGCTCATTTTAACGTAACAAGAACACAACAATTCTTATTTTCAGGTGATTCAACACTAATTAAAACATGCTTAACAATATTATTTTCCATTTCTGCAAAGTCCATCAGCTAAATGCCATTAAAATCAATACACTGCACCTTTAATGCATGTAATTCTTTATACACTAAAAACACCTCTCTAGGTTGGCAAAATCTAGTCAAACAATGTGTAAATGGTTTAAAGGAAAAACAAAAAAGAGCTGGAGTTATACGATTGTCAAGCATGCAGTAGTCGCAAAAACAGAATCATGAATTATAAATTTTTGTGTAATATAGGTGATATGAGTATAATCAGTCGCTCAAGACATTCAAAATATGTTTTAACATGTACATAAAGTCATAAATTTATATAATATTAGTATTCACACAATAGAATTGGTAGGAATGCCAACAGATCTTTTTAATCAATATATCACATATTGATAGTTCCCAGAAGTTTTTTTGTTTGTTAATCTTCTTCAGGTTGTAATTTCCTACATTTCCCAGAATGCCTTTTGGCTCACACCCTCAGAAACAACAAAATAGACCCATGCAAAGTCACCATCACCGATAGCTGTTTTTCTTAACTGGGTTTACGTGTTTTTAAGGCGGACTCTGTGCTTTACCTGCACTCTTTTCTCCAGCTGCTGTATCATCATCATCATGTCCAAATCCTCATCTTCCTCCTCATCCTCTCCTCTCTGCTGAACTTCCTGCAGCCTCTTCTGAAACTGCCACTCCAGGCTGAGCTTGCGGAGCCGGTCGTTCTCCTCCGCTGTGCGCTTCTCTTTACCTTGAAGCTCCTGCACCTCCTGCTCCAGGAGCTCCACCACGTGAAGCCTCTGCTGCTTCTCCAGCTTCTCCTGGGCCTCCCTCCTCCATGGACCAGACAACTCCTGGTGGTCCGTTTGCCTCATGGGACCCTGCTTCTGTTGAGCAGGAGGTTCTTGGAAGGAGACGTGTTTTGTCGGAGTGATGCTCACTTGTGGTTTCGCTGCTTGATCCCTGTGCGTGCCGGGTCGTTGCTGCTGTGTTAGAAGTGAAGGTTGAGGTAGCTTCTTGGTTGCAGTAATGGGACATGCGTAAATCTCATACGGCTGGGATTGAGGCCTCTGTTTTTGCCCTGCTTGACTTGTTTGTCCATTTACTTTAAGGGTTTGACTCTTATTCACCGCCAGCAGAGAGGAGCTCTTCTGGAAGGTGGTGAGAGGAGGATTTGACTGAATGCTCGCAGCTCTGGTCACAGGGATGTCGATGCGTATCGGTTGGATTGAAGGTGTAGGCGTTGGATGCTGTGAAAAGGGAGTTCTCCAGACTCCGGCGCCACTTATTCGAGTTCCCTGCTGTTGTTTCATGCGAGAGCTGTCATCAGACAGTATGTCATGAGAGGAGAAGCTCGGGCGGATTGGGAAGGACGAATAGTGGCTCATTGGTTGCTTTCCACTCTGGTCCTGCCACATATTCTGCCTTTTGTCCAGCAGGGGGCCTCCATCATCCACACACAAGTTCTCCTGTGAGAGAGCTTGACGCTAGAGGGGAGGGAAGGAGAGATTTTTTTAGCATTTATCTATTTGTATTTTATCATTTTATGAAGAATTTATAGATTTTTCCTTGTTTGCTGCTCAGTAAACAAACAGATGATGATATATAGCATTTTTTGTACCAGAAGGACATCAACCTTACCATAAGGGTCCTCTTATCACTGGAGGTCTGTCCATCTAAAGGCCTTAAAGACACTTTAAACATTTGCTGTGTTCGACTGGATTCAGATATGTTCTTATCCTGGGATTTAGGATTCGGAAGAGTCAAGTATTCCCTGTGAAATGTCTGAAAACAGACATGAAAAGTAAACAAAATTGGTCCTTTTAGTGACATAAAATAATTCAAAAGCAGTACATGTTGTATTATTATTTGGTGATTGTGTGATTTCAGCATTTTTTGCAAGAAATTAGATGTTAAAATGTAAAAAAAAAAAAATCACATCAGTGCAAAGGTTGATAGTAGAAACAGCAGCAATGTTGTTCCCTCTCACAACTGGGTCAACAGGTTCAGCTTCGTCCTCGAGGGCAAAGTGTGCTGAAATAAGGAGAAAAAAAACACTCATATTCTAAAAATACTTCTTCTTCTGACTCACCCTCGAGCATTAAACATATTTCTGAGTTAGACATTTATGTGCCCACTAGCAATAAGTGATCGAAATAGAAGTGCACCCACTGGTCATGTTGGGGTTGGACCGATAAAGCTCTCTGTTCCGCTGCATTATCTGGTCTTTCTTCCTTCTGCTGCTTCCATGCAGACTCTCCAGCTGCTCCGAATGACCGGGATCCAGAACGCTGTGCAGCATGAGCGCTTTACTGTTTGGCTGAGCGTGGCTTTTATCACCTTGTGAAGTGAGAAAAGGTCTTAATTAAGGTAACAAAGTGCAGGAAGTGGAGGAGAAATAAAAAGCAATGGTGTTTATTTACCTGCAGTCTTCTCAGTAGTCGGTTCGTTCAGCAGAGCTCCAAGGCCGTGATAGCTCGCTCCAAACTTTGCAACCTGTAAGGTCACAATGGGGCCGGTTTGCATCATGATAGCTGCCGCCCTGAAACAACATAACATTAATATTGTAATTAATCCATTTAATCACCTTATTAAACTGTTAGCCTTTTGCTTGATGCTATGACCAAAACATTGAAGTCTTAGATTAAACCTTGATCAGCCCGCTAACAGTTAGCTACCTGAAACTGTTTCATATTATCTGTGAAAACTTGATGCCTGTGGTTAACTTTTGGATATCTACATAATACTGTTCCCCCAAACATATTCAGTTTCAGTGTCTGACTGTGGTATCACTTTTATTTTATGACGTAATGTGCCTCTGTGAGGCTGTAGTGAGGCACCAGTGTGCTTTGAGCCTAATGCTAATGTCAGCATGCTAATTACAGCACTTAAAAAGTACAGATTTAGCATTGCACTCCTATATAAAATTGTCAAACCTAGGATAGACAGTAACAAAAAAAAAAAAGGATCAAAATCGATAGCAGAACGAGTGATACCTTTTTTTTATTTCATGCCTTCTTCTTTCTTGTTAAAACCTGGTGCCTACATTACCCAAAATGCAGAACTTGCTCAGAGATCTGGGTGTGTTATGCTAGTATCGGCTAATGTAGTCTCGAGTAGCAGAGATGAAAGTTATTTCTAACTTCACAACCACAGGTTTTTGTTTTTTTTTCTCATTTTCAAACTTGTAGTCTTCAGCCTCAACTGAGGTTGCATCAAGTGACATCATTTGAGGCAAATTATCAAACCCCCTGGAGCCACAAAAGGCTTTATACAACATCTCTCACATATACAGTTCTCCGCAAGACTTGTAAACAAACTTTGAAGCGCAAAGTCGGTGGAGTTCCCCTTTAAGTATCAGCCAAAAATAATATTGATTTCATGACAGTGCCAGATGAAACATCAAATCATCAAATTCATTATAACTCATCTCGGGGCAACTTGAGATATTTCAGTCTAGATCAAAGTAGCTGAAAACATAAACTTTTCTCTGTTTGCTATCTGTAGAATAGACTGTTATACCTTTCTTGGCCGAGGCCGACCAGGCTTCGACCGTCCACACTCAGCAGCTGATCACCAGCTGTTAACCTGCCGTTCTGCACACAGCGAGGAGACAAAAGATTTTCTCCGTTATTTCAAACTTTCCCGGTGAAATTATTCTGTATGTTTTTTCATGTCGACTTAGGCTGAATCAAAATAGATCTCACCATTTCAGCCGGTCCTCCCCTGACAATAGATTTGATATAAATCCCGAGACTATCTTGTCCTGCTCCCTGTGGCAAAATCAGAGGGAGGCCGTTAATTAGTTGAGACATTTAGCACACAGTTCTGGTGTTTGAACAGTTACGGTTAATGAACTCAACACAACTGGGAGAAAACATTTTGGCAGAATTGATGCAGTCACCTTGGCAGCCACGATGCTGACCCCCATCCCACTGTTGAGAGGTTTCTTCAGTGTGATAGTCACAATTTCTGGCTCTCTCTGTACTGCCTAATGAAACAAACAAAAATAAAACAAGATGAATGCTTCATAAATGCTTAATTTTATATAGAAATTAAAGTATTTTTCAGCCCAAATGGGATCATAGAAGGCACATTCATTTGTATAGCACATTTCATACACAAATTGCTTTAAATGACGTATTAAAAATGTTAAAAGAAAAGTTTCTGTTTACCATGTATGTACTTCCTGCAGAGGAAGTCGATTCGCTAAAGTAAACAGTCCAGTCACCTTTGGAGTTCGGCTGAGAAGTTAAAGAGCAGAGACCTGGAAGAAAAGTATGTCATATAATAATATTATCAGACAAAGAACCCATTTTAGGTGGATATAGTACATCCCTGCTGTATGACCGTTGCATTTTGGCTTATTGCAAATGTCACAATATTCTGAATCCAATACCTTTCCGGCAAATTGGCTCCAAAAATTCTCTAAACCCCGGGGGGATTCCTCTCACAGTGTCACAGGAGTATCCTCCCTCCGGCAGCAGGAAGGGCAGGTGGAGGTCGAGGCTCTCCTGCAGCTGGATGTCCCGTCCTTCGCTCCGAATCAGATTATCTGCAGAGGCCTCCGCGGCCGTCACTACGGCATCGATTAAATCCTTGAGCAAGGATGATAAGTGAATCAGGTGGCGGAAATATTTCAGGAAAAGGTCATTGTAGCGTATAGATTGGCGTTTATCATTCTGTGACAAGGCTGCAGGGAAGCGACATCCAATCTGCCTGCTGTAGTCGACACTGACCTTTGACCTCACTCAAGTGATGTCATAATAAGATGTCAGAATAACAAGCTAAGTTCTTGCTGCTAAAATTGATCATGTGAGTTTGGCTTTAACTGTCGGTTAGTGTTTATATTAAGCTAAGTAGCAGCAAAATGCTATGAAACAACTGACTGCTGCTAGCAAGACTCTCCCGCTCTGTTGTGGTTGATAACTTTGACTCTGCTGGACCCTGCTGGTATTTTTTTCAATTATTTTTAAATATAAATAGACAAGAGACAAAAAAGTCATTAAAAAAGTATCATTTTTATCCCTCACCTACATCGACCCTCCCTTCAGACAATACAAACTACTGGTAACAAAAGTAAGAATTCATAGCACATTAACAAGTCATACCAGAAAATTATTGACTAACATAGAAACACAAGATAAGAAAATAAAAAGACAAAGGACAAGAGAAGACCAAAAAGAAAAAAACAGTATTCATATACATAACCCTGTACATCCAGTATATGAATGTATGGATGCTGCTGGTTGCTAATTTATGCTCTTACCTTGCTCTCATTCACTTATGTGCATCATTTGCATTTGTATTCGTTGTTAGCTAATTTCATTGAAGTGATTGAGTCCCAGTTTGTGCTTCTCATGTATCATCAGTAGGTTACACGCTAACCGCAGAAGTAGAGTCCATTTTTCTGACGATCTTTGCCTCCTCAAAGACTCTTCTACACAACTGGATTTTTTAAAAAACTCAGTCTGTTGTACGATAGATATAAAATATTTACCCTTTTCCCAAGTTGCACCTCTGCTTCCTAATCCAAACATAGACATCAGTCGGAAATTACATGGCTATCCTTTTGCTTTAAGAAAGATGTAAACACATGATTGTGTAGTGAAATATAATTATAAAACGTCGCTTTACAAATCAGGCACAGAAATACTGTATTCAAAACTGTAAGTGTTGTTGAATCATTCTAGGTTTTTCTAAGATTGTCTGGTACTCAAATATACATATGAGGAGCATAATGGGACTAATTTGGTTTGTGTATTACGATGCTTTAATGGTGTTGATATTCATAAAGGTGAAATATGAACGCTGATGTCTGAGTATATGAGTGTAATGGGCTGAATGGACTGCGTTAGTGGCACATTTCTCTCTCGGTTGTTGCCGTTATTTGGGGCAGTTCTGTCACATTATTGCAAACGCAGGCTCTAATAGAGGGTAATATTGTATATGATTGCTGTTTTGCACACAATTTATTCACACAATTATTTCCCTGTAATATCGGTCAAATGGGAAAGTTGACGTGGCCGTTGTCACACATTTGTTGGAGATAGATATTCACATTTGCTTCACACATATTCATATTCAGCAAAGCATTAGAGGAATATTTCACTCAAAGCCACTGTGGGGTTGTGTGAGAGCATGCTTTACTACTCTTCATATATTATTCATTATCATATTCATTATTGTTAATTATTCATATTATTAAATCTACACCGTTGAGCTCCTGGTCTGTGGTTTAGGTCTCTTGTACTAGACCTTACCAAACATTATATCTGTGTTCTGGTCATCAAAACCAAATATCCTAAATATTGACACTGTACATGCGAGGCTGGTGCTTCATGGTTTTAGTACAAACAGGGAAAACAACAGAATTGTGGGAGTAGAAGAAGAGACCGGGAGTACTCACAGGGGGGATGTGAGGCTCATTGGTTGCGTAGAGGTAGCCAGCAAGCAACGTCTGCAGCTGCAGTGAATTCAACTTGAAACAGGTATTCTGGATGTCCTTCGCATCTTGCATCGAGTACTTTTTCATGGTCAGGAGCATGGTTGCCTAGAAACAGCCAGGCAACGCTATTTTAACAGCTTGTACCCACTGAAATATGTGTTCAGACACTGTAAACAAAGGCTGCAGTGAAAATGGCAAAGCAACAGTTCAGAAATAAATTATATCTTATACAAATAAGCTCATAAAATAAATGTAGAAAATGATGCCCGCTGACGCCCTCTTGACATTTTAAGTGTTCAGTCAATATTTTGAGCTGATATTCCAAATATTTAGATGTGACACTTGTTCTGCCCCCCAAAATAAAAGGTACTATACTGAGAATTTCTCCATAAATCTGTCTTTCCTCAGTGGAAAATGCTCTAAAACACCATAAATGTTTCACCTTCTGCATTATTTAATCATTATTTACAGTAGAATATGAATGAAACTTAACAGTGCTAAACAAAAAAAAGAGAAAATGTGTAAAGAAAAGAACATTTTATTCCTGCTTTGTACAGTTTTTAGAAGACACTGCACCAATATTTCATAAAACCCGAGTCAGTGGTTTGTTTTTATTAATATTCGGACATGTAGTGGAGAGAGGAACAGACCTGGACGGTGTGTCCCAGGTGGCAGTCGGCAGCCAGCTCCAGGCCCTGCCTCTCCGCCCAGGCTTCGATGGCGGACAGCCTCTGACGGAGAGCTGCTCCCCAGTAGTGGGAGCGCAGGCCCGCAGTGTCGGCCTCTGGGCTCATGAGCTGGTTGAAGAGCCAGGCGCTGATGAAATGAAAGAGCTGGGAGAAGAGCTGGATGGTGAGGGCGGGGTTGACCCGGCAGCGGCGTAACAGAGACATGGTGTTCATCAAGGTGTTCAGGACCAGCTCTGTCACAGACAGCCAAAACATCAGAGTAGTGTTTGATAAAGGAAGCCAAATGTCTCGCAACATGACAACTCTTTCCGAGGTTGTTGAATTATCGCTTTTAGTGTTTACCTATACCCGCCGGCAGTGGACCATGTTGCTCTGGATCAATCAAAAAAGTTGGCAAATGCTTCCTCAACTCGTTCTGTAGACACTGTATCAGGCAACTTAGGAAAATAAAACACACATAAAAACACTTTATTATACATGCAACAATCAGTCAATTAACTGATTAGTTGATTTACAGGAAATTAATCACTGACTACTTCGATAAGGAATTAATTGTTTCAATTTTAATTGAATTTTAATGTCCGAATTCTCTTATTCCAGCTTCTCAAATGTAAATATTTTCTGGTTTCTTCTATGATAGCAAACAAAATATCTTATTGAGTGCCAGTTGGGACAAAAAAAGACATTTCAGGACGTCAACTTGGGCTTCAGGAAACATTTATCAACATTTTGCACCTTTTTTGGGCAAACGATGAAATGATTATTCATAAAAGTAATTGACAAACTAAGTGATAATGAAAATAAATGTTAATTGCGGCCCTGAACTTCAAATCTGTGAGCATATGTACAGTCTGGAGGCCTTTAGATAACAAGCTACATAACTCTATTTGATCAGGGTGTTCAGGGTTTTTATTGCAGTGGGAAATAATCTGTTTGGTTTAGTCGACATAAAGACCTGTAGCACCTCTAAGAGCTGGAAAGGGCAATGAGCAGAGTGACATGATTTTAGCTTTTGATTACATTGTTTGTAATACAGTCACCATGATCTTTAGATGATCTGGTTGTACCTGTAAGCTTTGTGCACCAGGTGGGACAGATCCAGCTGACTTTTCTGGGTGAGCGGTCCGAGGTCTTTGTCGTGCTTGAGGAAGTTTAGCAGCTCAGAGGAGTTGGCCATCCAGAAGGCGAGAGCGCCGGCGATGGCCTGCTGCCTCTGAAAGGCAGAGGTAGACGCAGAAGATGGCAGATTTGACTTTACAGTTCTTTATGTCCATTTTGTCAACAAAAAAAGTAGATGTACAGTTTTTAGAGTCTGCTGATGATAATTGTGATTGTTTGTATCACTTATTTTAAAACATTTATTCAGTTTAATCTGTGCAGATGAAACATGAACAGTCGGGGTTTTAATAGACTTGCCTGGATGACCTTCCCTGTCATGGCCACCATTTTGTTAGCGATCGAGGTTACAGTGTGTGTCTTTCCTGACGGTAGGGAGCCCCGCCGCCGTTGCAGAGCGAAGCGCCCCACGGCATAGAGGATGTACGCAGGTGACAGCTTGAAATGAACTGTGGAGCTGTTGGTGTAATTTATGACTGCAGACAGGAAGCCTTCCTCCGCTGAAATGTAGAAGACACCAGCAGGGGGCAGGAGGACGTTATGAGAGGGAAGGTCACTGAGCTCACATCTGACAAGTATTTAATTTCATACTCACAGTTATCAGAGAATTTAATTCCAAGCGGTAATCCAGGCTGATCTGAAAAGTCAGGATGAAGACTTCCTGCATTTTAGCAAAGAAAAAAGTCATATAAGGAATTTAAAAGCACTGAAACGCAGAGATCCTGATTATGTTATATAACATAGAGCTCATTGAGTGGTCCCCTCATGGCAATATGTTAAATATGCCTCTATTATATGCATTGAAAGTACAAGGTCATGCTACTGTACTGCTCTATTTTTCAACAATTTGCAGATTACTCACCGGGGTCAGCCTGACTCTGTTGTTGCTTTTTGTTTTCTGTGCTTCTGTGCTTTTTTGTCTCAGGGTTAGACACACAAACGTTGGTGTTGTTCAGTGGCTTTTCAGTTGACCTGGATATTTAGTTTGAAGGGTAGGATGTTATTCTAATGGTTAGCAAGGCCTGAGGCCAGCAGGCTGAAAGAAAAATGAAAAAAAAAAAAACTGATCGTGAACAATGAAACATTTTACCAGTTCTCATCTCCTGAAGCCTCATCAGCAGCTTTAATTTTATTCTTCTCTTTCTTCTTTTCTTTTCTAGACAGTGTCCTCTTGAAGTTTTGAATCACGCCTCCTTTTTCCTTCTCGTGGCAGTTTTCCTTTATTGTTCAACACACATAAAAAAGGGCAGAAATATGAGATTATGTGTGAGTGAAGGGACCATATGTCTGTCAAACAACAACTGTAAAACAGCACATCTCTTTATGATTTAGATTTCGATCAATTTTGAGTACAATATGGCAGGTTGAGGATACCTCTAAACTCTCCTTGTCCTTCTTGAGCACAAAACGTCCTTCTCTGTTGTCAGTGTTCCAGTTTAATTGTACAACCAAAGGTCTCTCATCCAGATCCAATTTACGTTCTTATTTCACATATAAAAACACAGGAAAATGGTTTTTAAATAGATGAAATCACTATGACAACATGTAGCTCTAAATCCTGGACAGATAATGGACCAAATGAAATCACATAAACAAATTAAATAAGCAGTGGCTCTTACAGGATCTGTCAATATGTTTTTGACACACATAGCTTATAATACAGTATAGTAAACACATAGTTATACATAGGCCCTGATTATTTTCGTTATTGATTAATCTGGAAAAATACTTTGTCAATGAATCGATTGTTTGGTCTATAAAATGACAGATTACAAGTTCCCTGTGACGTCTTCAAATGTCTGGTTTTGTCTGAACAGTTATTCAGATACAATAAGACAAACTAATGCAGGAAATATTCACATTTTAGAGGCTGGAACCAGCGACTTTTTGTGCTGATTTGTTTGAAAAATAACTTAAACGATGAATCAAATCAAACAAAAACAATCAAAATGATGCCAATGAATTTTCTGTCAAACAATTAATTAGTTTAAGGCACTCAGTGGAGTTTTTGACCACTGGTAGCGCTATAGAGCAGTTTCATGCTGTTCCCCTGATTGACAGAAAAATAAACACGCCAGAAATACAAAGAAGAAGACGACTGCCAGTAAGCAAACATGTATGTAAACAATACAGGTTTCAAAATATTAAAATAAAACTGTTTTGCAAATGTTTATGAGGAAGGAAATTCAGTCACTCATATTTGTGATGCATCAACACAAAGCATTTTGGTGAGAAACTGTACATGTAAACATAACTTTGTTTGTTTACAGGAAAACCATAAAAATAGTTTCAGCTCTAAATAAACTACTATAATGACATATTCATTTTAACTATATATAGTATATGAATTTTCAGTCACACCACAGAGACAAAGAAGCAGCCACTTTACTGGAGTCCAGTTCTTACCGTTACTGGTGTGGATCTCATACAGAGAGTAACAAGTTGTCAGCATTTTCAAATCGGGCCTGAATTTCTCTGAAAGAGTTTCAATAACCTCACGAGTTGAAGAGCTGCTGCAAACACGCAGACACTTCGTGGCGACATTGTCTCCAACATGATCTTCAAAGTAGAAACGCATCACGCCATGAAACTCCAGGTTCTGACGGGAAACAGAAAACAGTTTATTATTATATTATTATTATTATAACATTTATTATTATATTTTCAACCTTTTATAAAGTTTTATAATATAAAAGCGGTCTTCTGTTAATGATCAGGGATTTAAACAGCTTTCGTGTCGTGTCGTTGACATACTCTGCTAGTCCAAAATGTTGATCTTAAATGATACCAGCAAATATAAATTTTAATCCGTTAAACCAGTTGAAAGCTTTGTTGGCTTTCTCTTATCGTACTTGTGTTTAACATCTCATCAAACATTCACTGAAGCTGGTAAACGGTGATGTGGTTCATAGTCACCCAGTCGGGGCTGGACGATGTCGTGGAAATATTTCATTGCTGCTCAAGAACAACAAAGAGACGTAAAGAAAGCATTAAATATTGCTACTTGTTGAAGAAGTTGTAGACACTGTACAACCCATCACATCATTAATAACAATTATACAAATATCCAAACACAAAAATGCAATCATCTTGTGTTTTTGGAGAGTAAGCATGTTGTTCAGCCGGCCCTTTCTCCCTTTCCCTACAGATTGTGAACCCAAACCAGACAGCTTTATATCTCTCCAGAGGCAAAGCTAAAAACAGTCAGGTCCCTAAATGGACGCTTCCACAAGCTGTTACACCTTCTAACTAACAAATATCCTCATACGATGATCCCACAGAGACCTCATGGTCAATCGATAACTTCAAACAGAAACATCCTTAAACTTGTCTAGGTTACTCATGATCCACACGGCCTCTAAAACAGTAGGATAAAGATAAAGTTATCTCTCGCTAACCCCAAAGGTCAGCGAACAATCTTCAGATAGGAATAAGTTCAAGAGTTCAACTAGCCTCAGAGCAGGATTTCAAGACATTACATCACATTCAGTTGAAAACAAACATTGACCCCTTAGTTTGAAAACAACATTTGTAACATATATATAAAATATTTATAAGATAAACCTATTATTACATTTTCTCTCACAACATACAGTATATATGCAATCTGATTGGTACTTAAGAGGGAAATTAGCGACAGTGCAGCATTTAAACCAGGATTAAACATATGTAGTTTAACTACCAGGGCCAGACTAAACCTTTTTGAGGCCCTACAAAGGGGCCCTAAGCACACCTCAACCCACCAACTCCCAACACATTGAAATATATAGCAATAAAAAAACGCACTTTATTGCCATTTTAAGTATTTCATGCTATTATAGGTGATACTGAAGGAGAAAACTAGAGAAAACTAGTAAAGAGTACTTCAAAGTTAACAACTTTAATGTTTTTTTTTCCAAAGCAAATGATAAGTAGTTTTCAAAGGAAGTTTACAACACATGCTACAATTCACTTGATAGTGCAGCTCTATAATATTTTATAGATACAACATATAATAATCAAATTATCACATGAGAGTTGATAGATTAATATAAGGTATCAGAAAATATAAGAACTTGTGACAATATTAATTAAACTGTAAACATTAGTTAAATTAGATTAAAAGTATTAAGTATCCCAAAATGGAAATGCTATTTATAAACGTCTCCATTCCCTTTAAATTGTACTAAAGCTCAGCACTACAATAGTAAATATAGTATTTTGTACAGATGACGACACAAGTTCACTTCTTCCTCTCTGTCACTGGTACATTTTAGGCGTCTCGTCTCCTGAATAATTAAATATTATTAAAGTGTTTGTCATGTTTTTTACCCTCATGTGGGTGATGATAAATGCAGCTCATTTACATTTTTACATCTAAAACTATTGACAGATGTGAAGAAAATGGAAGTTAAACGAAACAACAACAGAGATTTGTGTCTGCAGAGGACTCACCTCGTCAGGTTGGCTTATTTCAAACAAGTCCAGTCTGTTGTTGTTCCACTGTCTGATGACTTGGGCTAATTTTTCTCGTTCCTCTTCCTCTGGCATTTTTCATCAATTAACCTTTAATTTTCTATTGAAGATTTTCTCCAGACAGGAAAAGACAGAGAAGAATATCCAACGATAGAAAAGTCCTTATCTGTCCTGTTTGTCGTATCTATTAGTGCCCCACCCCTTCTTCAATCTATCCCCGTTAGTTATAAACTCATTGTACTGTGCAGTGAGTTCTTAAACATAATTGCAGACTTCATCCTCTCTTCAAACATCCCCCCTCCGAGCCCCCCCCAACACCCCTCTGACCTCATTTAACGGGTCAGCGGATCTTCGTTATGTGAGGCGAACAGTTTCCTAATAATACGTCAGTCATAGGCGGATCATTCCCATATTTATAGTCCACTGCCAATTTTAATCTCCAATTTTCTCTTTATTTGATATCACAGCAGCATATGAGCAACAGCATACTGTATATTTTAATATCTAACATATACATTTAACTAGTTTAGTTATATTTCAACCATCCTGCATCAGTCATCATGTGATACTTCGGGTGTCAGAAACATTTCACAGTCACCATGAGATATTTCCATCCTCTTTTTTCTCTTTTTTTGCAGTGACACAAATATTTACGCTTGAGGGAAATCCCACTTCTCATGCATACCAGTGATTTTCAGCACAACGTATGGTTACAGGTCCTTCCCATTCAGTCAGCACTACGTATGTGGGGCAGCTTTTGTTGGCTGCTGCGAAGCGTTCTCGGTAAACTTACAATGGAACAAAAGCCTTAACAAAAACAACCCTCAATTAGATATACAGTTTACAGTGGGGAGGAAAAAAAGCACAACAATCATGGGTATTGTTGTCTGGATGTTAGTAGGAAAAACATATTCTCTCATAGTATCTCCAGTGATCAAGTTAAGCAACAGATACAAGGTTAAATCTCACCGTAATTCTGTTTATTCTCATTTACGGGACTCAGAGAGTGCGTACAGCCAAGGTTACAGATTTATTTATAAAACAAAAACATGCTGAGACATTTTTAAACTGTATCTGAACCCCATTTCGCATTGAGTTGGCTGATGTGGCTTTAACATCTGGTTGAATCCTCAAGAATGAATCGTATGTGATTCAGACTACTAACTTATGGCCATTTAAATTCAGCATGTCGCTGCACCGCCTATAAAAAAAAAAAAATCCCTTCAAGCCTTACAGGATTGCTCAGAGTTGACATGTACACGTCATTTAAATTTGGTAGCAAGTGCGTGATGTTTATGGTATTTGTCATCTAAGCCAGTAATGTAGAAATCTGCTGGGAAAACAGCAGCTAAAAACAAATGTACTTTATGGGGGTTCAAACAAATTTATACCAAATGTGGCAAAGGTTGGATGAAATTTATAGAACTATAGAAAAGTGTTGAAAATAAAGGTTGACTGTACAGATATGTTTGTCTTGGATCAGCCGAGGAGTCCAGACTAAAAGAAGAACTTTAAGGAAGCTAAAATGTAAGCGTTTTGTAAATGGCCAAATGGTGGCGCCACCATCAAAACAAGTTTTTAAGATTTCCTGCTAAATAAAAGACAAAAACACAATAAACAAACTAAGGGGAATCAAAAAATTGTCCTGAATTGTTCTGCTGTATTAAACATCTGTAACTCAGATATCAGAGGGTTTTTTTTATATATGACTTTTAGGTTTCATCACCCTAAAGAATACGAAGCATGCAGTGATGTAACATCTTCAATCTAAATATAACATCAGCATCATTTGATTGCTGAGAAGTAGCTTTGTTGAGGTGTAAGGTTGTGAAGACATGAAATCTTTAAGCATTTAATTTCCCAACACCTCCTGTGTTACATCCCCCTCACTGTGCAATAATCTAGTTAACACCTCTTATATATCTAATGTAACACCACTCTGCCATAACAACCACTGCGGTACATGTTACAAAACATTTTACTGGCTGTAAATCTAACGAGCAGAGTACAGACGGACATTATATGTATTGTAAACACAGCACACATGAAGAGGATAATCCAGCTCTTCAAGGTCTCAGTCTGCCGTCATATAATCAAACCGTTTCCCTTTGAATCCTTTGACTTTCTTTCTTCCTGTTAGAAAACACAAAAAGACACAAGAAAGGCACAAGTATAAACCTTTCTGCTTCAAATCTAGCAGAGTCTTGTCTCAGATATCACATGATGTCACCTTCTCTCGCACCTTTCCTGACATCTTCCCCTGTTTTGACACCTGCAATCATGTAAAAATAAAACACTTTTCTGCTTCTTTGCTTTTTCTAATATACTTGAATATAGTTATTTAGGGGGAAAGGAAGTTTTATCTCTCATTTTGCTTAGTGTTGGTTGCCTGTAATATAAATTTTTCATTGCTCTACTGCTGCGGTCATAATAATCTGATCTGAAAAAGAGTGTTAGTTACATAAATAGATAACTCTGTAATTGTCGCCTCTTAACATTCACCCTTTTTTGGGGCACCTATTTGTCGTACCCAACTGGCAAAGCTTATAAAAGAAGATATGTGAGGCCAAAATACATGTATTCATTTGAAAGGTAACATCATCTAGTTTCTGGAAATTGTGTAACGTGGCTAAAACACAACCAAAACTATGTCAGTTCAAATATGGCTCAAAAAAGTGTTTTTGGTCCTTGTCTATAATGAGTCATATTTGAATGACGATAACTAGGACACGCTTTGTGCCAGAACTATGTAAATAAAGACATACCATCTACAACTTGTCAACCACACTTATATAAAGTTACAGACCTCTAGACCTGACCTTATCAGATCTGGGGAGTTTTTAGTTTGTGGTGTCACTAGTGTCACACCAGACCTCCAAGTGGCCAAATTGTGCCAGCTGCTTTTACTCATTACTGCTAAGCTTAAGTGGGTGTTAAGAGGTTAACAAATCAATTTACCCTCTTAGATTCTCCACTTCCTCTACGGTCTCTGGAAGGGCGACTCCTCTCATCTCAGGCAACATCATCACCAATCCGCTGTACAGCACCGACATCACACCTTAAACAAATATAACACACTTTTTACAGGATATCTTGATGTTTTGATTTTCCCTATAAGTCATTTCAGAGAGCTAAGTGCATTTCAAGAACATGATGGCAAGTAGAAGACAACTTTTTATAATTACCATAGAGGAAAAGAGGGAGCTCCTGCCAGATACTGGCCAGCCTGTAGAGCAGGAACGGGGCTGCGATTGCTCCAATGTCACTGGCTGAAGAACACACTGATAAACCCAAATTTCTGTGAGAAATTAAAGAGGAAATAAAGTCACAGTCAAGGAGGACATTCAGAACACATGTTCATTTTGCTTGTTTGTATTTCTAAGCATTAATTAGTGAAAGGTCTGCAAACTTTCCAGAGTACAAAAAGTTAGCAAGTCACATGAGATCTTAGAGATCACAAGGTGTTTCTACTACAAATGAGTGTTATTTGATCCATTTTTTTAGTGCCATTGAAACCCACTAACTTCTCTAACAAGACAGCATGTCTGTGTCATGGAAGGCAGGAAGAAGTTTGTTCAATGGAGTCATCCAAAAACATTTCTGTCTTGCAATAAGTAGTTTTGGATTTCAACTTTAAATTGTGCACAGGCAAAAAATCTTTTCATCTCTTCGTCTGGTCATGTTCTTGCTTTTCTGACGTGCACATCCAATCCAATTTGTTCATCATCTTTCATAGCACATAGATAAACAAATCCATATCTACCAACATTCATTGGTTTCTCACCTAAGAGGTGTCGGATACATCTCTGTGTTTGCAAAGTTCACAGTCTCAAATCCAATGGCAACAGCGAGCCTCCCGATGATTGCAATCGATTTTTTCAACCAGGCAAAATCTGTCGGGAAAGATTTTTAGGGAACAAAGGACACAGAATACAGGATGAAAATGGAGTCAACCCAAAAATGTTGAAAAAGTAACTTCATTTAACACCCCAACCAACCAACCAAGAGCATAAACTATTTAAAATCGTTCAGAAATGCCACATGCATCCTCAGCTGGACCTACCGGCGGAGACAAAGGGGACTATGAGGCAGGCGATGCCTCCAGTGAAATTGCTTATGGCCATAAGGGTGCGTCGACCGACTCTGTCGACCAGGAGGTAGAAAATAAGGCCAGTGGGAAGCTCCACCGCGGCCGAGATGAAGAAATTTAAAAAGAGGTCCTCGCCTGTGATCCCCAGCCGCAGGACCAGACCTTGAAACACGACGGTGCTTGTAAACCTGAACGAGAGCGGAGGAAAATCTGGTTCACCCCCTACAGAAACAATTAATTTTATAGTAGAAGTAGATGTTGCATCAACTGACTTACCAGGCATAAGTTAAAATTAGAGTGTTTCTTCTCATATTTGGTGTTCTGAACAAATCCATAACTGAAACAGGATTTCCTTCAGTCTTTTCCTCGAGAACAACTATCTGAAAAAAATGTAATCAATCCGTAAATCAGATTTATATTTGCGTTGCTCAATCACAGTTCCTGAGGTTAAAAGGTGTAAATGGGACACACGGTATTTAGAAATATTGTCATACTTCTGCAAAATTCTGCGGTAAAGATCTCCCGTTGGACTTGGCGATACTCGCAGCGACACTCATGGCTTCTGTGGTTCTTTTCTGTGAGAACAGCCAGCGTGGAGATTCAGGAACAATCCTTTAAAAACAGACACAAGTCTTTATTGGATTCAAAATCAACATCAGAGTTGGCATGAATAGACTGATATTCAGTATATGATGCAAACCATTTATGCTGCATGCATTTGGTGGCGTGATGTTTACTGTAAGATTTGTGCCACTAGCATAAAATTTAGCTTCGGTTCCACTAGAAACACTGTTGCAGATGATTGTGGCCTGTTGAGTGCCTCTTATTTCTATTATGATATTAGAAATGATATGATAAGTGGTTTTCACAGCTTTCTTGGCAAATGGCACAAATCTAACATCACATTTACATACATGAGTTTGTCACATTTCTCTGCATGTGCTGAACTCGCTGATCAGACAGTTCTTAGTCTAAATGTATCATAATGTGTCTGGTTTTACTGTGTGTATGTGTGTGAATGCATAACAGTACCAGTAGTATGAGATAAAAAGGAAGCAGGGCAGACACATGACCAGTTGCAGAGTCCTCCAGGAGGACAGGAAGTATGCCAGACCGGGCATGATGACCATGCCTATGGAGTAGAAAGTCCGACACACCATGGACACAAATTTCCTGTCGTTTGATCCAAAGAACTCAATCACTGCATCAAAAAGATAATATCTTTTAGCAGACAGACTAACCTCTTGCACATGTATTTGACAAAACACAGATGATTGACAGAAAATAGATGTTTAAGATACATTTTTTTAACATAAATATTATCTGTGTCAGGCAGCATCACTGACATCAATAAATAGGTTGGATATGTGACACTATGTGTACTTTTTAAATAGTTGTCCTGAAAGTCATGTAACTTTCTTTTTTTGGTCATATACTACAAATTATCACCTAGCAGCTTTAAATCGTTTTGCACATAAATCCTTCTCTTTGTTTTAACCTGCTCAGAGCTCCAGTTGAGCTGCTTTTGCCGTCTAATACTGCAGGAAAGAAGAGAAAATCTTTGAAAAGGGTTTGATGGTTAAAAGCTGAAGTGTCTCAGCTTTTCCTCCAAGCAGATTAAAACTGCAGTAGCTAACTTTGCACACTGGCAGCTGCACAAGCAGAGGGAGGCAACTTAAAACTTCAGTACCCCTGAGTCCTGCAGCATGATGTCAGTGAAGTGCAAAGAGCATGCTCATCTTTACTTAATAAGCAGAGTGCAACTACAACACTGGCGAGTCCAAGTTTTTATAGATGGAGCACTTGTTGTTTCTTTATTGCTTTCTAGAGGATATTTAGCTCCTAAATGCCAAATCAAACAAAGATGACTGCAGAATTTCTTTTCAGAATATTAATTGAGACTCAGTTCAGGATATTTACATGCCAGTTTTGTGACTTTGTGAGTGTTATTCCATTTAAATGCCATTTTAAAATGTTTTTCAAATGTTTTAACCTGTTTGATCTTACCGAGTACATAGCTGGCTGTCCACGCCCCCTTTCCACAAAACCCTTGCAAAAATCGAAACATGAGTAGCAGCGGGTACCATGGCGACAGCATGACACCGACACCTGAGATACCAATACCGAGCATTGATGCAATGAAACATGGCTTTCTACCAAACCTGTGAGAAGACACAGCAGTAATGATTATTATTTAAACTCAGTCAAAATCTGAATGCAGGTCAGTGGAAATTACAAAAGAGAAAACAATTTAAACTAAATGGTGCAAAACAAACCTGTCGGCCAGGTAGCCAGTGACAAAAGCTCCAATAAAAAATCCAAATGCAAGGAAAACTTGATTCAGATCAGCGAGCCAGGAATTCCCACAAACCAATGAGAACTGGGAGGGGAAAAAATTAAAGATATTTCATCCAAAACTAATATTAACAGAAATATTCTAGTGATGTTGGATAGCGACAATTAAGGATTCAGAAAACTAAAATGTGAAAAAAAGAAACTGAATTTGAAGGAAAACATTTAAAAGTAGTGCAAAACTTTTCCTACAATGAAAATGCAACAAATTCTCTGTTAAAAGAAAAAAGATAAATTATCAATTAACAGTAAGATGGCAAGTGGATATATTTGATGCAACTGCATATTTTAGAGCTCTAACTCTGTTCCTTGCTTGGTAGAAAGTAAATGTACCTACCTCAGAAACAATAGTGCTGTGACTTTCATCAAACACCCATCTGCTGTCACAAGGAACAAGCTGGGTCACATTAGAAGTCAACAGCCAATCAAATTCAATGCATTTGTTTTGGCTTTTGCTCAAATCCACGTCAAACCGCTCACAGCGGCTGAAGGATCCTGTCTGCTCACAGCGGGGAACGGTGACTTCCCGCACCTCAACCTCCGTCCAGCCACATTCCTCCTGGAGGTGCTCAGATCCAGGACTCTGACACCAGTGATCTGGAGTGTTTCCTAAAAAAACAACCCCGACGAGTAGAAAAGCGAAAATAATCAACGGCAAGGACCCAAGTATGACAATTTTCTTCTGGAAAGGACCAAAGTCTCCTATGTGCTCGATGAGTTTGTTTACATTTGCCATCTCTATGTCTGTTGAAGTGGATCCACTCTGAGAACGTCTAAGAAGAGACGTGTCTTTAAAGAGCCGAGTGGGGTCCAAGAGTTGATCAAAGTCCCTCCTTCAGTCTCAATTAATGGTCATCTTTTCTAGGAAATGAGCAAGCTTATCATGAAGCAGCGTCACCACATTGTTTGAGCTTGTAATTTATGGGCCCTTCTACACGTGAAAACTGTGACCTTTGACCTCACGTCATCCGTTATCCAACCAGGGAAGGTAATTGTCACCTCAGAGGGTTTTTTCTTTCTTTCTTCACAGTCTCATCAGGGGCTGAATTATTACATCAGCTATGAGACACTCTGAACACATCCTCTCTTTCTTTTTGGCTCCTCCTCTTTAATTTTCAAAGGCATTTCCTGAATGAGGGCATCTTTGTCCTGAACTTCTGTGAATTTCTTACCATGATTGCAGGTATGACAATAATATCTATATCTAGCCCTCCATAACTCCAAAAGCAGCAGATTTCTGAGCAGTTTTCTTATCAAATTGAATTTGATAAATCACGTTTGTTGTTTTATAGATTTCAATGTGACACAGTATCCTTAGAAAGTTATAACACAGCCACACTTTGGGACCTTATGTAGTGTCAGCATAAATATTAACCAAAACTGGGGCATTTCAAAGAAAGAAGATGTACTGTAATCCAAGTTACAGGTTAGTGTTCCCCTTTTCCAAAAATATCTGTCCAGACTCGTGATCTACCCCATCACATAACTGGTTAGATAAGCATTATGTGGTGAGAGAAATTCAGCTAATATATTGTCTTTGGTTGACCATCCATGGTGCACGGATTGTGAAACAGGACCACATAATGAGTGTGTGACGTCACCGCTCACGTCACCGCTCACTGATCCGTGCACAAAATATCACATGCTGAAGTTTCATCATTAGAAACAACGCTTTTATCCTGAAATATCTTGTGAGGAAGCCCGAGGAGGCAGGAGGAAGACTCAGACTTGTTGAATGAGTAAAAACTGGTTTATTCAGTCCAGTGTGACAAAAAAAGTGTCTCAAAAAAAGAAATAAATACAAGCAAATCAAATTTAATTGGCTTAACTCAGAATAACCCAAACTAAGGCAGGATCATATACACACAGCTACAATGTCATCCTCTTAAATAGGCCCTCCGACCTACTACGCAGAACCACATTTATTGCAGGAGTGTCTCTTCTCTTAAACTGTCATATAACAACACTACTTGTATCAGTCAACACAGAATAATCCTTATCACAAGCCAGAATAAGTACAAATCATACAGATACTAAACCAAACATTTAACCAAATAAAATAAATGCCCCTCATACTTGGACTGCTCCAGTGATATCACTGATGATGTCACCCAGTGTATAAATACAGGAAGTAAGTAATTGAGTAAATCTTAATTTATATTGCACCTTTTTAACACAGGTTACAAAGTGCTTTACATTGACACTGAAGAAAAAGAAAACAATAAAAGACACATTCAAGAACACATACGACGGACACAGCAAGCACACTTTAATTTATCGAATGTTATGTTATGAGAGAGTCAGTCTGAACAAGTGGGTTTTCAAGTGTTTTTTAAAAACAATCAACAGACTCAGCTGATCTGATGGAAATGGGGAGATTGTTCCAAAGACTGTTTGCCAGGGCAGCAATAGCCCAGTCACCTTTGGTTGTTAGTTTGGCACGTGGTGCGGCCAACAGGTTTTGGTTGAAAGACCTAAGTGACTGCTCGGTAGTATAAGTGCTTAGTTGCTTGGACATGTAGGCAGGAGCTAAACCGTGTAAGCCTGATAAGTGATTAAAAGAATCTTGAAGTCAATCCCAAAGTGGTTGGGTGCCTCTTGTTTTTGTCTCTGGAACATATGGTGGGTATAGTATGTAGTAAAGAAATAAATCAATTAACTTATGGAACAGAAATACAGAACTAAACTAATGAACAATTAGTAAATCTAAAGCTGGAGTGCGCGACTTTTGTCTCCTTCTTCTGGCAGTGAGGGTGGCGCTCGGCTGTGATTAACTGACACAGCCTTGCAGCACGCTCCCATGCACGCCCCCGAATGACACAGAGAGGGCAGGTAAAAACAGATTTGTTTTGATGGTCCACTGGGATTTGTCCCACTATGCCCTACCATGGCCAGTACACCACTGGCTGTAATCTACTGTTGCGGCTGTAAAACGGTGCATAAATTGTTTTCACTGTCACTCGTTTCACTATCAGAATTTGATCCATTCAGTCCGATAACATTAGGAAAGTCTGGAAGAGCTGCATGATTCCCAACTCAGGAATGTTGCACCCAACATGAGATTTAAAAACACCATATACTGTGAAATACAGAGAGATTTATTTGGCACTGATCGGTATTGTGTAACAGACGTTCACTTATATGTAAGAGTTCTCCACTGCAGGTTTAACAGTACTTATCTGTGTTTTACTTTAACCAGAAATGTTGCTGTTATATGACATGTAATCATACATAACTTAATGCAAACCACAATGCCTCTGTTAGTTACAGATTAATGATGGAACAAGTGTAGTTAAATTAGTAAGCGATACAGATATGATGGTGAAAATGGGGACAGATGGTATGTTCTCACCCACTTTGTCACAGTTACTTTGCTCATTTCTGTGCTTCAAAGAGAAATATAAGACATTTATTGAGGATAAAGCAGTGCAATGACAATATAATATATATAATATAATGTACATTATATTGTATAGACAAACAGGGATTATATCATTCTTATAAGATAGTAGCAGTGCCACCATAGTACCACTGAACCAATATCCTCCACTTTAATCCACACAGCCTTTGCACTTTCCTTTATTTTACATGTTTTACTCTTTTTATTTCATTATTTTTACTATATATACTCTACAGATAGTATATTTTTCTAAGTATACCAAGAATATCGGACACAAAAATATTCCTCTGGGATGGATAAATCCCATCTATCTTATCTTACAGTCTATTATTGCAGTTTTGGTTTTTCTGTAGCTACCTCTGAACATAACACTGCTGTCACTATTGTCAGATGATAGTAGAAACTCCTGCTCCCCAAACTGCAGCCTCAGTACCTTTTATCAACACCTTTATAAGATACACAAAGGTAGGATTTGTTGCGGGGTTTTGTGTTTGACTGCTGAGCGTTACTGCTATTGTGCACACCCGTTTGACTTCATAAGTGGCAGCCAAAGAGGGAACATAACAGGAAGCTTGATGACTATATGATGGTATGTCACCTTAACCTAAACTGCATTTTGCTTTTCTACAGTGTAAACCAATGAGAAATATGTGACAAAATATAAAGATATAACACATAACAGAACCTGAGCATATAATAAAACAAACATGCTCCAAACAAACCTTTATTGAAGATTCATGTTGTTAATTAGATTCATTACAGTTTTGTTATGAAATTAAGACTAATTTGATTGTACAGTAACATTTCATTCAGTTGAAAAACTTTTTAAAAAAACATGCATTTCTGTTTTAACAAAAATCAATTTACATCTCTGCCTAACCGTCACTCTTATCCTAAAATTGCTGTTTTGTTACTTCTGTTTAATTCTCTCTAATTAATCAATGTTGTGCATGAATGAAAGAGTTTAATCTTCACTGTGCAGATAAAATGTCCTCCACTGAGGGTCGGTCTACTGGACTCTGACAGCAGTGAGAGAACAGCACCCTCCCATGTTCGTCCAAAACAAAGTCGCCCCCCAGCTGCAAAACACATCAGCAGAGAGTTACTGTGCATTTAAAACTTCATATACTTTTTATTATTATGTGTAGATTAAAAAACAAAAAATGATAATTGGTTTGAAAACATGCAACATTTTAACACATAAAACAAAATAAAAACACAACTTCTAAAAGGAGAATTAACAAATCAAAGTCACTAATTATTTATTTGAATGTGTATTTTATCCAAAAATCAGTCAAGATTTACATTTCCTTTGGATAATATTATCAGTCACTTTGTTGGTTGAATGTGAGGAGCTATACTTTAAATTTACCTGAAACATGTCATCTTGAATCGATGCCAGTCCTCTCGGAAACTCATAATTGTCCGCCACATATTCAGCATAAAGCAGCATGTTAGTGAAGTTTAACACTTTCTTCAGAGACGCTCCCAAACCAAACGCGGCGTACATCTGCAATATCGAACATAACAGATGATTTATCAATCAGGGAAAAAAAAAGTATGAGCTTTGTTTTCTGCAGTGTCGCCTGATGTTGACCCCTGACCTTTCTATCAGGGTCCAACAGCATGTCGTACTGACAGCTTGTCTCCTGCAGCCAGTGTGAAGCTCCCTCCTGACAGCCGAACGAGACAACGACCACTTCAACTGAGTGCGCATCCAGGGACTTCTGCAAAATAACATTAAAATTTAAATATAAGATATGGTAGATTGTGTTTTGTAGCATGAGATAAAGGATGGAAATGAGGATGAAAATAGGGACCATCTAGCAGGCTTTTTCAGCCCGGATACCAATATCTGGACTTTGGGAATCAGCTGATACCGAGGACCGATCCGATACTTTGTTTGAAAATTAATAAGCTGTGTGGAAGAGACTGGGATCATTCTTTTATGTGTGCGGCAACATCAGGCTTGATTTAAACCTTGCTCTCTTAACTTTGTAAAACAAAATGTAACAACCAAATACATAGATATAAATTTACTGAATTGTTATTTATTAAAATAATGATATCTGAAAGCAGATTGGCCCATAGTCCAGCTATTTGAGTCGGTATCGGACTGTGAAGACCCCAGAGCCTGTTGCCTTTGGTCCTGTGGTTTGCGTCTGTGTTGCAGGTCCTGGGATGGGTGGAGCTGAGTTGCCACTTGAGTACTAACTGGAAACACCTGGCCAGTCCCCCAGAGATCACTTTAGCCTGCCTGCCTTGATTCCAGTCCTCTGATCCTTTCCCCTCTTACGAAAGCTGTGGCTGTTTTTTGCATTTTTCTTTTTTGGTTTGGTTTTGCACCAACAACATGCACCTCACATGAGGCAACACATTCAAACACTTTCAGACATCACTGATACTGACTTCCACACACCCCACTGCAGTTATTGTTATTCACTTATATATAAATTTCAGTTTGTTGTTGCTGAGTTTGGCGTGCCTCTCCCTCTTTTGTTGTGGCTCGCGAGCCTGTCATAACAAAGACTAATATCCAACATCAGTAACAGTATTGTTGCATCTCTACCGTCTAGATTCATATATGTGATATCAACTTTAAACAGTTATATCTTAAAGAGCACAAGCAACGTTAAAAATGAGAGTTAATACTTCCAAAGACGACTGTGCCAAATATTGAAATCTGTTCTGCTGGAATTTTTTTACTACAAATAGTTCAAAGGTGCTTGAAGTTTTCTGGCAGTGAGAGAGAGATTTAAAAAGTGGTTATTTATTTATGAGGTAACTAGACGAGCTAAATTTGAAGGATGTCTTTGTTTGAAGTCATTGACCATTAGAGTGAGATCATTTATAACTATATCTGTCATTAAGAAGGTGTGGAAGGTTTGTGGAAGTGTCCGTTTAGGGACCTGACTGTTTTTAACTTTGCCTCTGGAAAGATATAAAGTTGTCTGGTTTGTGTTTGCGAACTTTAGAGAAAGAGCCGACTGAAAAACAAGATAATTATATTTTTGTTTTGTATTTTTGTATTTGGACCTTCATATGATTGATACTGATTGTGTGTTCTTGAGTGCAGAAATTTCCACGACAGCAGCCAGATGGGGAAGCGTGACTGGAAGCTTTCAAGTTTTCGGTCTGATTATGCTGAACTCTAAACTCACTGTGCTCATTCTGCGTGCAGTGTAAATCAAAAGGAAATAATTTACTCAGAAGTCATGTAATCATGAACCTGTAAGAGAATATTGCTTAAACTTCCAAGTATGTGCTGTAAGGGAAGGAAAAAGCTCCAAACGCCGCATTTTGAATGGTTACAGATTCGTAATTGTGTCAGTTATGAAATTTTTATAATTAAGAGAGAAAAAAAGAACAGAGAACAAACCAAATAAACAGAGCATAAAGATGAGGTCAGCTACACATATTGCATCTCGAGCATGTGCACATCATCATGTTTTAATAATTAATTACAAACATACCCATGAAACACAATGTACACACATTAATAATCTGCACAGTCATGTCTGATAAAATACCTGTATTTTTTAGGACTACATTCAATAACAGGTCCCATATTTTTTTTTAAAAAAGATGATGTTGGATCAGATTATAGTTTGAACCAGCTCAACAGTAGAATAAGTTTTCCATTATCTATTACTGAACATCTGTATGCACTCACTACAGTAGATGTGTTTATTTTTTTATTTTTTTAAAGAGATGTTTTCTACCAAAGTGTAGAAAATAACTGAATGTTTTTGCACCTACCAGTTTTTATTTAAGTCCAGATTGAGTTGAAAAATATTTACCAGCATGGAAGTAAAACTCACTTTGTAGTATGGAGGATGTAGACATACAGTATGTTTTTAAAAAGTGAGAACAACTATTTATTCTGTTATTTATTTAACAATATGTTCATAAAATGTAATGAAACCTTTTATATACTGTCAATGACAGAGAGATCTCACAACAACCAAGGTTTCAGTTGGTCGTTGTATTTTCTGTCTGAAAAGATGAAAAACAAAAGCTGGCAAACATGATTATTGGAGCGTGTGCTGTTTACCTTATTCTTCTCCAAATCCTGAATGTGGAGACGGCAAAGCAGACAGGAGAACTGTCGGATTAACACCAGCAGGATCTTTTTACCTTTCCCGAGATATTTCTGTAAAGTCACTGCTCTGTCAAATACACAAGGAATATTTTTTACAGATAACATTTTAATTTAGCCTGGTGTTTGCTCTTATAATGCCTTAACAAGTATGAGTAAACAATAATGGGGTCATTCCATGTCAAATCAGATAAATATTGAAAAATATTTGTTCCTAGCATCACCAAACTTTGAAGGATGGAAGACAAACATGTTTTCTGTTTGCCAAAACCATTAAAAGTCTGTACTGCATGCTATTTTATGTTTATAAGGCCCTAGATTTGGAAAAAAAAAAAAGTGGAAAATTCCTATTCCTAAATTCCTATTTTGTTCATTTTCATTGGCATATCTGAATATCCACATAAAAGGTTGGATGTTTTTATTAATTATTTATTAATGATCTATAGTAAAATGAGCCTGGAGAAAACATGTATTTCTTTACAATCAATATTTCAATCAATATTTCAGAGGCTGGAGCACATAAGTACAGATAAGAAGGGAAAACCCTTTTTCTTCATCATGAATGTTTTTTTTTTCCTTTGTTTTTTTAAAACAAGGCCTTTAACAACACTACTGTGTATTTATCTATGAAGGGAACATGGAAGGACATTGACACTTGGTGCACTAAATGAACATACATGAACCTATTTCCACATACATTTTCATGTTCCTACCACACATAGCATTTTGGTCCTATGACAAGAAATGTAATCACACCTTGTTTTATTCATAATATCTTCATGTCTATTGGTGGTAGAGACCTCAAATATTGGTACAAAATTAATAAAAGATTGTATTTGCAGAAAAAATAATGATTGATATCGTATTGGTGCAAAAATGTGAGTTATAGTACCCTCAATATCACTCACATTGAGGATTTTTTTCACTTTTTTCCAAATCTGGGCCTTAGATAGAAAATTAATAGCCATGCAGTATAAGCTTTTAATGGTTCAGTCATACCGAGAACATGTTTTTCTTCCATCGTACAAATTTTAGTGAGGCTGGGAATAATGCATTTAAAGATATTAATGTCCAAACATGGCTTCACATGTAAGACTTTTTTGAGAGTTGTAAAAATTAAAAAATATCAAGGGCTAAAAAAAATATAAAAACATTGGAATTGAACAAAAATATTTTACAGGCTTCAGTTTTGGGACCCAAATGTTATAAAGACAGACTTTGAAGAAAATCTGAGATGGTGCCGCAACCACTTTACAAGATTCTGTCTGATTTGACAAGAATGACCCAATGAATCAAACTCACTCTCCTGTTCTGGCATCAACGAGAGGTACATCAGGTGAAATACTCTTTGACTGAAGCCGACCATCCGAGATTTTAGCACTGAGTTGTAACTCATCATCCAAATGCTGAAGAAAGGCATCCCACCGCACCTGTGTTACATCAGCCACACTCCGTAAAAAATAAAAGCAGTAACATTCAGACGATGCTTGAGTTGAGAATATTTTTTAAGAATATGTTTTGTATTTCAATAACTCACCTCAAGCTGTTGAAAGTCCTGAACAGCGTCCCGCAGGGCAGCACATCTGCAGATGAAATTCAACACAGTTTATAGAGGGTTTTTTTTTAAGTTTACAAGGACTGTGAGTTATTTTCTGAATAATATGAATAAATGCACATGGAGGTTCACTATTGCACACTTTTTACTACATCACAAGATCAGTTACAGTCAGTCTGGTGGCAAAATAGACAAAACATATGTTGAAAGCCACATAAATAAAAGTTTATTTTATTCATCTATGTAATATTTGAGTGAATGGGGCCTAATAATCAAATGCACTGATTGGAAAATATCATCAGTCCTTCACTCCGCTTGTAGCCAGAACTTTTATTTGGGGGCAGATGCAAGGACTGGCTTCATGCATCAGGAAGAAGAATTATGTTTCATTTTTGCTTACTGAATGTTTTTCCGCATTAGGTCCTCCATATCCTTTTTCCTCCTAACGGACAGACTGTGAGATTAGAAAAAAAAAAAGACACAAGTAAACATCTCATCTCTACATATCTAAGGGTGCAAAGCTAAATCTGTGGAACTATGAAGCTCATAAATGCTTTTTACAATAATATATTCTAATAACAGCAGTAAAATTAATAAAAGCGCCCTCAGTTACAGGCTTTTCATATCCTGCTCAGAACCTTTTGTACAAAGCTGCACCAGCTTCAATCAGACCCAGCAGTGACTGTTTTTGCTCTATGCGGATTTTCTGCCTGATGAATTCCTGGAGAGAGCCTGTGAGAGATAAAGCACATGAAGTTAGTGTGTAACAGTCCGTTTAGGTTCATTCTTTATGTCTAATGATTGACAGGCCTCCTGCTGCCCCACTTGTGGTGCGGCCACAAATCGCCTGCCAACTGCAGAACACGCTGTCTGCATGTCTATTTTTGTTTTGCACTTGTCTGGCCTCACAAAATGCTGCCTACCTTCCTCGCTCTCCTTCTCAGCGAGGTCCAGCAGAGATTTTCCATTTCCAACAAAAGCTGTGAGAGCTTTCGCACAAGAGTCTGCAGTCAGCTGTGCTTGTTCAGCCATTTTCTGTTTGAATCTCTTATAACTTCTTATGCAACTTCTTATCAGTGCACCACAGTGAGTTCACTCCAGACAAACGTGGAAACAAAAGAGCTCAGTTTAAAGGGGCACACCACATTTATTTTACACATGCAGTACTGCTCAGCCTGCAGAGACAGTCATGTGAAGCCTTATGTGGCTCTGGAGGAGTTTTCCAATGATGTCATCGGGGTTATCTTGGCTTGGGCACGGAGGCAACACATTTATAACAGAAAGCCTGTGTTAGAAACCGGAGGCGTTTGAAAACAAGAGCGTTTACGAGAAGGATCTAATGAAAAGATGCTATTGTTGCGATCAGGGCTGCAACTAAAGATTATTTTCATCCTCGATTAATTTGCAGATTATTTTCTTCATTAATCAGAAAGACATTTCATCTATAAAATGTTGAAAAATGTCGATCACTGTTCCCCAAAGCCAAAGTTGACATCCTCAAATGTCTTCTTTTGTCCCAAAAATATCCAGTTTACTATCAAGAAGAATAAAGAAACCAGAAAATATTCATAATTAAGAAGCTGGAATCAGAGAATTTGGATATTTTTTCTTTAAAAATGACTCAAAATAGTTGCCAATTCATTTTGTGTCCATCTACTAATCAACTAATCGTTGCAGGTATGGCAAATATAGCATCCAGTGTTTTGGAGCTTGACCCATACTAGGGACTAGAAGTGAGGATATCTAGGCTTGAAAAGATTTTGACCTGTAATACCAGCGTTTTAAAGGGAAATGCGTCTGTCAGAAAGTTGCAAATAAGTGAAAACGCATACGATCGTGTTTGCTCATATCACAATTATCACATTGAATTCACAATTTTAATTAAATCTAAAATCCCTCAGGTGTTCTACAGTTCCATTCTTCATTCACAGGAATAAGAATAAATTATTATACTGTAAGTAGTTACGACAACATTTCATCTAATAATTATGGACATGATTTAGAGAAGCTGATGGCTAGCACTTTAATTAGATGATGAGAGCTACATTCATTGATTGTGTTTGTGGAGCAGCAGAAAAACTCAACAACCTCATTGGTCTGTAAAAAGGAAGTGAAGGATGAGTGTCAAAACTTTCTTTACTTTTTGATGAAAGTACAAAGGTGTGTAGTTCTGGTCTGTTTGCAGAAACAAAAATAAACCTCTTAAATCTTTATGTGTTGACACATCAGGATCAGACACTGAACATAAAGGCAGCATTTTTCTTTTTATTGCTATGAATCTCATATGAACCAGATTTCTTTTTCACAGTAGTTTCAGGATTAATCAACGGACTCCATTTCCAAATCTCTCTGTTCTTGGTTCTCGTCCTTCTTGGCCTCCTGGAGGTGTTCACCATTGCTCGCCTCTATGTGGTTCTTCTCTGGCTCCTGGACACCCTCAGAGAGTCCTTGTGATTGGCTAGCGACCGCTGTGTCTGTGGGTATAACATGAGAGATTGTGAAAGAACTGGCGATCTCCTTCAGACGGGACTGCTCAGCCTTCAGTTTGGCCAGTTCCTTGGTCAGGGGAGTGTCGATCGTTGGGGTCCCGGCGGGAGCTGCGGTATTCTGGACGGGGTGATCGTCTTTAGGGTCTTTAGGGGTATCCTGCACCTCAGCGCCCTCCTTCTCTGTTGTTTCAGCAGCGTTGACATCTGGATGACCTCCAGCTCCCTGCACCTTTTCATAAAGGCTCTTCCTCTCCTCTTGCAAAGCCCTGCACAGATTCTCAAGCTTCTGGTTCTTGATGGTGACGAGCTCAAACTCCTTTTCCTTCAGTGCTTTCTAGAAAAGATAAAGACAGATTGGACACAACAGTAAGAAGCGTGGACATCTTTGTCTTTCTAAATATATATGAATTTACAATTTATTCCTTAATGGCTGAAGAAAAAATGCTCCTTACATCTGCCACCATATCAATGAGACCCTTGTTGCAGTTATCAAAGCGAGTCTTCCATGATTGGCACTCCTTCTCCAGTTTTCTCATTTTCTTAGCCATCTACAACACACAAGAAAAAACATCATGTTACACTGCACACAATTAAAGCACCTCCTAAAAATAGATTTTTTTCTCTCTTTAGTGAAGTGTTATTGTAAATCTCATGGGATTTTTTTCCCTCTTATTCCTGTTTTTTTTTTTCACCTTTGTATTTGCAGATAAACTAAATACTCGCAGCGATATCATCAAGCTGACTTAAAACCGTTCTTACTTTGTCCATGTCCTGTTTGAAGCTGCTGTAGACACTGTTACTCTTTGATACTGTGCCCTGGAATTCATCAAACTTCTTGGAGTACATCTCGAGCTGCGGAGAAACGGTGAGGAAAACATTACACTTGCCTCTAGGGAGTGTAGAAAAACAAGCCAGCTTTGCCCATGATGCCCTGTTACTGTACCTGGGTCTTCATATCGATCTCTTGCTCCTTCATGACCTTCACTTGCAATTTAGCCTCTGCCGCCTGTTTTAGCAGCTGTGGAATATTTGAAATGTTCAAAGAAAATGAGCATTAGAGGGATTAGAATTGCAAATGTGTTGTTAAAATGCTACTCGCCCAATCTGATAGACAGGAATTACACGTACATGCTCCTTTTCGAGCTTGTGCTTCTCCTCCGCGTCCTTCAGAATCATGTTTGCCTGCTGGAGTTTGGTTTCCAGCAGCTTTTCCTTCAGGTCTCTGTGCTTGAAGACCTTTTCCAGGTTCTGGAAGACATTGAGGTGAATTTATGAGTCGTTTTCACAGTTTCATATCTTGCTCACGGAGCTTTGACCACATAAAACTGAAATACTGTAACTAATACATGTAAGACCTCGGTGAAATTTGCAAATAATTCATGTCTTTTGAAAAGGGCATGGAGGCCCAGATGTGTGAGGTTTTACATCAATACAGTTCAAGTGGTGTCAGTTAAGTTTGCATCTTTTACAAATTCACTTTCAAACGCTTCCATGTGCTTATTGTGACTCCTTGTTTTGAACCCGTGTGTGCTCAGCATGTAGCAGGATCCATACCGCCTCTCTCTGGTCGTATTGGGAAATGAGCCCCTTCAGTTTCTCGGCAAGAGCGCTATTCTCCTGGCACAGCTTGGTGTTGCGGCTGCTGTGTTCCTCGATCTGGGCCTGAATCTCACTGAGCGTCCCCTGGAAGTGGGTGGTGATCTCTTTCCTCTTCAGGTCGTCCTCTCTGCACCTCTGCAGGGTCTCCTCCTGCAATCCAGGGGCGGATGTTACAGCCAATAAAACTGTATCTCATATAATAAATTTGCAGCTTTGGCGTGGTAACATAAAAGAAGAAGCATCTGTAGTTTTCTCCCCGGTCGATATAACTCACAGTTTTAATAAGTGTCTCTTTACCACCTCGAAGTGAACAGCCCATTTTGTCGTTTCATTGCAGGGAATTAATTGGTTATCGGCAGCCATAGCAGAGATCATCACAGTCAGAGCTTTCATACGAATTTGTTTTAAGTTTGGTTACCATATCTTACCATGTATGTGTATGTACTGTATATGTGAACACTACAATTAGTTGACATGCTTGCAGAAAGCCTCATATTTTTATAGTAAAATATTTTATATAAAAGTCAATGTAAAACAGTCAGATTTATGTAGTTCTCTGGAAATATCACTTTTAACATGAAAGGACTTCTTCAATTAATCTTTAATATGTCAAATAATTTCATCAATAGTTTCAATTTCAAAAGGGTAACCTCCTTTTAACCTCTTAAATTGTTGATTTTACCCTTTTTTCCACTCCATATGACAGTATCACATACACCAAAACCAAAGCCGTCCCCTTACATCCAATGTAAATATAATGCAGATATCTTGTGCATCACAATCCCCCAAAACTCTGCCTGACCTGCTGTATTTCATATCTCTTGGGACTTCGGGATTTCCACCAGAATTTAAGAATGTAATCTGCAGTTAAACAACATTTTGCTTCGCAGCATGAGTCGCGGGTGTGGCGGTTAATGACGTCAAAGCCTGAGCTTTGACATAATGTCTGATCTTTGGTGCCAGCTGATGTCACCTCCTGTAGAGACCAACATATGTTGACACCACCCGGCACCAAAACTCAACTGGGAGCAAATGGCAGGTTTCAGTGGCTCAGATTGGATGTAATGCTTGTAAGAGATTTGAGTTTGGTGTTTACATACAGGGCATCTGTAGGTCTTGCAATATGTTCTATTGCCTGTAGGCAGCAAAAGGATAAAGTTAAAATATTTAATATCTGAATGCAGGCCGTCAGACGTTATACACCTATAATCTAAAAGTAGGATTGTTTTCAGCAGTGAGTTATGCTGCAGGAAGCTGTTTAATCTATTTTTTGTGCATCTCAGTCTTCACCATCAAACCTGTAGAAAACACTGTCACTACTGCAAGCTATAGTAGCCAGGAAGCTCATCCACTCATCATGGAAAGAGTCAATTTCAGCAAAAAACGTACTAAAAATGAACTTACATTAATTAATCATTCTTATTCAGGTCCAGATTACATTAATTTATTGATTAAATCATTAGAAAGATTTCTATACTGCTTGAAAGTACTAAAAAAAGATATAATAAATAATTCTAGGCAATATCTCCCTTACTGGTTTTCCATTATTCTTTCATACTTTGGCCAGTATGATTGTGACTGTAAAGGCTCATGAACATCTTCAGTTTCTTGTAGACAGGTGCATAGGAGGAAATGTCCACAGGCAAGAGAAGTGTGGAGTCCCAAACACTGTCCTTCTATGGCCAGTATGATTGTGAAACAGGCATCAAATTGCATTAAAAACACCTTAAAATGTCTTAAAGTTGTCTTGGTAAACCCTGTAGAAACCCTGGTTTGATTACTTTTAAATAACACTAACTGCTGCTACAAATAATACTCCTACATGAAAGGCGGAGACGACAGAAGCCGAGCTACCTTTAAGGTCTTGTTGTGCCTCTGCAGCTCTCGGCAGAGTCCCTCCAGTTTACTGCGAGCCAGCACGGCCCGGCTGTGCTCGCTCTGCAGCTGGTCCTTCTCCTTCATCACTTGGAGGAGCTTCTTCTGCAGAACCTTCAGCTGCTTCTGATCGCTCCGATGCTCCTCCAACTGCAAAAAAGAAAAAAAAAAACACACACACACATGAAGAAATGCACCACATGCCACTTCCCAGCATCATCTTGGAGATCAGTATAATTCAGTCTAATTTCAACTTTTTCTCTGATCATCTGTAATCCGCTCACCAGCTCAGCGTGCTTCTTGATGATGGCTTCAAGTTTCTGCTCTGGAGTGTCGAGTTTGTTCAGACTTTGCATCAGCAGCATGGCCTCCTTCCCTGAACAGTCACAGAGAATTTCAGGTTAAATATCACTTATAAGTCAAGTCAGGTTTTAGCTGAATTTATTCTAATCACCCTTGAGCACGAGGTGAATCAGACTTATCACACACTAGATAAACTTTATTGCTCTATAGTGTGAAAAATCATTTTGCCACCTGAGTCAACTATAAAAAGGCATGTGGAAATACTATTATACCTGCACGTCTGTTGCAGATGGATGCACTTACACGCATTACAGCTCCGCTTACATAAATATCAGTTTCAGTACAACTTGGACTTTCGCTGACGGCGCTGAATCAAACCCACCTCAGCTACAATCAATAAAATGTTATTAAAAAAAAAACAAAAAAAACAAAACACCTAGGTTTTTGAGCATCTTCTTCTCCAGTTTCTGGTCCTTGCGGGCGTCTGTCTCTTTGACGGCTGTGACCTCCTCTGTGTCCTCTGGCTCAGCGGGAATCTCGGCAGCCTGGTAGGTGCTAATGATGTCCTCCAGCTGCTGGGCCAGGTCCTCTGTCAGGTCAATGTGCCGACCCTTGGCTGGCGCTGCCTGGGGACCCGTGGGTGCAGGGCTGTTCTCCTGACAAGCCTCCATTATTCTGAGCTAGTACTGAGAAGCAAACAGTTGGGATTCTGTTATGGACCTGAGGGATAAAAGTGATATTTCACCTCATCCTGACATTGTTGTCCAAACGATTTAGTCTCTCTTGTGAGAAACTCAGTTAGTTTTCACGTGTTAATTCATTCTGTGTGTACGGTTTGTATTGTGTAGAGGAGGAAAACTTGGCTACTTGGCTGCACTGGGAATCATTTCTGATTGTTAATTAGATTTTTTTTTAAATAAAAATACACCTGAATCCAAGTAACCAGTGTCTATTAAATCAGGCATGTGTCCAAAGTGGTAACTAACGTGTCTTTAGATATAACGAGAGACTGACTTTCTCCATCTTTGCTCTTTGAAAGTTCGTTTGATCAAAAATTGGCTCAACAGAAAGTAGATTTGCTCATTTTAGGCTACATGAAAAAGCTTTTCCACAGCACATATTTTGTCACAATAGGAAAAGCACAGGTGTCACTAATAATAATAATAATGGCTCCCAGTAAGCTATGACAGTGTGACAGTGAGCCAACATGCACAATACCAAGACCCTGAAACTGAAGCAGCTAAATGGAATTTATTATTTACACCTGTGCTTCAGCAGTCAAAATGTTTTCTGTGAAAAGGGCCCATGGAGCCAGACCAGCGAACCCGCCAGGGCGATAAATCAGTCAATAAATAGCAAGAGAAATGTTAGATATGTTTGAGGTAATTTAAATCCTGTGTCACTACTAAATGTAGTAGTTTGTCCACCAGAGACTGCTGACCAGTTTACTTTACAACTGCATCCCACTCATATGAATCATGGTCACTATTCTAAATTTTCTGTATCAGCCTCTTTATTCTGGTATCAGTCAGGTTACACTTTGCATTTATAATATTCTAATTAATAATGATTTGTTTGGCACTGCTGTAAACGAAGTTGAGCTCATTCCTACTTAATGGCAGCGGTTTGGTAAAATTCAGAGGAGACATTTGTGTTTCTCTGTTTAAATCCTGAATTATGAGCTGCAGGAGTGAATCACCTCCCTCAGTAAGCACCACTGTGGTGCCTTTGAGCAAGACACATGAATTAAAAACAGCTGTAAACTCTGTACTGAAGGAGCTGAGTGGGAGACAGATGCTTTTTTATAAGTAACTGCTACAGACAAGCAGTATTTTCTTAGTCTTGACAGCATAGTGTGCTCAAGACGGGCACATTTAGGGAAAAACGATCAACACCAGTCAATTAACATTATTGCAAAGCTTATTAGTACCACAATGATTGACACTAAGTGATATAAAGCTTTAATGCCTGTTTGAAACTCTTTTGTGTTGCTCAGGCTCACAGCCTGAGCCTGTTTACGCGCATAATTTTAGTGCAGCCTTCACACTGCCTGTGCTTTCACAAGCAGAGCACATGGCACCTGTTCCAGACCCACAGGCTATTTTAAGAACTTCTTAATATGGGCAAGTTATTTATTTATTTCTAATCCACTCTTATTGATGTCAATGTCAGTGGTTGTGTGCACAAAAGCTGCTTTTTCCAACTATTAATACTCAGTAAGAAAGAATAATCAATGTGACAGAAGTGACCCCATCTAGATTCGATATTTGCAAAGGAGGCAGATGGAAACTGAATAAATGACTGTTGGAAAAAGGCATTATTGATTTGTTCACTGTACAAGGAACCAACAGTGGGTGCACAGTCAGATAAATTAAGCAGTTATTAAAAGGAAAATGTTTTCTATAACAAAATGTTCTGCTAGCAACGGACACACGCAAGTCTCAGTTTCAACACACATCATCTAATCTTTAACTCATTAAATTCAGACAAACAGTTTAAGTACCCTTAAGAAGAAAAAGAGCGTTGAAAAAGCCATTAAATCACAGAATTTAAGGTTAATTTTATGCAGTTTTAGTCTAAATGCCCTGAAGAAGCAGGGTAAGGAGCAAACAGGGTCTTACCGGGAGCAAGGGCCAGAGGGGGAAAAGGAAGAGTGTCGAGGGGCTTGGACAGGCTGCCACCACAGATACAACAGCTGTGATAAGACCACCTCAAAATAAACCAGAGGAGCACTGCTCACTCAGAGCAGAGAGAGGGAGGACAGAGAGGTACTGTATGTCTCTCTGTCCCAAACACCCCACTTAAAAATAAACAACTCGTATACTTCCACTGTGTGTAATCCTAGCAGGTATTTACCCAAGAGTGTGACATACTGTAGTTGTGTGAACACTAAAAGTCTACGACTACAATCAAAATTCTTTATCTGTTAAGATCTTAAGCAGCCATTTTACGTGATGCCCCTGCTGCTTTAAACCAATGCAGTACTAATTTTATTTTAAGCTGGGATGCTGTTAACAGCCATATAATTATTCTAACAAATGGGCCTGACAGGCCTAGTCACCGAGCAGGAGAGAAAAAAATGAACTGTCTCTCTGATTGGCCAGAATTAGAACAGACCTCCTCCCCAACCCAGAGAAGAGCGTCAGAGTCAGTATAATACGCTCTAAGATCACAGTCATTTGCCCGCTTAATACATGCCTCACACATGCAGTGTTTACTTACAGTGTAGTGCACTTTATACGCTGCCGATACACTGCGACGGTGCAGTTATGCGGATTTTTAATGCAGACAAACAACCTGAAAACGGTTGAATATTATCCACAAGGTGAGAACTATTTTTGGAAGCATTCATTTATTTTCTTGTTCCATGTTATGACTGCAGTGATACTTTTTCACCAGAGGATGTCACTGGTAGGAGTCTCTCCAATTTTTCACTTTTTTTTTTTTTTTCACCCCTCACCTGAAGATGAAATGTGAATGATTTCACCTGAAAAAAACTCGTCCTCGTTTGCTCTGATTTGAACAAGTTCAAAACATGAAATAAGCTGCGACACACATTCTTGGGTTAGAAGTATATTCTTTTAAAACAACTTTGAATTTAATTTGAAAAAGTAGAGCACCAAACAATAAATTCCCCATAGCATAAAAGAGGCACTCCGTCCTGACTAACCAGTTTTGATGCAAATAGCTAAACAACGGATTGGCTACTGAGGTGTTTTTTTTTTCCTCAACAAATCTTAGCTGAGAGGTAAATGATTTGTCCTCTGTGTGTTTTACAGGGGATTTCATAGACATGAGAGGCACAATGCTGTTCAGTAAATATGAATACACAAACAGAACACAAACACAATCTGAGTACATATGCAAAAGCAAATAAAAGCTTTCACTTTCCCTTCACATTTTATGAGCAATCTGCATCGTTATCACGACAAATAAAATTACAGAACCATGAAATCATAGCTACATACACCTTTAGAAAGGGAAACAAAATTAAAGCAGTGCACCTTTAAATATGCTTTTATGTAAACATGAGTGAACAAAGTGTTTTCTGATTTTGAAATCCATTATCAAACTGGTAACATAACCACTTGAAGATGTGAATACACTTTTTTTTTCTTTTTTTTTTTTTTAAGATGAGACACACGGTGTTAGTGATCAACACTGTGCTATTTTCGCCTTCATTAAACCCCCATTACGTCAACTGCAGGCTTTTTACCTCTTAAAGAGATATAAACAATCCACATAAAAAGTTTTCAGAATTCAACACTGCAAAAATAGTTTAAATCATAAAAATACAGGTATATATACAGAGAAGAAGTAATGCATCTGGTGAATGATTACTTACATTTTGAGCTGAAACACAGTAATAGTCAACCAACTCACGCTGTTAACATCATTTCTTTAGTATAACTTACAGTAAGTGATATTGATTTACACTTGAAATGCAAGAAAACGTACTATTGACTGATCATCATAGCCCCTTGAATTTGTGTGCAACATGTTTCACACAACGAGATACGTGAAAAATAACTGGAATGTTTCAAAAACCACAAGATAACATAATATGTTTTACTCCCCCCCCCCCGTTTCCACTGACTGGGTCAGTTAAACATCAAAGATGAAAGGATGAAAGTGCATCGTCAAAACTCATAAAATGCTTATGGTCATCTGTATAAGAGAGAAAAAAAGCTGTCTGTTTAATCAAAGCAAAGACATGAGATCAAAAGCAATGCCAGCGTGGCTCACTGCATAACTGCATCACTGCTGCATAAGTACAGATATACCATATAAATAGTAGTCAAATATTTACCAGTATCAATAAGTGCTTACGTTCTAATATATAAATACATCTTACAGTATTCATAATTACATATTAACTTCCTCTATTTTTGTGCAATAGCAAATCCCATGCATTTTTACCAAGATAAAAACCACAACATTAAGAAAAATGCAACATAAGAAACATTTTTTTAAGATTGTTTCACATAAATCAAGCTGCATCCTGTCTGTCAGCAAAACTGACAGCGCAAAAAGAGAAGAAATAAAAAAAAAAAAGCTTTTCTCTGACAGCGCCAACACTTCTGAATAAAGAGTACCTCAATATTTTTCCTTATTCAACGACAACCTTCTGATACCGAAATGATGAAAAGCAAAATAAAGGCACAGACCCTTGCCGCTTGATCAGAAGCACCAAACTGCACAAGAAGCGTCTACTTAAAATTTGGTCAGACTGTTTCATAATACACATACTTTTCCCCTTATAAATAGTCTTTATTTACTGCACTACTGCATCACACCTTGATATGATTACATTAAACAACAGTCTATTTTCAAAGTACACATACAGTAAAATACACTGTTTGTATGCATCTAAGAAGGAGTATATGTTAAGGACATTTGTACAGAATCCATAAATATAATTTATGTGCAATTGTACGCAAACTACTATGTCAAACAAAGGCATATTAGCATAATATCTTTCCATATTGCACCTGCACCCAATAATGATTCACCACCTTGCAAAACATCCTGCTGCTGCTCGTCCAATCGTTTCAAAGTGTCTCTGAAGAGAGGAGCACATCAGACAGAGTGGGTTTTTTCTTCACTGTGAAGGTTTGATCTCCACTCAGATTTAAAAGGAGCTGTCTGGGGTATGTGCAAGACCAGAGGAAGTGTTATTATATTGCCTCTAATGGGATAAAGATGAGGTTATGTGCCTAAAGGGCTGAGGACGTCAAGGTTGCAGGTGGCGCAGAGGGGGCGTCTGTTCCTGGACCGCATCACGGAGATGGAGAAAGGGGTCTAATGAGGGTCCTCTGTGGTAATCTTCAGCGAGGCGATGGCTTTCAAGCAGGTCTGGACATTCTCCTCCTGTCTGCTGTCCCTGACGCCGGAGTCGAGGCATTTCTCCTGAGCGGCCTGATGGGAGGACAGCTGGCTCTGGCCTCTGACGTCCTCTCCTCCCGTCTCGGGCCCGTGGACAGATCCCTCCCTGCTGCTGCAACGTTGGCCCTCGCTGCTCTGGGGGCTAGGCGCCGAGGAAGGGGTGACATCAGTGCTGGAGGAAGGCGGTGAGTGTAACATCTGGAGCCCTCCGACAGGAACGACGGGGAGCAAACTGTGGGCCTGCTGCTGGGAGTGAAGAGGGAGGTGGCTGAGGATGTTCTGGTGATGAGAACTGGCAGCACCGGGCAGACTAGAAGCCAAGCTACTCCTTTGATCCTGAAACGACATATTGGCAGCGTCAGGAGCGGTTTCACCATTGCCAAGATCATTTCTCATGTGAAAATGTATCAAAGTTAGAAAAAAATGCACAAATGTGAGAAAACATTACAAAGTACTTGGAGAATGCATGCCGCCACGACTGCACAATCCATGAAACAGTAAGGCTACTGATATTCTGTATTCGTGTTATCGTCAACAAATCCCATGAAAAGACCGAAACCAACCATGTTTTACAACTTCCCTACAATGTGACACTCAAGCCTCAAGCCCAATGGATGTGAAGTCATGAGTATATGATTTCATTTTGAATAAAGGCTAGATCATTTCCTAAGACAAGTAGACACAGTCATTTTCAGAGTGGGGATTTCTGGCACAATTTCATCTACTTCAAAGAGAAGGAGAAGGAAAAATGTCTGAAAAGATCAAACCTCCAGCAACATTTGTAGTGTAAGGAACGAGTTTATCATGAGACCGATGCACTTTGGCTTGTGGCCTTCATAAATGTCAGCAAATGTTAGACAAACAGGAGTAAACAGCGGTTTTGTACGGGACTATTTTTAGTTGCAGATTAATACGTGTCAACAAGACATTTAAGGCAGAAGGACGATGTATACGGGACTGACTTGAAATAAACTACAGTGACTGTGCTCATCGTCATGAAGGAGCAGCACAGCAACATGAGTCATTGATGTGTTTTTAATAGTTTTTGAACAACAAATGGAGCAGTTAATGTATATCTTTGGCTATAGGGGCATTACTTGGTTGCTTTTGGTCTTTTCATGGGTTTTGTTGACAATGAGAAAAATATTGAAGTTCTTAAATTCGTTATTTTGATAAATGTTTAGAAATTTTGAATCTGGATCCACATGGGGAAAAAATACTTTTGGTGAGTGTCATTGGATACAAGTGCTGGAACCTTTCAATCACATAAGTGAAGTAGTTCATAGGAAAATAGTAAAAATGCACTAAAATCTAAGCACTTGTCTGTCTTGCTTAATAACAAACAAACCAAAACAAAGCTCATTGACAGATTTTGCACCATGCTACCTACCAGTTCCATTTCAAAGGCTCCTTGTTGTTGAGCCATCTCCATCTTCGCTTGGTGTCTGGTTTTGTCGCCAGCGCCTTTGTGTTGATGCGAGCCCCTGCGTGGCGAAATAGCTCTCAGTACAACCCTCTGTCTGCCTCTGACCGCGGACTCTCGCTTTCCAGCCAGCTCTGTTGCAGGAGACATCGGACGTTCAATCGAGACAGGGGAGAGGTGCTGAATGGGTGTGAAGCTGGGCGAGCCGGGCCTAAGCGGGGAAGTATCCCATCTGGGAGTAGAGCGACCTCGCGGGGAGAGTTCTCGCCTCGGGGACGGGTAACGCAGACGTGAAGGGGAGGGCTCCCTGATGGGGGACTCCCAGCCAGGAGAGAGCAGACAAGAAGAGTAAGGGTCAAAGAGGAAGCTGGCCTGATCTGGCGACAGCATGGTCAGAGAGTCTTCATCCACGGACTTCTCTCTCTGTTCAAGGACGGGTCGATGGTCTGAGCCCATCCGCCTGCCAGAGGCCTGTTGGCGAGCGTCAGCGCCAGGCAGAGAGGTGAGGGAGCAGCCGTGGATGGCAGCGGTGGCTGTGACTGACAAAGAGGTGACTCCACACTGCTGAGGACTCGTACTTCTTGAACGCAACTTCGGAGTGGAATCGCCCTCATAGTCATCGTCCTCATCATCGTCCTCATCGATTTCATCGGCTTCTTCGTCCATGCCATCTGAGTCTTCTGCGTCAGAGAACTGGTGTTTGGTTGTGACCGCCACTTCTGTTTTGGACTCTTGTTGGATGTCGTCTGCTTTAAAAAAACAAACAAAAACATATCAGTTTAGCAGCACTATGATTCATGCCTGTGCAACATTAGTACACGTCGACATCTTACCATGTTCCTGTATCTCTGCATCATCCATAGTTACTGACACTCCCAGTTCAAGACATTTCTTCATGTGTGCCTTTGACTTCATATGTTTAGTCAGGTTTCCTGAAAGGAGATAAAACAAGTGACAGGTAATGCTTGTAGTTCTTGAATATTACCAACTAATCTGAAAGTTTCAACAGACTTTCACATAGATTTTATGTCCCCACACACCCAAAGGTTTCCTGCTAAAAGAGGACAGTGAGTACTGCAGTTTTAAGTTAAAGAAAAAAGGATCCAGCTTAGAAAATGCTCCCTTTGTAGAAAGTTGAGAGAAAAATGAGAAAACAAATGACCTGCTGATTTTGCATGATACTGTAGTACCTCTAAATAGCAGCGCACACTACAGAGTTTTTGCTGCTGCTGCAATATAGTATTTTTAGACTCTGATTTTCACACATATTTTTTGTATTATTAATTCTCTCAGCCGATTTTTCACTTGTTTTTTTCATTTTAGACTAGAAGCCTAAAAAAGGCTCACCTTTAGTTTTAAAAGCAAAGTTGCAGACCCTGCAGATGTATGGTCTCACATCTGTATGTGTCCTGATGTGTTTTTTCAGCATGCTTGGCTTCTTACAGCGGATACCACACTCCTCGCAAATGTATTTTCCCCGGCCTCGACCTCTGACATACACATAGTCTTCATTGGACTTGTACCTGAAACACAGATAGTCTTTTACTTCTAATGAAGGAATACATAAAATAACCTGAATAGGGAAAGAAAACAGTGCAGTCATTTAGATAGTACATGCACTAGCGTCTTTATATAACTGCTGTTTTTGCTGTCAGCAGAAATGACAAGTGTTACGATAACTAATATCTTGACTGACCCTCCTTCAAAGATCTTAATACGTGTTGGCACTGTTTGGGTTGTGGTAGCCTCCCTCTCTTTCCATTCCTCCTTGGCAGTTTTCACTCTGCAGCTCATGTCTTTCACCTTCTTCCCATAGGTGATGTCCACCTCTTTGGGCTCCGGTTTCCTCTGCAGCTGAATCAGATGAACAAACATTTTTATTAACATCCAATTTAAGTGGACTCGATGTAACGTGATGCCACCGATACTGTATGTCACACATCGGCTTTACACAGCATGGTGTGCAAACATTAATTATGTTGCTGCTGGGAAAAGAATGAAAGCTATTCCAGGCCTGAATTTTATGGCATAATATACCCATATTTTCAGCACTAAATCACAAATTGTGGCTGCAACAGAGAAAAACAGCCCATTGTCAAGACTGCGACTTCATCGACACATAATATTTACCTGAATTAAATTTTGGTGTCTGGCATTTTCACTGCCAGGACATTTTTATTGTTAACGGTAAATGCAGAACGTCATAACCAGCAGCACGCCAATGGTGACTGAACCTTCTGCCAAAAAATTTGAGGTGTGCAGCCTGCCAAAGTCTTGGTAATGAGGTCCTTCAGAGTGTCTACATTTTAAAAGCGTTAGCTTTTTCTGACATTTAGGGCTACCGAGGCAGACAGGTGCCCAGTTCTTAGACCATAATAGGTAATATTCATATTAACAGCAAGGCCAGACCACTCAAAGCTAAATAATGTCATAAATGTGGCTTATGGTAGTTTTAAGGCAGTGGTATGCTTTAGAAACTATGCAGAAATGGACGAATTTTCGCACCTGTTCAATCGTCTGCCTCCACAGGATGAGGGACGAGACCAGTTTCCCCGTGCCAGGCTGACACATGGCAGCCACGGTGTATATAACCTTTTCTCCCCTCTGTTTGGACCGCAGGAGAGCCAGAGCAGCGCTGGTGCTCAGTTCAAGAGGGTTCGGATTGTGGGAACTCACACACCAGGTGGCGTACACAGAGGAGAAAGGAGCGTTGCCGTGGGAGCAGCTTGGCTTGGTGTAGTTGAGATAACACCAGCTCACACCTGTCGTTGTGCGAAGACTTGGAAACTGAGATATCAGTCTTGAATGCTCGGCGTCTGAGGTCAGGATGTCTTGACTGGTAACCAGCTGTGCCACCATATCCATCTGCACTCGTTTCTCCATGCCAACTTCTTTCAGTTCGCTAACTGATATCATGGAATATGGTGGCGAGCTGCTTTCCAGAGAGCTACTTTCCATGGCTGACTCAACGCTATGGTCAGTGGCCTCCATTGCTTTTTGCTGAAGTGTGATAAATTTACTCCTACGTGAGTCATCCTGGGCATGAGGTGTTGATGCACCCTGCATCTCTGACCTGTGCCCCTTCTCTTCACTCAAATTACATTTTCCCAACTCAACAGCACTCAGCTCCTCTACTATTTGCCCAAACATTCTTTCCTCTTTCACACGTTTTTGCTGCTTGACCTCCATGAACAGGTCCAGGCTACTGGCAGGGGATAGCATCCGTTTGTTTGCGCCACCACTGGATGCATTAGTGGTTGAGATAGTTCTAGAGGTCAAAGAGAGAGGGATACCTGTCTTGAGCTTTGCTGATGACAAATCAAGGGCTTCAACGCTGAGGGTGTGCGTCGAAGGTGGTCTGGTATAAGCTAAAACATTTTGAGGGTCAAGATTTCCAGACAGACGTGAAGTTTGATTCTGAGGGGTGGACATAGTGGAGCTAACGCTGTCATACTGATTGTCAAAAATCTGTGATACTGACGTGTATGTGATGCTGCCATATGATGGGACATGAGTCTGGATTCTTACAGGAACTAAAAGGCTCGGATGTGACAGCTGAGGAAATGCATTCCCGGTGGAAAATATTGGCAAAGTCTGCGGCAGAACAGCAACTGCTGTGAATGGAGGGGGGGTGCCGCTGAGGTACTGGGAAAACACTTGTGATGGGACTTGTGTTGCCTCAGTGTCCATATTCAGTGACTCTTGTCGCACCAAGTTTCCCCTCCTTCTCTCCTTCACAGCAGAGTGGCCAGCAATGATGTCCACGTGTCTAACTTTGGATGTTGGAGAAAGACTGCCATAGTCAAATGATATGCTGCGTACCTCCGGGAACTCCTTGCGCAAGTTACAAGGCGCCTGCTCTGAGGAGGAGCGTCTCATTTCATGCTGCTGACGCTGGTTGAGCAGAGAGAGGGAGTGCCCACTTCCTGGCACAGCTAACAGCTCTAGTGGTTTGCCAAATTCATCCTGCCTGGCTGGAGAGACTGACTTCAAGCTCTCCTCCCTGTCAAAGGAGAAGGTGGAGCTATAAGATAAGTTGCTGTCTTGGCTTGGACTGCGGGAGAGACTGGTACACGCAGATTCAAAACTAGATTCACCAGAAGAGTGCTCAATATCAGCTAAGCGTAGTCTTTTCTTCTTTGGAGGGAGCTTTTCCGGGGGGAATTGTGCTAAAGTTTCACTCCTTTGTGGCCACTGAAACTCCTCCACGTGCTTCTCCGGCTCCTTCACCTGCACCTCGGGAGCTTTTTCGGGACTGTCGGGCTCTACGGTGACCCGAATTTCCGGGACTTGTATGTTGGGCTGCCGTACAAGTTTTGGGCCCATTTGAAAGGACTGCCTTAGTCTACTATCGCTCCTTTCCATCTCGTATGATTCACTTGCCTCCATAGCTTGAAATGAAGAAACACTGTCCTGTCTCTGTCCATGATACTGTTCAGAGAGAGGCCTGTTTATCGAGTTTGTGTGCTGGATAACTGAAATTACATTCCCTATGGTTTTTCGACCAGAAATGTCGTGGCTCACTGATATGTCCATGTCATACCTGTCCGTCTGTGATATCATACTTAAAGAATGTCCTTTCCCTAATGTCATAACGCCCACTGCACCTTGGCTAACTTGTTTTGAATCATAGTCTTTGCTTGTATCAAACATTTCTTCACATTGTTCATGATGCACCTCGTATTGACCCAGCAAATCCTCCTCTTCCCTCTTCTCTTTCCGGCGCTTCCGTGTTGCCAGTTCCATTGCGTGCCTCTGATGGCTCATACTAGATGCAGCAGAGGGGTAATTTTCCATTTCCAATCCTGAGGGTGAAATGCCACTCTCGCTCATCTTTCCATGGCCGTCAGTATCGACATGGCCATCATGCGGGGAGTGTTCGAAAGCAGCTTGCCGCCTGAGTCTCCTCATGCCCCCGGTGCTTGTTCTCTCATCAAAAGAGTGGCTGCCTCTGAGGGCCTGAGGCATAGTCAAACAGACTGCTGAAGATGTTGGCATTGAGTTGCTTCTGATCAGAGGCCCCACATCAGAGCCGCTGTCTAGCTGTGGTTCTTTCACCTCTTCCCTCGCGAATGACTTTGTGTTAATTTTGATTGACTCAACAATGTCTTTTTCTTGGGTGAAAACGCGGGAAACCCCCTTCCCCGAGCGTTTCCCGGTATATTCACTTGAGTCTGTGCTGCTGGCCACGAAAGCTGTTGCCTGTTTAGGACTTGGCCTGTAACACTTCCCGAACATAATTTCCTGATAGGACTTTGCGTTGGTGTTTGGAGGACCGGTTTGGTGCTCGGCGCTCTCGGAGCGTGAGAAGTAGCCGGAGTCCGTGCTGCCCTTGCTAGACTGACTTGGAAGGGATAGGTTGTGGTCAGAGTCACTGCTTCTTTTTTCAGACAGCCGAAGTGCAAGCCTCTGTTTGATCGTGCAAGATTGAATTGCACGGCTAGCCTCGGCAGCGGCAGGAGATGCATTGATTTCTTGGGGCTGGGATGAACCATCCTGAGCTGACATCGACGTGGCTCCCTTTTTCTGAGCAATGAGATTTAGTACTTTTACAGCAGTGTTATCTGATCCCTCCAGTGGAGAGTCCAACAGCAGCAGCGGGTCGTTAAGAGTGTCCTCGTCCGTGTCCGTGCTTTGCTCAGCATCAGAGAATAACTCTCCTTCCCCTTCAAAAGACCCCTGGTCCGTATTGGCATTGTAAGAACCAAGTTCTGAGAATGGCACTGTTCCAGCTTTGACAGAGTGAGCGTGAGACTTTCTGTGTTTGTATAAATTACTCTTGGTTTTGAAGGAGAATCCGCAGGGGACACATGGATAGGGCCGTTCTCCGGTGTGTGAGCGAATGTGTTTCTTAAGCACGCTGGGTTTGGCACATGCCCTTCCACAGTAATCACAAACATACTTCCCGGGCTTTTGTGGTTTCTGTTCCACCTTACACACAGTCTCTGACAGCTGATCCATCCCTGAATGGGAACACTGTTGTTGGGCTTCAGGTGAAGTGGGGGACTTCCTGTGCGATGCAGGTCCACAGCTACCAGGAGACTGAGCAGAAACCGCGTGACCTACAGCTTTCTGTCTGCCAATGGGAAACTGTTTTGTGATCTGTGGTGGATATGAAGACACCTCGTAGTCTTGATGGCTTGTGGACTGGGTGTGGGGGTGCGGATCTTCTAATTGCAGTGATTTCCCTGAGTCAGACATTTCTTTGAAACCACATGTGTCTCTGCCCTGTCCTTCTTGCAGTTGTTGGTGCCATCCCTTGCCCTCCAATTCGACAGATGGACTCCTCCTAGTCTGTGCAGCCTCTGATGTGCATTTTTTCTGTGCAACATTTCTGTCCTGGCCCTCTGTGGAGCTTTTCACCCCTGCAGTAGTTTCAAGTGACTCCATGAATCCAATGTCACTTTCTTTGGGATCGGTTTTCAAGGGCAATATCTGTTATGTATCTGTAGTGATATTAACATACATGTGAATTGATTGCAGGGAAGGGTCATCTGAAAAAAAAAAAAACAAGACAGAATTGAGAATTAGACGACTGAAATGTTGTGGCTGTACGAACAGAAATGTATAAACACAAAGACGCTCAAGGTTATCAAATGAAAAAAATGGGAACAATCAATTCCACGGTTTAATCTGAGTGCAAATCCACTCCTTGAGCATGAGAGCTATTCAAGGCTGCTTCCCAAAAGCCCTCCTAATAAAATTGGAGTATAAAATTCATAATGAGCTCCATCACAGCAGGAATGGAAAAAAATGTGTCTCTTTACCAGCCCCTAAAAACCCCAAAGGCAACCCTGGCAGATGCCCCAAATTTGCTGAAGCCCTACGAAGGTGCACAGAAGTGTGTGTCTGTACTGTAGTATGTGTGTCATGAATGGTTGTGCATGTGCATGTGTTTATTTTGAGTGTGGGTGTGTGTATGAGCTGAATAGGAATCTCAGAGGAATCGGATCCTTCACCGCAGCAACATCTTTCTTCAACAGGATTCAACGATCTGAAAATCAACTCCTTTTCCTTCATGTGAAACATCTCTTTTATTGGGATTTGTACTATTTTAAATGCAAATATCTGCAAAGGAGTTGATAAGTAATCAGCCATCAAATTGCTTTTTTGAGGGGATATTATTTGGGAGATTATTATTTATTAATACATTTTGAAAAACTACAAGATGTTGTAAGCTTAGCTGTGAAACAATATGTCACCCCGGTGCTATTTTCAACTCTGTATCACAGAATTTGACTTGTTCACTTCCTGTCAACACCAAAGGCTAAAACAAAAGAAAAAAAAATCTAAACTTCACTTCAGGTCTGCATACCAAAAACTGAAAATGGTCTCACATAAGAACATACAAGTCAATGCAGAAGATGGGGGATTTAATGTTGGTTGTGAAATAAAAAATGTGCCAAGTGAACGCAGAGTATGGTATGTGTGTCAGTGCATGCTAGCACACACAGGTGACACTGTCTGATCATGAGAAATGAAGTATGATGAGTATACCTGCACCCCTTTTCATGAGATATCTACATAAAGTATCAAAATGTTCTGCTCAAGTCTTTCATCCAACGTCAGCATCATATAATAAGTTCAGGTTATTTGCCTCTGGAGGTATTCAAAGTCTTCAACTTGTCTGAGTGTCATCACCTCCCCACCTAGCTGCACAGCACCTCATACTGTACGAAAGCATGCAGGACTCCACCGAGAAACATCATCCTCTCGTGGTTAAAGTGAAATGCTTTTGCCACTACACTTTAGTTGCACACCATGGGGATGTGTCTCTGAGGGCACGTCATTTCCATCTTCTCAGTATCAAATGCTGTGTCCTCCCTAACGAGGTTATGTAAGATTATCTGGTTCAAACCCTCTGAGTTCCCCTTAATTAGGACATCCTCTGACTCTCACTCTCTTTCTCTCACTCCCTCTCTTTCTTTGTTAGCACACCACACACTCCTCAGGCACAAACCAGAGGATATGAATCCAAGGTGACTCTCGAGATGCCGAGAGATGCTTGAAAGCAGATGCAAGGATGATAATCTTCCTCATGCTTTTTCTTTTTTTTTTGCAAATGCCCACTACCTCTGTTGGCTCTTTAACGGCTTAATAGCTATGCTTTCAGGCAGATTTGAGAGCTTCTTCCAGAGCAGGATACAGAGAGAAAATAACGAAGGCAGGCATATGAAGGATGGCGAGAGGGGGGGGCGGGGGGGTGGGGAGGGCTGCCTCAGATTGGAACGATCCATGTTTCAACGGGGAGGTTTACAGAGGTAAACTAAGTGGGGTGCCCGGGGGTAACAAAAAAATTCAGAGGCCTGGTAGGGAGCTCCCTTTCAAGGTCGGTCTGACCTCATTGCTTAGTTTCCATCCTCTCTGAGCTACGAGAGGAGGGAAAGGGGAATATGGGTGCAGAGTGACAGCGAGATAAGACCCTCAGAAACAATGCATACCTTTGAACTAAGCCCGATAGAGAGGGAACAGAGCCGACATATTCAGAGTCTCATTGACAAATCCCTCAACACATTCAGACTTTTCATAGAAAGACTGTACCCACATATCTTTGACGGCAACAAGCACCTAACCTATACACAAAATATATGACACAGCAGCAATGACGTGCAACAACAGGAGGCAGGTGGGTGGCAGTAGGTGTGTTTCAGGATGACTGTGGGCAGACTGTGGTACAGTATGTCCGCATGGATGGAGAAATGACTTTATGGAGATTTATTTGAGCAGCAGACAATCGCGGGGCACATCTCTGACTGCTCTCCATACAAGAGAGAACAATGAGCAAACAAATGCTGGCTATGGAGAGCATCGTTATGCCGCTGCATTACATCATTAGAGACTAAGTTGGCCATTAAAGGGAACAGGCATGAAGCCTCACGCTGACAACAAATCCATAAATATCATAAGGAGATGACCGGCTTCAGAGAAGCTGGATGGTAAAACCCTCTGTGGTAGTGTAACAGCAACATAGCACATCGCATGCAGGATCAATCAACAGCCCTTGCTGTGATCAGAATGACATAAAGCACACGGTCTGATGGGAAAAAAGCCTCGGCTCATACAGCAGCTGACATTCAGATATCAAATATAATCCTCATACAAACCTGACATTTGAATAGTCCCCTGTCCCATATCGACAGTCACATGTGACATTCCTCATGCTGCATAGTCCATTTCACCATTCTCCTCATGTCTGGGTAACAATAATGAAATAAATTAGCAAGGTAAAGTCCCATCAGTCATGAAGCTGCTGGCTGACTGGGTGTACATTAGAAGATCTATTGATGCGAGCTAGTCACCAGAGAAAATACCCAACCGTGACGTGCGGACCCAGGCACAAAAATAGCAAAGGGGCCCTGGGAGGGATTACACAACAGCCCACGTTTAAGGACGCTTTTCCTCTCTCTCGCTGTGTTTCAAAGCACAGCAGCAGCTGCCTCACACTACACACACAAAGTGGGGGTGTCAGATATCGTGATGCAAAGAGCTAAACATCACCATTCTAGATAGCCGCACTTCATTCATTCATCCCCAGATTCAGTGATTTATTTAGCCTGAAACTGTGTATTCTGGATGAAAGCAGGATAAGACACATTTCCACTCAGATGCACATATTCACATATTTTCCTCTAACTATTATAATCTATATAAATCAGTCGGACAGAGCTTGTGAATATATGCAGAGCAGGGGTAGAAATGCAAAAGTGACTTTGAAAGACTAATCACATGGTGCAGCGGCTCTGAATATACATTTCCTACAGCGTGAGCCTATTCAGTGTGTATATTGAGAGGAACTCAATGAAAAGGCAGCATGAGGCTGGCTGTGAGGAGGCTGCAAAAATTAGGCATGTTCTCCGAATCTCTGACACCCACAGCCTGTTTAGAGCCAGTTCTTCCCGTCACGACAGGATTCGCTTTGTGAATGGAGAGAGTCGTGATGAGGGTGTCATTGACACGGCAAAACTAGGACAATATACTGCAGATTATGTGCAGCTGCAAACCTCATCCTCTGAATCAGATGTATGAGTTCAGTGTGACACGGTGCTATTACAGCCTCTATATTAATACGCAACTTCAGAAAATCTTCTCAATAAATACTTCCTCTTTGCATGATTTTAACAAAAATTAAACTGTGTGATGATGCTATTTTTATGAGCGTAAAGCTACAGACTGTATTGTTTTCCTTTTACAGCATTTATACAGATTTTCTAGTAGGTATATCTCTCAAATTTGTGTTATATTTATAGTTTAGACTCATTAATTACATCATTAATAGCAACCAGAGGTTTCTGAGAAAGTACCTGAAGTCTCCAACTGTGATGTTTATGTCTAATTTATTTTATATAGTAGCTTATCAAATTTCAATGACATGTTGTGTGATGTTCATAATATTCATTTTAATTTCTGTTATAAATTCTTTCATCTTTGTTATTTCTTTTTTTTTTATTTTTCCATCTTGAAAGCCTGAGATGCTTCCTGATCAACAAGTTATTTCACTGTTTTCTGTGGACAGCACGCAAAGGAAAATATGACCTGAACCTCCAGATCTGGAAAGTACAATTACTTATTCCATTTTGTGCTTGTTTATACTTTTCCACTACACATCAGAGCGAAAAACTGTGTTAAAGATATTGTCCACTGAATTTATTTGACAGCTAAAGTCAGTTACTGTACTTCTCTGATGTTTTACATACATACTGTATTATTAGCTGACAAAATATGAAACCTTATTATAGATAAAACTACCACACAGTACATGTAGTAGTTAAAATTAGCACCACTCCAACCGGATACAACTGCTTACATACATAAATAACTGCTTACATATGAAGGCATCTATAAAAAAAATCCAATAATAGATCTCTGACAAAGCCCATTTCAATTCTTTTTTTAACTTCTAATACTTTAAGTACACTTTACAGACTATATGTTACTTTCACTTAAGGAACATTTTGAATGCCGGACTTTAACAGAGTTTTATTGCTGCTTCCAAAGGATCTGAGTACTTCCTGGAAGCACATCTACTCAAATACTGTATTCATGTACAATTTGAGGTAATTTTCTTGAGTGTTTCCATTTTTCATTACTTTGTATTACTACAATTTAGAGGAAAATAGTAGCGTATTGTGCTTTTTACTCCACTACATGTGTCTGATTGATGCAGTCACTTTGCAGATAAATATTTTACACTCAAAACATACGTGAGCTCAGATGAAACTACTGTAGATTGCTGAAGATTAGACTACATAAATCATCTGCTACAGGTAGAGCACATGACAAACTGCTGAATCAGACTCAAATTTTAAATTGTACGTGATGATTGGATACGCGCCAAAGCAGCTGATAAACCGTCTCACCTGCCAAAATCCAAATCTAGCATCATTTGTCTGCTAGCTGCTCTAAATTCGTCTCCATGAATACAACAAACTAGGTCTTTCCCCTGATTCTGAATGGATTTACGATCAGTACTCCTCAGTCATTTGTGTGAAACTTTGGCCTTTCAACACAATATAATTTACACAACTATAAATACTTCACCCGCTTTGACCATCCTCCTCAGTTTCACTCTGTGCCATTGGGTGAGAACAACTGGGTGCCTCTATGAATAGGAGTCCTTGGCTTTTGGCTTGCACCAGCTGTGCTTACTGTAGTTAAGGCATATTTAACAGAGGTCTTACTCTCAACATAAGGTCTACACAGCGAGACAAAGGCTTCAAACTTATGTAACGACTCTTAGTTGAACTGAAGGGTTCAAATCCAACCCAGAGGGCAAGCTTTTATTTTCCTGCGCAGCAAAACTGTAATTTCACAGTGCATTTCCTTTAGAAAAAAAAAAAAAAAGCCAAAAAGGCAGCAAATGCAGAGACTGTGTATTGACAGAGTCCCTCCACAGTATGGAATTGCAGAGGGAGCTATTATTAGATATAGCCTCTAACAAGCCGAAGATGAAGTTGAAGCTAACTAACTGCACTGCAGCTGAGATCCATTATGCTGTATTCAGTATCTAGAGGAGCGGCACTAAAATGGCTGATACTCAATGTGCAGTGAAGGTCAAGTCACCCGTCTCTATAAATATAATGGTCTGTCCCCCAGGATGTTCCACACTGCTTGGCATTTCCACTATCTACAGCTACACCGCGGCTCTGCTGACCAGCTCAAATCTGCCACAAATTTGCATGTGATTGAATGCCACACATGCACCTGACTACTAGCAGGGCCTCTAATGATATTAGTGCTAAAATAGATGGGAAGAGAGAGAGAGAGAGAGGGGACAAGACACACACACACACACACACAGATAGAGAGAGAGACAGAGAAAGAGAGAGGGAATGTTTATGAATGGAAGGAATGAGGTTTTCCTCCCTGCTGGCTGTAGTGGCTGCTGTCATATGGCTGACTGAGATATGACACTTACAGGGGACACTAAACGCTGCAGGTTGAACAAAAAGCTGACACAAACACCAATAAATACTGCTTTAAACCAGAAGAAACCCTGCAAGCCTCCACTTCTCTCTCTCTCTCTCTCTCTCTCTCTCTCTCTCTCTCTCTCTCTCTCTCTCTCTCTCTCTCTCTCTCTCTCTCTCCTTGTGTCCTTTAATTTTACTCACTTTTTCTTTTTTTTTGATCCGTTAACAATCTTTTCATGTTCCCCCTTCCGTCTCTTTAAGTCAGCCTCTCAAACGGGGCGCACTTATGCCATTATCGCAGCAGTACCTGAAAATAATCTGACATGATTGTGTGTTTCCATGGCAACGAAGCCAACGTCTGTAACAGTTTCCCCAGTTCCTGTCTACATATATAATTACTACCGCAGATTACAGCACTGAGGCTGCAGAAATGAGTGGAGAAAACGGTCAGCCGTACAGAGAGAGCATCAGTATGTGATCGTGCAGACTTGGTTGAGCTTTGGTGTGATGCTGGAAATGAAAATAAAGCTACTTGCAGTGGAGATTAGCATGATGAAAACTGTTTTATATAGATCTTCAGCTGCCTATGAATATAAGATTGATTAAAAACAGATTATTCTTCAAGAAGCTGCTAAAACAAAGACTGATGAAATCTACATAGGTGTGTGTTTTTGGCATTACTTACTTTTCTTTGGTTGTAGCAGTTTGTTTTTGTATTTATTGGTGTTATTATATTGAATTTGACTTGTTATCTTGTATTGAATAAGGTTGATTTTTGATTTAATGCAATCCATTTTATAGTAGACCCCAGGAAGACTACAGCAACCACATTGTGGAAGCTGATGGGGAATCAAATAAATGAATAAATTAGCATGAAATCATACATTAAGGCAAGCAAACACTCTTTAGGTCTATTATATAAAAAACTACTTTCATTCAGGACCGGATAGTTATGACTGAAATCAATACATTATTATTAACATGACTATTTCTACAATATTTATATGTCACAATATTGGAAATATATGCAAACTGATACTGAAGGTTCTGAAATATTTGTCATTTTTATGTATTACAGACAAAACTTCACTCATGTAAAACAGAAACCTTCATAATAATTCTGATATTTGTATTTTTTTCCATTACAATTTGCATTAATCATTAACTTAGAAGAGAATTATGATATTATATGGTGAATATCTGCCAGCCCTGTCTTCATTAGAGCTTTAAATAACAAAAAAAATAGTCAATTAATCAATTACTTGCCAACTGTTAAATTGATTGCCAGCTTACAGCTTCTAAAATGTGAATATTTTCTGGTTTCTTTAGATAGTAAACTGAATATCTTCAGGTTAGGGACTGCTGCTGACATCACATTGGGGATCTAGGAAACCATTTTCTTACATTTTTCAGGACCAAACACCAAATCGAAATCAACAGATGAATCAATAATGAAAATAATCGTTAGTTGCATCCCTGAAAGATGAGCAGAAGATTAATAGTTTGGCATTTGAAGATGTAACAGCCTTACTGTATTTAAATCCATCGTGCGGTTTTTTTCCACATATGATTTGCATCCTCGCAGCTTTTTTTTTTTTTTTCTCTCTCTCTCTGCTGCTGTTGTTTTTGTTTAGGGGATCAGCTGTGTGATGTGCACGTTCCAGTCTGGGGGATAGCCTGCTGAGAGACGTGGGGGAAATGCAAGGACCCGAGAACCCCTTGCAAACCCCCCATCTGCACGTCATGGAACATTTGCAGAACAGGGACCTCCCACCTTAAAGGCGTGCAACAGAGAGCAGACACAACAGTGAGATCTGCCCCTGCACCGGACTCTCCATCTCAGGTGACAAATACATCTACCTGTGGAGCGGGGGAAGGAAGGAAAGAAAGAAGCAGCAGCGCGCAAAGAAATAACAAAAAAAAAAAGGCTATAAAAACACAAGTAGTGAGAAGTAATGTGAAGCAGCGGAGCAGAGGCTTACCAGACAACTGTGCGACGTGCAGACGCCTTCACACGACCGATATTTGTCAGATGCATAGAAGAAATATCGTTATCCTGGGTCATCTGAGCACAGCAGGGGGTGCAGAGATCAGTTATGCGCCGTCAGCGTGCTTTAAAATGTCCAGGACGACTTCTGGTGTAATTAATGATACAGACAGCAGGGGGCGCTGCAAGGACACAACAACTGATCAGCAGTGTAAAAATCAACCTGAATCAATCAATAAATTAAAATAAACAATATTTATTTTAGAGTGCAATTCAGTCCAGCAGTTATTCTCTTTTTCAACATGTGAATATTAGATAATAAAAAAAACCAATTATGCTTGAAGGTTTCATTTATTCACTGATTTTATTGAAACATTCCTTCACATATAAAACTTGAACCACATTAATCAGCGCAGCCTGCATCAAAATCACATAAAAGTAAAAAAAAAAAAAAAAACACAACATACTAAAGTGCAGGAAAACAGTCATTTGTTGAAACATATTTCATAATGTTTTGACATCTGAGGAAACATTTGTCACTGTGGATGAATGCAAGTGCGGCTACAGAAGGATCTCTCAACCTTTTATGGACATAAAAATCACTTTTAGGCTCCAAAGTTTAGAAACTGAGCAAGAACACAAAGACTTAATCATGAAAGTTACCCAATACAAAAAATGTGATCATGTTTATTTTTCATTCCTTTCATGAATATTTTTTAAAAAAGACCATCCTCTTTAAAGTAAAATACACACAGTATGAGTGTCTTTTACATACAGCACAATGCACATAATCTTTTTTTTTTTTTTTATCTTATCCTCAAAGTTGCACACACTTCAGACATAACTCAGATTTCATGGATTGTGTTCAGTGATTCAAACATATAAAACTGGTTCACTTCTTAACGTCCGCAGCTCCGTCTGTTCCTCTTCAACTGATCCGGTTTCCCTCTAAGTGGCACCTGTCAGCCTCAGCGTCCAGGCCCATTGGCAAGGCATCTGGCTGAAGGACAGCTGGGGCAGGAGAACCCGCAGTCCGTTGGGCTTTACAGGCTCCCACTGCAGAGACCCATAACCGAGAAGCACCACCTTTTTTTTTTTTAAGAAGAAGAAAAGCATGAACAGGGTTGAGATGTTGACACAAAGAGAGAACGAGTCAACTTCATTTTCTAAGATGGAATTTGGTTATTGGAAATTTGAGCAGTGCTGGACCAGTTTTTCAATATATTTTGCCTTTAATTAAATAACAACCAGTCATTTTTTTTCTCTGCAGATATGTTGGAGGTTGCTCTCTGACTGCAGCTGCATTAAAACAGTCTGTAAAACCAGCAAGAAAGTTTTATGCTTTTAGATCTGAAACGATCAGTGAATTACTCGATTGTCAAAAATCAATTAAACCTTTAAATCAATTATTTTGATTACAGCCTCTCCAGTTTGAGGATTTGCAGCTGTTTCTCTGTTTTATATCACAGTAATATGAATATTTGTGTAATTTGAGACTACTGCTCTGACAATTGAAGACATTTGAAAACGTCACACTGGACTCTGTGAAACTCTGATAAGCAGGTTTCACAATTTTCTGATATTTCATCGACTTAACTATTGATCAATTAATTGAGAAAATACATGCCAGATGTATCGATTATGAAAATAATTGTTAGTTGCAGCCATATGTGCTATTTTAATTCTATCTTAATTAAACAGGTGCCATGTTGACCTAAAGTTTCTCTACCAGCGTACATGTATATTAAGTTACCCTGCACTTGGCAGCTGCAAACTCAGCAGGAACAATGTAATAATCATGTTTAGGTTGGAGAGAAAATTGGAATATCAATGTGAATATATTATCGCCAAAAAATACATGCTATTAGGGATTTAAATCAAACCCTAATCTTTGCTGCTTACCAGAAAGTAACACCTTTATAGTTCACTGGCGTTCTGCCAACGCTGAGGGTTTGATTCAATCTAAACAACATATTGGAAGTAAATCTAAATGAAGGAACTGAAAAGTGCTTCCACTAATCACCAAGTATTAAGTGATGTGATGTGTTACTGACTTGCAGATACTGATATTTAAGAGTTTAAAAAAATCCTAAGACTATATCAGCTGATATCAATTTTCTAAATGAACACACGACATAAACAAACATGTTTCATAAGGATCTCCTACATGTTTTTAAAGAATTGTGATCAAGTGATAGGTGAAAAATAAATGTGTCAGTGCTCTCTGGTGGACAAATTATGTAATAAACTCTTTTGGACGGACCTCAAACATTATTGATATATAGGCAGGAAGTGAATAGCCCGATCATTTTATTGATCATCTTACCTGAGTCTGTCCTTGTGTAACGACAGGTTCTCTCAGAATCACAGATCCATCACTGGGCCAATCAAGTAAAACAGCAAAGATGTGGTTTTCCTGGGGTTTGGAAGTGTACCTGTTGAAGATGAGGCCCATTTAGGAACTTTAAAGATATACATTGAAATTATACAACAAGATGTAAGCTTTTAAAAAAGCATAAAAAATTAATTAACAATATCTGATGTTATAATACATAATAAATTATTTTAATTGAACAGCTCAACAATATTTTGGCAAAATAAATTGTGTAAAGGTTCAATCACTGTGTGAAAAAACAACTGATTAAATCCCTAAATTATCACTAAACACAAAAAAACAATCTAAACTTTATATGAGAGAGTATTTGGAAAAACAATATAGATTTTTTTAAATAAATACTATATTTATTATATTTATTTTCTTACAAAACAAACCTACAAGCAGCTGTTAATGGAAACTAGTGCAATTATTTTGGCACAATGCATCCAAAGTGTTGGTCACTATAAATTGAATATAATACACAAACACACCAGATGTGGGGGGTGACGCTGTCATTCTGAGCCCGCCATGCGGTGGTGTTGTAGATGGCCTCGCCGTTGACCTTCAGCCACTGACCCACCTGCCTCAGACGCTCCTCAAAGATCGGAGCGATTCTTCCGTCGTGCGTGGGGCCGATGTTCATCAGCAGGTTTCCCCCACATGACACCGTCTCCACCAACGTCTGAAACACATCAGAGATAAAGACGATGAGCGACTGTTGAACGTCAATACATCATTACTGCGTTCATTTTGACACATTAGCATGATTACTGTAAACAAACAAAACCACCATAGTGAAGACCTGGAGCATCTTTTATCCTCTAGTCTACACTGTGCTGTAAGTTTAGACTGATATTTATTAAAATGCACTGTAATGATTCACTGTACAAAGATTATTTTATAGCTGAAGCAGTTTGTTCTTTCAGAGCAAACAGAGCTTAAACTTGTAGAGTAGAGCTAAAATGATAAGTTGATGGCCAACAATTTGATAACTGATTAATTGTTTAAGCAGAAATGTCACAAATTACTTATTAACTTGTAAATATTTGCTTGTTTTCTTCTTCTTTCATGATAGTAAACTAAATATCTTCGAGCCTCAGACTATTAACTTGAGCTCTGGGAAGATTTTATGGGCATTTTCCACCATTTCATAAATTTTTTAATGAAAAAAATAAAATGCAGATTAACTGAGAATGAAAATAATACTCAATCATTTCAGAGATTGCTGCAAAAACAGACATATGTTTATGATCTTTAATGAAGGAGAAGCAAGGAGAAAACAAATATTAAAAAGTTTATGGGTTTCCTAACAATGGTAGGAGTCAAGACATATGTTACACCTGTATTATGTGGAAATTGTTGCCTTTCATTTTTTAAACACTCTAGACTTGAGCTGCAACAATTAGTCAATTAAACAAATAGTTGATCTTCGGAAAAATTAATCACCAACTATTTTGATAATGGATTCATTATTTTGTGTCATTTTTTTAAAGGGAAACTGCCAAAATTCTTTGATTCCAGCTTCTCAAATGTGAATATTTTCTGGTTTCTTTAGTCCTCTATGACAGTAAACTGGAAATACTTAGGTTGTGGACTGTTGCTCAGGACAAAAGACTTTTCAGGATGTCATCTTGGGCTTATAGACCAAATAGCTAATCAACAGATTGATCGATAATGAAAATAAATGGTTAGTTACAACCCTTCACTAGACCCAAGATGGTAAATATATGTACACACGATTGTTATTGATGAGATTTGACTGGTTTTACTGGAAGAAATGTGGTTGTAAAGTGTTTGTAATCTAGTGTATGGTTTTTGTAACATACACTAGATAATTTTATAGTTTTGAGCAAAGTCCTCAATCTATATAACCATTTAATCACACCTAATGATCTTGTTTTAGATGGATCAGTTAACAGATACATCACCAGATTAAACAGTTCACAGGTTAATTAAATTCTCACCGCCACAAGCTGCTCGATGGTGAGGTAGTCACTGAGAGGAGCATTGCGTCTGTATCCCCAGGACTTTGAGTCGATGGTCATGCAGTTTTCCCACTTGTGTTTGAGCAGGTGTCCCGGCTGGTAGCGATCGGCGCAGGTGTAGTATCCACCATGGGTGCAGATGGAGCCGTAACCCCACCGATCGTTTGTCACCACTGTGTCTCGTACTGGACTGTGAAAGGAAAAACAAGTGGATATCGTACTGACTGATAAAACGATGCATCTGATATAGCCGTGAACTAAATATAATCCATTACCTGTCGTTATAGAGCCAGGCTAAGAAACCAGTGCTGTTCCAGTACTTGTCAGGCGCGTCTCCATCCCCGTCAGACCACAGCACGTCTGGTTTGTACTTGACGATGAGCTCGTAAAGCTCAGGCAGAGTTTTACTGGTAGGAAAGAAGTTCGTAGAGAAGACGTTGGCAGCGTCCTGTTCAAAGAGCGGATTAAACCACTCGAACAGGGAGTGATACAACCCTAAGCGCAGGTCGCTGTTCGCACGGAGGGCAGTCGCCACTTCATCCACCAGGTCTCTCTTGGGTCCGACATCCACTGCGTTCCAGTTCCAGGAGTTTTTTGAGCCCCATAGTGTGAAACCTGAGAGACAGAATACAGATACCGAGAGGCCGAAAGGTTTCTGGATGGTACAAATACTCAAAATATGTGTAATTATGTCATTTTCTTAGCCCTGAATCTGATTGCAAATTCTCTTTTTTTAAAAATACTGAGACACACCGTCAATCAACATGCACTACAGAGCATTCGTACTGTATCTGTATTGTACCTTCATGGTGTTTTGTAGTCAGGACGATGTACTTTGCTCCTGATGAGGCAAAGATGTCGGTCCATTCTTTGGCATCAAAGAACTCAGCGGTAAACTGCGGTGCAAAGTCTTGATACTGAAAGCCTGGAGGATAATTCCTCTGCATGAAGTCGACATACGGCTTTAGTTTTTGTTTCTGCCAGTACCACCTAACACAGAAAATACATGCAGGAAGACAAAAAGATGAAAGTGGGACAAGTAAATGTTTATTTACAGTATGTCAAACAAGAATTCCTGTTTACATTCTTTATTGTTTTAGTTAAAAGTTAAAAGGTCAAGATCATGGTGTCAAATTGTTGAGATTAAATGAAAAGAAGGCTGCTTTTTTGGATGTTCAAAGTTCAGTCTTGACGTTTGAAAATCACACTGTAAAGTCTATTTATTAGCTGCTCTGGAGCTTTCTATCATATGATATGATGCTCCCCAGCAGATGGACTGGTTGTCAACAAGTTATAGATCTTTTTTTCTGAGCATATTAAGGACCTCTCATCTGGGGTTTAAAGTTCATTCTTAACCTTTGAAAAGTATCTGAGAAAATAAACTAGCTGTTCTGATCTGAGCTTTTGATCATATCACATGATCTTCGTCAGTGGATAATCAGATTTGAACCTTTAGATTTGAACCCAACATGGATGAGACGTAGCAGTAAGGTGCTAAGAAGGAGAGGAAATATGAGCATCCACTAATCCTTGACAGCTGGGCAACTCATATACTGATCATGTGACTTGATTGAACGCTACTAAACTGACCTTGTGATGAGATCATTTTCTCAACCTTTTTTTTTTAAAACCATTTAATTAAATTAATCTCAGAACTCCTTGCACTCTTCACTTCTTTGCACTATTTTTCACCTATATACAGTCATTCCTTGTGTATATTTCTGAGGATTGTTGTGTTGTTATTCTGTATCAGTACATTAAATCAAATTCTTTGTATGTGTAACCAAACTTGTCCAATAAAGATGATTCTGATTCTTATTTTTCCTGCTTTTCTTATTATTATTATTTGTTTGCTGTTTCTCTTAATGGTCATCTCACATTATAGACTATTTGTGACTTTATCACACTATCAAGGTAATCAATTAATATTCCCTATAAATCTATCCCTATACATTTATTTATTGCGTGCCTATGGTTGCCATGGATACCAGCAACTCCCAACTTTCTCAGGACTCGTCTGTAAAATGATGTCATGAATATTCTGTTGTTTTTGCTCAGAAATCGGGCTCAAACCTCACCAGAACCACTCACTGCCGAAGCTCGGGACGGAGAAGACCCCCCAGTGTATGAAGATACCGAACTTGGCCTGATCGAACCACTCCGGCAGCGGTCTGGAATCGATCGATTCCCACGTCGGTTCGTATCGTGCTCTTCCGGTGCTGATCAACAGCATCGACAAAAGCAAAAAAACGACCGTTAAAGCTGCCATTTCAAGTCTAAATCATCCATCCGGTGTAGCAAAATGATCCGGAGGACTGGCTGGGTGTCACATGATAGAGCGAAAGTTAAACACATAGAACAAGGAAGAGGAATTAAATGCAGTTAACGCTGATAAAGCATCTTCAACTAGTATGTGTTCTCCTCTTAGAAGACTGGGGATGTTTGATTTTATCGTTCGTTGATTCACCGAGGAGGTTCGACTAATCAGATTGAAGAGAACGCCGCTCTCCCGGGCGACGCTGTGTTCTACATCTCGCGCTCCGACGTGTACGCATGCGCAGTCTGCCTCTCATTCAGGAACTGGTTCATTTTGTGTTGTTTTTGTTTCGCACATGCAAGGCTACGTTGACTGTCACTGTCATATCTCTGCGAGAGATTTTGACAAGGTAAGAATGAAGTTTTGAGGATGTTAATGAAGTGTTTTAATCTCTTAAAACGTCTGACGTGTTGCTTTTTTCTTTTCATTGTCAGGACATAGAGGAGGTGATTGAGAATTCAAAAAAGGTAAGCTGTCTCAGCTCAGAAACATTAATGTAGAATAGTTTTTAGTGTGTGTGTGTGTGTGTGTGTGTGTGTGTGTGTGTGTGTGTGTGTGTGTGATCAATTCCTTTGCTTTTCATTTCCAGACTGGATTGTTGGCACTATTAGCTGTGGCCGAACATGCTGGAGAATTTGACAAGATCATTGAGTTGTCACAGAGGTAAATTTGTACTGTCTTGCTGTCTAAGTTCAATTTTTAGGTACTTTACTTACTTCAGTATTTTCATTTGATGACCGCTGTAACAAACTATATTATGAAATAATTAAAATTTACTGTGTTCTATGTGTGTTTCACTTTTTATTAGGTTCCCAGGTTTTATTTTCCCCTGTTTAGGAGTCCACCCTGTTCAAGAAGTTTCCCCAGATCAACAGAGAGGTGCTACTCTGCAGGTAAGGATGCTACAATTTATTCAAAGGGTCAATTCATGTAAGTACTCTCCCACTTACCTGTAGTGAAATATAGCTCTACTGGTAGTTTTGGTTTGATTATTGTAGGTTTTTAGATATCTGGTACTGAGATTTCTTTAGGAGGTGATCCAGTTCCTTTCTGTGCTTTGCTGCACCTGTCTTTTCTGATCCATATTGTTCATATATGTTTGCATTTTACTCACCGTACATACTGTCATTCTGCTTCTCTAAATACACACGCTGTCAACTCTAACCATCCTGTTTTGTTGCTTTTCCTGAGATTTCCAGGGAGTTTTACTTTCCAAATTAGGAAACTAAGGAAGGTGTTAATTGTTAAACAGATTGTAAGGGATTTAGGGGCAAATGTGTGATTTTGGGCTGTGTAAAATAAAACTCAAATGATTTTGTTTGTGGCAACATTGTTTTCACTGTAATGGTTTCTGCTGTTGTCATGTTAACTCAGAGGAATGAAGGATGTTTTTTCTGTCTTGTATGTAGGATCTAGATGCTGCTCTACCTATTATAGAGAAATACAAAGACCAACTTGTGGCTATTGGGGAGGTAAAAATTCAGTATCTCTTAAGTTATTTTTTATACATCAGTTTCTGTCCTGGCTTTCTTTTATGTTCCAGTGTAATTCTGCTTAATTCCTTTTTCCCCTCTGTCTGTACAGGTCGGCTTGGATTTTACACCCCGATATGTGAACAATGAGAGCGATAAAGACAGTCAGAGGCAGGTTCTCATTCGTCAGTCACAGATAGCCAAGGAACTGGATCTCCCTCTGTGAGTCATACAGTAATGCTGCAGATTACATGAAGTCAGATGGTAATAAATGAATTGGAGAAATCCACACACATTAAACTAGGGCTGTAGTCTGCTGGTCGACTAGTCGATTAATTGGTCGATACTCTCTCATCCGACTAAATTCTCATTGGTCGACTAATCTCCGTGTATCTCTGTCTCTACTTTCATAAAAGTGCTACATCAGCAGCTTTCTGGGATTAATCCATTATTTTCCTGCAGCAGGGGGGACAGACCAACAAACTACCTTTTGAAAACGGGGGTGTATTCAAAACACGCCCGCTGTTTTGGCAACTTTGGACTCGCCCAAACTCCTATGTTTGGAGCAGAGCGGAGGTTTAACGATAGACTGTATAAAGATAGGGTCTAACTGTACACGTTACTGAGCGTTTACTAAATGTACTGAACTTTTACTGAATCAGTGTTTCTCCTACGATTATATCAACAAGAACCCCCGACAGGCCAAAAAAATATTTTTTTAATGCCAGAATAAATGCCAAATATCCACTCATTCAGAAATATTTAGCGTTTTGGGAGTCTGTGCAGCGCGTGAGTCAACCGCTGTGTTGTTGCCAGGGAAACGAGCAACTCTGTTATACGTCACTGCGTAGTATGTTTATGTAGCGAGTTGGACACGGACAAAGTGACGGTGGATACGAGTGGAGCAGAGGAAAAGGTTAGCGGTAAGTTGTCAGTCTGGCAGTAAATGTACAGCACAGACTACAGTGTGTCAGTTAAATGATGAAACGTCTGTTGCTTCTCCAAGTGCTGGAAAAGTGAAGGGAGTTAGCTCCAAAGTTAGCAACGATGGATTAGCCTAGCCTGAAGATGCTAAACAGAGAAATACAGATATTGCAGAATTCACTGTGCAACCGCCCCCCCCACCCCGCGACTAATCGATTAGTCGCAGATTATTTACATTTTGGTTGACTACAGCCCTACATTAAACAGAAAGTATATATATATGATGACATGATATTAAGTATGATTGTGTTTCCAAATTAATCTCTGTATTTTCAATATTTTCCGTAATATTTTTAATCGCAAACATGAAGAAGACAACATGAAGCCTCTGCTAACAGACTTTCATTTAATATTTTAGTGTCTATATTTTTTTTTTATAGAAATGTTCATTCACGATCAGCAGGACGACCCACCATCCACCTCCTGAAGGAACAAGGTACACAGCTGAGTTTACATTCTTTACATAAATTGTTGGTAAAACTTTACTTAAAGTCCCTTTTATGTAGAATCTTAAAGCGTCATACATACGTTTAATAAATGGTTTATAACATACTATAATATTAGCAGATATAAATGTTTATTAATGTCAACAACTGTAACTCATCTTGTATGTAATAATATCAAATATGGCTTCATAGAAGTTATAATTGTTGTCAAATATTGTACTCTACATTAATAAACAACTAACAATGTCCTTACATCTGCTTACAACTACATTATACTGTGTTATAAAGCATTTATTAAATGTTTATATACTGCTTATAAATGAATAAATATAAACTGCAGTCCCTCTGAATTGTCACTAGGTGTCGAAAAAGTCCTTCTTCATGCTTTTGATGGGAAACCCTCTGTTGCCATGGAGGGAGTGAAGGCTGGATATTTCTTTTCTATCCCTCCGTCCATAATACGGAGTGAACAGGTACAGCAGATCACCTGATTGTTTACAATTTAAACTGTATCATAACCCCACGTGTTTGAAATTTGTGATATTCTTACACATAAAAACAAAAAAAACTTACTGACAAAGCTGCAGATAGTTTGAATATCTTTGTGGTGAAAGAGCTAAACTACTGTCACTGTGCCTTCAGACAGCGTTGACATGTTGACTCTGTTCTCATTGGTTGGCATTAACACATTAAATGTTAATGATTAATGATGGTTTATTTGTGTATTTACCACCAAGAAGCAGAAACTCGTGAAACAGTTGCCATTAGAGAACATCTGTCTGGAAACTGATTCTCCTGCTCTTGGTCCAGAAAAGCAGGTAAAGTTGTTGTTTTTTTCCCCTCAGATTAAAATAAAAGTGCTGTAATTTAAATGCAGGATATTTGTAAGTAGATAAAACAGTTCATAGCCACAAAATCCTGTCATTCCTTTAAATTGTGACTTGTTTGTTTTTATATTTTTAGGAAGAAGAACATTTTTTTAACTTTTCTGTCACATTCGTATCTTTAAATTTTACTCTCTGTGTTATATTTTTCCCACACTTCTAAAACACTCGTATGTTTAACATACTTGTAGTTTTATTTATTACTCATCTCGTATCCTTCTTGTTTTGTGTCCTGAAATGCAGGTTAGAAATGAGCCAAAGAACATCAGCGTCTCTGCTGAATACATCAGTAAAATCAAAGGAGTGTCTCTGGAGAAGGTGATGGAGGTGACCACACAGAACGCTATCAGACTCTTCCCGAAGTTAAAGGCAGCCATCCGACCCTGACGCACCCTAAGAAGTTAATTTAATCAATCAAGAATTATCTTTAAGTATATGCCCATGACTTTCTGTTACCATGGTGATCTTAAAGTTCCCTGCCAGACTCTTTTATGGCATATAAAAACACTCTTTTTGAACAATTTGTGTCTGATATATTTTTTTTCTCACCAAAAAACAAAAATATATATAAATGTGCAATTATTTCTCATTTCAAAAACTTCTGGACAAAAGATGTCTCGTTCATCACTGAAAAGTCAAGTTTCCACATCACACATTTGTTGCATACTGGATCATGATTGGCTACCAGAGTAGTGATGTCACAAATCACACTTGTAGGTACAGTACACGTGTTAAACTGAGATTTAAAGTAAGCTCAGACAACATTTTTGAGTGTAGAGGGACTTAAATGTGTAAGCCTTATTGATGCAAGATGCTCCTGACATGTAAATAAATTTAAAATATATTTTAAAAAACAGTATAAAATATAATCTAATTGTACTTGACTGCTGAGAGCCATTTACTCTATTCATCTCTATTCATGATATTCTTAAATAAAGGAAAGATGAGATCATTTAACACACAGTTTGTATTTTTTTCATCTGCATGATGCATCTGAAACATTTCATAAACACCTTGTCACATAACAGATGCAGCAGCTTACTGACATCGGTCACGGTCACACATACTGTAACTCATTGAAACATTCATCAAATGTTTTCATCTTCACGTCCACCAGCAGCTGCTCTCAGCACAGCAGCAGCATCACAAGTGAGTCAGTTCTATTTATTTATTTATTTCAATTATGTTGCTCTTTATCCAGAATTAAAAGGTGATTCATCACTCACTTAACATCAGCTACAGTGGCCAAACTTTAATGGCCCTGGGATCAGTGTCACTTCACAGTTGTATGAGGTATTGCTGCTTTCAAGTGCTCCTCATAAGCTCCGACTTTTGACATATGAAGTTAGATTACAGCATTTATTAAATGTTTTAGTGTTTCATCTCACTGTTAAACACCTTGGATGTGTCCTCCAGCCTTAAGAAGTTGTTAAAACATTTGAACATTGAGTCATTAGAAGGTTTTTATTGCCACATGAACATTTAAATAGTGTCTCTGAGGCTTCTCCAACCTTAGAAGGAGTAAAGATAGTGAACACATGCTCCCATAATAATTACTGGCAACTATAGTCTTAAAATATACCTGTATAAGCTTTCAAGATCTCCAGTGGTGTAAAGTAACAAAGTAGAAGGAGCAGTGATACATGATGAACTTAATAATTATTTTTAGAATCTTTTCCAGTTATTTAATACTGAAATTCAATGCTTTTGAATTTTGAAGGTAAACCTTTTAAGCTACTTTTGTTGGGTTTCAGTCAACTACATGAGCTTTAAAATGTAAACAATTTGAAGTGTATAGTTTCATAGTTTCAAGAGTTTGACATGTTTAAACTGTTTTTTGAGATCAACATTATGTTTGTTTGTCACACTGTTCACGCAGAATGCACAAGTATACAACATGTTTACACACATGTAAAAAAAAAAAAAAAAAAAAAAAAAAAAAAGGAGGACAACATTTCACTTGTTTATGAAAATTGAGATGTGCTACCCTTTTTTGGGACATCTCTACTGGACCTTCGGTTTAGCACTCCACTGTGAATCCCATTGTTGAAGCGCAACCCCCTTCTTCAATTCATGTTTACACAAGTGACTGAAATATTAATATAAAATGAGAAGAAATATTTTAACAGCTTTTCCTTTCCTTGATTTACTGCAGTTGTACAATAAAGATAAACAATTTAGTCTTTCTTTTAAAGCAAGTACTGATTGTTTACATGTGACTTTTAACTTTAACATTAATTTATAACTTATAAAATTTGAGTACATTGCAATTAATTTTACTTCATTTTATTTTACTATCTTTAATGTTTTGTTTAACATCCATTACCAACTTTGTCAAAGTACTGCTTACTTTTACTCCTAACTTTTAAGTACTATTATAGTAAATTACTTTCACTGTTACTTCATCAAAATATATTTATTTTTACTTTAGTACAAGTTATAATAAGAAGCTTGTGTTTTCCGGGATTTGTTGAGTACCTCGTGAACGCAGCATGTGTCCACTTCACGGACCGCCCTCAGCGGACGCGTCAGACTTGACACAGCCTCCGTTGAAGCGACTGACAGCCTGTCCGGCCAGTCCGGAGCTTTGTTGATAGTCGGAGCTGCGGCTGAACTTTGCCTCATTGGCCCGTGTTTGGTCAACTTCCCCCCGGGGTCGCCTCGGGGGAAAAATTTGCATGTCCTTCAGCGTGTCGTCCGCCTTGGCGCTGGAGTTGAGGTGTTTACAAGAAATTGTGTCAAGTCAAATCAAGGTGAACGTCTGCTTTGTGCTGCGGGCGCATAAAATGCTCACTCACCTCATGCCGTCGGAGCTGAGAGGACTGTAAAGCTTCTGTTGGTGAGTACAAGTTGAATTTCCCTCTCTGTCACCTTTATTCATGTATTCATTGTAACTCTTATCGGCTATAAAAACCCTTTAAATAATTGTTTGTTTTCTCAAGTTTGTTTTAAAAACTTTTCAGTGGTCATGTTTTTGTCTTTCTGCTCTCTTGTCACTCAGCCAGCCAAGTTAATATTACACTTTTATCAGTATTTGATTAGGTTGTTTTTTGCAAAGCTTTATCCCACCAGCATGGGAACAGAAACTGATGGTCAAACTCATCCATCTCATCTCAGCTCAGAGCCTAAAAACAACCTGTTGTTATTCCTGGCTGTGCAGGTCCAACAAGGGAAACACCATGACAGGTGACTCAGTGGTCTGGAGGGGTCTGGCCTGGATGAAGCAGGCGGCCAGCAGAGCCCCACAAGGCGGCCTCCCCTCCTCTGGGACCCAGAGGCTGCTGGCAAACTTCCATCATGCTGCCGGATCAGCAAGGGTGAGCAGTCAGCCGTGATGTGGCCGTCACGCTGCTGCGGAGACAGATAGAGTTTCACAGATATGTAACCCAGATATTTTCTGTCTGTCTCTGCCTCCGTCACCTCATCAACACCACAACAATAGTGACCAATGAGGAAGATGATGCTGGAATAGAAACTGCAGGGAGGAGAAGCTCAGTCAGTGAAGGACTCAGCTGATAATTATTTTATATGAGTGATTATGTTGATACCAAAAAGCAGCTCCTATATGACAAGTGTGGAGTTGTTTCCTCTGAATTTTCTTCTTTGCTGGGAAGTAAATCCTCCGAACATTTAGACCAGTAGTTCTTTACCTTTTCTGGCTTTTGACCCCTTAAAATTTTCTACTTGTGGCTCATCACAGCTAGTCTATATCCTTCAAAGAGTGAATTTAATCTCAAAACTTATCAGTTTTTTTTTTATTTGAATAATTGTTAGAGGCCAGAAGAGGTAAAATTATCCCATATTTCAACAAAGAAGCAAAGAACAGTGTGAACAGTGGTTTTCATTTTCTCATTAATCATGTTGTGACCCATTGGAGGGTCCCAACATGTGACCCTCCAATGGGTCCAGCCGCTGATTTAGACAGTTGGTACTGAAATACCTCTAAAATTGCAAATTTCAGGTAAACTGTATCTTTAAGCAGCTCCATATTTTCTAAATGAGGTCATTTATTTAATCTTTTATGATAGTAAACTTAATGCGTTTTGTGTTTTTGGACTGTAGTTTGAATTAATCAGTTCAATATGTCTCAAATGTTGATATTTGATGGTTTTCTTGTCATTCTATAGTAGACTCAATCTGCTAAATCTGGTAAATTCTGATGAACGTTTGACCAAATGATTGATGGATTGATCAAGAAAAGGAAATGAAGATTCAGCTGTAACAATTTCACAGATTCTTGCAAAAACAGATGTAGGAAGGAAAGAAACATCAACAAAAAATTAGTTTTTACATGTTTTGTCCAAAAAGAAACAAAAAAACTAATAGTAAAAGGGTGTTGTCTCCATTTTCAGTAACTCAAGATCTAATAATACTTCTAGTAACTGGAGGGTAGACACTGTCATTCGTCTCAACCGTCTGTGTACCTGCTAAAATAATTTAAAAAGGTCTTAAACTAAGTTTTAACACATGGTCACTCTACAAGATTAGGTAATGAAGGACATTTCTTACTTGATATTCTCCTTTAGTGTAGCAAATATTTAATTAAATGTACAATTAATCAAACTACAGTATGAGTAACCACTTGATATGGAGTGAACTTGGGGCTTTTGGGGTTCTGGTTGGGGGTCTTGGTTCACTGTGCAGCTACCCTCTTCACCTGGTTGGTGATCCAGCTTTGACTATTGTCATGTTGTGTAGATCAGCCAAAAACCTTCACACCTACTTCTATATTCTGTTCATCCAGGAGACGTTCAACAAACAGCAGCCAGTCTGCGTCCACACAGCCTCAGCAGCACAGTTTCACAGATATTCGACATTGGGAGCTTGTTTCAGCGCCCGTTTCACTGGAAGTGTAAATAGCGGTCAGAGGACGTGCAGCGGCAGAACCGGTACGAAGCGGCTCAAGTCAAACCAGCTGTTCCCTGGTCAAACGAGGCTGTTTAATCAGGATAACTCCACAGTGGGCCGGCTGACATCAGAGGACATCGATAAAGCAAGAAATACTAAGAAAACAGATGTCAAGCAACATAAACAAGTGGTAAACACTCATGAACCTTTTTTATTTGTGAAAATTATTAATTAAAAGTGTGTGGCTGTTGCTTCAACATTGAATATTTGTTTTTCATTCCTTCATCTAATCTTGTATTTCAGCTCAGTGAAAGAGCCAGAGAGAGGAAGGTTCCCGTCACACGGATAGGAAGGCTGGTGAATTTTGGAGGTACGTTTATCGATTTGGTCGCTCTTCCTGTTTCAGATCATGACTGAAGAAGAGTAACGTTATTATTCTTACTGACCATCAGGTTTGGATTCCTCAGATCTGCAGCAGAAATCTGTGCCTTGAAAGTAAATATTTAATGCACAAATCCTTTCAGCTGCTGCTGCTGCTGATGTGCCCTTCAGCAAGGTGTTTGATAGCTGCTTTGGTAGCAGGGCTGTGTATCAATATTAGTTTACTGGGCAGCTGCGAAGGTTTCTGTGAAGGTTTGATCCTGTATGAGTGTGAAGTGGAGCGATGCTGAAGAAGTAAATAATATTAAAAAACATCCAACGTACTTTTTTACTCATGAGTGACTGATCAGGGTCAACAGGGTTTATAGTTTTTTATTCATATTTCAACTTTTCTGACTTCCTTTAGCTTTTATAGAAAATCTTTGGTTTATTTTATCTTTAAGTTTAGGTAAGTTTAATTTAAATGTTTAGTTTAAATGTTCAGAAAAAGATTTTATTAGTTGAAGTTGATTGAAAGAAGATTCATCTGCAACAGTTTTGACAATAAATTGTTTTAGTTTAATAATGAATTGTAATGAATAAGGTTCAACTTCTTACATGTGATTATTGCTTGTTGTCTATGACAGTAAGCTGAATATGTTTGGACAATTGATTAGACAGTAAAAGCAATCTAAATTTGTCACTTTGGGAAATTGTGTCGCAGTTTTCCAATCAATTAATCGAGAAGACAATAAGCAGACTGATCAATAATAAAAACAATGATTAGTTGCAATCCTACTGTGTATGTTTGTCTGAACCAGCTTAATGTTGAGCTGACTTGCACTGACCCAGAATCTGAATTTAAAGCATCTACAGCATTAGCTGCAGATAATGTCAATAATCCTAAATGGACTCTGGCATTTTCTCAGCTAACTCACAACTATTTCCGACATGAGTTGTGCAAACAAGTTGTGCAAATGACATTGACAGTGTTGGCACTTCCTGCAGAGCAGTGAGGCCTCAAGTGAGCCTAACAAATGGTTCTGTGAGGATTTCACCACCGCAGACTTGATGTAATGTGATAAACAGTCTGTGCTGCTAACAACAAGAAGTCAGAACATTTCCCTTTTTATATTTTTAGTCTCTTTTAGTCAGTTTTACAAGTAGAGTCGTTGTTTATTATTTCTTTCACACATTGGAGTGTTTTAACAGTTAAAGTTTCATTTTAGATTGAGCTGAGTTTGTTGTTTTGCAGAGCTGTGGTCAGACTTAGGGAGGTGTTGACGTGCTTCTTCACAGGACTGGAATGACAGAGTGTCAATAACTGAGAAAACGTTTGAGGGAGACACCAGAGAGTCCAGCTAGTATAAAACATGTCATCGACTGTCTCATCAAAGGGCAGTTACACTTACAGTTGTATCAGAGATTTATTCACTTCTTTCTTGGCCTAAATTTGCCCCTGAGCTCTCAAAGTGTTGCCCTGAAACATTAGAACCACCTCTGGTCACTGATTGCTGTTATCACGGAGCGCAGTTTGCTTTGCTGTTGCTGCTGTTATCAGATGCAGAGTAGGGCATCGGTAAGGGTAAGGCTGTGGGCATTTATGAAATAACAACCGCCACTGCTTTGCTCTAGAGGCTGAAAATGTTTACTTTACTTTACTGGGCCAGTCCCTCCAGATAAAATTTGTGAATTGATCTTTTTATATTATTAATTTTCTTTCGGCAGGTCTGGCGGTTGGACTCGGCATCGGAGCGATTGCTGAAGTGGCCAAGAAGAGTTTCAAACCTCAAGAAGGTGATAAGACGAGGACTTTTGTTTCACTGGTGGCTTGAGGGGTTAATAGAGTTCACTATGAAGATTAATGTGGTATTTATGTGTGAGGTGACGTCAAAATGGCAGCAACAGTTTACATTTTAGCTTTTACATATCATTTGATGGTGGAATTAGCTTTAAAGTCATGATTACAATGTAAACATAATGAAAAGGATCCTCATTTGCTTTGTTAATCAGCCAAACTGAAGCCTGTAAAAAGACTCAGAATAGTTAACATACAGTATTAACATGTCAAAGCTACGGCTTGGTATTAAACATGAATAGTTGTGGTGTACTGGTGGAAATGTGTCACAACCTCAGAGTACAAAAAAATGCTCCTGACATCTTGTTCTTTGATTAGTGAGCTCCTAATTCAAACAGTAATTTAGCTCATTCTTGTACAGCCTCTTTGTTTTAGAGTAATTTAAACCCTGATGCAGTTGAGAGGTTTGGCTTATTTTGTTACCTGGAACAAAGGTTTTAATAGAAATAACTATTTATGTTCCTCAAATTGAGGTATTGATTTCATATTGGCAGCAGGAGCCAATTGCACCAGCTGATCATAAGTAGTTATAAACTGAGGTGTGACGACTTAAATCAAACAAGTCAAATTCTTACACTAAGAAAGAGTTGGCACTTAAGTTAATTTCATCTTTTGACAATTAACGCTCTCTCTGGAGATTATATCACATCTCTTGGTGCCACAGTGACTTCCTGTTTACATAGTAGGTTGCTTCTGACAGGATGAAGCTACTGGTGTTTCCTAGCAACCAATGTACACATAACTGAAGTGTAGCTGAGATATTAGTTTTTAATGGTGCAACTTGATTCAGTATTTTCACTTGTTTGAAAGTAGTTAGCATTTAGTAAGAACTTTACACACAACTTGATGGATTTAAGATTTGTTTTAGCTGGTGCAGCCCAGTCCAGTATTAAAATCAGATAATACGCAGATATTTCAGAGCTTTGTATGAAACAATCATATATTCTAAGTGTATTTTACATATATTATAGCCACAGAGACATTTATAACAAAAAGACAGTTTCATATTCAAAAGGGATAAAATAAGTTACTTCTGCACAGTTAAAACCAGCAGTGAATACATGTAAATCACAGTATTCCTGTGATTTTCACCTCTAGAGAAGATTAATTTTGGGCAAATTGAAATAAAGTTTAACCAAATGATTTCTGAGCCAGAATAATTCAGTCAAATGTTTTCATTGTCACTAAATGCATGAATGAAAGAAAGAAGTTTAAGGAAGATCCTGTGTTTTTCTAATAGTGGTTAATAGTGGTGATCTTTCACTACCAGGATGCAAAAACTTTTTTTTGTCCACCAGCCAAATGGCTACTGAATGTTCAAGTTTTACCAGCCAGTCAGTAGATTACCATTGATTTTTTTTGGCTGGTGAGTGAAGCAAACTTTCCGACTACTTGCATATTTTACCAACAGTTGGAGTTGCAGGTGCTAATTTAGTGCCCCGTTCACTACTACAGTGATGTTTTGCTGCAGACCTTATTTATTCATACTGAATGATATGTTTGTTTTTTTAGGTGCTAAGAAATCCATACTGGACTCGAGTGCCTTCATGTCTGAAGCCAACGCTGAAAGAATCGTCCGGACGCTCTGCAAAGTTCGAGGCGCCGCACTAAAACTTGGACAGATGCTCAGTATTCAAGGTGATGTCATTCAAATGTACTCAGATGAATCAAAATGATATTAATCACTAAAAACACATGCAGGGATTCATCTGCAGTGATGCAGAACAAACTGAAATGATATGACACAAGGACATCAGGACCTCAGACACACTGCTGAGGCATGTTATGGACGGTAAACCCTACATGCATCAGTCTGCAAATAAAGGTTCACCTTTCATCAGAGACCAAACACAGATGGTAAACTGGTGCTTCAGCTTCCCAACAAGAACTCATCATGTTTCTGTGTCAGACTCACCAGCAAACAAACAAGATCCTTTTACCAACAGGGAAATGTCATCACCTAAAATAAACCTCGGGCCAGCTGAACACAATAAGTGCCATTCCAGTCGAGCTATTGTTGGCAGCAGCGACTAAATTGACACTGAGGTCTGTTGACTTTAAACAGAACACTTACAGTGTTGTTTTACTGCCAGATCTCTGCAGCCCCAGTTTGTGTCTGTTTACTCATTACTGTCAAGTCAGTGGAGCTCAGTGTTTGTTGTTTTCTGGAAGATAAATCTCTGGCGATCTTTCAAAATCCCCGAAGGTCATTTAATAACAGCTACAAAGGTGTTCCCAGATCCTTTTTGATCTATCTGATGCTAAATATACTCTATATACTGCTCAGTAAAAATTATTTTCACTTGTTTGCGTTTCTTTCTACTTCCTAGTTTTCATTCATCAACAAATGACCAGATATCTGTATCAGTGCCGAGTTTCAAAGTTAACCTCTTGACCTTGGTGAAAAACAGCAGTTAACAAAACAATCAAACCTCAATGTCCATTTAATAGCTATTCTGGGACTTTTGATCATATCACATAGTCTTCATCAGCAGATGGAGAAGAGCTAAAGCATTTAGTCACTAAATTGATTGGAAGTATTTTTTTCTTGGAAAAAAAAGGCAACATTATTTAGTTTCAGCCTCTCAGTTGTGAATCTGTTCTGCATTTCTTTGTCTGATGTGATAGTAAACTGATTATCTTTGCGTTTTGGATGATTTCGGACAAAATAAGTCATTTGAAGACGTCAACTTTGGCTTTAGGAATTTGTGATTTTTCACAATTTTCTGAGCACTTTAATCTCTCTGATGGAGGATAAAGGGTGTGGGCTGAAATATGTTTGTGAAATACAGAAGATTCTTCCAGTTAGTCATCTTGGTGTTGCAGAGTTGCATTTTCACATTTGTTCCTCTTTTACTTCAGCACCTCCTTCGCTTATAATGTAGCAGCTGCACAAGCTTCTTATTATGCGTGATTTCATTCTGTTCGATTACACAATTTTATAGGATTTAGCAACATTTGAATCAGAATCTGGTAACATTTGGTGGGTTGTTTGGACACTGTCAGTCAAATCTGAGAAAAAAAAACAGTCCTGATGAAGCATATTATCTGAATTTTTTTAATAGATCAAAGATAAGTTCACAAATTTTGAAGTTGGTCTTAAAACAACAGTCAGGTGTCCATATGAACACTGAAAGAGGTTTTCCTTGCTGTAATAATTCCTCCTGTTCATACTGGCTATTAAAACATTAAAACAACATCACACATCCACACAGTCATTTTGTGGATATCGTTCTTTTAGCATCAAATTCCCTCTTTGTGTTTCCCTGTTGAGCTGCGATGGAAGTATATTAACAAAAAGAGGAACTTTGGCACTCTTGGGACTTGCGAGAGACAAACTTTTAAAATGACTGCCACATAAATTGATGTAGCAAAGACTGAGATGAAAAAAAACCCCTCCAAAATCACTCATCTTACATTACAAAAAACCATCATGTTTCACTCTGTGTCTCTTCTTCTTCCCTCTCAGACGACGCCTTTATCAACCCCCAGTTGGCCAAAATCTTTGAGCGTGTTCGACAGAGTGCAGACTTCATGCCCACTAAACAGATGATGGTACGGTACAGAGAGCTGAAGTTAACAACACAAACTCAGTAAGTTTCATAGATAAGACAGTTTCTCTACTACTTTTTCTCTGCAGAAAGCCATCAGCAGTGACCTCGGCCCAAACTGGAGGGACAAGCTGGAATACTTTGAGGAGAAGCCGTTCGCAGCCGCATCGATCGGTCAGGTGCATTTAGCGAGGTTGAAGGATGGCAGAGAGGTCGCCATGAAGATTCAGGTGAGAGAGAGGACTTTGTGCACAAAGATAATAACTGTGAAAAAATACAGCAAATTAAAAATCACACACACACACAATCAAATCTTTCCTTTCAGTACCCTGGAGTTGCCAAGAGTATCGACAGTGACGTGAATAATATCATGACCGCTCTGAGTTTAAGCAACGCACTGCCTGAAGGTAACATTGTTGGCGGGTTTTTTATCATTTTTATGATAACAGCTGCTATTGTCTGACGTTTGTAACCTCCACTATTGTCAATATACTAACCTGCACCAGCAGTTTGAATGCCATGATTTTCATTTTTTTTCTCATTTGTCCTCCCTGTACAGGTTTGTTTCCTGAGCACCTTATTGAGGTCATGAGCCGTGAGCTGGCACTCGAGTGCAATTACATAAGAGAGGCGAAATGTGCCAAAAAATTCCAGTGAGTTGTTCAAACTTATTATTACAACACGGGACCACACTGCATGTAACAGGTCACTGTCAGTGTTTCACATTTAATGCCCCAGTTTTATTTGAAGCACCAGTTTGCACTAAAGATTGATATAAAAACAAAAAGGATCACACAGACAATTTTAGACCTGAAACTGTATGAGGATAAATTAGCGTCATATCCCATAACATTAAAACTGAAGAGTTGAAAGGTTTAAACTGTGGTTGGAAAACTGAAAAACAGGATTTAAAGATATGAACATAAGATTTGAATGTCTGAAATAAATGCTTCACTGTGTTGAATCTCTGCAAAACAAGTTTCAAAACTATGAATATGCAGATTTATAACATTTAAAATGTAGTTAAAATCAGGTGAAGCAAATATTTCAAACTTTCTTTAAACTCTGTTTTTCAGCTTCACATCCACAGTTTATACTTAACTTTACTACTTTAACTACTTCAAATCTTAAATGTTACGGATTATGATGCTAATTTCACCTTGTACAGTTTTAAGCTTAAAGTTGTCTTCTGCATGGTCATCAACGTTTCATCAACCTTCAGTGCTAGCTTAGGTGTTTTTGCTATGGTGTATGGTGGATTTTCTGTTGATGAAGTTGTGCTTTTGTAGGAGCCACTATTTTCATTGGGTGTTCAGGCATAGTAGCTACGGCTGCTCATGCTTACTACAAAGTATTTTTTCTGTTTATTTCAAACAATTGACTGTTGTCCAAACATGCAAAGGTGTCACTTACTTTGTGCCTGAAGAGGTTTTTCCTGGAAAGACCTACCAGACAACAAATATGCTTATAGTTAAAGCAATGTTGGGCTTTTGTAGAACATTTATACATTTATAGCTATATAGTTATAGCGTCATAGTGATAAAAACCCAAATATTGTCAGTTGTAAATAGCCTGTGCTGTCATTTTTAATATTCATTAATCAAATCATATATATATTTATTGTGAGATTTCATTGGTCAGAGGTGTAAACAGAAAGTACACAGACGCAATACAAAAATACATCAAGAAAAAAAAACAACAGCGAAAAGTCTGTTGTGTCCTGTTTGTCCTCGCTCCCTAACCTGCTGCCTCCTTCCTCTCTTAATATCCCGTTGACAATAAATAGAAACACACAAAGAACATTTGTAATGACTCTCAAAACTACATTTAAAAACTACAAAGTATGGCTATTAAATTTAGAGGTCGTCATATTTAATGAGTCCACTTTTAGTTCTGTGATTTATAGTGTTGATATGTCGATGTTGTCTTTATGTGAACCCTGGCTGCAAAACAAATGTCCTCTAGTAGGACAATAAAAATAGCATAAACTAATACAGATAAACTAACCTTTGTTGATGCTAATGTGTGAGCTAAAAGCCGGGAGCAGGTTTCAGCAGCTGTTTGTAAGTTCAAACTTACCTTGTTATAACATAAATGAATACTAAGTGCAGATTTTCATATCACTAAATTAAAACCAGTTGCACCAAACAAACTAGTTCTTACTTAAAGATGAGTTGTTACTAAAATTTTACACCTGACTCAGCTCACCAACTCATTTAGCTCATATAGATTTAAGAGTAAAGGAGTTAATATGCAATGTGGTCGACATATCTGACCTGAAACTTTTTATTTCACAGAAAAAAAACATTTCTCAAATTACTAAACTTTATGCCAATAACATTAAATGACCAAATAATATAAGTTAGGTTAGCATTATCAGATATTTACCTTTAAACTGCATAAATACTAATTCCAAAACACACAGATTTTTGTAGGAATGTAGAAATAAATAAAACAAAGTCAGACCTACATTCACAAAAGATTGACAGTTAAGTTTATTTTATCTTTTGGCACCAAAAACTGTTATTTTTGGAAGTTATGTTATAGTTGAGATGCTAACAGTGACTTTCTGTTTACATACTGTAGGTGGTTGCCTCTTATTGGACAGCTCTGCAGGTGTTTCCTAGCAACCAATTTACACATTTAAGTGTTCACTAGCTAAGACATTTCTTAAGTTTTAATGGTGTGACCAGATTTACTAAATCACTAGTTTGTGACTAGCTAGTAGCTGCTAAGAACTTAGGAAGGACTTGGCGGTGCAACACAGTCCAGTTCTCTAAATAATCAACAAAATTTGACCTTAAAGCGATACGATCCCAAACTTCTGTGTACCAAGATAGTTCTTTGCTGTTGGTATGTTTTTTGGGGGTGGGGTGGGGGGATTTAAGCCCTTATTGGATAGTGGGCAGGGAGGAAGTAGACAAGAAAACACTGGGAGAGAGAGAGAGGTATGACATGCAACAAAGGTCCCCCGCTGGAATCAAAGCAGGGACGTTGCAGTCATGTGACAGCATGTGCAGTAACCATCCAGCTACCAGCGTGCTCCATGCTGTTGACATTTTTAATCACGGTTTTCAGGTTTCAGGTACAAGTTTCCTTTGATTTTTTAATTAATTTTACTCTGTTTGTGTCCCAGAGAGCTTCTGAAGGATCACCCGTTCTTCTACGTTCCTGACGTGATTGACGAACTGAGCAGCCAGCATGTCCTCACCACAACACTGGTACCCGGTTTCCCTCTGGACCAGGCCACTGACCTCTCTCAGGAACTCAGGAATGAGGTATGCCTGCAGAGCTTCACACCGCCATGAACTCTTCACCAACACAGTACAATTTACACCTGTGCTCTGCCAAGACGCCGCCAGCTTTGGAAGTGTTTGAGATGATGTGCCAAAAAACAAACATGCCACCTTTTTAAAACTCCAGAGTCATGGCAGCGTATCATGGAGATTATTTTTGCTCTTTGTTTTTACTCGTCAACATTTTAGTGTAATTTATGTCATAATAACACAGAGCACTACTTTTTAAAAAGCACTGAAACTGTAGATCAACTTTATCTCTGACAATCCTTTTTTTCTTTCCTTTTTCTTCTCTGCTTCTGCCAGATTTGTGAGCAAATCTTGATATTATGCTTGAGGGAGCTTTTTGAGTTCAGATACATGCAGACTGATCCGAACTGGTCCAACTTCTTCTTTGATCCACAAACTCACAAGGTCAGTTCACCTCAGACATTCAACCTGCACACAGTAGATATATTTTGATGTTTCCTCTTCTCACTGAGGGCTGTCGTTGTGTTTCCTTGTCTTCAGGTCGCTCTGTTAGATTTTGGAGCTACACGAGGATTTGATAAGAGCTTCACTGACACCTACATTGAGGTGAGAAATTGTAGAGATGTGAAATTTTCAGTTATTAAATATGACAATTTGCTCAGTTGTTTTTTTTGTGTGTTATTATGACATATTTTCTCATTGCCACACACCAAACTGTTTATTTTGTACAAGAAACTTTTCTCTTGTAATAAAAACATTATTTTTTTCAATATTTATATCACAAATGGTCCTGGTATTACACAAATTGAACCTCATTAATTTGCATTAAAACAAGAAACTTTCCTCCTATAACATGACAAGTTGGTACATTATTAAAATAAGAAACTTCCATATGTTGTTAAAATGAGAATAAGATCCAATAAAAACCTAAAGAGAAGGAAGACATTTTAGCCTGGATTGGAAAACAATGTTTTAATGTTGAAAATTTGACAAATATTGGTTCACTTCAGTATAGTCTTATTTGATGCTTGGGATAAGTCACAACAAAAGTATCATCCATCCAACAAGTAATGTTTTTACAAGAAAAGTTACTCATAAAAACCGGAAGCTTTGGTGTGTAGTAATCATGAGAAAATATGTCATAACATGAAAAAGATTTCATTAATATGAGAAACTTTTTAACAAGAAACTAAGCAAATGGATATTTTGGTGTGGTAACAGCAATATGTTGCTGTAAGAAAACATCAAATCATGTCAGCATTTCAGAAACATCCTACGAAATGAAAAAAGTGCACATTAGTGACCCATAATGTGCTGTATTTACTAATTGAGCCTTCATTTGTCACCACAGATTATTAATTCAGCTGCAAATCAGAACAGAGAGGGCGTCCTGCAGAGATCCAGAGACATGAAGTTCCTCACAGGATTTGAGTCAAAGGTAAAAAAACAGAAACATTGAAGTTCTCCTCACAAAACGATGTGTAATCGCACTGACAAATACATGTTGTTAATAATTTAGTGATGATTAAATAAAAAAACTAACAAACAAAGTGTCTAAACACTTTAAATAACATTTATTTATTATTAAGTATGTCTATGACCTTTATTAACCTCTACTGGTGACAAGACAGAATTACAACAACATTGACAGAACTTGTTATTTCCTCTTATGTGATCTTGGCCTCTTTTCCTTTCACCTCAAATAACAAATCATAAAGTTTGTGAAGAAATAGAAATAGAAATGTTTATTGGAGGGGAAAATTTATTGGTCATCACGCGCCGTATGGTCATTTTCATTTTTGATTGAATTGTAAATTCCCAATCATTTCTAGGAAGTTTCCTGGGAAGAATAATTGTGCTACTAATTATAACAACTAAGTGTAAAACAGACACCTTTATCAATAGGTATACTTCCATTTAAGAAATATCAATTATTTGGTAGCAAAAGAGTCTTTTAGTCAAAAATGTGAAATTTTATAGAGAATAATGTTTCTGATAACAGATCAATAATTATTCATATTTACTTGGATTTGAATGGAACCGCTAATTCAAGGACAACTGCTTATAAACAACTGTAATATCTTACAGTTTTAATCACTCATACACACAGTGGTGGAAAGTAACTACAGGTATTTGTACTGTAGTTGAGTATTTACACTTGATACTTCTTTATACTTCTGTTCCACCACATTTCAGAAGCAAATATTTTACTTTTTACTCCATTATTCAACAGTTATTGTTACTTCATAGATTTTTACATACTAAACATGATCAGCTCATAAGAAATGATGCTTTTATATAAACTACCCAACAATATACAAAGTAGTAAAACCTCATCACCACAATGACCAGATACATCTGGTTGCTTACACATTAATGCCTCTACATAATAATTTGATAATATAATACTCAGAGGGGCTTTTCTGTTCATTTTTCTTAGAATACTTCTGTACTTTTACAAAATTTAAATTTTGAATGCAGTTTACTTGATTAAAGGATGTCAGTACTTCGTCCACCGCCATTTCATTTACAGCATGTGCAGTTGAATATGCTATTAAAATTACACCTAATTTACACACTTAAGTATGTTTACAGGTCTTGTAGAGCTACTGCTTACAGTACGTGATAAATTGCCTCAAGTGAAATCTCGTTATATAGTGATCAAATTCATGCTCGCTGCTCCTTTAAAGCCTGTTGATTAACTGCTGCTGTCCTGTCTTAAGGCGATGGAGAACGCCCACGTGGACGCGGTGATGATCCTCGGTGAGGCCTTCTCCTCCGAGGAGCCCTTCAACTTCGGAGCGCAGAGCACCACGGAGCGCATCCACAGCCTCATCCCCGTGATGCTGAGAGAGCGACTCACGCCACCTCCAGAGGAGACCTACTCCCTCCACCGCAAGATGGGCGGCTCCTTCCTCATCTGCTCCAAACTCAAAGCTCAAATTCCCTGCAAAAACATGTTCCAGGAGGCTTACACCAACTACTGGAAGGACGGACGCCCCGAATCGACGCACTAGCTGAAGACTTGTGTTGCCAAAGCATGTTAGAACTGGGATTTTCTTGCATTGTTTGTGGTATGTTGAACAATTTAACTTACACATTCTTACCTGTGAAGATACATAGGGGCAACTTTGACCATATAATGTCCTGATGTTACCTAGTTCTGTGTTTTTACAGCGTCCTGCACTACTGACTCATCGTTAAGTAACTTTATAAGTGCACAAAATCTTTGAGAATAATGCCAATCAAGAACCATTTGTGTGCTTTATATTCCATCGCCTATCTTGAACGGGACTCACATCCAGACTAACGTGCGCATTGCTTTTTAAGATAATGTGTGAGGGTTATTTGTACGTATTGTTTGAATTAATTTGTTGTGTAAACCTGTACAATTATGTGCCTGTAATGGTTTGAGGGACGGTATTCTATCAGACCAGGATTTTCAGATTAATAAATTGATATTGATGTTGCAAAAAAAAATCAAACTAAATGTGTTCTGCTCAGCACCAAGGATTTATAGACTTGAGTGTATTTCTTCAAATAAAAATGCAGATTATTATTATTTAACTGTAGAAGGGCTCAAGAAAATATTTGAAATATTTCAGTGAAGTTTGTTAATTAGAAAACTTGAGATGTGAGTTCAATGTGAACAAAGTGTTGCCCAGATTATCAACCTGTTTCCTAAATATTACATGTCTAGTCGTATGAAACTCTTTATTTACGCATGTACAGAACATTAGTGATTGTTTCACAGTTCAGATCTGTGCAGAGGAGCATGACTTTCTATTAAATACAAACATGAGGGCTACAATTGAAATATGAGATATGGAGATATTTGTTACTTTTGGATACTGTATTTGTACCTGCGTCTCCAGTAATAAAATACTTTTGAGAAGAAAAATCTGACTTTCTGATGTTTTTTTTTAAGTACAGAGTTATAGAGTTATAGAGGTTCCCAAATTTCTGAGTCGAAGCCAACTGAAGACTTTTTGTGTCCATTTAACCAGTTTTTATCAAAAGAAATAATGTATGTACAAGCATGAATACTATAGTTTAAATAGAGGCCTACACAAGATTAGCCCTGCTCCAGAAAACAAAATCAGAAGTTGTGTTCAATTAGGGAAATACCTGTAAATACATAATTTAACCAAATTCCAAAATCAGATTTAGTAATATTAGTAATATTTAGTCTTGTGTCTGCAGTATCGCTCCTAAAATAAAGTGTCCTGTTGATGCTTCCTTACTCTTCAAGAGTTCAGTTTTATACATGAACATTTACCAATACAGGTTCCCCTGAGCATATTAAATCAGACAGAAAGGGTTTATGTTGATGTGATTTATTTTAATTTAAAAACTATTACAAGCATGTAAACCATGTTTAAAATGTAACAACCGGATGAATTTACGTTCTTGTTGCAATAAAGTCAAACTCACGTTACTGGCTCAGGAGACACAAGACAAATATTTGTTGCACTTTATCCCCCATTCATGGCGTCAGTACCCCGTATGTTAAATCTGTGATTCGATATATTAAAACACAAAACAGAATATTTATGTTATCCAGCAGTGGGATAGATTTTAGAAGAGTATTTTCTGGTTTATTTTCATGCTGTCTGTACTGAAAACCAACGTTTAAAACCAAAATTTCCAGAGATTTATTGAACCATTGCTTCTTCTCTGCTGCACTAGCTGGCAGGACGAGGTACCGCCTGATGCAGGTTGGAAATATTTGATTTAAATGTTGGTTTTACCCCAGACAAACATTTTATCATCCTGGACAGACAGTTAACAGCTGTGGATTCATAAATATACATGTGTGGGTAAACCCTGTTGCAGGATAACGAAAATACAAGCAGAGTATCTGCAGATAAATTCACCACAACACACTTCTAGTGATAATAAGTGTTGATTGAGAACGATTACTTTTGTATGAGTCTATACATTGTTTTTTTGAGGAAAATCTTGCATAGTTGTTAGCTCATCACAGTGAAATGTAGAAGGATTAGAAGGTTAATAAGCAGCATATAGACACCAGCACCATGTGTGTAAACAGCATGTCTATAAACATGCCAGGAGGATTAGAGGCTGTAATAAAATAAAAAGAAATAGTTAAATAAATATCTTGTTAAGACTTTTAACAGCTTTTTTTTGTTCATACATTTAGATATAGCAGAAATGTGTTGTTTGATATGGACAATCAGCTTTGAAGAGTTTGGCTTTTTGCTTAAGATTTGCTTTGATTTGTGAATGTAAAATTTGGTCAAAATAATGAACAAATTAAATAAATAAAACTGAGACCATCAGCAATAAAATAAACAGCATCGTCATGAAAACAGTTGCAGAAATGGATGAAACTGGTGTCCCAGACTTCTGAAATGTAGAAGCTGTTGCCATGCGCAGGTAACAGCCGGCAGCTTTCACTTGAGTTGAGGATCCTCTGCCTCATATTCTAACTTTAAAAAGTGTGTAAACCTTTCAGCTGCGTGTCTCTTTCCAGAGTCATCGTTCAGTCTGTGAGGTCCTGGCGCTGTGAGCGGCAGTTCCGACAGTCTCCACTTGGATCGTGATGCTGATGAAACTAAACTCAGAGCGCAGAAGCTTTGTTGCCTTCGTGAGGACGATCTGCGAATCAGCATCTTCCTCTGAGGACACAAATACAAACATTTTCTTCAAGTTACGGTTTACAGTTATATTAATCACACAGATGCATATAATAAATACTTTCTACAGTGTTCTCTGGTTCACTATGTTTTTAACAACCTGAGCCTGTATTGACTCGACACACACTTGTCTTGTTCTCAGCCACTTGATGGATGATTATTCTATTTTGGCTTTCTTTACTTGAGCACTAATGGATCTCAAACTTCTTAAAACTGTTTGTTCTGTTAGCTCCGTTTGAGCTGTAACGATTAGTCAATCAACAGAAAATTAATCAGCAACTATTTTGATAATCAAGTTATCTTTTTTGTCATTTTTTAAAAGCAAAACTGCTTAAATCCTCTCATCGAATGTGAGGATTTGAAGCTTCTATGCGTCATACATGATAGTAAATTGAACATCTTAAGTTTGTTCAGACAAAACAAAACATTTGAAGACATCAGCATGAGCTGGGTAGAAATTATAACAAGCATTTGTCACTATTTTCTGACATTTAACAGACAAAATGACAGCAGATTAATCGATAATGAAAATAATTGCAGCCCTAGTTTGTTTATTTTTATGACTATGGCGATCAATAAGATTGCAGGCTCATTTTGGACTTCAGCTTCAGGCTAAACTGGGACTGATTTTGACTCAGACATGATCATGTTCATTATAACTGAGTAAATTTGATGTGTTTTTTTTTTTATTTCATTTAACATTTTTTAGTGGAAACCTCTTTCTCAAGGGATCCAAATTGGCAGCATAAAAAGTTGCAGATAAAAAAACAAAACCAGGATAAAACAATATTAAAATTAGGCTAAAATAAAGTAAAAACAGAGATAATTTACAAATTACAATAGAATTTAAAATAGCCTTTGATTCTGCCAGATATATTTATCAATTTATATTCTTCTTTTAAACTATTTCAAAAGATTTCTTTCATATCTTTGTGTGTACTTTAGGGACAGACAGCTTGTGATAGAAATCTACAAAGATATTAAACTTCAGGAGCATCTACTGGACTTATTTATTTGCTGCTGCTGCTGCTGTGCTTCACATCCTCTCCACTTCGACTGGACAGCGGCGGCGCTGTGTGTGGTGGACATTAGCAGTGTTGATTTTACCTGTGACCACGTGGACGGAAAGTAAAGAATGAGTCATGTTGAGGCTCCACATGTGCAGACTGTGAGCAGCTACGACTCCTCTCACCGACAGCAGCAGCTCTCGCACGGCGCTGAGGTTAATGTCCTGAGGAGTGCCTGTGGGAAAACAAAAAGATGCCAGTAACTGTATTCATTTAATAATAAAACAAATATATATATAATCCCTCTTGCAGGCTTAGGGAAGTGTATTTACCCTCCATCAGTATTCTGAAAACATCCTTTGTGACTGGAAGTGTTGTCCCGAGAACCAGGACCGAGAACAGGAACGTACAAATTGGATCTGCTATTTTATATTCAGGCTGTGAGGAAATAAAATTAAAGACAAATAATAAAACACAATAGAGCTTGAAGGTGTGTTGAAGGCTGCATTAACTCCACCTGTTGATACTGTAAACATGCCAATAATGCGTCTGTTCTGCTCCAGTTTCACTCACACTGTTTGTGACTATGTGGTTTTCACCCAGTTCAAGGAAATTAAAGGTACAAACAGTAGATTTATGTCTTTCTCTCTCCTAATTCTCTTCTTATAGCTGAGTGCAGAGCATTTAAAGGATTAGGCTGATCAATCAAGCTCATTTGTTCCAATTAAAAACAAAATTCTTCATTTTTCAGATATTTCAGGCTTTGGATGCACAGAAAATACTTGATAGTCATTGTTGGTTTCGGTCTTTTGTTCACAAAAAGGAAAAAATATATATATTTTGTTGTTTTTGTTGACACTGACCCAGAAGTGGATGATGGTGGCAGCCAGCAGGACCCCGAGACTCTGCAGGAGGTCTCCCACCACATGGATGAAAGCGGCCCTCACGCTGGCGTTGCCATGGCTGTGAGCGTGGTGGCTGTGGGTGTGGTGGCTGCGCTCCTGGCGCTCTTTGTCCCTCTGTGGCCGGCTGCTGGAAAACCCGTGGCTGTGGCCGTGTGAGGCGCCGGACTGATGGAGGATCAGGACCATCCTAAACAAAACAGAAATCCAAACTATTTTTAGAAGAGCCAAAGCTAAAATAATCCTGACAAACGCAGGTAATGAGCTCATCATACTCACAGGATGTTGACCCCCACAGCACAGCCCGAGGTTATGAGCATGATCTGGCTGTCGATGTCGTAGTCTCCATCCATGATCCTCTGTATGGCTGATAAGACCAGCACCGCTGTCACAGCCCAGATAGATGCAACCGACAGCAGCATGCCCAGAATCTCTTTTTAAAACATTAACTGAGAGTCAAAACATTGTCATTTATATAAAAATACAGCAATGGTTCTGATTAACTAGATTCTTAATACAGTTATCTAAAAGCAGAGATTGAAAATGTGGAAAATAGGAAACACAAGAAAAGCAGGCTAAAATAATTAAATACAAATACATACAGTACACGTTTATATTTAGTGTATAAAAAGAAACAAAAAGCTCTATAAAAACTTATATACTTATATAAGTATACATTTTAGTGAGCAATTTATAGTAGTTTAGGATAGTTTAGGGTCCCTGACAGTAAAATCAGAGTCTCCTTTAATGCTGAATATAAACTGAGGGTCATGTCTACTATCACAAAAACCACCTTCTCAGATTGTCTCAGTTTGGTCATTTAGTGCGGCTATATAACTGTAATTATAATAGTTATATTTAGAGTTAAAATAAGTTCAAACATCCCAAGATATGAGTGGAAAATATTGTTCTTGCAACTTCTCCTGTTTTTTTTTTTTACTCAAACATAGCTTAAACATGTCATGTGATACTTGGGTACATTTTACCAGCAAATATAACTGGAACCACAACAGTAAATGAAACAATAAAGATGATCATTTAATATCTAGGAATTCACATTATAGACACTAACACTGACTCTCCCTGTGACAAATTGGCCACATTTTCACACATTTATCACACACAGTCCGGCCATATGAAAGGTTTTGACCTTTTGTTTAGATTAATATATCGGTACAAACAATGTGGAGGCACAAGTGATACCTCAGCGTTCATTGATATATATAAAAATGACGTATGCAACATATTTTTCTGAGTTATTTTCATCTCACCTGCTCGATGCCACGCGAACGTCATGGTCTGAGTGCGAGGCCTGGATGAGATCCACAGAGAGAAGATGCTGATCATGATGCTGCCAAAATCAGTCAGAAGATGCGCTGCGTCTGTCATGATGGCCAGACTGCGAGCAGCGTATCCACCTGCACACAAGACAAATCCCTGAAGACCAGCAGAGGAAACAGGTGTACGTGTGTGTGTGTGTGTGTGCCACGTTATGACAGAACTGGACTCCTCGTGAGACATTAGTTGCAGTCAAATTATTTGTAATTAATAAAGTAAGTTTGTTTAGCGCTCTTGGAACAATTAGGCAGTGTCAACATGATTTACAGGAATTTTAAACCTAAAAAGCTTTTAAAAAAGCTTATTTCATCCACTTTTTGCCTTTACTTGACTATAGCGATCTACAGTACATACACACATCTTCTTCTATCATGAAGTTACAGCCGCTGCCTTTTATTAAACCAAATTTGAGCGTTAATATCTTACACTGCATATTCTCCAGTTTTATCCTGTTTTCAGCTTTTTTCTTTCCAATTTAATACTTTTTAATTGTATATGACATTAAATGCATTTTTACATTGCCTTGTGTTGCTTTTATATCCTGTCTTGATGTATTTTATGCTCTTTGCAAAGCCTTTTGAATTGCCTTGTTGTTGAAATGTGCTGCCTTACAGAGCAGATTACAAAACAGTTAAGAGCTAAAACATCATTGTTCTTAGTGTACTTGATTCAGGTGGTCACTGTCACACACTTAAAAGCCATATTTGGGGTTATGACCATCTTATCTCTGTGAATTTATTCCCCTGACTCATTTTCTCAAAGCGCACTGAACTAATTAAAATAGATTACTTTTATACATGTTCTGCAATTTGATTTAAAGTTTTTTTTAGATTATATTTGCATTCTGGCTGCAGACATTTTGGAGTATTTTAAAATCTAGATGTGTGACTCTTATTATTGTTAGATTGGTGTTTTTATGGTTTCAGACCGCTCTTAGGGTGCTTTAAAGGTGCAACGAATGACCTTCAGCCTCACTGGATGTCAGCAAACAACTATTCTATGTAAGATACAGTGAAGTAATGGCCACTGGAGAAAGAGGATGAAGTCACACTCCCACTGTGTGTGTGTGTGTGTGTGTGTGTGTGTGTGTGTGTGTTGTAATCCGATCTTCTCTGTTCTTTGTTTTGGTAGCCGGTCCGGCCACGCGTGCATGTGAGTCCCTCTGTGTCAGCTGCATCCATTTCCAAGATGGTCAAGACATCACAAACTTTTTCAAATTACAGCCAAACAGTGAACAAAAAAATGTTTCTGAAAAAATGTGAGGGAAGAAATTTGATTGTTGATCCATTGAAATGCGAGAGAAACCATATGATTTTATAATCACACTGTTTGATTATGATTTTGTAGCATATTTCTTGTTATTATTTGTTGTTAATATTACTGCCTAACTTGACCAGGACACTGACAAATACTGATAAAACACACAACAAAAAAGTGATGATATATCCTGAATATTTGTCACTAATTGATGTTAATTATGTCACTTGAGTGTAAGTAAGTAAAAGTGGCACTGACACAGTATGAAAATAATAAAATAATATGACAATAATAATAATAATAAGTCCTGCACTCAAAATTTTATAAGTAAAAGTAAAGATGTATTATCAACAAAATGTCCTTTAAGTTTCAGTATCTGATTATGCAAAAGGGTGTCTTTGAGAGTACTGCATGATTATATAAATGTTATAATATTGAATTATTATGACTGATTCAACATGTATGAAACATTTTTCATTGAAGGTTTCATCACAGTGAAGCTAATTTTACCAACTGTAGGTTATTATTATTATTATTATATTATTTTAAGGTTTTTTGTTGATTGATTATATCTTATAAGTTAATCATATGTTTTGTATGAAAAAGTTGAATCTGCAACATAACTACAGCTGCCAGATAAATGCAGTTGAGTACAAAGTGCAACAATTCCCTCTGAAATACAGAGAAGTAGATAAATGAATAAAATTAAAAAATAAAATACCTATAAATTGAGTAAATGTACTAAATTCCACCACTGACTTGTACTACAGCACATTACAAACATCAACCTGGATCACTTTTCAATGTAAACTGCCTTGATCATAAAGTTAAGATACATTTGAGCACTGTGACAGGTGAAACTCGTTTTGACTCGCTTTCTTCTTACCAATCACCTCTCCGGTCATGAAGACGAGGCTGACGACGCAGGCAATGACAAGCTTCCTTTTGGCCAAACGCCTCTCGTCATCTTCAGTCTTCGACATCACGTCCGTTTCATGGCAGAGACGCTCCGGCTGCCACAGGCCGTCCACACTGGTGGCATCTTCACTGACCTCTGAGTCTGAATATCTTTCCTCTGGAGAGTTTATCCTAAGACAGAAAATGAAGAAAACATATATTTTCTCTCCAGAAATGTACATTTGAGATCATTTTAGGGAAATTAAATATCTATATCAATAAATAAAAGCTATCTGTGGTGAATTTGAGCTTTATGAGAAGATAAAAAAGATGACGACATACCATCCAAGATGCTCCAAATGATTCTCAATCAGATGTTGTTTCTCTGAATCTGTTGATAACTCCATAAATCCACCTCATGAACTCTCTCGTTTTAAAGTTTAACAGGTGGCAAAGTAAAACTCAACAACTTGTCACCTGCTGCCAAACACGTGTTTATCTGTCAGGGGTGGAGCACAACAGCAGCCAATAGCAGCAGGTCACTGAGTTTGCAGGTGTAAAGCAGAGAGAGGTGGTGGTCACTCTAAGCAAACAGTCACAAATACAAGACAACTTCATGACATTATCACCAGAGTTTATTTGATCAGACAAAACACAATTTACAGAGACAAACAGTTTGGAAACATGTAAAAGTTTGAAAGAATGAAAAAAAAAAAAAAGAAAATACCCCAGGAATGTTGAGACGAAACAAAATATATAGTTTTTCTTTTTCATTCTTGATCAAAACATTCAAAAAACTATAATAAAAAATAATAGTTAAAGACTTTATTCCAGTTAAATGCATTCAGGCACATTTGTTGCTGGTAAAACAGTCATGAAGGTTTACAAAACCATGACTTCAATATATTTCTGGGATTGTAAGACTGTCACTCCTCCTGCTGTCTTGGAAAAAAACTACAGATCAAACCGTAAAAAATTAGGCACGAGGCCGACATTTCTACCCACAGCATGAAGAAAAAAATAACAACATGAAGGTTTACATCATTTAAGGCTTTTTATCTTAATAAACACTAAATGTGTCATAAAACTTCCAATCAAAAATATATCTCTGCAATTTATATTAAAAACATGATTCCTCTATTAAGCATCAGTTCACTGTACCTACAATAAAATATCTCACACAACACAGAGAAAACATCTGGATCATCTGGATATCATTAAAAATAAATCGAATCAAAAAGTTGTTGTTTTTTTATTTTTATTATTGACTCAAGCTTTTTACTGTTTAATTTTAGTGTAATGTGTAAGAGGAGAGCTTCTCAGAAAATATCAGTTTTATCAGTGCCTCTGAAATTATTTAACTCTCCGTGTTTTTTTCTTGACGTGAGCAGTTACAGTACAGCTACTCTCATAATGCCTATTTTTAGCCAATATACATGATAGAAACACTTCATATCCTTTCAATTTAAATACTGCATTCTGGATATTTGAGCTTTTATCCATTAATCGAACAACAGAACATTAATTAGCAACCAATTTTTATTATGTTGTTCACGGATTTTGTGAATGAAAATGTGAATATTTGCTGTTTTTTTCTTAGTAATGTGATACAATAAACTGAATCAGGGTTGCAACTACTGGATCTTTTTTCATCATGGATTAATCTGCATATTATTTTATCAGTAAAACAGACAAGAAAATGTGAAAAATGTGAAAAATTCCCATCATCCGTCATAAAAACTGTTATTTTGTCCAACCAACAGTTCAAAAGATATTTAAATAACTACAATATAAGACAAAAAAGCAGCAAATTGTTGCGTTTGAATGGCTGGAAGAATTCAACGTTTGGCATTTAAGTTTGAAAATATCTTTAGTTTTGGACTGTTGATCAAAACAAGCAAATTTAGGATGTCAACTTGAGTTTAGAGAAACTCTGATGGGAATTTTTCACTGTTTTCTGTCATCTTACGAGTTAAACTGAGAAAATAATCAGCAGATTAATTAATAATGAAGGTGTTTGTTGTTGTTAGTTGCAAACCTAGTGTGCTTTTGCTAGAAATCTACGGGAGTGAACCCTGTCTGTACATTTCATGGAAGCCCTTAACTTGTTTCTATAATATATGTATTTATGTACATTATGACTGAATACATCTTAAGCGTCTGAGTGGTTGGCCTCTAACAATCTGAAGAACCTGAATCAGCACTTTATGTTGCATTCAAAAAAAAAAAAATAAAATAAAACATTAAATCGAACTCAAGATTCATCTTTAGTCACATCAGACCATCATGGCAGCTTTAGGATTTCTAACATGAACTTTAAAGTGCAACATAAAAAACGAATCCTCCAGAGCTCGTCAGAGGCTTTGATCTGCACGGCTTTGTCACTGCAGTCCAAATGCTGTGCAGTATTCAAAAATAAAAAAAAAAGATTTTAAAAAATAAATATGTGACTGGATCAAAGACAAACCCGTTGGCATTTAAAAACAAAACAAAACAAAACAAAAAAAAATATGGCACAATCAAGTCGCTCATGTAAACAAAACCCCCTCTGAGATGAATGTGTTCCTGCATGTCAGCCACAGTCTTCTGAGGAAAACAAAACAACCACATTCAAACAGAAACTGCATTTATACTCATCATCAGGCAGTTTGTAAATGATCAAAACAACAGCTGATGTCGTGGTTTCGTGACGCAGTCCAGAATCCGAAGCCGTCGTCTTACTTGTTCATTTCTCTGGCAGTGGGATGATTGTGGGCCCCGAGGTGCCGTTGGTCGCTTGAGGCTGAATCATGATGGGAACGCTCTCACCTGCAGCAGGTAACAGAGGCAGGTGTGAAAACTTAATTGATAGCTACGATTTCTACACTTCAGTTTGTTTCTCAGTAAAAGCAGCAAAACAGCTGTGAGCGTCACACAAACATAGCGCCATCTACTGGTAATGCAGCAAGGTTAAATATTGTCTCTCATATCTCCATTTATTACTTTATGTATCTGTCACAGTGTCATGTGACACAATATATAAACAACTACATCCGTCACTAATCTGGTTATAGTGACAGGCAGACTTTATTCATCACAATCCTTCACCTGGAGACGTCACAACATCAGATTCAACCGTTTATAATCAAATAAAATTAAATGGACCAGTAGAAAACTCAACTTTACATTGTTTCTAAGTGATATGATGATATATTACAACTTAATTAAAAATGCAGCACCCTATGAAATTATCAACTGAATGAATATAAATCTTATTTAGGTTTTCTTCCTCCTACATATCATTTTATTTTTATTGAAAGTAAAGAGTTTCCTGCATTTCCCTTATATTGAATGTTTATTGTCATAATTTTACCTTTTTTTGTTCTCATACTCGTTTATTTGTTGTGTTTTAAATTTGATTGTTTTCAATAAAAGAAAAATTTGCAAGAAAACCCATTTACTCTCTTCACCAGATAAAACGGTGAACCATAGATGAGGAATATTAAATTAAATTGTGTTGAAATGTGTGTTTAGGTCAGGTTTGTAAAAACCGAACTCATTGACCCAAACAAGAACTTTTTTAAGTTTTAAGACATTTTATAGATTCTCAGGTGAAGGAGGGCAACAGAAATACATAAATATGCATTACTGATGCTAAAACCTCAATGGCAAAATTCAGAATTTAATTCCAGGTTCCAGACGGGTCGGGTTTCTTATGAGCCTCTAAAGTCAGTATTATGGAAAGCTGATCTGAATCTGTGGTTAAGTGCAGTAGAGTAGTGGCAAATTTAGCTTTTTTCCACAGAATATATTTTACACCTCCAGAAATTATTTCCAAATACTTCAAATTTTTGTTATAAAAATGGAACAAAGTGCTTTTATTTATCTGTTTGGGTATTTGTGAACTTATCCAACAATACTGGAGAGACATTATTACTCAAGATGTTACTGGAAAACAGTTTCCATTTAGTTCAAGTCTGTATGTGATTACTTTTACCAACGATTATACTTTTGACACATTTATTTATTTGTTAACCTTTTTTTCCCCCAAAATGTTTAGCTAAGAAATCCCCTCTGTTGATACATGGATGACGCAGATAAACTGAAGAAGCTGATTTATGATTCAAATCAAAGGTTCAGGAGGATCTGGGAGCCATTATGTTTAATTTTTCAGAGACACTAAATCAACTTAGTTCATCTCTGAGCTGTTTTTGTTGTTGTGCTGCATCTTTGGGTCAGTTGGGTATTTGTCCCGTTCAGCATCCCATTCTTTATACTTATTATATTTGTATGAAACATTAAAACCAGATAAACTAAAGTCAAATTGGAAATAAAGAAAACTATATTTTTCTTGTTGCTGCTAGACCAGTAAATACAGAATAAGGTTACATGGTGAACAAACCGTTCCTACAAGACAAATTAAATCTGTAAAGAACAATTTCAGACGAGGACAAATACACAGAAATATGCTCAAGCAGTTCTCAACACCAGACATCATGTTACAGGTTATACAGCATAGCGGAGCAGGTGTGAAGCAAAGTGAAGCAAAAAAAACCCAAAACAATCGCTACAGATGGTGAACAAGCAGCATAAAAAACAACCTGCCTTGAATTAAAACCTTTTGCAACTTTTTGTAGCGTCTCTCAAGGCCAGTGGTCCTGAAAGAATTTGGCTTGGAGGCCTTTAAACTCTTAAACTCGACGCTGGCGTACCTAAAGCTTCCACCGGTACCAACCATGTCATGCTAGCTTGTCGGGAATGGAGCTAAATAATGCTCCCAAGTTAGGATAAATTTTGGCAAGGTATAAACTCACTTTATGCTAATCCCATGCAGTTTTGGGCATGCAGTATTAATCTGTTATTTTCGCCTATTCTAAAAATAGTGTAGTTGAATATTTCTGCATAGTGGAGTCCCTAAACAGTCTTGGAATTGCATAAATTGGGTCTGACTGGAAAGCTGAGACTCCTGTGAATTGGATGAGTCCAATTGTATTCATGTATGATGATGTCAGTTTCCATAGTAGCCATTTCATTGTAGCGAGATAATTTTTTGGTCCTTGAACTCACTGTATAAAATGAACTATTGTGACTTCTAGGATAATTACAGCCTAAGGAGACTTTACAACCACAAACTAGAGACCGAGGGCATTCAGCAGATGCATGGCTTTCCAAGGTATATTAACAATAAGGGGATTTCTGATCAATTTCCAGAACATGCCTAACCAAAACACAGTGTTAATTACAGATTTATGATTAGAAAAACTAACATCACTAAATGTTGAGGTTCTCAGCTTTCAGATGATTTAAACCACTTCTATGTGGCATACACTCTTGACCTGCTATCTCCCCCTAAAGATCCCCTTCCCCCCTAAAAAAGACAAAAATGGGTTTCTGGTAGGGAGGGCGGAGTGGAAGAGGTTAATAGTTAATGGTTTAGAACGGTTAAAATTAATTTATTTTTGTTAAAAATCAACAGAAACCAGGAGACCGATGACTGATTCCCAAATTTGAGAAAATCTGAAAAATGGGGATGATAGAAAGAAGGAATAGATGAAAGAAACATTGTTTTATTCTTGGAGACATCTCCCAGGCTGTGAACCACTGATCTGGATTTTCAAATTTAGGATTTTAGTATCCTTTACTTTCCACCGTGGTCAACAAGTGCAAGCAAGTGCAAGCAAGCAAAGTTATTAATAAAGGGACACAGGCCATAAAAAAGCCACTTCTGTTTATTTTACAGCATCTAACAGCACCAGCTGTGTGAAGCTCAATAAATGCAAATCATTGTTACATAAAATAGTTAGTTGGCAGCTACACAGTCCACGCCCAAGATCAGCAGTGTTAGAAGCTGCCAAAACATGAACTTCTGCACAGCGCAGCAGTCAGCTGAGGGCAGGTGAGCTTTACCTGGAGCGGTGACAACTTCACCTGAAGTATCATTGGCGGCAGTGGCGCCCGGCTGAATAGTTTTTACATCGTTTCCTTCTGTGAAACAAAATTTAACACTGAGCAAACCAACGCTGCTACTTAAATGACTCGAGTCACGGTCATAGCAAGAGGGAAGCGTCCAGAGGTCAAACACTGTATAACAAATACAGAGAGACCAAAGATATGAGCTGGATTTAACCTCCTTCAGGGTGTGAGAGAAAGTTTCCATTCTGGTATTCAAACTGTGCTCTCTTGTATAACTTTGTGACTTTGCTGTTATCTTAAGACACGTCCTCCCTGCATGCGGGGCAGGCGGCTGAGACGTGCACATGCTCTGAGCACTTAATAAACTTCCTATTTTGCTGACAGACCAGAACTCTGTTTTAATTATTTCTTCAACACAGGCAAACACAAACCTTAATAATTCAGATAATAAGCTGCCGTTTCATGTCCTTCTTTACCCACTGTCGAGTGTAGTATTTTTGTCCATTTACTTCACAATAAACAGTTGCATTGCTGTGTTTAACATTTACTTTAGTTAAGAACATAAATACAGTACTGTGCAAAAGTTTTAGGGGACTTTAGATGTTTAGATTCCATCAGAGAGGTGTCAAATTTATTCTGCAGCTTGATGAGGACCCCAAACATCCAACCAGAGTCATAAAGAACTATCGTCATTGACAACAGGAGCAACGAGTCCTGCTACAGATGGTTTGGCCCCCATAGAGTCCTGATCTCATTGTCATGGAGTCCGTGTGGGATCACATGACGAGACAGAAGCAGCTGAGACACTGAAATCCACAGAATAACTGCAGCAACTTCTCCAAGATGGAGAAATAACCGACCTGCTGACTACCTGAAAAATCGTGTGAAGGCGTACCGAGAACAGCTGCTCTTTAAAAGACAAAGCTGCTCTCAGCAAATATTTATTTAATTCAGGTTTCTCTTGTTTACTGAACTTTGTATGATGTTAGTTGATCAATAAAAAAAAAAATCATGGCATCCTCGCTTTACAGCATTTTTTTTCACCAGAGCCTAAAAACTTCTGCACAGTATTGTACGTCCATATTATCCACATCAATAACAAACTGGAGCTGCTAACAGCACAACATGTTTCCCATTTTAGACACTGGATGCATCCAATTTGCAAAAATTACATTCCGCTGTCATGTGATGACTTTCATCTCTCCGCAGGAAGTAGCAGATCAAAATGTATCAGTGAAATACAAACTGATGGAAGGTTTTTGTCTCTTTGGCTTTAATGTAACATGATTTGCAAAAATGAACACAAACTATCCAGGCTGGTAAACATGAAGATGTTCTGCGCTGGTTTACATATAAGGTTCTTTGGAGCAATGTTTTCAGGCTGTTTTTAGTTTTCTTCTTCAGACATTTGCTTGTTTTGTGTTTATTTTTGTGCCACTTTCATATTTCATTAAATAAATATTCACCATAAACACGACCAACAGAATATTACTGATTTATGATCATATCATTATGATGTTTTAGTGAGTTTTACTGTTACCTGTTTAACTTATGGGTAACACTTTACTTATGTCCCCCTATTTAGCATTTATAAGTAATACACAAACATTTAATAGATGGTTTATAACACACTATAATGTAGTTATTAGCAGATATAAGTGTTTATTAATGCATTTGTCCTCCTCCTGTGGGCACCTACAACTACAGGCTGGCGTATAAACAGATAATTAACAACAATATATTAAAGCACAGTTGTAATAATAAAAAATATATCTTTATAGGCGAACTTACAATTGCTGACAAATACTGTGCATTAATTAACACTTTAAAATGTCCTTATATCTGCCCTTGCTCTGTCCTTGAACTGCATTATAGTGTGTTATAAACCATTTATTAATTGCGTATAAAAGCTACAATAAACAGGGGACTTCAAGTAAAACGTTACAGATATTTGCCTTCCTTTACTCTTCTCGACTCTACTCTATGAACAAAGTCACTCACCTGCTTCCTGCTCTCTGATTTCTGCCTCCAGGTCGTCGGGATCCATATAGACGAAATCCTCCTCTTCTGGCGCCTTACACTTCCCGCAGCAGAAACAGCAGCAGCAGAAACAGCAGCAGCAGGTGAAAATACTGCAGCACACCACAAGTGTCTGAAGAGAAAAGAAGGAGGACGTGAGCATCAGTTTAGTTAAAAACTTAATACTTCTTCAAATTCAAATCCCGACTTTAAATACGTTTCAAACAGTTTTCACTTCTTGCAACTTTAAAAAAACTCACAGTACTCCTAACCACACAATCCCATTTCCCATCATGCCCCTCACCTTGAACCAGCACTTGTTCATGAGGAAGTAATATTTGACACTCTCCTCCCCGAACTGATCCGCCACGTAGAGGCCCATAGATCCATACTTGTCGTAGATCCCTCGCTTGTTCTCGTCGCTGAGGGTGGCGTTGGCGTTGTTGATTTCCTTGAATTTCTCAGCAGCTTCTGGGTTACCTGGGTTCTTATCAGGGTGATGCCGCAATGCCAACTTCCTGAAAACAAATGAGTCCAATTGTTTGTGACGCTTTTCTGTCATGTGTTGAAGTGCTGCTATCAATCCGCACCACAAGAACTGGACATCAGGAATTCAGACGCCTTTTTAAGTACGAAACTAACGTAGAAGAGACATTTTTCAAAGGGTGACAATTAAAAACACGGTTATTACCCAGAATAGTCATTTTAGTTGCAAATAAGATACAAGATGTTCCTCTGAAAGCTGTAACTTTATTTTAAGAAAAACATATGAACAGAAATTAAATAATTGAATTTATAATATTTTGCCTTTCTACTGATGAGATCTCCATCGTGAACGTGTGTGTCAAAGCTCTTAAATCGTTTCAGATATTCCTATATTTCCAATTTGCAAAACAGAAACCCAACTTCACTCTTGTCATATCTTAAAGTACTTCATGAAATCGATAAGTGTGAAAACTGGAGTCTGTCATATCTATTTTTTAAAATTTGTGTCATTATTTTTTATCATTGTAGTGTGGTTACTGAAGAAAGTGTCATGAATATGAAGCTTTTAGATAAAATTAAACTTTTCTTTGCCGGAAGTTTACAATGAAAACATTACATTGTCAATTAATGTAGTAAATTGCAGGAATTCAACATTTTCTTATGCATGATTTTCCTTTTCTGCGCACCTACAACGTCGAACAATGTGCGCATTAGACAATTAGCATTGTAAAAAAAAGGTTGTTGAAATAAGAAACAATAGGTGAGACTTTCTGGGAATCACAGTATTAGAAACACAGAATCTTAACAACATTGTTTGCAGACAGAAAGCATCGTTTTCTTGACATTTCACTGGTTTCATATCCTGTCAAAAGGTCGAGGACATGATCATCGATTTCCATGGAAATGTTTCATCGCGCTCTTTTGCTAAAGCACATTTCTAACTGACACATTTTAATGTTCAGCTGCTCATAGAGATGTGCCGGTGTACCGTTACTACTATACAATGATGGTATCAATACCACTGACCTTTTCTATTACCATCATTACCGACATTTTCACAGGAGACAGAGCAATGCCCCTGCCTTCACCAGCAGTTTGATTTTGTTTAGCCAACGAAAGAAAAATTAACATTACGGAGAAACATCAATGTGATAACAACCACCTACAATGACAGTTACTATCTTTGGGAAAAATGTATTTGATGTGCACTTTGATTTAGTAGTTTGGCTCATATCCCATCTTTTAAGATGGAGGGGGTGGGATTTATGACCTTTACAGCAGCCAACCAGTTTCATTGTTGGAGAGCTGTAATCTTTAATTGCAGCCCAACTGTTTTAAACTTTGAACAATGTTTAAACTGTTTTTGGTGTTATTTCTTAAGCAGAGTCCAATAAAACGTCAACATTCAGACAACTGATCAGTGAATAAAATCCAAGGCGACCATGGTGTTAAGTATTTTTAACACCGTTTACAGTGATATTTTTACCTAATAATTGTAGTTTGAAAATTTGATACAAGCACATCACTACTGTTGCAGCACATGTGCTAAATGCTACAAAGACTTATTCATCTTTATGAACCAGTGGTGAAATGTACAATTTCAAGGTACTTTACTTGATTATTTTTATATTTTATACTACTTTATACTTCAACTCCACTACATTTCAAAAGGAAATATTGTTCTTTCTACTCCACTACATTTATTTGACAGCTTTAGTTAGTTTTCAGATTAAAATAACATAATATTAAGCTTATAAATAACACTACATTAGTAAAGATTAAACCAGTGGTTCGAAAACTTTTTGGCTTGTGAGGCCTTACAAAAAAAGTCAGTGTGTGTTTGTGTCTCTTTGTCACATTTCAGATGTCTATGAGTTGTTTTCACTTCCCCCAAAGAGACATTTCCCTGCTAAACTTCTCACATGGTTTCAAATAAATAACAGCTTGATGCCCACACAGATAAAACTCAATATTTTTTTTTTTAAATACATGGATTAAAGAAAAATGTATGTAGCAGGACTTCATCCATCTTACCCAACCTATCATCTCACGACTTCTCGGATTCATCTTGAGACCCTTTAAAAGCAGTTCAAACTAGCTCCACCACAAGCATCTACGACACTAAAATGCTGTTTATGTATTGACTCATCAGTATTAACAATGTACTCTGTTACAATTATTTAATATATCAGTTAAAGTCTAATTTTTGTGTAAATTGAGTGCTTTTACATAAGTACTTTAACTAAATTTAGCTGATAAAAGTGAAGGACTTTTACTTTTAATTAAGTATTTTTACATTGTGGTATTGATACTTTTACTTAAAGTACCAATGTGTGTGATTTGCAGATTGCAATCAATTGAATACAACATTCCTTCCAAACTTGAATCTTGAGAAAACACGAAAAACCTGCTCTAAAGCCAATGTTTGGTTTGTCCATTCTGGGCAACTGTAGAAACAATGTGGCATCCATGGGTGGGGGGACCTGCTCACAATATCTTTTTTTTTCCTAGGATGGTGAATCCATGATCCACCCTACTCTGCTTCTGACTGAACCATAACCAATCTCACTCCTCATGCCTAAACTTAATCAACACAATCAACGCAGGCAATGAGTGCTCGCCAATCAGAGGCAGAGTAGGGCAAGTCATGTCTTTGCCATCCTAGGGGGGAAAAAATGGCAACCTGCTCCCTGCTCATTCTAAGGTAATAAAAACACAACGATTCTTACTTTCATGGTATTATACTTGAATTAAAACATAATTATGACTACTATATACTATTCTGCTAAGTCTGTCCACCATGAAATCTTACACATTGCACCTTTAAGTAAAGGATTAGAGTGTGAACACACCTGTACGCCTTTTTTATTTCCTCTTGGGATGCTCCCTTCTCCAGGCCCAGGACTTTGTACAGGCTGTCTCCTGCTGTTGACATTTTACGCTGAGGTCTGTTTGGGTCCTCCATATTTCAGGATTTGGCGTCTGTGACCAGAAAAAACATAACCCTCATAAACATTGCAAATGACTTTCTAACAGAAACAGGACAGACCAGAAAAGTAACTTTCATAGCTTTTGTAGAAGTGATGTGAGAAAGTCAGTAAACCCGAGAAAGTTAGTTAGGAAAAAAAACTAGGACTAAATATTTGCGTCAAATATTTAACAAGGTTTGCTTCAACTCTCCACAAATTGCTAACTGTCCTAGCCAACTTTAGCGCAGCAACGTGAGAAACAAGTTTACAAGTTTGGCTCGTACATACTGGAAACAAATAAATATCGCTGGGCTTTTTTGGGTGGAATCATAGAGTCCAAGATTTTGTCTTCTGGTTGCTCCGGGTCTGTTCCGCGATGTGAAGCCGACCACACACGGTTTCTGTCTCGTTAAACCGCAGCTTTCCTCATGATACCGGGAGAAAAAAAGTTCAGAGGAGCCGCAGAGAAGCAGGAAGTTCGAGACAGGAAGCGAGACTGTGACGTCAGGGTGACGTTACGTGCGCTCGGGGACGCAACAAATAGTAAATAATAGTTATTATGATGATGATTATAATGATGATTATTATTATGATGATGATATTACTACTACTACTACTACTACTAATAATAATAATAATCATCATCATCATCATCATCGTCATCATCATCATAACACTTGACAAATAACACATTTGTACCGCACTTTTCATTCATAATGAAACTCAAAGTGCTCAAAGATACAACTAAACATGTAACTCATGAAACTGGAAGCCAAAGATGTAAGACGTTCAACGCATTGTCAATTTATTAATTTTACAATTAAAATTCACATTTATAAATGCAAGTTCTTGCCCATCATTTGAACTTTATATAATTGAAAAAAAAAGAAATCTGATTTTATTGCCTACCATTTCTGTTATTTTTCTATTTATTTATTTATTCCTTTTACCCTTTGTCCTACTACCTTGTTGACGGCACCAAATTGAATGTGAAGTCATGTCCTTTTTCTTTTTCTTTTCTTTTTTTTTTTTTTTTTTAAAAAAAGATTATTATCTTCATTTCATTATGATGCCTAATTGTTTTCTTCTCTGTCTTGTTGTCTTAATGTCACACATGTTGTAAATGATGCTTTCTATAACTAAAGGGATGAGAGGAAAAAGAGTGTGCGACAAATATGAAGGTCAAATATTTTTGTTTTTATGAATTAATAAATAATTTTTCATCAGTTACTGCGGTAATTGTACTTTACTTGAGTATTTAAAAAAATATTGTACTTTCTATTCCACTACACAGCTTGACACAATGGATCATATGAACAGCTTTAAAAAATATAACATGGTTAAAGATGAAACCAGTGGTCTCCAGTCTTTTTGGCTTTTGACGTCTTACAAAAAGCAGTGTGTAGTGGGGGTCACATTTCAGATGTCTGTTATTAGGGGAAATTATTGTATGAATATTTTCAAATATGTGTGTGAACTCAAAAAGTGCTTAATGACAGTAATAGAAACTATGGTTGTGTGTCTGAACAGTATGTTCCTGTGTGAAAGAGAAACAAAGAATACTAGTTCATGTTGAAGCATATCCTGCCATGTCTGTTTGTGTATAACCACAAATAGATGAGTCACAACTCCTAGAGGTTGATGAGAAAGAGATAAGGGAGTATTCACCCCACTCTTCAGGGTTCACTCCTCTGCAGCAGCTTGCATGTCTGTGTTGAGTGTGTCATGCTCTGAGAATTAGTGTGATAATAATGTATTGATTATCTACATGCACAAGTTCAAACATAATATTCTTGCCATTACTAAGTTACATGTTATGTGTAAACATACCTGTGCATTGATTGTCTGTCTTCTCCATGGACTTCAATACTCTCATTTACTAACTGTGGAAGCTGTCACTCCATTCAATACTGGCCAATAGAGACGCAGCATTTTAATCACAAACTTATTTTACTTGCCATGAAGCATTTTTTGTTTGCAAAAAATCTCAAAATCTCTATTTCTTTGATTGCAAACCTAATAAAGACACAAAAGTACCCCCCTAGGATCTGCACATTTAATTCAGTATAATAACCTCAAATTCAAATCTGTGTTTTCCCTGCTGACAATAAATTCAGAAGAACTAAAAGATGTACCAAACAGCCAGTGAGCTATTGGCAAATATAAAGTAGGCTTAATATAGAGTATCATGTGAATAGTCACAAGTGTTACATCAGAGCGTAGTGGGTTTGAGTTTCACTGTAGGTTGTGTTTTGAGTATGTAGATACCCTCATGTTTTCCTCACCTACACAGGAAACATGCAAAACTGACACAATAATACAGTTGAAATTTTAAGCAAAACAAGGTCCAACTTGCAGTTTGTATTACCCACAGTGACATTTCTTGAGACATGAGATCTAGAGAAGAAAATCCCTGAGCCCTAGAAGAGTGGAGGCTATCCTAAAAATTCCCAAGCTAATAACTAAACATCAAGTGATGCCATTTTTAGACATCACAGGCTACAGAAGACAATAGATCTTTGATTATGCCTCACTGGAAGCTCCACTACTAGCCATAACACACGGCCATGACCTCAACCTGACTGAACTGCAGTGAATTGGACCCCAGACTCAGAGACAGCATCCATACAACTGAAGCAGACCATCACATTCACACCTAACTTTAGGATCACTTGGCCCAAGCAAACCTTTTACTCAGACTGTTGACCAGAAAGGGAACTATATGACAGTAAACAGTCAACACATATTTAACTTAAAAATATTAGATACTTAACAAACTGCATTTGTAGGAAGCTTTGCAGGCTTACTGTGAGGAGAGGAATGTGCATAAAAACAGAGTATCAGTATAATTAAAAGAAATATGTCACTTGAAAAAACAATAATATTGTATACATGTTGTTATTAAACTTTTGTTCTTAATATTTCTACACAATGCAACTGCAGAAACTACAGTGTGCTTTCATTAAACTAGTAAATTTAAATTTGAATATGCTTGACAGCAGAATAGCAGAAAAGGTTTCCTTTGATGCTTTCTTACAATATTTTGTAAAGTTTGTTTAGTCTTTTGCATGGTATCTGTGGGGAGGTCTGTCTGTGTGGATTTCCTGTGGCAGAAGGGTTTAGTAAGACTTACACAGCCTCTTTTTGTCTCCACCTTCAACATAATATTGATGATGTCCTTTAGTAATAGATAATCCTGTTATCACTATTGTATTATAACACTACAGAAGGAACTGCACTGAAAAAATCATCTTTGGATCATTTTATTGGTGGATGGTGCATATTTAAAATCATGATCAACATCTATGGGAGACAAATACTTTTCAAGTAACACTGTGTTGTAAGATTCCTTCATCAAGTGCACATTTCAGAGCTATTATTATATAAACATTTTACTGAGACTGTGGAATTACATTAACGACAATCTTTCCCATGTTTCTGTTGGCTTCCATGTGTCTATGAGCTTCTGCAATGTCCTCCAGGTTGAATGTGCTGTCAATCACTGGCCTCAGGGAGGCAGGCTGGTCCGAGAAAAATGGCAGCACTCTGTGTGAGAAAGCCTTCACCAGGTCTGTTTTGTACTGTGAAGGGAAAATGCAAATGAATGCTAAAATCAGTCTCAGTTACAGTCGTGTCAAAGATAACCAAAAATAACCACAGACACAGACTGAACAGTGAATTTTCATTTGACACAAGCCAGCGCCTTCACACACTCAGGTGACGAAAGACAGCTGGTGTGTCATCTCTGTTTGGCTTGAATTCTCACCTGCAGGCTGCGAGAGCGGAGGAGGCTGGTGAGCAAGTGGCCTCGCTTGGAAAGCAGTTTGCCCAGCAGATCTCCTTCTACTCCCCTGCCTCCCATGGTGCCATACAGCACCCACCTGCCGTCAGTGGCTAAGCAGTTCACATTTTGTTCCCAGTTGTGCCCACCAATGCAGTCAAGGATGACGTTTGCTCCTTTGCCTGTGAAGATACAATACAGTTATTCAACTTAAGCAAGCTGTTGAATCTGTTGACCTCTGATCTTTGGTCTTCTTTATTTTTACCCTCATCAATGATATTGCTGCTTAAAGATAATTAATAACAACCAATATGTATACATTTAGATAGATAGATAGATAGATAGATAGATAGATAGATAGATAGATAGATACTTTATTAATCCCCGAAGGGAAATTCAAATTTATCTATTTAATAAACATTTTAAGAAAAATTAGGTGATATTCTATGTTTTTCTTTAAATTTCATGAAAAAAGCCAACATAAGATTGATCCTACTAACAAATATTGCCGCTGTAGCCAAAGACTGACATATAATATCTTATTCTTCTGCACCACATTGTTGTCCAAAAACTCTTGAAAATATCTTGAAAATACAGAATTACACCAGATTTTTTGAACCTGAAGCAAGAGATGAAGAGTTTTACTGTCTTTAGCCATGCACCTTGGAAGAAAGTGAAGTTGTGCAAGAAATACCAACTCTAAATTTCTATTCTAAAATTTTGGACAGGTCTTAGGTCCATTCTAAAAAAAAGTTTGGAAAAAACAGAACAATTTAGTAGTTATCATGAGCAGCATTGCTACCACAGCTGCACAGATGAAGAAAATACAAGGAAAAGGCTCCATAACACTTCCCATATTGTTTGATAATATTAATGTAATAGGAAGAACAATGCAAAAACATAAAAGCAGGGACTGAATATCAGTGGAGATAATACACTGTTTGCAGTGCAGCAGACTTTTTACAGCTACACAATTCACCTCCTGTGAAGTCATGAACTCCCTGTGCGAAGCTTTCCTCTTTGTAGTTAAACCCAGCTGCTGCTCCCAGTTTCTCAGCCATCTTCAGTTTTTCTGAGCTCCCTGCAGTAACGACGGGCACGGCACCAAACAGACGAACCAGCTGAACAGCAGCTGTTCCAACTCCACTGGCTCCAGCATGAGCCAGCACCACTTCACCCTCCTTCACCTGAGCTGTAAGACAGATGGCAAGAGGATGTAAAAAAAAATTGAATTTTTGACCCGTTGTTAATTACAGAAAGAAGAGGGTGGTAATCTGGTCGTTTAAAATTAAGCATTAAATTAGGGGAAAATAACCATCTTCACCCATGTTTGGCTGAATTAGCATGTCATTTGAAATGTCATTTATTTCAAATCTCATACTGGTAGAAATGGATGAGAGCATCACAGTGACAATTGTTAATTTCTTTACAGATACATGACTGTCAAATTACACCTTAAACTCTGTATTACTCTATAGCAGACCTTACATTTATGTAAGATTATTTTTACTACTATATATATTAATATAATTTATATAACACTTAACAACAGTTACAACATAAAAGATCAAAATGAGAGAAAAAGAGGAGTCTAGAGACATTAAGACTAGGAGGAGTACAAACAACCAGATACCATTTAATTTGCTTTAATTGCTATTGATTCATTGCCTTTTTTCCCAATTCCCCATGTTACCATATTTTGTCTCAAACTGCAAAAATAATTTGATCAAAATTCATGTCATACCTATGAAATCCAGCAGCTGAAAAGCAGTGAGCCAGGCCTCTGGGATTGCGGCAGCCTCGGAGAGTGTAAGGTGAGGCGGTACGGGCATGAGAAGCCCCTCGGGCACAGAAACATATTCTGCATATCCTCCTCCACAGAGCAAGGCCATTACCCTGTCATCTGGCTTCCAGCCTCTTTTCAACCCTGGGCCCAGAGTATCAACAGTACCAGCCACCTCCAAGCCTATGATGTCGCTCTCGCCTGGGGGAGGTGGGTACAAGCCTCGTCTCTATGGAGGATAAATTACCGATTATCACACAGTAATTACATGAGCAGAGATGTGTTTTGGAATCAAGATCCACCACATGTTGCTTTATAAATGACAAGAAATGCTTAGATATTTGTCATATGTGAAAAGTCAAAGTGAAATGACCGCATTCAGCAGCAACAAGAGTTCTGTTTTCCAAGGAGATTACTGTGCTTAAGCGAATGTATATTGTACTGAACCTGTAATAAATCTGCCCTGTTGAGGGCGGTTGCGTGAACTTTGATTAGGACTTCTCCATCTTTGGGTTGAGGTCTGGGGACAGTTTTCAGCAGCAAATTCTCGGGTCCTCCTGGTACGTCAATACACACTGCCTGCATCATCTTTACAAAGCTAGAGTAACACTTGTGCCACACCTATAAAAAGAACAAAAACATGTTTGAAGAAGAAACAAATACCTGTAGCAGCTTTATGAAAGCTTTACTCAATATTGAATACTCACTGTTTTATCGGTATTTCCTAGTAAAACTTTCCCAGTACGGAAGATATGGTACATTTGGTAGTTCCAGCAGTGGCTACTGTGGTTTGTTTGAAATAAAAGGGAAAAAAGGGTAATTATTGTCAACAGCAATAGCAACCATGCCTGAACAGATTAAGAGAGGACCTTATCATACATATATAGAAAGTGATCCCTGGGAAATGTACAGGTGCATTGAAAAAAGGCCCATAATTCTCTCTAGTCTATGTGTAATATTAGATGAACTTCATTATTATCCCAGAGTGAAATTGGTTTGCAGTGTGTGTGCATACATCCTTTGAAAAATTCTTCCAGCAGTGCTCATGACAAGATTCAGTGTGAGAGAAAACACAATGCAGCCCAGAACTTTGATACACACAATACAATATGAGGATGGATGTCTTTATCAGTGTCCCTGCATGGATGGATCTTCATACAATGTTTATTCTCCATGATTATTTTCAGTAAATGTTTATTCATATCTGTAACAGGGGCAAATAAAACCAAAACGTATCTAAATACCACTAAAGAATGAGTGAGAAAAAACTTAACTAATATTATTACTGTTACTAATAACAGTTAACCAACCGTTTAAGCATTAACATGAAAAAAATAACGTGTAAACAGACGAATTATGAGCTGTTTGACTTTCCATCATAGACTGTATAAAGATTCAATTTCATTTTCCATACATGCAAAAACTATGGCGTCACCCTAGCTGGGTGAGGGGCTGGATGTATTATTAAGGGGCTTCACTGGTATCATCATAGCTGTGAAGAATAACAAAACTATTTTGGAGAAGATGAAGAAGAAAAGGGGAAGAAGAAAGCAGAAGACAGAAGAAACTGGACATGTGAAAATTGACCAGTATTGATATGACCGGAAGGGTCAGAGAAATTTACGATATGTCCCCCAGTTGCGAAATGCGCATGCGCAGCAATGTCTACAAGTTCAAGAGCTCAAAAATCTTGGATTTAAGTGTCTAAACTGATACACCAGATTTATTCAAATATGTTATCAACATGATTTGAATGAAAACATGCAGCAGTTTGTGATAAAGGATGCATAGCGGCTAATTTGACAGTGAATCACTGTTATCAGTAGGCTAAATTGTGCCCAAGCATTTTAAAGTACTAATGTACTTACCAGACAAAGATGTCAGCAGTTCATCGACTTTGAGACGACTGCATGATTTTTTGGGAAGTTTTGTTGTGCCATGATCGAGACTGTGCCTCACTTTACCGCGGGAGGGATCAAACTACCACAGGGGCAGGCTTTCTAACGCATGACATTTTAAAGGGATAGTGCTGCTTCATATTATACATTTTTGTCATCACTAAAAGGATTGATTGAAACTTATCCTCAGCTTTGAAATTCAAGGAATTTTAACAAGAAGTTTACGTTCAACAATTACAGAAAACTTATCACATGATGTTTTTAAAGCTAGATCACTGTTTTTAGGCAAAACTTGTTAAATACAAGAGAGGTATTTATTCTCCATCCATGAAACTAAGGATACTTAACAGGATTGATTACCAATTATTTTCTTTATTAATCCTTTATTGGTTCCATTTAGTGTCAGGAAACAGCCCAAGGTAATGTTGGTGGCTTCAAATGTCTTGTTTTGTCCAACCAAGAAATCACAGAAGATTAGGAAAATATTTGAGAAGCTGCAACCAAAGATTTATTTATTTATTTTACCATATTGCTTAGAAAAATTAACTCAAGGATATGTAGGGAGAGAAAAGTAACAGGAAATAAGGCTGATATATATATATATATATTTTTTTTTTTCATATTTTGTGTTTTGGAAAACATTAGTTATAAGAGTAGGAGTTTGGCTGTGGGAGTTAGACTCATGACATCAGTATTCCTATTTATACAGCCCTGATCGGCAATGTGTGATATTTAATATCTGATGCAACTGTCTACATTATCTGTGCAGTGGTTGACAGCATTACAGTAAAGAACTTACCAATAAATTAGAGATATACCATATGAAACTGAAATGTTTTGATATTGTAGATGTAGTTTTATTATGATTAAAAATCGTATCCAAACCTAAAATATAACTGAGACTGCAAACAATAAAAGATTATGTAAGACTGGAATAGTATAATTTCTCAAAACACCACAGCTGCATAAAACCACCAAAGGAAACGCTTTTACCTTAAGTGCCCTGCACAAAGTGAATCATTATTTATTGATTGAATGACCTGCGAGAAGCCCTGTGACTGCACTCTGCAGGAATCCTGTAATGTAATCTCTTTAGGAATGTGTCAATGCACAATTACCAACAACCCCAACCACTTAACTTCAAATACAATAGACTATTATATTACACATACTGAGAGAGCCATAGCAGCAAACACACCTGTATGACACAGCACTCATATAAGGTAAGAAAAGGACATCCTTTGATTTAACTTATAAGTGATTAAATGGATGAAATGGACTCAAAAACATGCATTTCTCCCTCTAGTACCGTACTTTGTTTATAATGGAACAAATCTACAGAAGACCTGTACTGCAGAGAGAGCTGAGAGTGTTGAACCAAAAGGAGGACAGAGATCTCCGGCATAAACTAGACCTGCTAGAAAAACATTACAGGTACACTTGCAAAATGCTTCAACAAAGAAGAGACTTGGTGATAAAAGAACAGAGAAGAGTGGCGATAGTAAAAGTTTGTGAACCTAAAGCTACGATCAACATCGCTATGAAAGAAATAGGTGAACACACGCATGCCGAGACACACTTCAGGGGCATTTACACATCTCACGGTAGAATATCGACCCAGTCTGACAACCACAGATCTCAACTGGAAGAGAAGAGTCGGTCGATATCAGCACCACCACTGTCAGTCAAGACCACGAGGTCAATGAGACACAGAGGAAACATCCAGAGCAACCTGTCTCTCATGAAGATGAAAAATATCGCAACTATTGACTCAATATCAGAAAAAGAGTTGGCCAGGCAACAGCAGAAAGCCCGAGAGGAAGTGGAGAGGCGGAGAGAGTTTCAGAGGGAAGATTTACACAAGAGGGTGGCAGCATTTATTGAAAAGCTCAAGGACAAAAGTCAAATGGAATCACTTGTGCAACCTCCATAGAGGAAGTCTGGAAAAACGCTTTCATCTGTACTCAAATCCAATACCTCAACTAAAAAAGAAAAAAGCATCTAACTGATAGTGTTTCATTATAAACAACAGAAATGAAGTATGTACATTATTTTTCATTGAAACACACAAACAATGCTCAGTTTTATACACATACAACGCCTCATTTCTGAATAAATTAAGCAATATTGCCCATCTTCTTCATGGTTATCAAAGCTTGGTGCACAGGAGTCTCCATGAGTAGGCTGCAGTTTTTCTTCCACTGAGGAGATGCGGGAAGCTTCTCGTCTGCAAGAAACAGTAAATATTACAGAGAAAATGTGAGAACATCACACACACGAAAGCAAATCTGTTAGAGAGAGAAGTATTTGAATATGTTAAGTCTCTGTGTCAGGGTCATGACATTTCAGTTCTTATTGAACACCAACAACTGTTTTTTATTTTTTTTTATTTACCCTCTTACTTTCTAAAATATTGATTTATGGCTGCTTTTATTGTGGTAATTGATTAATCCTTTTGAGTCATTTTCTAAGTAGAATATCTTTGACTGTTGGTTGGGACAAAACCAACAAGACATTTTAGGTTGCATCTTGGGCTTTGGCAAACAGTGGTCGACATTTTTCACCATTTTCTTTACACTTTATGGACCAAACAACTAACTGATTAATCGAGAAAATAATCAACAGATCGATAATGAGAATAATCATTACAGTTGTAGCCCTGTGCTGTTTATAATATAATATGTTGTCTTATTTATTTTTACACCTCCAACCACCAGGTGGCGCTTCTTTATTGTGGGTAGTTAAGAGCTGAACTCAGGAAGTCAGCTGCAAGTGTTGCTTATTTGTGTGAGAGAGATACAGTTTTTAACAGTGTCCCAGCCTTCATATTGCCTAATTATTTTGTATTTATCCATTTGTGGACAATCCTGGAACAACATTGGTGAACTGTAGAATAAATCTGAACTTTGATCATCTACACTCTGAACATTTATCAGAAGCTCGAGTCACTACAAATCTCACAGCAGCAGCCCCTCAGTGCCTTTACTAATAGTCACTACAGAAATAACAAAGAGTAAGGCAGTTTGAAAGGCTGGAAACAGTGGATTTTTGTGTATTTCTGCTTAAAAGATTAACTGATTATGCTCTATAGTGATGTTTAAAGAAGAAAAACATCAAAAGTAACTATATGTTGTCAAACTACTGAGAAATAGATAAGAATTATGTGTGGAAAACGTTACTTTGTTCAACTCTTCATGATTGTGTCCAGAAGACACCTTTTGTTTTTTATGGATTATATTGGTACAGACACAGACAGTATAACAAACCTACCTTCACATTCAAACCTGACTTGTGTGGGAAGGCATCTGGTGTGGTCCGTGTAGTCCAGCTTGCAGAGGACTGCAGTGTTTTCTCTCGGCACAGTGAACATCAGCACCAGTATTGAACATAAAACATTACTCTCCAGCACCTCAACAGACTTCTGGAACAGCTCCTATAAACAAGCAGGAGGACAAGATAAATGTGTTGTTCTCCCACCGGTCCACTTTTTCCATAATCAGGTATTTTGGTAAAATAACGTAAAATAATTTGTTGTACTTATTTTATGCCATTATTAATGATAAATACATTTCAGGTTATATGAGTAGTTTACTGTGAAGTTTGGTGTTAAAACTGTAAAAAAAAAAAAAAAAAGTACTGTTGTATTTACAAAGTTTCAGCAAAATTGTTCAACAGTCACGTACAATATTTTTGTCACTACTTTTTAATATTCAAATTTGAGGGATATTTGTCAAAAAATATTATATAACAGTATATTCTCATGTAGGAAACAAACTTCCTTTTGTGGACTGCTAGTTCTGTGCAGAAACTCACCTGAGTCTAATCATTATACTGCAGGGTAGTTTCACAGCACAGCTACTGACAAACATCTCTCAGTCATTTTAAAACATTATATAAAAAAAAAGAAGCAAAGTTTGGCACCTTAACTAGCTTGAGCTGCTGCTTGCGACTGGCAAAGGCATTGAGATGTTGGCTGAGGGTGTTCAGAAAACCCCTGATGTCTGTCTGCATGTTGCTCTGTTCAGCGAGGCTGTTCAGGGGGATGAACGGGGGGATGTTATGGCGACTGATCCTCAGAGTCGGCCTCAGGTCGATCTCCAGGTTGTATGTGTCTAAGTAAGTTCCCTCGTAGGCGGTCGCCAGAGACACGCACACTCCTTTACCTTGAGAAGTCTTTAGGATGTCGTATCCACCTGGTGACACCATTGAATGAAACAGAGCAGGTGAAGAGAGGGTTAAAACAGACTGATAAAGAATTTCAGACATATAACCAAACTGACTTAGAATGAATTAAAGCAGGCATGACAATAATAATAATAATAATGATAATGTAACAGTACCAATGAGGTGATGAGCATGCAGGAGGTCTTTCAGTTGTGTTTGTCTGGCCATCACTCGTAAAAGTTGTGAGTCCTCAGAGTCTTCATCCACTTCCTCGTCCTCTTCATGTGCACGCTGTTTGTCCATAGACATCCTCAGTTTCTGAAGATTCTGTGGCAGGACGATTAAAACAGCGTCGATGTTATCAGTCAACAAAAAAACCACAAGGATCACGGCATTGTAGATAAAGTCAGCGAAGAAGTGGGTGATATGGGCAAAATCCTCTATACAGTACATGCAATTTTATATCCAAATATCAATATAAATCACTGTGGGGAAGTGATGAAAGTTTCAGAGATGTTTATTTAACTTTAATGATAATTTTGAAGGCTTTATTTTAGGCTTTATTTTAAGTCTACCCTCACTGATATAAAATATTAGAAACAACTGTCAGTGTAACACAATAACCTTAAACTACAAAATGACCATAACGTTGAATCAATCAACCTCTTCAAAAGAATTTAAAGTCCCTGTGTTGTGTTTTACTTGCTGTTACTTCACTTAGATGTGATGTTAGACTTCACTATACAGAATGATGTATGCACAGACTTTGACACTAACTGGCTGTTTTTACATTGACATGCTGTAGAGAGTTTCTCTGTGCTCACCATAAATCTAAGTTTGAGACATGACAGCTGCTAAATTCACAGACCTCCTTCTGTGCAAAAATGGATTTAAAAGTTTCTCTGAGACTAAAATGAAGCTATAGATAGATAGTTAGTAATTTATTATTCCCAACAGGAAGTTAAAGTGTCCCAGCAGCCAGGTTGGGCAACACTGCTTTAAAGTGTTGTATCTTAACCAAAAAAAAAACAAAAAACAACCAAACAAAACAAACTACCATTCCAGCATCACTACTATGACTCTCCGTCAGTATTATTAGGATAAATTATGTAATTTCAGCCTTTTCTGTCATCCTAAACCAGTGGTTCTGAAACTTTTTCACAAATCAAGGACTCCTAAACTGGCACCAGCTAGTCCATGGACCCCCACCTGATAAGATTTTTGCTTTAAAATGTTTTATTACATAAAGTGTATGAAACCCATGACCAACATAATCAGAGTCTGTCATTGTGTTACTTATGGATGGAATTATAGTGAAAATAAATTACTCTCTTTTTTGCTTGGGACCCCCTGGAACCCCCTAAAGGACCCCAGACCCCACTTTGAGAGCCACTGTCCTTAACTCATCTCACCTGGTGTGTCTGTATCTCTGCTCTTAGCTGGTCTCTCTGCATGATCAGCTGTTCCACTTTAACCTTCAACTCCTTCACACGACTCTGCTGCTGCTGCTGCGGTTGAACTTTACGGCTCCTTGCCTGAACCTCCAGCAGACTCAGATGACTCAAAACACCTACGAATAACAAAAAGGAAAATACTCCTACGAACTCTCAAACGACAAACATGAAAGCTGTAACGCTAAACATTGAGGCTAACAAACTGCCTCAACTAGCACTAGCATCAAAACAAATGTTTTTACGAGCTAACGGTCAAGATAGCTGATAGTTACCTTTCGTGGACGCTCCCTGCATGTTTCCCAAAGTCACTCAAACCTATTTTGTTCTTGAAAATGTGCCTTGCTTTGCGCTAAAACCAAAACAGACTTTTGATTTTGGCGGCTGGTCCTGCGTCATCCTTTGCAACGCCCCACACAGCTTCAACCCCGGAAGAAATCTCAAAACAAACGTCTAGACTCTCGCGAGATTTGCACATGGTGTGTCTTAATTATACACGTGTGAATAATCATGTTTTATGATATGACAGTGCTGGGATTAAAGTCTGGTTAGGTTTAGGCACAAAGTTGATGTTAGGGAAAGATTGTTTAAATTAAAACTCTTACTCTCGCGAGATATTTCGTAGGCGTGGTGTTACCGTCTAAACCATGGTCTAAACAAGACTCAAATCGTATGATCACATGGAGCATGCAGTGACAGATTAACCCGGCAGTAGGTTAATTTAACACTTTATTAACACGGCAGGAGAGGTGAAATTATACAAATTCATCATCTAGAAAAGGAGCTCACTGTACATATAGTGAAGATGTTGTTTTTTAGCAACAAATACATTTTTTTAAACTAACGTGGTGCAGTTGAATGTCTCTCAGTAACCAGCATGGTGCCAATAACTGTCAGCCTGGCGTGTGAAGGTGAGTCTTTCTCATGTTGTTTCTCCTGTTCCTACCTGACTATAGCACTGAATTTTCAGACATGTGAAATCATATTGACCGAGTTTATATTTTGTTCATGTTCTCACATCGTAAACAAAGTTTAAGCAGTTTTTCAGGGTCACTGGATGCAGTACCTTCATTTTCCTGCAGAATTACCATCGGACATCAGTGCAGTTATACCAGTATAACTAGAATTACATGAGCTGTGTCTGCAAGTGACTAAAAAGTCATTGTAATATTCCTGAATGTTTCCTCCAGTAATATTAAACCAGTAACCAAGTTTAACAGTATAAAAGGTATTTGCACATGCATGTAATAATACAAATAATTGTGTTAATGTGACGTGCCATTGTTGTTCAATGTGACAGTTGCACAAATGTGCAGATGATGACATTTAATATAACATGTGGGATAGACTCCATGTCCAGTCTATGTTGATTGACTCAACATTTTGGATGCTCTAATGTTTAGTCGACCCTCACTGATAAAAGGGGGTGGACAAAATATTAGTAAAACTATTTAAATGCACCACTTACTCTAAAATGACCATAAGGTTGAAGCACAACGTCTTTAATTGGAAATGCAAAATATTCTCTAGTTTTAGTTTTTTCCAGTGTGAGCATCTGCTGCTTTGTATCATTGTAAACTGAATATATTTGGGTTTTCAACTGTTAATCAGACATTTGAAGACATTTAAAGATCTTGTGCTCTGGAAATTTTGATGAAAGTTTTTCTTTTTATTATTTTATTAAATGTAAAACAGCAAAAAAGAAAAAAAAGGTAAACATAATCTTTAGTTGCTGCTCTAATTTAAGAGTTTAAGTGATGGTGCATGAACACAAACTAAGGACTTTTTCAATGATTATTTTGCCTATAAAATTATAAAATAGAAGTAATGGTAACAACTGCTGATGCAAGATGACATCTTGAAATAGGTTGCTCTGTCCAACTAACAGTCCAGAACTTAAAAATGTTCAGTGTACTGAAACCAGCAAATATTTGGAATTTTACATGGAAAAATTACTCAAAACGATTGATTAATAAAACAGCTAATTGTCTCAGTTCTAATTATTGGTGCCCCTCTTCATTATAAAGTGATGATATAAAACAAACACAGTAACTGCATAATCAGGAAAAGTTGTTTCAGACTTAAGTTTTTCTCTCCCTGCCATGATTTGCAGCATTAAAAGGAAACTTTTGAAATCTAGACATTTTGACCTTCAGAACCCACAGACATTGATTGCAGCTGTTTGTCTTTTTGGTGCAGCATACACAAAGACAGCAGATGGCAGAGTGACAGGGAACCTCCCATTTCCAAACGAGCAGTCAGTATTTTTGGATCAGCCAAAGCAGGGGAAAGGTTGTCTGACCTCGGTTTCTGTGTACACTTAAGAACTGCAGGTTTCTTCATGTAAAAATGCTTTTCTGCTGCAAATATTTCAGGTCAGGGGATGACAAAAGTGGCCGTGACTTCACCTTTGTCTGGGAAGTAACAGAAATCTATAAAACCAGCTCAGGTGGGACAAATCAGGTTGTGTAGGTTTGTTTCTTTGCAGGTCAGGCAACGTTATGTGTTTGTGATAAAAGCAGGCTACAGTTTTGGGTGGCTGTGATTTGAATGTCAGCAAAAGCATACTTTCTCACACTTTCTTAATCAGTGTTTTCAATTTACAATTCTTCAAGGCTGCTGGACCGTCCTGACTGATGGGTGTGGAGGAAGACATTTCCCACCCATCTGACTGCGTAACGGGAAAAGATCAGAAGTTTCTCCAACTGCAGCCAGAACTTAAAGACAATCACGATGGACCCGTCCAACCAAAAGCACTTCACGGCTGCAGACTATGTGATATTTGCCATATTGTTGGCTGCCTCTATGGGCATCGGGCTGTACTATGCTCTGTCTGGTGGGCGTCAGCGCACCACACAGGAGTTCTTGTTGGCAGACAGGAGTATGCGCTGTCTTCCTGTATCTCTGTCTCTCATCGCCTCATTCCAGTCGGCCGTGGCGATCATCGGGGTACCAGCAGAGATTTACACTCACGGTACTCAGTACTGGTTCATCGGCTGCGCTTATATTCTCGGCCTCCTCATTCCAGCTCATGTTTTCATTCCCGTGTTCTACAGATTGCAGCTCTCCAGCGCATACCAGGTATGGTAAAGCTGTTGTGTTTCCAGATTTAAAGTTCATATTTGAGGCGTGTTTCTCCTTATCTCAGTTCTCATGATGTTTTGTTTCACAGTATCTTGAACTGCGATTCAGTAAAGTAGTGCGCATCTGTGGAACTCTGACCTTCATCTTTCAGACGGTATGTGCAACACTTTATACAATAAACTTTTTCTTTCCCAATGCCAGAACCTCGCCCTCTGCAGATGCAACGTTATTGATCTGGCACCAGTGCTCCTTTTTTCCCAAATTTTAAATGTATACCTCACAGCTTAGAACTCATTGGGATCATTTTTATGCTGCCAGCTGTGACTTAATGAATGTAACTGACAGCGGAAACACAGAGTTTAGACGTTGATGAAGAAACTGTATTTTATGCAGTCATCAGTCACATCTGGCTGACACCCAATCAGCCTGAAGAAATAATTCAACATTTTGCATTTATGCTTATTTGCTTTCTTTACGAGAGTTAGATGAGAAGATTGATACACATCATTGAAAATGGTATCAGTCTTCTCATCTAACTCTAAGCAAGAAAGCAATTAAGCATATTTCCCAAAATGTCAAACTGTTCCTTTTTCAATAAGGTTATTTTTGACCCAATACTGCTCCAGCAGATCAGATCAACAAATAAAGCCTGAAAAATAAAGAGATGTGCCAATTTATTACCTTAAAAATCTCAAGTAGATAATCACTAATTTGTCTTTACTTTTCTGTGCTGCAGGTTGTCTATATGGGAGTCTGTGTATATACTCCTGCTTTTGCACTGAATGCAGGTATACAAATTCACATCCTACTTGGACTCAATATGACTGTTTTTTTAAATAGTTAAGATCTGTTGTACACTGTATCTTTGTCCTCTTACAGTTACTGGATTTGAATTATGGGGAGTAGTGCTGGCCACTGGACTTGTGTGTACACTGTACACAACAATGGTAAGAAAGTAAGATTAATTTTCATGAAGCCTAAGTTGATGTTGATGCCTTTGAATATTCGTGACTTACTCATCAGCATTTCTGCACAGGAAAGGAACTCAGGCTTCAGGAATAACTTCATCTCATTACAACATTCAATATCCAATAAAATGATTCTTTGCTTTGCCAAAAATTAAATATATTTAATCTGTGAAAGGTGTTAATCTTACAAAATGTTCAATAGCACAACAAATAAACTGTAGAGATATTATACAATAATATGAAGGTAAAACAAGAATATTTACTGAAGCTGATATCTTGCATTTTAATGAGGATTTATTATTATTATCATATTCATTCCTGTGTGTTTCGTCTGTTCCTGACAGGGTGGGTTGAAGGCTGTCATCTGGACAGACGTCTTTCAGACTGTTGTGATGTTTGCAGGGCAGCTGGCGGTCATCGTGGTGGGAATACATCAAACTGGAGGGGTGTCTGAAGTCTGGAGAAAAGTCTGGGAGGGAAACCGTATCTCTGGTCTCGAGTGAGTTTGTTTGTTTGTTTGTTTGTAGGACAATTGACAGACATTGGTTTTATAGACAGACATTGGTTTTATATATTGGGTTTATATAGATTGTAGTTATGTAGGTGGTTTACACAAACCTCCATTTACTTTTTGATGCTTAATTTATTGAAGAATTAAATGAATTTCCCTCCAGTTCCCAAACACATAATTTAAGTCCTTTGCAACACATAACTAAGAAATATTGTTTTCTACTGTATTGAGACACTGTTTTTGTCAGTTATTGTTGCTTTTCACCTGGTGAATGTGAGTCCAATATTCACTCTCCTTTTAGCTCTGATTTGGTCTCCATAAGCCATAACTTTGTGCGTTTGTTTAGTCCCGATCAGGTAGTTTATTACAGAAGCCCTAAAAAGCAAGCGAGAAATTCTTTGTTTCTGGTGATCCAAGAAAAAAAAGTTTTGCCAGGATAATTTAAGTTTTTAAGTTTAAGTTTTTTCCCCCCATGTGTGAAAGTAGCAGAAGAAAAAAATTTTTTTTGTGTGTTTTTTGTTGTAATACTCATTTCAGCCACATTCATTATTTCACTTCATTTGTGAAAGTAGCAGGTGAATTTTTTTTTGGCAGGATTCATCTAAGTGTTATCACGCTAGGTAATATGACTATTGGCCTTTCGACCGCTAGCTAGCAAGCTAACAGCCAATAGCTACCTAGCAGACTACAGCTAGTGGCAGTATAGCTAAAGCTAACGGCAGATTAGTGACAGTAATGTTACATAATTTGTTAATACACATGTACCTTATGTTTAGAGGGTATGGTGCTATTAAAACTCACTTGGAAGAAAACATGAATGCTTTCAGTCCTATTGAGAACAGCAGAGTAGTGACGTGGTGTGTCATTCTCTCCAGGATGCACTGCAGGGAAAATAAACATTTAATCATGAATGCTCATTATGTATTTGTAGCCTACTTAGTCATTTTGATAGTAGGCTAACACATAGCTAATATACACTTACAGCCTGTGTTGCCTTCATATAAGGCTTATATAAGGCTTTTACTTTATTGCGGCTCCAGACAGATTTGTTTTTTTGGTCCAATATGGCTCTTTGAACATTTTGGGTTGCCGACCCCTGTCTTAGATACTAGTGACTGTAATTCTGTTAGAGTAAAGGTCTTTCCTGAAGTATTAAAGTGTCGTCTTTATCCTGTATGTTCTCTCTTGTCTTTAGCCTGAACCCAGATCCTACAGAGAGACATACTTTCTGGACTTTGGGTGTTGGCGGGATCTTCCTCATGCTGTCCCTTTATGGAGTGAACCAGTCTCAGGTCCAAAGATATATCAGCGCTCGCACAGAGAAAGATGCTGTCAGGTATGCAGACAGTAGATTTTTAGCGCTTTGTTTTCAGTCTGATTATTAAAGTTTCACAATGAACGCTGACTGAACAGGAAACAACAAATTGTGAGGGACAGTTTAAATAGAAATGAGCGTGTTTGACACATATTTTTGGCTGAATGCATTGTGTTGACTGTAAAAGAGGTACGATATGTACAGTCTACAGCCATTGGGGGATATTTTCAGGTTAGTCAGGGATGTAAAACTTTATGTCAAAGCAATCTTTCACCTTAGTTTGCTTTTTAGTGAGACTACAGATGTAAACAAGCCCAGCTGCAATTCATCTGATATGCATTAAGTGCCACTAAGGAAGATCTGTTGCCAAGTTGTTTTGATGCATGTCTGTAAAGTCACAGAGCACGATAGAGAACTGCTGAACTATATTGGCTTAAAGATAAAATACTTTTGGAACTGCAAGCATGTATTCATACCACAAAAGGAGGGCTGTGCAGCATGTGAGGAAATATTTAAAAATCCTCATGCTGCCAGCTGAACAAAAGGATCACTCATTTGAATAGATTTTACCTGAGAACAAATTAAATGGGCTGTGATATTATTTTTAGCCAGTGTTATTAGATGCTTCACTGATATCAGACTGGACTGAATTCACTGTGACGCATTAGAATTCAGCAGCTCCCTCTTTTTCCTCCATTTTACAGACACAAAAAATGCGATTTGACTGTTGATTGCCTAAGAAGGGACTGTAAATCCTTAAGTCAAGTCAATTTTATTTATATAGCCCAATGTCATAAATCACAAATTTTGGGGGCTTTACAATCTGTACAGTGATACAACATCCTCTGTCCTTAGACTCTCAGTTCTGACAAGGAAAAACTCACTAAATAAAAAACCTTTTAATGGGGGGAAAATTGGAAGAAACCTCAGAATGAGCAACAGAGGAAGGATCCCTCTCCCAGGACAGACAGACACGCATCAGATGTTGTGTGTACAGAATAGAACAAGAAAGACAACTTAAAGAAAACAGGTTGACAAAATCATAATGGATTTATAATATATGAAGAATATGCTCCCAAAACAGAACCATGAACCTGAACCATGTGACCTCCATCACCTTGGAAACCATTTACATGACATGTTGGTGCTTTACGTGTTAATGAGTCACTAAAAACACATGATGGTAAAAAGATACTGCAGTACAAAAATGCTAGTGAGACATTGGAGGTTATTTAGTGTCACCATCACAATATTTCTTTTATGTTTATGTTTAAAAAAAAAAAAAAAAAAGATATCAGGCAGTATATCAGTAGCTCTCAAATTTCTGTATCTGTCTCAAAAAGTCTGGTATTGGTCGGAGTAGAGTATAATACTCACAGCTTTGTTTGATTCACAAGTGATCTTTGAGAAGTGCGACGCAAAACCAAAGTAACGAGCATTTGGAAGAGAAAGCTGAACTCAGAAACGACCACTTTAACTACGCTTCTGCCTTTCTGCAGGTCTTGCTACATGGTGTTTCCCTCCCTGCAGTTGGCTCTGGCACTAAGCTGCGTGATGGGACTGGTCATGTTTGCACGTTACTGTGGGGAGGATCATTCTGATAAGCTGGGCACCTCTTCGAGGGATGCGGTGAGTTTTCATTTCACTGCGGTGCTTTTCCTCTTTTTATCAACTGAATGATCTGCTTCATGGTTTCGGTTCACAGGAATTGTATCCTTGACTCAAAGGGATTTTAATATGAAATATGAAAATTAAGTTTATGCCAAATTATGTAAGGGCTCCTAACCCCCCAGAGCACATACAGCCACGTCACACTGCTGCAGCATTAGTATTTGCATATTTAGTCCCTCTGGCTCATTATGTAAATGTGCTTTTCGTGCTGGGTGCTGATACACATTTATATAGTTATAGTTGTAATAGTTATAAAATAATTATACAAACTAAACTGAAGTTCCAAGGAAACTGTGTGTTTTCCACAGATGGTGATATACTTTGTGATGGATATGCTGCAAGGTCTGCCTGGGCTGCCTGGACTTTTTGTTGCATGTTTATTCAGTGCAGCTCTCAGGTACGAGACCTTCCTCGGTGTCAGTCTACTATTTGCTTTCAAATTAAATCGAGCATTAATACTCATTACTAGAAAACATATACGGTGACACTGGTGCTCTTTGTGAACTAAAATGGCAAATTATTGTATTAGGGCTGCAACTAATACTTATTTTCATTATCAAGTTAGTTGTTTTGACTATAAAATATCAGAAAATGGTGGAAAAGCTTCCCGAAGTCAAAGATGCAAACCTTATTTTGTCCCAAACAACAGTCTACAACCCAAACATATTTAGATTACTGTCATAGAAACAGAAAATATCCACATTTGAGAAGCCATAACAAGAGAATTTTGGCATTCTTTCTTTAAAAAAAACCCTCAAAATTATAAAAATTGTTGGTGGTTAATTTTCTGTAGATTGATCAATCAACTAATCGCTGCAGCTCTGCATTATAGCGTTTAGGCTTTAGGTTTAAAGTCACAATGATATGGCATTTTGAGATTGTGGAGCCTCCTTAGATTAATGTATGAAACTGGATAGCGTGGGAGGTATGTAAGTTTTAAAAAGTGTAAGCAAATAGGATATCAGTTTGGGAGAGAAAGTAGGATCATAAAAATGTTGCATCACTTTTTTAATTTCTCTCTGTAAGTGAGGACAGCAAGCAGGCTTTTGCTCAAATAGTGATCTGTCTGTTTGCTTCCTGTTTAGAGATGTAAGGGGGTTAAATTGGTGAACAAGCTATTTACGATTGATTGATTCTTCATGCTTTTTCCTGTGCAGCACCATCTCCTCTGCCTTTAACTCTCTGGCCACGGTGACAATGGAAGACCTCATCAAACCGCAGTTCCCTGCCATGACAGAAGCCAGAGCAACCCTGTTGTCCAAAGCTTTAGGTTAGCTTTTAAATCTTTTTACTTGATACAGAGTGACACTATAATGAAAACTTAGCCGGTGAGAATTGAATTAAAACACTTTGAACTTGTGTCTTCTCAATAAGCCATGTCCTACGGGCTGCTGTGTCTGACAATGGCCTACCTGACTCACCTAATGGGTGATTCAGTTCTTCAGGTAAGCTCACAGCCGATCAAATAATAACCAACATTCCTTTCTAAACGTGCACTGACTCGTATTATGTTTGAACTACAGGTAGTTTTGAAGATCTTCGGGATGGTCGGCGGTCCCATTCTTGGCGTGTTTTGTCTCGGGATGTTCTTTCCGTGGGCCAATTCCACTGTGAGTTGAACCTCATCAAGGAGCTTATTGGTTGACTGAGGAGATGTGACACGTAGTTAGACATGTGACAGTCATTACAATCTTGTTAAGATATATTGCTGCCATGCTTACTGTTGTTAAAATGATCACGGTGTACAATATTATGTTCATGATGATTAAAATGGAATGAAATACCTCAGTTTAACAAACACTGGTCCGCTTTAGAACAAAATTATAACCCCTTATGTCAACACAAAAGGCATCAAGTTCATAAAAATGAGGTATCATATTGTTTTTAATCAAATCAGTCAGGCAGCATTATATTTAACCCTGAGCTGCAACTAGTGATTATTTTAATTATTGGTTAATCTATCATTTTTTTAATCAATGTCAGAAAACCGTGAAAAATGTCACATTTTTTTCACAAATCCTCAAATGTTAAGAAGCTGGAACCAGCCAAATATTTTTCATTTTTAGTCAATTAACTATTTGATCATCAATGTTTCAGCGCTAATATGATGTGTCTCTGTGCCATTTCTGCCACCTCAGTTCTTCCACTGTTCACTGAATGAGTAACAGTGTGTAAAAGTGCTCACACACATAATAGTAGCAGAATTATGGTTCAGTTATAGTGTTTAGTAAAATTAGCTATGTTTTATTGGCCCCAACACTTAGGCTCAAGTGTTAAATACAGCTGCATATAATATATATATTACATAATCTACGACACTGTTATTGTACTATGGTGTGTGTGTGTGTGGTTGGCAGTGTTGACAGTACTGCTGTATTTATCTATATTTGTTTTTATGACTGCTTTGTGTACTTCTTCACCTCAACTCCCTGAATTCCCCTCTCTAGGATAATAAACTTTGACCTTGAGATGGAAGAGCATATTTAAATTAATTAAAACAATTTAAAAAAAGGTGAAAACAACATGTGCAAAGGAGACAGCGTTCACAAATTAACTTAAAAAAGTTAAACTGACTATCACCACATATGTATCTGTAATAAATTTAGTTTGTCTTCTTGTTGTTGCAGGGTGCACTGGCAGGTTTGGGGGCAGGTCTGGCTGTGGCTTTCTGGGTCGGCATCGGGAGCATCGTGGCTCGTAGCACCGGCGCCAGACTGCCGCCACCCAACTGTAGAGCCACCCTGCTGTCGGACAACACGACTGCTGTCATACAGACTGCCCTCAGCAATGTCACGCTGAGGTATCAGACACACGGGCAGCACCGCAACATGTGTGTTCGTTGTATCATAAGTTAACTGTTTCTCTCTCTCTTTAGCTCGCCGTCTGGACTGAAAAGATTTTATTCATTGTCCTACATGTGGTACAGCGCGTTCAGCTGCTTCACAGTCATCCTAGTAGGCCTGATCATCAGTTTTCTCACAGGTAGGCAGGTTCTCGAGTGCTCTCTGCAGTCCAGCACTCTTCTCTATAATCAATTTTAACTCTAAAATGTCTAAACATATACATTTCTGTTTAGGTCCTATGAAAGAAGAGGATGTGACGCCAGGCACATTCTATCCTTTGTTAGGAAAACTGCTGTTTTTTCTACCTGAACGCTTCAAAAAGAAGCTCTGCTGTGTGACTCCTCTGAGACGAACAGTAAGTAAAATAATTGAATTACGTTTGATTACCCCCCCCCCCCCCCCCCCCCCGACTAAATGATTCCAGGTGAAATAAATAAAATCAAAACTTAAATTGTATTTTAATGATGTAAAAATACAATTTAACAATTTACACACACAGACACACTATAATTTACACCCTGATTACAATCTCAGTTTTACCACGATGAGTGATTTTTCTGCTCACATATCAAACATGTTTGATACACAATCTTGTCATTTGACGTGGTTAATGACAGAAATCTGAATGCAGTGTGCTCGTCGAGAGCTTTAGTTTACAAAAATCAATTGTTAAATTGTTTGTTTTTTTGTGCGGTTTTCTTTTTATCGACTTTTGAATATGAATGAAGATAACAGGCAAAATCAAGTACATGTGAACATGAAGACCTTTTAAACAACGGGGTGAAAAAGGGAAATGGGTTAGAAATAGATAGATGAACTCACATACACACAATAGGAGGTTAAAATGACACTGAAAGATGCTTTTAAGATACATAGTTACACAAAATCTGGTCTCAAAGATAAACTACAAATAAATTTCACCCAGTTCTCAAGAAATTTACAGTATTCTGAATATATACTGAAATATACAGCAGGTAGTTTTTTCTTTTAACATTTCTTGAGTAGGAATTTTTAGAATCCACTAGTGGCTACCAAGTATTTATGTTGGGAAGATCCAAAAAAAAGTCCTGCAACATTTCAGTCCTCAGACCCTCTTCAGGCAAAATCCATAACCATCAAGTAAAAAAAAAAGTTTTCACTCTCTGAAAGACGTCTCAGAAATCTCTCTTTTTATTAACTTACATAGCTGAGCACAGAGACGGATGTTTCGACACTCGTCTGCAGGCTGAAACATCTGCCTCTGTACCCAGTCATGTAAGTTAATAAAAAGAGAGATTTCTGAGACATCTTTCAGTGCAAAAACTCTTTGGACTGATTGGAAGCTGCCTTCAGAAGACGACCAGCTTGAAATGTGTTGCAATCCAGAGTAGCTGCACTGTTCCTCGTGCACCTGAATGTTTGCATTTGTCTACATGTCAATCATACAAAAATCTTCTCCCTTATTTGCATCTCATTGCTCTCTTGTTTATTTTACCACATACTTCCTGTTTCAGTGACCTACTTTGACCGTTTATAAATGCACCTTTTTTTTAATTATTATTTTTTTAGCTGTCATCACCTCCACAACTCAAGGAAAGCAACGGATCGGTCTTCACACAAGACAACAGATCATCGCAGGAAGAGACGGAGAGTTTTCTCCCTGACACTCGCACACTTTTTGTGGAGCATGAAACAGCGGTTTGATATCTCAGGCTGTAATAAGACATATACATTTCTGTTACTTTTTTGGGTTGCCTTTGCTTTGCGATGAAGAATGTAATTTCAAATTCAAACCTAGATCAAAGTTAAACATCATTCAGTCAACACTAGAGGACTCTTTCTCTTTTTTTTCCAAGAAAAGACAAAGTGCAGCTCCTGTTACTGCTCTACAAAAAGTCACATGTTTGATGGTCAACTTCAGGTGCATGGTCACTGATTTACATTCAGTTGGTTCCTTGCATGGAGGAAAAAAAATACTGCACTATATTGTTATTTGAGAAGTCTTGAATGTCCAGTGAACTTAAAATGTTTTATACCGGTATTTACTATGTACTTGACTGTTCAGCACTACTGCAACTGTATGAGTGGTCCTTTGTCATGCTCTTGTGAGATGACAGTGCCTCGCTTTATAAGAATGTATGAGTGATTTTGTTTATGATTCAGCTGAAACGCAGATTTTTTTTTTCTAAAAAAAAAAAAAAAAGGATTAAAGATTTTGTAGGTACCTTTTGCAGTGTTTTGTTGTCATTTTAATTTTGTACAGCTGAAAAAAAATCTTTACTAAAGGTCCTCCTGGTGTTTCTATTGTTCTAACGGTTTCAAAGGTCAAGAATTAACTTTCACACTCAATTCAATAATATAAGGTACGACTAATGTTTGCTTAAGTCTAAAAGGATCAGCTCATTAAGCTATATATATATTTGAGTTGCATGTGTGTGTAATTCTTCAAGGTCTCTTGCTCCTACAGAACACCTACAGCTAGATCAAACATACATATGCAGTTTGATCATTTTAAGCCACAAAATTACCAATAGTGAGTCATTTTCCCATCAGTGGGTGATAAGACTCTTAAAGGTCAGATCAACAAGTTAAAATTATAGTCACTGGTTTCTCTTGACAAGTTTAAAGCTTTGCTGCAGGAACTCAGTACACCATCATCTACCTGCCAGTGTCAGTGGTGTCACTAGAACGTTTGTTTTATGCCTCAAATTGCTGCCGTTTCTCAGTCCGGTTCTTGTATTGGGGTTGTATTTTTATTTCCTCTTTTGCTGTAGTTTTGTTCACGATTTTATTATTTCATATTGACTGATGTGAGATTTTTAATCTCAATGAGATTTTCCTGGTAAAATGAAGGCAAAATAAAAAAAACACTTTAAAACTATATAAAATGGGCACTACAGCAATTTTGTATTACACATCCATAAAGTTAAGGGAGTTACTTAAGATGGATTTAAAAAGGATGGATGGATTCATATCTGATGCAACATGGACCATGACTCCAATTGTTCCAATTATTATTCCAGGTTTCAGGTTATAATTATTATGACATTAACAGGTCTGGACACATGTGCCTAGTTTATAAAATTTTAAATGGTTTTGTCCATCCTCCACTATGTGACTTTGTGTACACTCACTCAGTAAGTTCTATTAGATCCTCCAGAATATCCTCTATACATGATTGTATCATTTCGTCACACTGCATTTGGGCGGTCAGCTTTCTCCGTGAAAGCCACAACTCAGCCTGATGATATGAAGAACTGTAGTTTAATCAATACATTCAAGGCCGAATTGAAAAAAAAAAAATCTACCAATCAGCTGTGTGACCACTGAGTCTAAACTCCATCTATGGTCTTCTTAACGCAGATAGTCTTGCTATTGATTTGACAAGTTTACATTAATTAATTGACATTGTGGGTGTATGTGATGTGCTGTTGTGTGTAGCTTTGTATTTTTTTTATGGTGTGTTCTGTGTGTTTTTTTGCTTTGTACTGTTTGTTGTTGTGCTGCTGTATGGTGCAGTGCATCTTTAATGTTTAAAAACTGCACACTGTCCCAATTAACAAATCAAACCAAGAAGTATGTTCCTGTACACCTGTATTCACTAAAATAAAATGTCTCTTATAAATATACTTTGACAGAAGGATAGCGTTGACCTTGTATTTTATATTTTATCAGCCAAACAAGATCCTCAGTCAGACTCTCCCTTTTTCAGAAACAGAAAAAGGGAAAGTCCTGCTTCACAAAGCTCCACTGTGCTCTGCTTATCAAAGTCCAACTAGGGTTATAAAATAATTCAACCTGGTCTATAAAACTATACAACCTGGTTATATGATAGACAAGTTACATACTGTTTAATATCTCTGTGCACTGGTATTTTGTTTCTGCTCCATTTGTGTACAAAACAATTATAGACATACATTCAGAAATATTTATGTCTAAACCTTTTAAATTAACAATATAAAAACTAAAATAAACCAATAAAAGACACTGTAGTTGTAGCATATCAAGGCACACTGACTGCTTTAGTCACAGGCCAGTCACAAATTAGTCTAAAACCCTCCGACTAAAATCCTAAATTTGGAGTCCTAAAAAAGTCATAAAGATGTGAGCCATCAGTGACCTTTGAAAAAGTAGCTGATAGCAAGACCAGAAACAAACTAGACTACCAAAACAAAAACAATAAAAGAAAGAAACAACAGACCATCATGTCTGATCAGCTTAAATGAAACTCAGTACTTCCAGTATCCAAGAATAAGTTTCTTGAATAGAAGTGATGAAAAAAAGAATAATCCATGTCTGGATATCTCAATGTATCCTGTAACATGTCTTGAAAAATACAAATTGATTTCACCCCAACTACCTCTGATAAACTGTGTTCTTTATCAAAGTAAACTCAAACAACAGACCAGCGTGCAAACAGTACAAAAAATATTCATTACAGTGGTTAAGCATTGCAAACAGGCTTCGGTATGTTGCGGCAAGTCACATGTATAAATGCCTTAATGGACCAAACACCAGACTGTTATTACTGTAGGTGTTTGAACGTGCTAGAGATCACCATATAACCAAAACTCTGTGAAAATACAAACATAAAGCGCTTTTGGATCTAAATCCTCTCAGTGTACGGTTCCTAAAATATGGACCCTCTGACTCTATTGTGGTTTTTAAAAACAGGTGCGAAACTTTCTGTTTAAGCAAATGGTAAAATGGAAAGAGGAAAGGTGGGCAAATGCATCTCCTGTTCATGTCAAAATGTACAATTTGCTTAACAAGTATTTTTATTTGCATGTCAGCTTTTCAGTCAGAAATGTAGCAAGAAAATGCAGTCGTGGGGCAGATCAGGACGACTATGGAAATAAGTTGCTGTTTTCATCCTGTGTCATGGTTCAAATTTATGCATAATACTTAGTTTATTTTGGGTGATGTTTTTCATCTTTTTCTTTGTAGATTTTGTTTATGATCTGATGTTCTGTGTTTTTTTGTATATGCAAAGTGTGTCAGCTGTTTTTATGAAAGAATTAAATCAAACCACATGAGGTTTTCTTGATTTTGCAACAAAAAATGAGTATTTTCACTTCCCTGATATATTATTGTCATATTTATGAACATAATCTCTTTACAATAGACTGTACATAATTTTACATTGAATTAAAGGCACATTTTCATCAACCATAATATCTTGTTAATTTCCAATAATCTCTCCATCTTAAACATCTTAAATTAATATAATTTCTCCTTAAATCTGCATAAATCAGAATATGATTTGTGTGAATTTCTGAGTCAAATATAATTTTCCCCAGGTTGTTGTGCTGTCCACTGTGGAGCTTTTGACCATATCAAATGGTCTTCATTGACCACTCAAGCTTCCTCAGTTGTTGTGCAGATCAAACTTTCCATGACTATGACTCAGGACTCAAGTGGAGCTTGACTGCTGAGCAAACAAGTTTTTATATTTGCATGTCAGCTCTTCATTCAGAAATGAAGCAAGAAACACAGTCGTGGGGCAGACCGGGACAACTATGGAAATAAATTACTGTTTTCATCCTGTGTCATGTTTCAACTTTATGCATAATACTTTATCTGCTTTTTACAGTGTGTTTGTTTATTTTATGTGATGTTTTTTGTCTTTTTCTTTGAAGATTTTGTTTATGTTTTGACCTGTGGTTTTTTTTGTCAGTTTTTCTGCTGAATATATGCAAAGTGTGTCAGCTGTTTTTACGACAGAATGAAATCAAACCACTTGAGGTTTTCTTAATTTTGCAACAAAAAACGAGTGAATCAGAATTTTCACTTCCCTGATATATTATCATCATATTTATGAACGTAATCTCTTGTACAATAGACTGTACATAATTTTACATTGAATTAAAGGCACATTTTCATCGACCATACCTCTTGTTAATTTCCAATAATCTCTCCATCTTAAACATCTTAAATTAATATACTTTCTCCTTAAATCTGCATAAATCAGAATATGATTTGTGTGAATTTCTGAGTCAAATATAATTTTCCCCCAGGTTGTTGTGCTGTCCACTGTGGAGCTTTTGACCATATCAAATGGTCTTCATCGACCACTCGAGCTTCCTCAGTTGCTGTGCAGATGTTCAAACTTTCCATGGCTATGACTCAGGACTCAAGTGGAGCTTGACTGCTGAGCAAACTCCATCTGTTGATGAAGTCCATGTGATGCCGTCAAAAGGCTCCAGATCAAGGAAAGTCAAGGTCGTAATAAGTCCTTCACAAAAACAAAAATACAACAAATCAATAATTGTATTTCAAATTAACAGATAAGTGAATAGCATTAACAGAGACACCTTATCATAAACAAAACTGTTGGGAAATCCCCTTAATGAAATATATTTCTGACCCACTTCGGGAACTGTGTAGCATTGATGATGTGTGCAGGTGTCATGGGTTGTCCCCCAGGGCAGTCCTTGTCCCTTTTGACATTTTGAAAGGATGTAAAGCACACCTGCTAGACTTGCTGATATTCCTGCATTGACCTCTCATTTAAAATTTCAGATTTCTTCCACTGTAAAATATAATCCTTTTTGTACCATAGTATAAAATATTGAATCTTAACCAACATGTTCATATTCATTCTAGGAGTTTAGTTCTGCACTGTATTGTGTATTTATTGTTAGATTTATGGACTCTGGATGTTTTTATAAGCAAAATAACATCAGGGCCTTACACAAACAACATGTAGCATCAGTTTTGACAGCCAAATTAGTCTCACAAAAACAGCCTTTTTCACTTTGCATACCTGCAGTGAGCTCTGCCAGCTCCTAATGATATTCCCGCTTGTCCACCAGAAACTGGTCCATGTGTTCTTCATTTCCTTATAAATTGCTGCAGCGACAGCTCCATCGCAGTAGTGCTGTCTTTCACCTGCACAGAGAACGAGTTCTTCGAACACTGCGAGGCACCACAGTGATGGTTCTTTGATACAAATCGAGGAAAACAGGTTAGCTGATCTTTTTTTATTGATTATCTTTCATAATATATACAGTATGTGATATTTTTCATACTAAACACATATTATGGAACCCTTAAAATGAAAAATACAGCATTTGAAAAAAAAGGAAGCTAGTTTTACATAATTTTGCAGTTTTAAATGAAACTATATACTATAAGTTATGTTTCACTAAACTAATATTTGTATAGCTTTTGACCATATCACATTATGAAAAGATCACAATAAGTCTTTACTTATCAATCTGCTCATAATTGATTGTGATTCCACAACAAATTCATAAGAGAATTTATTTACTTGATCATCTGAACTTCTGTTGTTAATTATAAAACTGAAAAATATCTACAGTAATACATAATACAGTAACCAAAACTTTTCTCAAATTTGCACAAACACTCTTATACTTATAGTACAGATTATGACTCCTGCCTGCTTTTAGATTTTTTTTTTTTTAAGTGACTACTGTTTTAAGACAGACTTGAAAAAATTGTGAACCTGTCCTTTAATTACAAACTATGTAAAATATCAAATATATGAGGGCATGTGCCCCCCTAATTTTGGATACCCATAACACACACAAAGTAATTATCCCTGATTTTTGATTTTGGCAACATTGAGGATTAATTTACTTATTTATTGCCTCTCTGTAGAGACTAAATGAATAGTCAGAAAATAAAGTGTTTTTAAATCACCTTTAATATAATCAACTACAGTGACGTTTGAGAGAATTTTTTACTTTGTTTTAACGTAAGCCCATAAGAAATGTGATGGCCAAAGAAAGTTTATAACTATAACTCTCTAACTGTTTTAAGACGCACAAACCTTCATATATTATGATACTTGTTACTCAAAGGTAACAATGCTGCAGAGGAGGCAATGGAAACTTTAAAATGTGTTTCTCATTGCTCAGTCCTCAAGTAAAAAAGAAGTCTAGGTAGCATAGTGAAAATGTCACAAAACATATATATACACTCACCAAGCTTAACATTTTCAGTTTTTGTTGACAAGTGTTCCCAATACCACCACCACCCACTACGAACTCAATAAGCTTCGTAAAAGTAGAATTTATTGCTGCGCTGTTGTATTGGATTACATTAGCTTGCACAGGTGTGTCTAATAAAGTGCTTGCTGAGAGTAGTTCTACATTAGGTTATCAGTCAGTGACCAGACTTTTGTTTTGTAACATAGCTCAATACAAATACATAATACACTTTTTATGTTATATGATTATTTGCAGGATACAGGATGTGGACCTTTATATTTCTTTATACCCTGGGACTAAACGTCTGTCAGGTAAGTCAGTATCATACACTACACATCAGATATTAAAATTCAAAACTGCAACATTAATTAACTTTCAACTGAATTATTTTCTTTTGACTTTTACAGGCTACTGGAGAAGGTAAAATGATATTTGAGTTTCAACATGTTTAACAGATTAGATTGTGTATATGTGATATGTAAATTTCCCCTAACCCTATCCCCGAGGGGAAATTCAAAAATCTCCCCTCGGGGATAAATAAAGTAACATTAATCAATCAATCAATTTGGAAATGTATTGTATTTAAGTTGCTATCTGTCTGTTTTACATGTTTTAGAAAATTCAACACAAATGCATTATGTCAAACTGATAATAGACCAAAGTGCAATAAATAACATAACTGGCATGCTGAATACACCTTTTGTGCACAACAACAACATGTTGGTTGACGACCTTCGCTTCACAACAAGTAAACACTTTTCTAATATTTTCAATACTGCATGTTCTGCTAAATTTTCATTGGAAAAAAAAGAGAATTGATCCCTAATTGAAACTATTGTGCTTTCATTCTTTTCCTTAATGAGTCTGTACAAATGGCAGCGCTGGCAAAGAGTGTAAATGTGAGGAAGGCTACAGATGGAGTGACGAAGTTTACCAATCTAATCAGACTCACTGCTCTGATGACAAGTGCACCTTCCCTCAAAACTTGGATCGCATGTGTATTTCAAGCGACACAGGTATGCGGTCAATTTTCTGTGCTTGTGTGTATCAAGCAAGCATACAAGCATCCCAAAAACTGACAATTTTTTTTTTCTCTACAGTTAAAATCAATGGATCAATTACTATGCAAGGCATATACTATCAACAATGTCTGTCTGCGAACCAAGAGAACGCTGCAGAATGTAAACACAATGTGACAGAAAAGGTAAAAACAAATATTTATGAATTGAACAGCACATTACTTAATCAATTACCTCAATCAGATTAGGAATAATGAAATTAATTGTCTTGTCATTCACCAATAATACCGTTGTGTTAAAACTTACTCAGTGAATTAGTTGTTGCCTTTCAGATGAAAAGAGTATTCAGCACTTTGAGAGGATTTGACAGCATAGTAACCTGCAATTACAGGTACTTGTGCTTGTTTACTATATAACAACTCCAGTTATGTTACATGATGCTGTCTGTTTTCAAAAATGTGACTGAAAGCCTTTTCTCTTCACTGAAGAACTGGAAGCATTGTCGCAGATTACATAATGACCATTGCTGCCCAATTGAAAGTAGACGATCTGATTTCAAGATCTAAAAAACTGGAGCAAGAATTCAAAGATCCGAATGCTGCGACTGCATCAAATGGATCACTTGTTTTGGAGACTAGAGGTAATTATATCTATATTGGGTGTGTGTAACATTCATGGTTCCTAGAAAACATATCCTCCCTACTCTGGTGGTCCCCATCTTTTCCTCTAGCACCACCATCAGGTTAACATTTTTTATTTTAATTTAAACATCTTGCCATGAAATTACGTTCAGATATCCATGCTGCCAGCAAGATGAATCCCAATGATCTCTTGACTTATCATCTACTGCCACCAACAGTTCAAAGATTTCAATTATTAGTATCTCCACATATGCTGTATAGATTGGTACAAAATGTGGTACAAACATTCATATTCCCTGCTGGATGAATTTTAATGACTTTGGTGATCCTTTGATTTTTAATCTAGCGCCACCATCAGGTTAAAATATGAATTGTTCCAATGTTTTGGTTTTAGACCAGATACCAACATCTAATGGTGAACACGTCAACATTACCTGCTGAACATAAGCATGTTAGCATTAATTGTGGTTATGTTAGCATGCCAATGTTAGCATTTAGCTAAAAGCACTGCTGCTAGCGCAGCTATAGACTTGTTAGTACTCCAATTTAAACTCTGATCAAATTAATTAAAGCTGCACTTATCAATAATTTTATATTAAATTATAAAATAATGGATCAGTGATTATGTGTGGCTGCTAGATGTGTAAATTGGTCACTAAATCAATCAATGCAGGGTTCAATTAAAGTGAAATCTGAGGTAGTTTTAACTAAATTATGACTTGTTGGTGCAATCCACCAAGAAGAAACAGCTCATTGAATGATACTTCTTTTTTACCTTTAATAAAAAGTGCATCCCTTAAAGGGTCACTTCATGCAATTAAAAAGATTATATCAATGTACTTCATTGATGATGGCAATTTGACAAAACATTCCCAACTCAAGGTTGACATCCTAGCTTTTTCCAAAAAAAAACTTGAAGCCAACAAAGACAGAACACCTTAAAGTGCTGTGGCTGAGATCAAATTTCACCAATGAAAACTACTTGATATGGCTGAAAGCTCCATGAAAAGTAAGCTTTCACTTTATGTTCTCACCTTATGCATATACTTTTTTATTTTTATGAGGCTTTAAGATTCCACCCTATACATCCCAATACAAATGGGTGAAGAAGAAAAGGTGAAGAATGTAGAATATCCAGAGTTACCAGGACTGTGTTTCTGCAACATGAGGATGTAAAGCAACATGTTGCTGCTGATTTTTATGTTTATATTTTGTGCTTTAGAGAGCACATATGAAATTCCATTCAAATCTCATCCCAGACATAGAAATCTATAATCTCAGGAGATAAAATTGGAATGAACTGACCCTTTAAAAACAGTGTTAAGTTGTTTTCTGTGAAAAAGGGGATTATTTCATTCAGCTTCAAAGTAGGAGCAAATAAGAGAGAGAATAATTTTGTTATGGCTGAAGAACAGTTACTCACAGACACACACACATCATGACAACTCTGCCAACTTGTTTTTTTACAGGTATTGTTCAGTTAAGCATACCATCTGGCCCTGTGCTTTACAAATCCAATGCAAATGTCACCTGCTCAACAAAGGAGGACCTGGGAAAACCACTGTGGGAGCTGAAAGCAAGGCACAAACATATCATAACAACTGGCACAGAGTCAAACGTGATAACAGGATTGCAAGAGTCCACAGTCATGCTCAACAACACATCAGAACTCTGGGCAGGTATATTTGTTTCCCCCGTATTTACATTTGTCATAGATATTTCCATAATTAAAGGGTCAAGTTGTACCTCCTGTTTTCTCAAATAGAAGATATTGCATGCATTGTTTTGATAAACAGGAGCCTTACTAACAAACCAAGGCCAGAAAGCAGGCCATTGCCAGACAAAACAAGACAGAGACTTGAGATACAACATAACTAGAGGTCACAGAACTGATGAACCAATTAGATTAATATTAATATTGCTCTGCTAACGGCAGTCAGAATCTAAAGATTACGGTGTTGAGAAAACTTATTTCACAACCTACGGAGTGAATCAGTTTAGTTTTAATTTCCGGTTCACTTCTGAGTGGATTCAGAAGCTACGGCTATCGTTACAACTTCAGCAATGAAACATTTTGAATTCATTATGCTCTTATTCATGCCCATGGCTTCTTCTCCATAGCAACTGGAGCCAAAGTTCATGGGTATTGTGGTATTTTTCAGCTGTCCACCATGCCAAAATCACAGACAAAACATTATTTTTCATAAAGTAAGTAGAAATAATTAAAACTGGTGGTCATAAAATAAACCTATAGGATTGTTACATTATCTGGGAGAATCATTAGTTTCTATGTTAGGTAATATTGAAGCAAATGGTTAAAGAAAATTTTGAAATAGGATCTCAAATTAACTGATCACATGATTATGACAAATATTTCCTCCAGGAGTTAAAGGAAACCGAAGCCTGTGTAAAATAATTCAACTGGATTTTCATCATGTTCATCTATTTTTCTCACAAATAAAAACAGAAGAAAAAAAAATCTGAATTATTTTGAAGATACGAGAATCCCATACACATTCAACGTTCTTTAACTCTCATCCCTGTTTTTTTCTCAGGAGAGTACACATGTACCTACACGCAAGGAAACATAATTCACAAGGCCAGTGCTGTATTGAATGTATCTCTCCTGCCAAACATCCATATCACCACAGCTCCATCATTTCCACGCTGCAAAAAGAAATATGAGTTACGGCCTGTGACAGTCAAATGCGAGATACAGGAAAGCACTGAAACATATGAAGTGGAATGGCAACAAAAAGATATAAAAGCAAAAATAAATGAGATGATTAATCGTGAGTACATTTTCTTATGTTCATCTTCTTTTCCCATTCAGATCAATTAAACCATATGCAAATTTGTTATGAAATACATGACAAACATATGTGATCTTTGCAGACCCTTCTGATGACGTCATTTCTTATGAAGCTCAAACATTTGTTGGCTGTGATGACACACCAAACCCAACTCTAACATGCATATTTAAAAACAGGCGCAATCAAACCCGAAACGCTACAATAGAAATCAATACAATAGATGGTATGTATTAGTTAAAATATTGTCAGGCACATATTTGCTCTCTCTCTCTCCCTCCATATATGTATACACACACACACACACACACACACAAACATATATATATATATATATATATATACACACACACACACACACATATATATATATATATATATATATATATATATATAGATTTATCTTATCTTAGTCCTTGTGGGACCCACAGGATGGGAACAACTGATGTGGGAATATTAGATAAATCAGTGAGGGAGTGATTTCGGACACAGTAAATGTTTGTGTGATATTTGAAATATTTTATTCCTCACATGCTCAAACTGAATTTCAGACTAACTTCTTATTATCCTGAAGTTAACTTTGTACTTTGAGCGGAGTAAATGAGGAACTAAGTCTTTAATTAATCTGTAATGCTGCTGTTAATAAATCTTAACTTTGCTTCTTCAAAACAGTTGGTGAGACTTACTGTAAAGCTGACGGTGATTGGGAAGAAACCAAAGCTGGCTTCACTGCAGTGCTGAAATGTAAGAAATCAGCTGGACAAAAACAAAGGAAATGCAATAATAGGTAGGGCTGCAACCTGTGATTTTGTTTAATTGAATAATCTGCTGATTATTTTTTGATAAATCCTTGAAGCGTTTGATCTATAGCAACGCTTCCCTTGAATGAGAAAGTGTGTCCAAACTTTTCACAATTTCTTGTTTTGTCCAAATGTCAGTCCAAAAGCATTTTTGCTTAAAAAGTGACTAAAACAATTAATCACTTACCAAATGTGATTCATTTTCTGTCAGCTCCCATCAAATTGGAGAATGGGGACCAGCGACGTCATCGTGTGTGAACCTGGAAGTGAACAGTGTGCTGCAAAGTGCAATTGTAAGTCTAACTTCAAACATCGCTATCATTTTCACTGTCACTCAGTTTGTCACCCTGTGTAAAATCTACATCATTTGATAGAAAAGTGACTCAAACAACTCACATTATCAGAAAATAAAACAACAAATTAAGGTAGCCTGCTATTCAAAAGCTGAAGTAAATACAATCAACTGTGACAGAAAGACCAAAGCTTTGTACTGAATAAATTCTCAGTCATTACCAGACCCAGACGTAATCTGTGCCCGCAGAATTACGACGACACCTCTGCAGATTTTAAACCAATAGAGATGCTACCTGTAAGTTTTATGTGTGAGTGTCATGTTTTTTGCCTTTACTGTTTTTTAGAGGTTCTCAAAAGATATTTGGTGAAGTTGAGGTCAAAGGCCAGTTATTAATTTATGTATTTGTTTGTTATGTGTTGAAGTGTTGATTGTTGGGAGATGATTAATGGTTCATTTCGCTCTCTCTGCTCTACATTGAACCTTTTAGCATTTTAGTGGCCATGTGTCAATATGCATTTTTTGCTGGTCGACTTTTCCAACAAATGTTCACACTTTGTTTTGAACTGTTGGTGATTAAATAAAATCTTCAACGGTTCTACTAAAATCTAAAAAATATTTCTTTCAGCCTGCTTGAGGTAATGTTAAGTTGTTTTAATGTATCGTTTGTGCTTATTTTTGCTCAAAAACAATCTTTGTTATATTGTCTATCACATTACAAGCAAAAACACATTCCACAGAATTCCGCAGATTTTCAGGATCACCACTGAAAACTGTAAAACAATCCGCAGATTCTGTTTGAGCCTGGTCATAACTGACGGTTTACATTTTGACATATTTAATCACCAATAAATCATCCCTGTTGTTACAGATTGCTGACACTGGACTTGGCGAACTACAACAAAATGCTGCCAGGGTATTTAACCGTCTTCAGAATATCACTCATAACACAAACAAAATCAACTCATTTGCCAACATGAATGCATCTGTTGAAATACTCGTCAGTTTGAGTACCAAGCTACAACACATAAAAAATGAATCAACAGTGAATGTAAGTATTATCGGATCTTTGATTGTCTTCATTGAATGTTATTACTGATGATCAACCAATATGGACACAAAAACGGAATTACTTTACATTTTCCATTTAAAGTTATAATCCTTAAGGTTTTTATGAAATCAAACCCAATTTTTAGCCGTGTTAACGACATGGCTCCATGGATGGCAATGTCCTTCTGCCTGTCAGTCCACGACTTTGTTCCAAACTGAAAAATTTCTTAACTTTTAGATGGATTGGCATTAAATTCATGGTACCCACAGGTTGAACCCTAATGACTTCGCTGCTACCCCGACTTTTCCTTTAGTACTACCATGATGTTGATATTTTTGTTTTTTATTTAAATATCTTGAAATTTGGTAGAGACATTTATGATCCTCAGACATTAAACTGTAAAAACTTTGAACCCCTGACCTTTTATCTACCTTTTATCATCATCACTTCAAAACTTCTACCTGTTCAATACTTTGGTTTCCCAAAGTATACCCACCAAATACCCACAAAACTAAAGACATTCCCATAAACCTCTACCATTATAACATTATGCATGTTAGTATTATCATTATGAGCATGTTAGCATGCCGATGTGAGCATTTAAAGCACCACTGTGCATTAGTATAGCTTAACAAGGCTTCTAGCATGGCTGTAGACTCTTGGTCTTATTGATACTATTTATCTGCAGCATTTTCTTTCTACAATAGGCATTTAATGTATTTAGATTATGTAATTACCCCTCTTATATAGTAGTTCTTATAGTTAGTGGCAGAGCCCTCCATTCAAATTGCCTTCATACATGAGAGGGATTCGATCACTGTTTAGTGTCCTCTCTTTACATCTTATCAGAGCTGTATTAAATTATTACTAATGTAAACTCAGCATCCCACTGTTGCTGCTCAGTCGTATTTCTGATAAAGTGGCTGCTCAAGTGTTTGCTGTAGTATTAAACTTACCACCAGTAAACACAGGTGTCACCAAATCAACCAGGGCTGAACTCTTCAGGATTATAACTTTAAACTGCCAATAATGCCAATATTCAGTATTTTCAAATAGACTTACTTTCACTAAATTGAACTTTTTTTTTTTTTTATAAAAGGCCAAAATCAGTGTATCCATTTAACCCCACTTATTCAGCTTTTTCATAATTAATACCAACCAGGACATAAACGTCCTCTAACTTTGAGCAAATATGTTGTACTTAAATCAAAAGAAATTAAAACAAGCTTTCTTCTTTCCAGGATGTTCTGGAGTCATCCAGCAATTTGCTGGAAGAATCTCTTAACACCTCATGGGGAACTCATAATAACAAACTAAGTCGTCTCTGGACAAATGGGGAGGAAGGCAATTTGACATTGGCTGAGAAATATATGACTTCTGTTGAGCAGTTAATTGGGGTGGCAAATCTACTGACTGCTACTAGAAAAAAAAATATAGAGGCAGAGGGAAAAAATTGCACACAGGGGCCATGTACCAACACTGTGTTCAGTGTCCAAGTCTCTGTTAAAAGTTCAACCCCTGACAGTGTAAAAACAACCGGGTTTAGACAACTAGAGAAATATTTGCCCCATGATGACGGTTGGGAACCTAACAGCATTGTTGTGTCAGCAACTAAGGGAAATCAAACGTCTGGAGTTGAGGTTACAATTGACTTTAAGTTACAAAGGCCGAGGCCTCCGAACGCCAGGATACAGTGTGTCTACTGGTGCAACAAAACCAGACGCTGGTCAGAGGATGGGTGCAGATGGGAGGGTCCTTTTAATGAGGAACGCTGCGTTTGCGAACATTTGTCCTCATTTGCTATTCTAATGTCAAAGACACCACTGAAAATCGCTGGGCTAACTGAGATAACCTACGTCGGACTGTCTATATCGATCGTGTCACTCATTATCAGCCTTGTGATAGAAGTGACTGTCTGGAGTGCTTTGATTAAGACAAATAGTTTATATTTACGGCACACTGCCCACATAAACATTTCTATTTGTTTGCTGGTTGCAGATTGCTGTTTTTTAGCATCTTCTACACCAGAAAAAATAGATGAAATCTGGTGTAAGACTTCTGTAGTGTTGAAGCATTTCTGTTATCTTTCCATGTTCTTTTGGATGTTGTGTCTGAGCACCACGCTCCTTCATAAAGCCGTTTTCCCTTTCCATAATGTGAGCAAGAGGAACTACCTGAGGGTCTCCTTATTCCTGGGCTATGTGTGTCCTTTGCTTATTGTTGTTATCACGTTCCTTTCCAATAATGCCGGTGCTGAAAAAGTGTACTTCTCCAGGGACACCTGTTGGCTGATTTATAAAGGATTTATGAGAGGGTCCCTCCATTCATTTCTCATTCCAATTGGTATAATTGTTTTCGTCAATGTGTTCTCCATGCTGGTGGTAATCATGAAGCTTTTGGATCACCCTAAGAATATACAAGACTCTCATGAAAAAGAAAAAATAGCTGCCAAAACGGTCATGAGGTCCGTTATCCTTCTGACTCCAATCTTTGGTGTGACATGGCTTTTTGGATTTGCTGTAACCTTTCTTGACCTCACATATGGAATGACAGCCTTCGCAGCCAATTATGTCTTTACCCTGCTGAACTCATTCCAGGTACAGTCAATTCAATCTTCAACTAAATATCTGGACCAGTCAAAGTATTTCTTGCTCAGTAACCATTGTAATTTCATTTGCAGGGTTTGTTCATTTTGTTGACCACATGCCTAGGGGAAAAAACGGTAAGGAACTTAATTACACTTATTTACTACATTTAAGTTAAATGTGAAAGGGTATTAACCACAAACAGATAGTACAGCATCATTAAAATGTTTTAATCCAATTTTGACAGACGCGTGACGCATTGCTGAATCGTCTTAGAAACAAAGTAAGTGCACTACATCTGGGTTTACTCATGTAAAATACCACAATGAGTATTGACACATCTTACACATCCTTTTCCTTCTGATCTCCAGACTACGGGATCCACCACAGGCTCCACAAAGCTCGACTCAACATGGAAGAAGTGAAAACACATGTACTCATAAATCATAAGAAACTACATTTTACACTAAACCAATGATAATAGCTTAAGCTACATTTATTCTGATGTGATTTTTTGTTGTTGTTGTTTATTGTGGTTGTTATTATTTTGATGGAGGTAAAAAAAAAAAAAAAGCTAACTGTAGAGAGTTGTAATGTTTATTTAGTACAGTAGATCTGTGTTTTCAGCAAAATTATAAGCTCTTTATTCTATACTCTTTGAAATTAAACTATAGATTAATGTCAAATGCAGTTTGAGCAATACTGTTCAGTATATTACACGTTTTTTATTGGTACTAAAGCACTTAAATGCCATGGAAACACTGACAACTTAAGTTTACAGTGATGTCACTCACAGATCCTGTTTTCTTCATTTTCTTTGCCCTGCTCTGCCCACTCCTCATCTGTGTCATCCACTGAAATGCCTTTTTCGGCTGCCATCTTGCGGTAGGCCTGGCACTCAATCTCTGCTCTGCAGCATAGAGAAAAAGGAAATGTGCTTATTTAACTGATCATCAGAATTACTGCTTATGGTTACTGTGTTAAAAAAAAAAGTTAAATTAAAGTGTGTGAAAATCATGGAAGTATGCTTCATTAGTGTAAGAACTGGAATACTGTTGGGCTTCATTTCATACTTTTTAAGGAATCGAACACAGTCCTGGTGTCCATATATCTCGGCTATCCGTACTGGTTTGTCTCCACTACAGTCCTCCTTGTCCATGGGAGCATGGAGAGAGTGCAGCAGTCGTAGCACAGCAAGTCGGCCGGATTCTGCAGCAAAGTGAGCAGGAGTCCATCCATGCTCCGTCCTCAGACATGGCCTGGCTCCGTGCTCAATGAGGATCCTGACTGTTTCTGTATGTCCTGTGAAAAAATCATCATAGTAGGATATGACAGATGTATTTTTTAGTGATTTTTAAACCTTTTTTTTTAGAAGGGTATATTCATTAGAATATACCCTTATATATTTTTAGAAGGGTATATTCATTACAGGTGAACAGATTAATCAATTTGTGGATTGACAAAAAACCCATTTATAATTTATCAAGCCTAAACACCAATCATTCCCTGATTCCGGTCTCTCCAGTGTGAAGATTTTCTTTCTTTTCTCTGTTTTGTACCTTTTTAAACTGAATAGCTTTGGCACTTAGACTGTTGCTCAAGATGATGTTTGGGCCCTGCGAACTTATGATTAACATTTTTCAATATTTTATATTGAAAAATTTTATAAACTTAATATTTGAAGGTTAACATTTTTCAATCAGCGCAAAACACGAGATTGGAACAAATCACTCGCAAATTTACACACACAAGTCTTTTAATAAAAAGACTAATACTGAATGTCCATTGAGTACAAGTTATTGACGTTTTTTTGGTGTTACTGTATACATTATCAAACAGTTTGGTTTAAATCTCATGACACGAGTAAAAAAACAGGCAAATATGTTCAATTCTTCTCATTTGTTCAATCTTAGGGTTTTTAAACACCTATTCTTGTTACCATTACGCTAACAGTCAACAAAAACAACATTTGAGTGGTGATACCAGCGACATTTGAAACCTGTAGGTGTATCACGAAAAAGGATACTGTACATTTCCACCTCTACCTTTGGCTGCAGCCCAGTGGAGTGGTGTCTTATAGCTCCAGTCGATGTCTCTCTGGTTAGGATTGCATTTATTTTGCCTCAAAATCTCCTCAACTTGATCAAAATCCCCTGCTGCTGCTGCCTGGTGCAACTCTGACATGTCGCAACACAGGTTGCCTAGCAACGGTTGACCAGCACAACATGGCGCCAAATCCTAATTGAAAATTTAGTAGACATAATATAGACTTTGAAAAGTAGCATTTAATGGCATGGTGAAAGACTAAGCGAGTAATTAAAAGCTTGAATATTAAATTTGAGTTAAACGACCGTTAGGCTAAACTTTATCCTGAAGAAAGGTGGAAAAAACAGTGGATTCATAACATCTAAATTCAACAAGGCTATTTAAATTGAAAAGCAGTGCAATATCAATAATTCAGCTTAAACTTTTAAATGTTTTAAAAGCTTTAATACAGCCTACATTTTGCATAAATGCAGATAGGAGTATAATGCTGAGGTTGTGGGGCATTTATGTAAAATGTCTTTACTAAACCTTCCCCTTTTTAGACAGGAATCTAAACCACCTTTGGACCAGAATGATATCTATAACTGATTTATAATTGTAAAGACTTTGTATTATGAAGGAATACAATATATGAAAAACTGCAATGGAAATGCAAATCCCTCAACAGTTCAAGATTGTACTCTTTATTGATGAATGGGTGGCCAAAGATAGACCTGCATTAATCATAAGAAATGGGATCAAACATGAATATTAATATTGATAAAGAACTTCAGCCTGACTTGTGTCAAAAAGCGTGTCAGCTACTGTGAATACTAAAATGATACAACTTCCTTAATCAACTCTATATCAATCCAAAACTCAAATGATCAGAGATCTGTCTCAAAAGTGGAATTGAACAAGATCCTTTTTTCACTGTAGGCAGTTATGAGTTACAGTCCACACTTTCTGGCACAATATCTGTAATCTACTGACCAAAAAAATAAAATATATTTTAAAAAATAAACAAACACATTAACCTCTCATTGGGCCCACAACTTTGTTGACTGGGAAATTTTACAAATATTTCATGTCTAAAAGAAGAAAAAACAAAAACATTTTTAAAACTAGCTTTACACGTTTATGCTGTGCACTTGCATTTTCTCTAGTGTGATTGTTCCCTGAAATTGTCAGCTGTGTCCCTACTGAGTACATAGAAAGGGATATAATTGAATATTTAAAGATTTGGCAGCCATTGTTAGAAATGTTATGAAAACGTAATCACCTTTGTCTAACTTTTAAAATCTTTGTAGTGTCTCTTCTCATCTTTTTTTTTTTTTTTTTTTTTTTTTTTTTAAACCTTCAATGCTTTTATTTCTGAAAAGATTTCCTGATATCTGAATTGTATTTCAGGTTTAAGGTTCAATATCATAATGGATAGCCTTCCTACATTTCATCATTTTCATTTCAACATGAGCCCAGTGACTTAACCTCACATAGTGTGAGGCTGAGGAGAAAGAAGCCTGTTAATCCCTGGCCCTTTGAAAAGACAAGAATAAACACAGCCTGCTCTAAGATGTACAATCCATGAAAACAAATATGTTACACTGATTCATTTATACACACACAAGTGCGTTTATTAATACAAGGAGACATGGTAAAATTTCTAACAAGACAAATATACTATAGTCCGTTCAAAAACGTCTGACTGTTCTGTCACAACAGGTCTTCTCCACAGCAGTTTATATGGATCCAGTCCTGAAAGAACAGAACCAAAAAACAAAAATAAATTATATAACAAAATATGAAACTTAAGTGCTTTCTTACATTATCCTTTATGGCAATTGACTTTGTGATACCTGCATATGAAGATTGCAATGTAATTCACCAATCAGTTGTTTGCTATTAATGAAAAGGTTATTGCTATAGTAGGAGAACCCTCATGATATATTTAATCTCCTACTGTCCTTGAAGAGGACTAATTGGATAAGAACATGTTAAGTCCTACCATTCAGTCAATGGCTTTTTGATGATTTTAAACCCCAACACCTTCATCCATGGTTCTGGTTTCATCCTGGTCGACTAAAGATAAGAGATCAAATAAAATTTTAAAAAATTTAGTTAATTTGAGTTACCAACAAGACTCAGAAAGTTTCAAAACATGACACCAATTATGGTCAACTAACCTGAATCTGGACTTTCTGCCAAGGCATGGTCTGTGGCAAATCCTTTCCAGTATTTCTCCATCACTGTATTCACAAGCACACCCTCGCACTCAATTTCCACTGCATACTGAGGAACTGCAATCTCTGAATGATCTTCAATGTTGAACACTGACACTTTCAGTGGTTTGTCAACCAGAAGATTGTAGAAGTCATCATAAACTTTGTCATCCCAGGAGCCCTTGGACTCTTCAAATCCATTCAAGGAGCACAAAAAGGCCTGAGGAGCCTGCTCCAACAGACTCTGAGGCACTGATCTCATGTTCTTTATGTCAACGTCTGACTCATTTCCATAGTCAATAAACACAACATTGAATTTTTCGTCATTTCTACGAATGACTTGAGCTCGATACCACTGGTTGTCACTGGAAAACAGAGCAAGACATGGACTGCCAGGTCCAAGAGTCTCTGGGAACATCATGTCCTGCTCTTCCTGTCCTGCTTCCTGCACAAGCCTTGCCACTTTGCCGAGATCCTCTGTGTTGGCATACTGACACCAGAAGAAACAGGGTTCCACTATACAAGAGGCATATACCATCTCCATCTTGTTCTTGGAAATATTTGGCTTCTTGTACATGCAAGTATTCACATTTACTTTGGATACATTGTATGTCATGTTGGACTCAGTTTGGTCATCTTGGAGGAAAGTTTCTGTTTGAGGGCTTTCTGTCATAGCACATTCTTTGGTGACTGGTTTCCAGTATACCTGCATTGCTGCATTTACAATCACTCCCTTATACTCAATTTCCACTGCATACTGAGGAACTGCTATCTCTGAATGATCTTCCATGTTGAACACCGATACTTTGAGTCGTTCATCAACCAGAAGATTGTAGAAGTCATCATAAACTTTGTCATCCCAGGAGCCCTTGGACTCTTCAAATCCATTCAAGGAGCACAAAAAGGCCTGAGGAGCCTGCTCCAACAGACTCTTAGGCACTGATCTCACATTCTCAATGTCAACGTCTGACTCATTTCCATAGTCAATAAACACAACATTGAATTTATTGCCATTTCTGCGAATGACTTGAGCTCGATACCACTGGTTGTCACTGGAAAACAGAGCAAGGCATGGACTGCCAGGACCAAGAGTCTCTGGGAACATCATGTCCTGCTCTGCGTGTCCTGCTTCCTGCGCAAGCCTTGCCACTTTGCCGAGATCCTCTGTGTTGGCGTACTGACACCAGAAGAAATGGGGGCCCACAATACATGAAGCGTATACGTCCTCCGTTTTGTTTTTGGAAATGTTTGGCTTCTTGTACATACAAGTATCCACATTTACTTTAAGGTGTGTCATGTTGGACTCAGTTTGAATACCTTGGAGGAAGGTGGCTGTTTGAACAATTTCATTCTTACCATGTTCTGTGGAAAATGGTTTCCAGTATTTCTGCATCAGGCGGTTCACAACCAAATCTTCCCACTCCGTTTTCACTGCATATTGAGGAACTCCAATCTCTGATTGGTCCTCCATATTAAACACTGTCACTCTGAGTGGCTTATCAACCAGGAGATTGTAGAAGTCATCGTAAGCACCGTCATCCCAGGAGCCCTTGGACTCATCAAAGCCATTCAAAGTGCACAAAAAAGCCTGAGGAGCCTGCTCCAGCAGACTTTGAGGTATTGTTCTCACATCCTTAATGTCAACTTCAGACTCATTTCCATAGTCAACAAACAGAACACTGAGTATATTGCCAGTTCTCTGAATTACCTGAGCTCGATACCACTGGTTGTCACTGGAAAAGAGAGCAAGACATGGACAACCAGAATCCAAAGCCTTGAGGAACACTCTGCCCTCTTGTGTCCGTCCTACCTCCTGAGCAATTCTTGACACTAGGTCCAGGTTCTCAGTATTGGCATGTTGACACCAAAAGTAATTAGGTCCAACAATACAGGAAGCATATGCCTCCTCTGTCTTGTTTTGAGAAATGTTTGGCCTCTTGTACATGTAGATGTTCTCAATTCCGTTAGGGCACAAAGGAAGGGAAAGATGTGTCATATCTGGGTCAGTGTGGCCACCTTGTATGAATGTCTCTGCCACCACTGTTCCTTTGTCCTTAAGAAAAACATCCGTTGGTTTTCTTCCATCATCCAAAGTCTTTTCATGTTCAACCTCTGGTACAGAGACTAGAGTTGTGGATTGTGAATTCATCTTTAGCTCATCTCTGCCACAAATTCCATTGCTGTTGTGTACTTTACTTTTTTCTGTCATGTCCCTTAATGGTGACATATTCTTGAGCTCTTCAGTTAAACAGTCAACATCTGATACAGTAGACTGTTTTGAGCTGTTAGGGCACTGCTGGCCAGTCTGCTGAGTTAGGCCATTCATCTTTTGTTGTTTTACCTTTGCTATGCTCTCCCTGACTTTCCCATTTACACTCAAGGAACCATCAAAAAGTTCAACGATTAGCTTCCCTCTTGCCCCTTTTGCCACTACTGAAATGGTAAAATTATGGCCAATGGCATTATCTGCAAACCATTGGTTGATTTCCTGTGGTACTTCAGCTGGGACATCAAACAGTCCAAGTGGAACAGCCTGCACAGGAACAGACATGGCAATACTTGCATCAGAAGGAAAGGCGCAAATATCGGATTCATTCACTGCAAGGGTATTCCCATAGTCCACAAAATGCACTTTAAGTTTTGGTGACATTTCTACCACTTGACCTCTGTACCACTGATTATCAGTGTACCTAGCAAAGCAAACACTGTTGAGTCCAAGTTGGCAATCTGTGCACTGTGGCTGGCAAATTAGTTGCTTAACATTTTCCATCACTTTGTCAAACAAATGAGAGTTCCTGTCTAGCTGGCAGTAGAAGTGATTTACATTCTCTGAAGAGGTAACCCACACTTTTTCTTTTCCACCCACCTCAATATTGTGTGTGGAGTAATTATATGCATCTGCTGGGACCAGAGGAAGGACTTTACTTTCAGCCTGTGCACATTTTTGAGCCAGCTTTTTGCAAGCACTCTGAGAGGATGTTTTAATATCTTCCACATTAACGGATAGGCTTTCTTCATCAGATGTTCTGGCCTTTACCATACTTTTCAATCCAATGTTTGAAGAGGCACCTGAATCCACAAACTTCTGAAATTGTGAGGCAGCATCAGTCCAAGTGACAGCATCGGAATTAGTGGGATTCTTCAGATTGAATAGGCAACACTGAAAAGCCCCATCGATCCTGCCTAGGAAAGCTGGGTCAATAGGGAACACATCTCGCAGAAGGACCTTTTGAGTTTGCCCATAATCTATAAATTTCACATCTACTACAGGGGAGTGGTGATTTGCAATGATCTTTGCTCTATACCACATGCTGTTTTCCGGATTACGGGTGACACAGATGGACTCAACAAGTGGCTGAGGGTGGGTAGAGGCATAATGGGTTTGCAGGTCTTTCATAAGGAGACTAAGAGAGTCACCATTTTCAGTTGCTTGACACTGTAACTTTTGTAGACTTTCAATGCAAGATAGTTTTACATTGGCAGAACTTCCTACAGTACACACATCGTTATGATGAGCATTTTGCACCTCAGAGGAGCAACATGTTGAAGGATTCCCATTGTTGTGTATTAGAGGGTCTGGGTGTTCAGAGATATCTTTGATAGGTTGATCACTGGGTCCAGAACTCTGTACCTCATCTGCCCTGTGATTAACTGGTAGGTTTGTGACACTTGGCAAGGTTTCCTCTAAAGCATCAACATTTAAGCTGACTTTGTTCTGGAAATCCACACACTGTTCATCCTCAAGTGAACTGAGAAATGATGAGGCATTTGAAGCTTGTTCAGTCTTACAAAGTGGAAGAAGTCCTGCCTTCTCTAAAAAGCAATTGTTTATGCATGCAGCATTAGCTGCATAGAGAGTGACATAATAGACATCTTGAGGTATATTGTGGTGGTTAAACCCAGCCACAACTGTCTCATTCAGCAGTAGTGATTTTAAGTAATCAGTCTGGTTTGTAGTCCATCCTGTGCCGTTATTGTTTACTCCATATAGAGAACAGAGATATGTGACAACTGGCATTCTCAGAAATTTTCCGTGCAGTGGTCTGATGTCTCCAACTGGGACAAATTCAGTTTTTCCTTTGTCCACATGCAAGACTTCCACAGCACCATCGCTAGTCACAATGTTTTGCTTTAGTAACGAGCGATGCCATCTGCCATTTACTCCTTTAGCAGCACATGGATCCCCGCAGGTCTGTGGTTGTGCCTCTCCAAAATCTGAAGTCTCTTCATAGTGCTGGTGGATCTGTTCTGATAATAGTTTTACTGCCTTGGAAAAAATTAGAAGTTTGCAAAAAATGTTCTGTGGGTCAATGACCTCTGTCACGTTAACAGTTTCAAATGTGTCAGTTAACAGTTCTGGGTAAAAGTATTGGTCATGTTTCTCAAGTTGGCAATGAACATTCAGATTCTGTTCCTGTGCGATACGGTAAGCCTCAGAAGCATTTCCTTTGGTTAAATGTAGACATTTAAGTACAAGGCATTTAAATTCGCCCACTGGGATCTTCTTTGCAACTCCAAGCTTACACATGTACTTGGAAATCATTGGTATGTCAAGAAGAATTGTCCTATCTGGCAACAGCACATGTTGAACCAGCCCCTTAAACTTCTTCCCAGGCAGAGACTTCAAAAAATTTGTGGCTTTTTCAGGCCAGTTATTCTCAAGGGAGATGACATTTGCGAGTATGCATGATTCAATTTCAGGAGGAAGGAGAAAACTGTCGCTCTGGCCCCATGCTAAAGCTTCACTTGTGGCGATATGAGGCCGTCCCTGGTCAATAAGAAAAACATTGGAGCTTTCACTGTGTATTGATATAATTCGAGCTCTATGCCAGGTGTCACTGATGCAGACTAGACAAAGGTCCCCTGGTGTTCCTTCTGATCCACAAAACTTCCTCTTGGGAATCTGAATTTCTTCTCTCATATTCTCATAAACATGCTTCCTTCCATCATCCATGTTAACCCATAGTTCCACAAGACCACAATTGGGGTTTAGGTTTACCCTTGTGATGAGAACAGGTACCTCTGATCCTGGAGTTGGAAGCCCAGGAATTGAACACATTGTGAAGTTCAAATATACCTACAAAACTGAAGAAAGGAATATATTAATGTAAAGCAAAATATCAAATCATTTATTAAAAAGCACATAAGAGACCATTACTTTTAAATACATCACTTAGTCTAGCTGTTGCATGCAGACCATGTGCATCAAAACTAACCCACTCCAACCTTAACCAGTTTGGGCACAGTTTGAGGATATGGCATGAGGTAAAGAAGAAGCTTTTACAGGGCACAGTTCAATACATTCTCCAGCGGCCAGTATGATCAAACAACTTCTTTGGAACAAATATATTGTGATGGTTTACAAACAAAAGGAAAAAAAGGTAGTTGGCATTGTATAATTGTTGGCAATGAAAAATAAAGCATATGTTTATTCATCTACACAAAATGGCTGGGCTAAAAAAACAAAAAAAAAAATTCTAAATCCAAGAAAGATGGTAGACAGAAGTGACATATCTCAGTCACTTGCAAGACTCAAGAAAAATCGAAACACATTATGATGTTTGGAATATTAGTGAATAACAACATTTTTTATACATAAATGTACCTGACAAAATATTAAGCTTTGTACGCTTTGTAAATAAGTTTTTCTTGTTTTGGTAATGTTGTCAGAATATTTGAGATTTTTCTTTTTAAAGCAGTGACTGTCTGGTCATTTTATTCCCAAAACCACTACTACTGAAACTGTGATAACAGATATTTGATTTAATTTGCCTCACTTTAACTGTACAAAGAGATGTGATAGTCACTGCTTAATTGGTGGTGTTCTAGTTACAACACTGCAAATGCATCATGTGGCAGCAGGAACCAACTCATGAATCATTAGAACACATGCCAAACACAGGAAACTTGCATCCGCAAAGAGGAAGAGTGGGCAAAACCCTGAGCAGCATTGACTGACAGGGACTTGACTGGTCATTTGCATGTAAAAAAAAAAAAAAGTTTGGCCAGAGAGTTGAATCAACATTTGTGATAGCTTTAACAAAGAAACCAAACAATATGAGCTTCAACCAATTAGCATTTGGTGCCATCCACTGTTCATTTACTGAACATTTCATCATTTTTGAACAAGAATTCATGCTTCACTTAGCTGCAAGATTTCTTACAAAACTTCTTACAAAACTGATGAATGAATGTCAGCATTCATTCATCATTTACACGTCAGTGAGTTACACTGTTGCACTGGGTGACATGGTCTTTCACCCTGAAGAATATGGGAACGTTAGTTTGTTAAGAAACTGCCCCAAAGACATAACAGCGATCATGTTCTTATACTCCAGAGAGTAGTTAAATGCTCTTCTCTTCCCAGTGCATCACTAGCTTCTTATGCTACATATCACAACCAACCCAACCCCCAGTTTGGAAACTATAGGTCTACACAGTTTAGCTAACAGTGGTCTTACTGCAGAATGTTGGCCTATTTGGGCTAAATACTTGCATAAATAAAGGACAGGTTCACAACTTATCAAGTCTGTTTAAACAACAGTCCAAATTAACATGCAAAACATCCAAAATGCATTTAAAAAAGTTTACATGAAGCTGATGTGAACCTCCAGCCATCCAAATTAGACAAATTACATAGACAACTTTCAAATGTTACAGTGTTTTTAGTGCCAAAGTTCCTCTTTTTGTTGCTATACTTCCACCACAGCTCAACAGGGAAACACAAAGAGGGAATCTGATACTAAAAAACTGTATATGTGGCAGATATCCACTTGTTATGATTAACTCAGACTGCTGAAGCCTCATAAAAGCTTCGGGTAATCTTTTAAATGCACTTCTGCAGACAAAAAACTGTGTGGACACACTGTGGATTATGGTCCCCATCACTTAACACTGAAAGCACATTTGAAGGGGTCCAGGGCTTCTTTTAACAGCCAGGAGGAATGATTACAGCAAGGAAAACCTCTTTGAGTGTTCATATGGACACCTGACTGTTGCTTTAAGACAGACCAGGAAAAAATTGTCAGCCTATCCGATTAACTTGCAGTTGGTGACAATTTGCAGATTATTACAATCTAAAACACGAGATGCTTTGTATTTTCTCACCGTCTTTGAGGCAGGCGACACACCTCATATTGTTGTTCAATGGCAGGAGATAAGGGGGGAAGCGGGTATTCACACATGTTTTTAAAGGTTTTGATTGCGCGCGTCTTTAGGCGTTTAAAAAAATCCCTACATGCAGGTCATGAAGTATAACATTTTGAATGATTGTTGTTATAGTGTAGCTATACTGCAAATGTCGGACGGTATAAGGCTTCTTGTAGACTCACATTTAATTGAAAAAAAAAAACAGAGCATTTGACATTAGAGGCACACACAGGTGGGCGGCGAGCCAATCACGCAGCACGTCCTCGGTTCCGTGTTTGCAAGTGAAGTCACTGTACAAGTGTCAAGAGTGCTGCAGTTCACTTCATAACACTCAGACCAGGAAGTCTTAAAACGTTGCTGTCTGTATGATCATGTTATTTTTGCAGGCTGCACACACAGGCAATCGCACAATGGTAAGCAAAGTCTATGATAAGCTTTATCATATTTGTGATCCAAAGAGCTAAGAGTATACTAAAAGTTGTTGTGTATTTACCTGTTGCTTTAGGCTGTAAGCTCTGGCTCTGTAGCTCTGGATTCATGTGTGTTGTCTTGAAAACGTTTGGTCACTGATCTGAGGGTTTACTGAAATTCTGCTAAGTGGAGGGGGAAAGGCTGCATGTTTAGTTGAGTTTGAACGGTAGATATTCCATAATTTGTCTGGGATATCTGTTATTCAGACAGATTGTTTCACTAAGAGCCATTTAGAGCTGCAGCCTTCATGTTGCATAGCCATCTACATATACAAGACTTTTTGAAATAGGTTTATTGATCCCTAATAAATCTTTGTACGAATCAGTAACTCAACATTTGTAAACTCAAAACTTGGAGTAAATGCTTATCTGCAGAGCTGTGTTGCATAATAGCACCTGTTGCTGTTGTTGCTGAGCCTGCTGGTTTCAGCATGTGGCTTCCTAGCTAGAAGTCAAAGGGCTGAGATATCTCTTTTCACATTTTCACTCTTTAGGAAACCTGTTTTTTTTTTTTTTTTTTTTTTTTTGCAATTGCATTATTTATAGCGATTCAGTGTCTTCAAATACTACTCTGCAGTAGTTCTGACGTCACCTTTCTATGCTTCTCAAAATAGCAGACACAACCCGGACTGTATTTCAAAAGTATCACTCAAAAAGGAAGGAACTAGTAGAGCGTGCTCAGACGGCACGGAACAATGAACATAAATAAACGCTGTGAACGCTAAACTTGGCATAATTCAAAGTTTTATTCAAAGAAGTTTTTCTTTGACAAAACATCTGATACAAAGCCTGTCAAGACTGACTGATAAAAAGTCTGTCTTCAGGTTAAGTAGAGCTGAAAGGATTAATTATCAACAGAAAATAGCCCACTATTTTAAGGCCAAATGTTCATTGGTTTCAGTTTCTCATATTTGAAAAAGTCCTTTTCATTCTATTTTGTATCATTGTAAATGGGTTTTGGACTGTTGGGTGGAGAAAATAACATTTTTTAACAGTTTCCTTACATTTCATAGACTATACAATTATGGATCAGGTAAAGAAAATAGCTGCAGCCCTAAAGCGAAGGAAAAATGTATATGCTTACTGACGTTGCTCTTCTGTTTCATTTGTACCTTCCTGTTTACTCTTGTTTTCAGTGACTTGTTTCACAATGAGTAAAAGGAAAGGCAAAGTGATCAGTGACCCAACAACTGTTAAGAGCCGTAGAGTAACAGTTGGGGGTCTGGAAGATGCACCAGATGATAGAAACCATCAGGGACCATCTTCCAACAAACTCACTCACACGGTGAGTCATTCCTCTATAAAGCACAAATCCTTTGTCTTTGCTCCTCAGCAGCTCATTAACGGGTGTATAATATCCGCTGCATGTATTTCTTAGGGTGACATCGGCCTCATCGAAAGCATCACTGTCAAGAATTTCATGTGCCACTATTTGCTCGGTCCGTTCCAGTTTGGGCCCCATGTGAACTTCATCGTTGGCAACAATGGAAGTAAGAACAGGATTTGTAAATGTCTTGTAACCTGCTGTTGACTTTGGCTTGTGTGTTTAACACATTCCAACCCCATCCGTGGTGACAAGCAAATCCGATATATGCAGCATGTTACTCCCTATAGAACCAAAAAGAGGCTAACCTTTTCTTTGTTAAACAATCAAACAAATTGGAGTTTATTTAATTAATTAATTAATTAATTATTTAATTTAATTAATTATACATAAATAACAGGTGTGTAATTTTTAAACAAAGATCATATTATAGTGTTTAAAATGCCAAAGTAGAGTGTAGGGTACCAAATTAGGGTTATCTCCTCAGTATATTATTATTTGATTTATTAGATTATTTGATTTATTAGGGTTTTTTCTAAATAAGACATTTATCTGTAGAGTGAAAATAATTGTCATTCCTGCTGATTTGTATGTGTTTACATACTTTTTTTAGTTCTACCTGCGATATGTCTTCCATGCAGTGATTTAATTGTTTCCAATTTCATTCTCAGGTGGAAAAAGTGCCATCCTGACGGCTTTGATTGTGGGCCTCGGTGGAAAGGCCACTGTCACAAACAGAGGAGTGTCACTGAAAGATTTTGTGAAGTTCGGTGAAAAGTAAGTGAGAGTTGATGATCAGTCACACTCAGTCCTCAATGACAAATCGATGTGTATCCTTATTCATGTTGTTGGAAATGCTTTAATTCCTTTCACCAGTGACATACTTCTACTAGAATGCCATTACAGTATAGTTTGCTCTTTAGTACTGCAGATATAACAGTGAAACTGAGAAACAGAGGACCAGATGCTTATAAAAGGGACATCTACGGCGACTGCATCTCCATCCAGCATCGGATCTCAGTTGATGGATGTCGGACCTGCAGGCTGAGGAGCAAATCAGGTGACTTACAGATATTCTTCTTGCCAGAGTGACACAAACAAAGCACTTTAATCAGACCTTTCACCTAAAATGTATACATTCTTCACTCTTGGTTAGGAATTTTTCCTCTATAAACTCGCATGTGTGTATTTTATATGCACGGCACTGTTTCACATCACACCATCTGTATGTTATATTTACATTCACAGCTGGACTGATGTTTTTCATGTGTTGTAAATGTCACTAGGTTATTTTATAAATAAAAAGATATTGAACTGCGATTGGTCAGCAGGCCAGTTACTGAATGAGCACACTGAAAAGTTTGCTCCCAAACTTGGTTAACAAGATCACGTTTCAGTCGAAGAAATGTGTTTAACCAACCACATAATCTCTGTTAGGGAGGTGCTGGCTGTGTCTGGCTTCTTTCCTCATGTTTCTGTTGTGCATCAAATGGAATGTAAAGAGTATTATGTAACTTTAATAATGATCTTTTTTTAGGACAACAGAGGTATGAACCTTACTACTTCTAACTTTTATTTTAGGGCAACTCATCTCAAACAAGAAGGAGGAACTGACAGCCATTTTGGACCATTTCAATATCCAGGTATTTACTGTCAAGCTTGTAAAAGTCGATCTTTTTCGCTCTGCAACTTTTTCACTTCCAGTAGACACACTAATAATCTCTTTTCTTCCCTTTTTAAATGTAGTCATTATTTTTGTTTTGTGTATTCCAGTTGGATAACCCGGTGTCCATTCTCAACCAAGAAATGAGTAAACAGTTCCTGCATTCAAAAAGTGAAGCGGACAAGTATAAGGTACAACATTTTCATTGTGAGCTCAGAAATTTAAGATTCAACCTGTATTGAAAGAAAATCTTTTAACTGAATGTTTTGGTTTCCTGCCTCTTTTCTGTTTACTCATTTTTTAGTTCTTCATGAAAGCAACTCTGCTTGAACAGATGAAGAGGGATTACATCCACATCAAACACACTAAAACTGTCACACGACAGCAGGTTGAGAGACAAGAGGAGGTAAAACATTTAATGCACAAACCTCTTACCATTGATTTATCTCATCAGGTATTTCCATATCAAGGCTGTAGCCTGCACATCTACTGTAAATTTACTGACAAATTCTTGATGTCAACAACCAAGAAAATCTAATGAAATGTTCATTAGAGCTGCAATGATCAATGTAATAGTTGATAGACAGAAAATTAATCATCAACTATTTTGATAATCAATAAATCAGTTCACTCATTTTCTAAGCAAAAATGCTAAAACATTTGCTGGTTTTAGCTTCTCAAATGTGATGATTTAACGCCTTTCTTTGACAAACATGACAGTAACCTGAAAATGTAGGCTAAACAAGAAGTTTGAGGACGTTGCCTTTGAAACTGGAAAATTAAAACTGGCATTTTTCACTCAAGAAAATAATCAGAAGATCAATGGATGATGAAAATAATCATTAGTTGCAGCCCTAATATTAACATTTGCTTATTGTATAGTGTTGAATTCATGTGCTTTTATTTTGGTACTGATACGTTTATGAATAATGTGGCATGTATCCAGCTTCAGTAAAACAAACCAGTTCAAATGTTTGTGTTCAGTGTCTCAAGGACCTGAAGCAAGAATTTCTACAGAGGAAAGAACGATATGAAAATTTGTCGTCCTTCAGTGAGATGAAAGAGGTTTTGGAGAATCTGAAGAAAGCAATGGCGTGGTGTTTGGTAAGATTTGGTTAGATATAGTACATTTTAGTAAGCCTTCCATCTGCTGCTTTTTAAATTTCTTAAAAATGAAGATTGTTTATAAAATATGAGGAAAAAGGGAAAGAAACTTCTTTTGAGCAGACAATTTTCAATCAGTTGCATCTTGTACTTGAACATGATCAAGGTCTTTTTTTAACCACTGTCAGGTCAGAGAGAAGGAGCAGTTGGTACAAGAATTGAAGGAGGACATTGAAAAGGAAGAGAATAATTACACACATCAATACAACCTTCAGCTCTGTCAGGTGAGTCATAGATGTTCGTCTATATATATATATATATATATATATATATATACACAAGTCTGTTTACAAACCATCACTACCATAGAAACTGACTGCCTTTACTTCATATGCTGATATTTTAAGTTTACATTTACAGAAGGTCTCCATTCACTCTTTCTCTTATCTTTCACACAGACTAAAGTCATACAAGTAGAGAAAACACTTCAGTGCATCAAAAGCAGAATTGACAGTCTAAGAGAAGAACGAGAGTCACTATCAGAGGACAATCTCAAGCTGAAAGAGCAAGTGAAGGTCATTAGGAAAGCTCACAAGGAACAAGAGGTACTACAAAATGTACTGAGAGTGAAATATGACGAACTGCTTCTGTCTCTCTTCAAAACTCAATTTATTTCTCAATATGTCAAGCGCACATGAGTTTTATATTGGTTATAGTGACATATCTTCTTCCATAGCTTGTTTACTTTCGGGCTCTGAACAAACTCAAACAGTCAGAACAGGAACAAAATCTTCTCCTGGAGAAAATTAACAAGGCAAAAACAAGGTGGGAGAGAAGAAAGTCTTCATACGAATTCATTGCATGCATTACATTTGATAAGCATTTATATCCTCCAATATATTTCTGACGTGTTATACATTAATTGTACGTACTGTATTTCAGTGGGAGCCTGAACAGTGAGGGAGAGACAGAATATATGACACGACAGAAGACGTTAACCCGTCTGAAAGAGCAGCTGGCAGAGCTTGACGATCAGTGTTCACAGCTGAATCATGAGATCAAAAACAACCATCAGGCTCTATTCAAAGGAAAGGAAGAACAGGACAAGCTGAGGTACAAGATTTTATATTTTCTTTCTCATAAATATACCGTCAAGAAGGAGTGTTGTACAAGTTATAGCACAGTTTCCCTGCACTCCAGTGAAATTTCACGATTAAGCTCTGTTCATATTAACTAGACTTGAAGAAAGGAATATCCAGGTTTCCTATGAGTCCAAACTGAAGAGGAAGAATCAGCTCCTCGCCAGTCGATCAAACAAGCTGAAAAGATTCGGAGATCATGTGCCCGACCTGTTGAGCTCCATCGCTGAGGCTTATGCCACAGGACGCTTTATCAAGAGACCTGTTGGTCCAATAGGTGACTTTTTATTTTTTGTGTTTTGTTGATTTAACTTTCTTTTTGGCATTAAAGACGTGATTTGGTGGTACTTAACAGAATAGTCCAATGTTAGGAAATACACCTTATTGCTTCCCTGTCAAGAGGTAGATGAGAAGATCAATACCATTTTCAGAGTGGTATCGATCTTCTCATCTAGGTCTCGGCAAGAATGCAAATAATGTATTTCCCAAAATGTATTTCTTTAAGCTCAATCATTGTCTTTATCATCTGTAAAAATGTCAACGGAGGAATTAAATGACCTTCTATCCTTCAAAAACTGCAATACAGACAATTTATTTTGACTGAATGCAATTTAAATTATTATTATTATTTACGAATGATGGAAATCCAATTTAAATGAACTCATTTTCACTGAAGCAGAAGATTCAGTTAAATTGTACATATTTCAGTTGACAGTCTGTGTTTGCTCTCAGGGGCGTGCATCAGTTTGAAGGACCACGCGTTAGCTGTGGCTGTCGAGTGCTGTCTGCGGAGCTTCATGAAGGCTTTCTGCTGTGACAATTACAAGGACGAGGCGGTCCTTCAGGAGCTCATGTCTCGTTATTATCCGAGGGGCAACAGGCCACAGATCATCGTCAGTCCTTTCTCTGAAAAAGTTTACAACATTCATGGACGGTGAGCAGCTGTAGCTTTTGTGATTTGTTGGCTTTTTTTTTTTTTTTTTGTGCCACATTTTTTGACATGTTTTGAAGCTACATTTTGTTTTTCTGCTCTGCTGTTTGTAGGAAGGCATGTCATCCAGAATACCCAGCTGTGTTGGACATAATCACAGCAACCAGTCCAGTTATCATCAACTGCCTTATTGATATGAGAGGGATTGAATCGATTCTGATAATTAAAGTTAGTATCTCACAAGGACATGTTTTTTTTTTTTTGTTTTTTTTGCATGTATGATTGTTGCAGGAGCGATGTCGTAATTATTTTTCATTTCACTCCCAATCAGTTGAACCTCTTCTTCGTGTTTGATTGCAGGAAAAAGAAAGAGCCAGGAAGGTCATGCAGCAAGGCTGGCCGCCCAAAAACTGCCGTGAGGCCTTCACTGCTGAAGGAGATCAGGTGTACCCAAACCGTTATTACACCTCTGACTTCAGCATGGCAAAGTTTCTTGGCGGGGATCTCGAGACTGAAATAAGGTAGATAAACTTTGACGTCATGTGTTATTTTTATGTTTCATTGTGTCAAAACGACTTTTCCATCCTTAAACCTAAAGTATCTTATCTATCTATATCTTTTATTGTTGTACCTTCCTTTATGTCAAGTGGAAATGAAAATTTGGCATCTTGTGCCATGTCATCTGTGAATGATTTTGTGTTTTCATCCTTTCATTGTCATGATAGGAGGACCAACAAAAGACTAGACAACAATATTTATAATAGGAAATTTAAAAAGCAATTTAAATGGGCTTTGACATTTTTAAAACATCAGGATGTGAATGCAAAAACCCAACAATGGCTTATTCAAACAGACTCTTCTCATTATGGCATTAAACAGGACCTAGTAATCAGTTTTCATAAGTGGTCTAACATCAGTTTTTTTTTTTTTTTTTGGAGACTTTTCATGAGGTATCATGAGGTTTTTAGAAACGGGGTAAATTCACAGCTGAGTGAAGTTTTGATTGGAGATAATAATCGATCCTGCCTGTCACAGTATGTTGGAGTCAGACCTGGAGAATCACCAGGCTCAGCTGTCCAGGTTCCAGGTCCACGTGGCCTCTGTGAGCGAGGACATCCTGAGCATGGAGAACAAGCTGAACAGCACCATCATGACCCTGAAGAAGACTCTGGTCAGTGAACCGTACTCTTTCAAAGTGTGAAGAGCACAGTCCAACTTAAAGGAGGTGATTTAATTTGCTCTTTGTTCATGTTTTCAACGCAGGTATCTGTGAATCAAGTTAAAGCAACGATAACTGAGCTGGAAACTGTTGGGGACGAGCAAATCGATGACATCAACTCCTTGGTGATCATTTACTTTTTATTTGCACCCTTTCAAAACAGACAGATAGATCCCACCGTCGTTTTTTAAAGATGTAATGTTTTCAAATCATGCAGGAAGAAGTTGCTGCAGAGAACCAACAGAAAATCGAGACAGAAAAGCGAATGGTTCACGAAGCAAAGACAGAATTCGACAAGTATCGAAAAATGGCAGAAGACACAGACTCCAAGTATTCGTCTGTTAGAGAACGAATTGATCAGCTTTCTGAGGACATGGAGCCGTTGAAGGTACAGTACAGCATTGTCACTTTGTTCAGAGCCTAAAAATAGTTTCAGAAACCAGAAGAGTGTAGACGACATTTCACTGCTGTTGCTCGCTGGTTTTTGTGGTTTTGACATAACTGTTCTGCCTCAGCTTTGAAACGTTTTCAATGTGTGAAAATGTTTGAATGATAAGTGTTTTTAAATTGACAACATTGTTTTTTTGAATAATACTTACCAGTGTTATGAAGTCATTTGTAAAGATATAGTTTAATGTCACACCCTCCACCAGAAGTAGCGATGGTGATACTGATTATTATTGTTTGTTGTTTGCTCAAAGGATGAGCAGCTGAAGTTGGAGGCAGAGTGTGGAAGACATGAACGAAATCTTAAGATCTTAGAACACAAACTGAAGATTCATGAAGACAACATCCAAGCTATGAAAAGTGAACTTTCCCAAAAAGAAGAAGAGCTACAGGTAACAATAACATGTTTGACAAGAGCTGTACTAATGTAAGTTGCTCATTAGTTCATCTTCAGCTGTTACATTTACCTCAAGGATGTATTTTTTGGTAATGTAAATGCAGATAAAGCCTAGTTGTAGCTACATTAAGCTATCCAGATCAGCTAACAGAAAACTTGAGCAATGAATGATTTACTGCGTCCAGAGTACTGTAGCTGTCTCTCGAGTTTCCAGTTTTTCATCAGACATCACATGTGATGACAGGAATATCTGGACAAAGCCACTAAGATCAGCCCCGAACGGCAGCAGGTGACCAGCAGCACCAAGAGGATCGACATAGAAATCACTCGACTGAAGAATAAGATCAGAGTGTACGAGAGCAACTACGGTGAGCAGGAGCAGGTGGTCAGGTGAGAAAATACAAGCTTTCCAAAAGAAAAAAAAAATTCCCCAGAGACGGAGAGGATGGAGCCAAAGAAGCAGATCTATATAAAAAATATATACAGAAAGTATAAACTTAAAGTCTCCCTCCAGTCAGAAGTGTGTTTTGCTTCATGTTACTTCGGTTGGATGTTTGAACTTCACTGTGCAGGATGATGAACGTGCACAGTTTGACACTAGAAGACTGTTTTCACTTTCATCTGCTGAGAGGGAAACTGAAGAGCTGGGTTAACAGTCATATCACAACCAGTCTGGAACCAGGTGTGATCCAGTATACCGTTATAAAAGTCTGATATGAAAACTTGAAGTCTCCAGTGCGCAAACACTGAAAACTGACTTTTCAGTGATGTGGGAGACATCTGTCTTCCCACAGTTTGACTTTAGAGATGAACAATATTTGCATAGATTCTGCATTTTCCAATAAGGGTGGAGATTTTAATTTGAACTTTTTTGCGGAGAAACTCAATTAAACTTAATTTATTATTCTAAGCAGAAGATTTTTTCTTCAAACACAACTTCTTCAAACAACTGCTTTATGTTGGAGCTGAAACAATTAGTCACTTAATCGATTGACAGAAAATTATCAGCAACAAATTTGATAATCGATTAGTTGTTAAAATTGTTTAATTAAGCAAAAATGATAAATTACAGCTTCTCAAATGTTAATATTTGCTGGTTTTCTCTGATTTATATAATTTTTAAACTATTATCTTTAAGTTTTTGACTGTTGATCAAACAAAACAAGGCGTTTGAAGGTATCACCTCAGGCTCTCGGGATTCGTAAAGGACATTTTTAACTATTTTCTGGTATTTAAATTCAAATAATTGTCAGATTAACAATTCATTAAAAATATATTAAAACTTCAGTTGCAGTCCTACTTCATTAAACCAAGTGTCCTTCTCTCTCTCAGGACTAGTTTACCAGTCATACAAAAAGTGTGTTCCTTGCCAGTGAGGTTCACCTCATCCAATGAGATTATTCTGCCACCAACATTTTTCTGCCACATATTTTTTTTTTTTTTTAAATACCTCAATCCGATCTACCCTCTGGCCATCACTAAATCATCCTCTGTCCTCGTTTTACATGTGCACACTGAAGGCAGGAATCAGAAAAAATTTAAACTGTGCCAATTTCTTCCTTTCCTCTGCCCTCATTAGGGAGTACGCCGAGGCCCTCGCTCTCTACAGAGAGAAAACCAACCAAGTCAGAGATCTCCGGAAATTCATCGATCGGCTCGATAACATCATGTCAGACAGGCAGAACAGATACAAAATAATGCGTAGGTAAATAACAGTCCTGTGGGTTTGAAAAACAACTCAGAAATACATTATTACAATGTTTAATTTGATGAGATACAGTAAGTCTTGCTCTTGTCTGATGTTTTCCTCCTCTTCCTCCTGAAGGTCACTCTCTGTGAGATGCAAGTTGTACTTCAATAACTTCCTGATCAAGATGAACTGTTGCGGCTCCATGATTTTTGACCACAACAATGAAACACTCTCGATCTCGGTACGTCTGTACTAGTGGTTTTTATGGAATACATTGAAAATTTGTTGCCTGTGTGTTTTACAGCATTGTATGTGTCACATGATCATTGTGTTTTTTTTGTTTTGTTTTGTTTAGCAGTTACATAATGACAATAATTAGAATTAAAAAGACTGTGCTTTGCAAAAGACTGGTGAAAGCACAGACAGGTAGCAAACTAAATACACTTATACAATTTTAGATTTACAATTTCACATGAATGCATCAAACTGGAACCTGCTCAGGCGCCCTGGTGGACAAAGGGGTTTAAGATGCTGACCATGTAAACTAAACAGCCCCTCTCTCTCTCCTCATTTCCTGTCCCTACTCAAAAAAATCCACAAAAACCTGAAACTTCTACTGGCACAAACTTTTTTTGTTTGTTTTATGGAAAGAAAAAACCTAATATAAGTAATACACAAACCTCTTCTGGCACACGTAAAGGTAAATCCTCCTGGCAGGGAGGATGATGACGTGAGTGACATGAGGTCCCTCTCTGGTGGCGAACGCTCCTTCTCCACCGTCTGCTTCATGCTCTCCCTGTGGGAGATCACGGAGTCACCTTTCAGATGCCTGGATGAGTTCGACGTCTACATGGTGAGCGCACAGAGATGTCAGACACACACATACTGCGATCTGGAACACACACACACACAATTTTATGCTTTACTCAAGCGTGGCTTTCAGTTGCTTTTAATTAATGAATCCCCTTCATTTTCTGTGTAGGACATGCACAATCGAAGAATCTCTCTGGATCTGCTCCTGGAACTGTCAGAGCGGCAGCACCTTCGACAGTTTATCTTCATTACGCCACTGACCACTAGGTGACGCTCTCCTCAATGTCTGTCTGTGTTTACATGCTGCTCCTTCTGCATTTTTTACTTTAACTTAACCCTTTACATCTTTGGTCTTTTTGTATGGAGGATTTAATGTGCCACGAAATTCATTACAAATTGTTTTTAGCTCAATTGTTTTTACCTGTTAATTATAATACATCACTCAACCAATACATTTGTAAGTCAATTTAAAAGCGATTAATTATCTTTGCATTTGAATAAAAACTGTAAAATGGCTTTTAAATCTTACCATTTCTTGTTTACTAGTCTGTCTTCCTGTCATTATAATTAAATGTGTTTTTTGTCCTTTACTAATAGTTTTTAACTGCATGATATAAAAGCAAAATTGATAAATAATTTCTTAGTTTTTATTTACAAAACAGTGAACATGTTTTAGTACAGCGCCACTCTGCAGCTGCCATATTCTTGTTTTGACCGTTTATTTCCTATCGTCGCTCTTTGCTTTTACAAAGACTTTTTTAAACAAGTTTGTAATGTTCAATCAACAAAACGACTGAGTGAATGTTAAACTCGGTTTTGTGTCTTTCAGTAATCTACCCAAAACCAGTCTTATCAAAATCCATCAGCTTCAGGATCCGGAAAGAGTGCGGAGTCAAACGGGAGATGAAGACGTTTGAAGTGATCTCCAGTGAAATGAAATGTAAAAAAGGTGACATTTAAGTGCACGATTATTGTATATTTTAGTATTATTGTATGTGTTTAAGAGTTGCTGCTTGTTAATGTCATTTTGTCAGTTTGTTTGCATTACATTAGGTTTGTATTATAAGACAGAAATAATGATTGTGTAATGACATTGATATGTTGACTGAATACAGACACAGACTTTTACTGATCAAGTTAACATTTCATTAGTTTGAAAGGAATCACGATAATGATAATAAATTCAACCATCCAATGACACAAAACAATCATCATAGTAACAATATTTATGATTTTACACTGCCTCATATTTATGTATCTTGGAGGAAAATGGGGGATTTTAATTTTCCAAACACAGAAAATAACAGAATGGTCACTGAAACAATCAGAAAGTAGCTCTGACTCAATAATCCTACCTGCATAAGGAACAGATATCAAATCTAGCAGAAGTGAGGATGTTTCAGTAACTCTGGTAGGTTCAGTAATGAGTTAAGTTATCAAAAAAGAGGATCATTCAAACCAATTTACATTAAACTCCACTAAAATAATCAATTCAGACGAACAAGTAAGTGAGATAATTGTAGACAATAAACATTAAGTGGGTTCAGAAGGTGCAGATGAAGTTCTACAGAGATTCCCAATATGAAATGTTTATAATGATGAAAACTTACCTTAACAAAAAGATACTTACAACACTCAAATGGTCAATTTGAGGAATAACAAGTTGTGACCTCAGTTTAGAAGTGACATATGTTGCCTTTTCCTCTACTGCCCCTATCTGCTCTGAACAAAACATAGTCCTCAGTTTGGATTTCCTCGTCAGAAATGCTACTGTTAAACTATGTTTCAGAAAGAGTGTTAACATTATGTCTATAATGTTAGGTATTAAAGCTGTAAAAAATGTAAAAAAAAAAAAAAAAAGTATTATGAAAATTGTATACACACACTTAGCTGGTCAGATGAGGAAAGGAAAGAGTCACACCAGAGCACAAAACATAAATGTGCACACAAAAACAAGACAAAAAACACACACACACACAAAAAAAAAGTATAATGTCACAAGGCAGAAATTCAATCTGAACAAACTGAAGAGGTGGGAGGGTTCTCTCCATGAAAATAATAACAACAAGGGGCTCAAACAGGAGAGAGAAAGTAAAATGCACAGAAATAAACCAAAAATAGGACACAAGAAGAGCAGTCTTGAGCACAGTTTGGATTATTTAGGACAGTCCCCGGCAGTCAGTAGACCAATCCAGCAGGATAACTCAGTTAAGGTCATGTCTAGATGGTAACCCTAGATTTGTGAAACTCTCACAAGATTTGTACGTGTTGTTCTTTTGTCATCGTACAAAATAATTATGTTTGTATGTATGTATGACGTGACAATGCTGTGATTAAGGTCTGGTTGGGAATAGATTGCGGTTTCTTTTGCAAATCCTAAGGTTACCATCTAGACTCGACCCCGTGAATGAGTCAAGTCAGTTTCTATTTATATAGTGCTGGAGGTTTTCTCAGGGCATCTTCACATAGACCAGGTCACCATACTGTATAATTTACAGAGACCTAATATTCCCCCAAGAGCAAGCACTTGGAGACAGCAGCAAGAGTAAACTCCCCTTTAACAGGATGAAACCTCGAGCAGAACCAGCTCTAGCCTAGTCGAGACGGGTCTATCTGCTGTCTTGCAGTCCTACATGACACACACCCCCTGACCCGTAACCCAAACCGTCTGACTCCTCATGTCTAAACCTAACCAAGTGGGTATGTCATGTAGTAAAGTGGGTGTGTTGTATAGATACAGCAAGTCTGCAAATAGACTTACTTGCCGTGAACTGTAAACAGTAACGTAATTGAGTTATCCTGCAGGGTTGGTCTACTGACTGTTGTAAACAATATGAACAGTCTGTGAGCAATCCTGCTCTGTTTTTTGTGCCTAAACCTAACCAGACCTTAACGACAACGTTGTCACATCATAAAACATCATTATTAGCACAGCAACAGAGGAACATTGTGTATAAATCTCGCAAGAGTTTCACAAATCTAGGTTTACCATCTAGACATGATTCTAAAACTTTCACCTGTAGAGCACAAAAATAAACGAAAGATACATTTATCAGGCACAGAAACTCACACTATACGATACTCACAGTGTCAACAGGAGAGAGAGTTGTACTGTCCAGAAATAAAATAAGATAGATTTAAAGTTCAGACAAGATAATGTTACATCTACTCACATCCTTGACCGTTCCCGACAATAGTCCATTCCAGTAGAAAGGGTCAAATAACGCTACTGGTTACAGCAACCCCACCCCCCAAACAAGAAAGAAAAAGAGAATGATGAAGATCATATACACAACATGTTACTATGTGTTTGGGAGTTTCTGTTTCTTAATGTCATTTTGTCAGTTTGTTTGCAGGAGATAAATTCGTGACCATATTATGAGACAGAAATAATGATTGTGTAATGATATTGATATGTTGCCAGCATACAGAGGTACATTAACTTATCAAGTTAACATTTCATTAGTTTTCTTTCACTCTGAAGGGTCTGTTATTGATCTCACCAGCAAAACTGGTGTCTCATAATAGCAGCAACTTCTTTGGTCTGTTTGGGTGTTAAAGGGGAAGCAAAACCTTTAGAGGCCGCTAACTGGACTCCGATTCTTGGTATTTATATTGATTATTCATTAAGGATATTTATTGACCGTTGGCAAGTAAGCATCTAAATACCTGAAGTCTTGATCTTTTTTGAACTGATTCAGCAACCAAATTGCATCATCAGCGTCTGCTGGCATGATAATAATAAGGAAGTCACAGATTTGATTCCTGCTACAGAAACAGCACCCTTCAGAAAGAAAACCAATCTCAACAAGGTCATTAAACTAATTTTGAGTTCCCAGATAAATGAACTAGTGATGGTGAACAGTGCAGATGTTAGAAACAACACAGAAGAGGGAAAAAGTCATAAACTGTACAACTTTAAGATCTTGTTAAAATGTGTTGATATCTGGCCAATGTCTGGTTTGTTGTTATAACTTTTATAAATAGTGTACACAGGATTCACAAGAGTTATTCTCTGTTTTTAGGGCCTGAGCCCAAAGGGCGAAGACCCTATTGTTACTGTGCAGTTACTTTCTTTCTTTCTTTCTTTCTTTCTTTCTTTCTTTCTATATACGCGACTTTCCCCCCGAATTTCGCCCCCTAAAAATGCTCTAAAACTCACCAAATTTGGCAGGGACGACCGGTCCAGCGAAAAATTCGATAATATGTAAAAATTATACCCCTCCACCCCAAATTAGCTCTGTAGCGCCACCTAGTTGGTTTTTGGCAGTTCTCTGGCCGCTGCGGCCCACAGGAATGGCGTAGAGACACGGGACCAACGCCTAATTGTTCGTCTGCTCAGGATCTACAAATCATACACTGACACCCCGGACCTAAATCCAACAGGAATTCCAGAAAATCCAAAAATGTCACATTTTTTGAACAAAATGGCAGACGACCTTTAGGCGATATCTCCTCCGAGACCGCTCATGGTCATGGCTTCAGATTTTAATATATCGTTCTATACACTTTGATGAACCAAAGTTATCAAAAACTTTGTCAAAGGAGGTCCGGTTTTCAAAATATCAGCCTCCAAAGTTGGTGACTTTTATAATGGTTGTCAATGGGAGAGATTTTATTTTCGGACGCTACGGCCCGTAGGAATGTCGCAGACAGATGCAACCAAGACGAGATTGTTCGTCTTCGCAAGAGCTAAAAATCATACGCTGACACCCCATACCTAAATCCAACAGGAAGTCCAAAAAATGCAAAAACAATTTCAAATTTTTCCCACATTCCTCCAAAATTTCCCCAAATTTCAGTGGCAATCAACTGCTATCTTCTCTGAGACCGCTCATGCTTATGGCTTCAGATTGTAATATATCGCTCAGTAGAGTCTCCTGACCCAAAGATATCAAAAACTTTGTCATAGGAGGTCCGGTTTTCCTAATATTGGCCTCCAAGCGCGGTGAGCGATTTCCAGATTATAATGGGTTTCAATGGGAGACCCATTTTCTCAGCAGGCACACATGGATCAATTAAGGGACTATTGTCTAAACCGTAAATCTCACAACTTTTAAATGTACACCATTGGATTCGCAACACATATATCTACAAAATGTGGGTATTTTCAGTCCAAATGGCCAAAATTCAAGGCTACTGTGTCATTTCTAAAACAGGAGTAGAACATTTCTCTCCCTGCTCTGAGCAGCTTGCTGCAGGAGGGGGTGGGGTCGACACCTGACATCTGACACCTCACACACACACACACACACACACACACACACACACACAGAGTCTTCCTGCTTAGTAATAAAGTGCTGTACATAAATGAACATAACTACATTTTGAGGCTTTGTACTGTGGTTTTTCCATAATTATATATGAAATATATGACTATTTTATCAGGTCATGTGGCTTACACACCTTTACTTTTTTTTTTTAATAAAGCAATTATTAATGTGATTATTCAAATTATCAGAATTTACCTGACTTAATGTTGTTAATAATATTATAGTAATTATAACTATATATTATAATAATATTCAGTATACCAGGGAAACATGGCTTCAGTATACCAGGGGCACATGGCTTCAGTATATCAGGAATACATGGCCTCAGTATAACAGGGGCACATGGCCTCGGTATACCAGGGGCACATGGCCTCGGTATACCAGGGGCACATGGCCTCAGTATACCAGGGTTAGGGACGATGCTGATGCACAGTACTGTACTTATGAGTGATGTTTGGATGTGTTATATGTTACAGTGTTTATAAGTGGAGATTATATTCATAATTCCATGATTATTCTCTAATATTGACAGGAGCAAAAAAGTCATGTTTTACACATTTAAATCTTACTTTTATCAGGTCATGAGACTTACAAGTCTTTACTTTTAGAAAAATAGAAAATTGCTTTCTTTTTCACACAAACTTATCAGAAGCTTTCCACACACACTCCTCCTTCAGCAGAAATGTGTCATTCTCACAGCGTTGACATGTCATGTTTAGCCATGACAGGAATCTTGCTACGACTTCACTGTACACGCTCCTGTCTGCAGCGAACTTTAAAGGTGCTGCAGAGGCACACCCCTCGCACCGGGTTGGCAGGCTGCGAGTGCATGGTCACCCTCGGACGCGGGCTGCGAGTGCAAGGGAGGGCGTGGGGCCGGGTCCCGGCGAGTGCGAGGGACGGCGTGGCGCCGGGTCTCGGCGTGCGCGGGGGGGGCTCAGGCCCGTCCAACGCTGCTTGCAGCTTTAATTTTCTGTTTGTTTTTATAGTTATAATCTATCAAAAGATTATGTGGGAATTTTATCTTGATGCTTGCAGTTGATAATACAAATGGTTATGAATGGTTTTGTTTTAACTATTTTCACCAGTGTTTACCTCAGGAGTCTGGTCCCACAGAGGAAGACTTTCACTCTGTGAGATCAGGACTCTACTCAGCCTGACAGTGTTAAATATATATATTTTTTTTACAACTGGTGTCTGTTAAATTTGCTCCTTAAGAAACTGATTATAGTTGATCATATTTGGGCTTTGTGGTGTAAATGTGTATCATCCAGCAGCTTGTTAGCTGTCATCAATATGAAGAATTGTTACCATTGTTGCAATAAATTGTTGTGTTTTTCATGCATCCTGGACTCTTCATTCATCCACACAGATCAACACATGCATTCAACAAAGTGCTTAAAGGATAAGTTCACATTTTTCTGTCTTAAAACAACATTTAGGTCCCAAATATGGACGTTGACAACAGGTTTTGTTTGCTGTAATCATTCCTCCTGTTCATACTGGACTTTAAATATCCCTTCTGAATTCATTTGCAGTGTAAGTGATGATGAAATGGTGAATGATGGTGAAATCCTAAAAATATATTCAAGTTTTGTCTTGAGTTAAAATGAGGCAGCAGAAGTCCAAGTTAGTTAAATAAAGTGGATATTTTCCAAAGTTTCCAGTTCTTTTAGTGTAAAATTCCCTGTTCCCCTGTTCCCAGCACTGAAGTACTAAAATGACTGTAACTTTGGAATATTTGAGTATATTTTTACACAGAATGACTTTGAATTTTGTCCCTCACGATTTACATTGAAAGCTTTTAATGTCCACTATGAAAAGGCGTAATTATATCAAGCAAAACACCTGCTTCAATGTTGATATGAGCGTCTGACTATTGTTTTAAGAAAGCTTTGAAAAATTGTGAACTCATTCTTTTAAGCCTGGATCATCCGTCATTATAAACCAGTTTCCATTAACTGCACCTGCTAGACTGTGTCTTTTTAAAAAGCCTGTTGATGGTTTATTCATTTTAATCACTACAGAATTAATTTTGGGTGCAACACATGCCACATGTATAAAAGAATACAGTCACTTGTATTATGATTTTTCATATTTGATATAAACATTTACTAGACAAAGAATCCGACATGGTGACTTGACTGAAATGTATAAATAATACAGACATAATAATGTGTGGGTGGGTTTCAGTTATGCTATAGACAGAACAGTGAAAAGCTTCTGCAACCTCCACTCCTGTAAGTGGACTACAAGCAGACACTCCGTCCATGCTTGCATAGCCTAAAAATAGGGAAGCAAAACTGTTGAAAGAGAATTTCCGCAAATTGCTTTAACCTATATCATCTGCAAGTCGTCGACTCACACTGAAACACCCTTTCAAAAGCTTTATCAAGCACCTCTCTGGAGGGTCCTGCATTATTAATGATTGCTGCAAACAGAATAGATAAGAAGATGAGACCTTTCAATAAAAAGTTTCTCCTTACAAAAAAGTTTTATAAGTAGGAATGCAGTGTGTCCAGTAAACATATATGAGGCTTTTCCCCCCTTTTTTTCTGCTGCTTTGGAAATGGAGCCCCTCTCACAAGGTCCCCGGCCTAGAGAGTGAGCTCCCAGCATCAAGGTCAAAAGCCAAGAATGTACTCATTTTGCAGTGCTCTTCATTTCTGTAAACATGTTGATATGTACTGTGTGAAGATATTTAAGTCTAAATCAACTAAGCAGCCTGAAAAATGTAGCCAATCTTGTATCGTTGAGGGGAATAATGCACGAGTACTGTGCCAACAGCTGGAATTTCGGCTTTTCCTCTAGATTAAGCGGCAGCAGTACAACAAAATCATGCGGGAATGGTGCTCTATAAACATATTTCTGCTCATCCCAGAAGCAAAATATAATACAATGTTTATGTGAAAGCTCTTTTCTTGGAGATTAGCCCACAATTGCAACCCAAAAATCCTTCAAAAACTCAAGTGCCACACATACACGTGTTATCAATGGAGGGAAGCATGCTCCCACATTACTGGAGGTGAACTAACTGGTCTGATGAGTCACATACTGTACATCCCATGCAACAATACTAAATGAATTTCGCAGGGTTTCTCTTTTATAACCACCTAAAGATGCAAAGGGTTAGAGATTATATTTTTTTTTGACACATAATATATGCATGCAAAGAACCTACTCTTCTTGGTTCCATCGTGTGAAAACATCTGGAACAGACAGGAGCCTCTCTATTCTCCAAGAGCTCTACAAGTCTGGATAGTAGAGACAGTTACAATTATCATAGGAATTATTGTTTTGTTACTATTATGTAAAGCGTACAGTAGTTGCAGCAGTGAACACTGGGGATCCTAAATACTGCAGGAACATAATTTAACGCAGTGCTCCACTGATATACAAGCTAGGGTTGAATGAGAATGTATAGGGTTACTGTGCACAAATCACACTGGCATGTTTTGAAATAGAAATGTATGATATCTTATAGCTATATTCAAAATTATTCAGCATTTGACATTCTCATGCATACAACCACAAGAAGCGAGTCCATTGAAAAATAGTCCAAGCATTGTTTGTTGTTTTTTTTTCCTGTGGAAATGGCAGAGAACCTAATGAGACATTAAAACGTGTGCTGCTGTCCAGAGTGTGTGGATACAGACGGGGAGAGGAGCGAGCAGCGATACGCTCACTTCTGCATGTCACACTGCAACAGGAGCACGATGGACGGGTCGCTCTTCGCCGCCTCTTTGAACTCTTCCAACGAGATCTGGTCGTCGTTGTTCTTATCCATTTTGCTGAAGATCTTGTCCACCCTCTGCTCTGGTGTCAAACCGTCCTCGTTCATCTTCATCATGATCACAGTGCCCACCATTTTGTAGATAGCCTGCGGGAATAAGGCGCAGGGAGAAATTAGCAGAGCATCGTGGTTGATTGTGCAAATCGTAGAGGCTTATCCGTGTTAGTTTGCTCATAAAGATGTAGATCAATGGTTTCCGAAGAAGGGTACATCTGCAGTTGCCAGAGGGAATGAGGAACGTGACTAAACTCAACTAAAACTAAACTAAAAATTAGAAATTGAGAAGCCAAATAGGATTACAAACTGGAAATGTGGCGTTAATATTTCGTAAATTTACAATAATCAGTAAGCTGCCCTTCAACCTGAGTCAGTTGTAACACATTAACACATTGCCATTGAGAATGAGAAGAAAACTAGTGAGCAAACTAGCAAAGAAGTTGAAATAGGCAACTAAAAGTAATGTTTAAATGGTTGAAATAGATTGTTAAAATTAAAGAAAGAACACTTTAAACAGGTGTAGCTAAAAGTAAAGGACAAATGGTTGAGACATTCAGGTTTTTGACACTCAAAGTGGTAAAAGTATGAATGCAAACTTGAACAAAGCAACCTAAACCTTTAAATAATTGTAATAATAAACAAATGTATATCATTAAAAGTGTCCAACATCCAGTTTCTAATCAATTTATGACAGTATATATGGAACATGATGGTGCAGATGAAGGGTTATTGGGTTGTGGGGTACGCTTTGAAATAAAACGCACACCACATTTATCACTACAGGAATTGTCAATACGCTCCAGTATCACTGAGACATATCCGATTTACTGCTGATTGTGTTTCCAAAAATGGCATAAAGTAATCCAATACAACTGCATTTTTGTCATTATGAAACCACCTCTGTGCTCAAGGCTTTGCAGGTGTGCAGGAAACTGATAACAACAAAAAAAAAAAAAACCACAGAGCCGGTCCCCCTGATGAGCGAGGGCTTATAATGACTGGATAATCCCTTACCTCGATTATCTCCAGCATCTCCACTCTGGTGATTTTGCCGTCACCATCCAGGTCATACATGTTGAAGGCCCAGTTGAGTTTCTGCTCAAAGCTGCCGCGGGATGTGATGGACAGAGCGCAGATGAACTCTCGGAAATCGATGGTCCCGTCTCCGTTTTTGTCAAAGGTCCTGAAGGCGTGTTGTGCGAATTTTGATGCATCGCCATATGGAAAGAACTGTAAATGTAAGGAAGGAGTGGGTGGATGGTTGGATGGGGGGAGGAGGAGGAGGTAAGGGGGGGTGGGAGAGGAGAGATGTGCTTGTTACTGTTTAATAATTCAACCAGGGCTTTAAAGATGCTATGCTCTTGTTGTGACAGCGCGATGGGAAGTAGCTATGCATCATTTCTAAGAGATGTGAAAGAAGCAGAGGATGAAGCATGAAGGATGAAGAAGAGGATGGAGCAGCAGGGTTCACACACACCTTGACATAAAGCTGCTGGAACTCATCCAGATTCAGCCTGCCACTGGGGCAGTCCTTCAGGAAGCCTTTATACCACTGCTTCAGCTCGTGTTCGTTAAACTCTGTGTTCTTCACCAGATCCTCCATCACCTCGGGAGTCAGCTTGCTGTTCTGCTTTCCCATGGTTCCTGTGGTGCAAGAACACGTGAATAATGTATTTATCCATGCTTGGGCGATGGCAGTATGAAAATATGTAGCACAGCGTAGAGAAAACTATCTTCAGATTTACACTTCAAACAGAAAATGTGTGTGTTTTCTTCATTTTCTTCTTCTTCTTCTTTTTTTTTTTTTGGAAGGAAGCAAATATTTCCCTGGTGCTCATGTTTCTATTTCTGTCTGCTCAGCCTGTTTGTGCCAGTCTGTGGCCCTGGTAGCACTGACCTGGATCATCACTGTCAGATCAGATCCAGTTCATCAAATGTTCGATTGCTGCTATCAAGTTTCCACTGCGAACACTGTCCTATAACCCCGACAATGACAACAAAGCCACTGCCCGGTTGTACGAGAGGCACTGCTGCAGCAAATCCAGAGACAGGAGCTAGGGCAACATGCAGCACACAGTAGGCCTGCTATATAATCTGGATCATTGGGGTATAGAGCGTATAATTGAGCGTATATAATCTACTGTTTAAGCCAGCTGTGTGCAATAAGAAATCCACAGCCTGGATTAGTTTGTTATCCACACTGAAGGCCAACAGTAGCATCATGACAACTTGAGCATCCACGTCAGAAGCCCCAGATTCATTAATTATTGACTCATGATGTGGCAGATGACATAAAGTGCCAAAGAAGGCGTAAATTCTCAATTCATAATTTAACAAATGATACAGCAGAATATTATGTGCATATCTGAATACTGTGTGGGAATGTCCACCACTTTGGGGACCAACATATGGTCCTCTTCTCTGCAGCAGTAGCAGCAGTAGCAGCAGCATGACAGCAGGCTGGACAGCTCCACCACAGAGAGCACTGCATTGGCTCAGGCCTTCCTCAACAAACAGCACAAATGTGTGTTGCAGAGCAAAAAAAAAAAAAAAAAAAAAATCAGTGCAAACCACAGCCTTTAAATGTCCACCACCTGCGCGTCATGAAACCCATCTTGACAAGCGCGATGGGTAAATCATGAGAGGCATGTTTCATAAGCTACGGTGAATGACCTTGAGGAGAAACCCCCCTTTTTTTGCATGAAGATGACAAAAAGAAAAGTGTTTCACGGAGAAGCCTTGAGCTGAGAGAGAAAAAAACACACGGCTCGACATCGCGTAACTGCGGCGTTTTAGAGAAATAATCTGCCACATATCTCACAGGCCGCAGGTATGAATGACTTGTTCTGCCCCCAAAAACGGAGGCCAAACAGATGCTGTTTTATTTCACGCTTTGGGCAATGACATCTTGAGTTAATGCTATTAAAGCTAACCGCCTCCTGTGAGAGCAGAGAAGGAGAGAGACGCTGCTGCATTCCGATGGAAACGACGCAGTGAGAGTATTTTCAGATTAGATCCCACCATCCTGCTGCTTTAATGACATATTTCCGTGCGCATCGGCCCGAAAAATATGTCAAAATCTCATAATCAAAAAAGACCTATTTTTAAACAGACAGCTCCCTCTGTGCCACCGCAGAGCCAGTGTTAGACAAGGGGGGAAAAGCCAATTAATTGCGCAAATCTTGGTGACATTTTGCCAAATTCACCCAGTGATTCCTCGCTGTTTTATTTCTGTTTTTTTCTGGTTGTTTCCAGGCAAAACGCAGAGGTTTTATTTTAAGGGATGCGCAGGTGCCAGTGTGCCAGCCCCTCTCCTCCTCGATCCCATTCATTCACACGGAAGGAAAATATGAAAAATAATGCGTGACACCTTAACATTAACCATTCACCTTTACAATCTGAACATAAGGCATGACATATACATGTGCAGGAATCACTTCTTACCTTATGACAGCCTCTCTCTCTTATTTTTGGTGTTTCTTTATCGGAATAAAATCTGCTCTGGCTTCTGCAAAGTACAGAAAACCTTCCTTCCGATGGAAACGTTTGCCCAAAAAAAAGGGGGATTATTCTCAACACTGTTCGCCTCCTTAAAAAACACACCCGCTAATGAAATATCTGGATTTTTTTTCTTCTCCCGACGTTATTCCAGATGAGGCGCAGCAGGGACCGATCCCACGCCAGTCTTTGGTTATGCGACTACAGGAGCGCGGCGTCACCCGTGCGCATCACAGCCTGATCATAAGTTCACTGCTGCTCCGCTCCGTTTGGGTTTAGCTGGATGCTGTCGCGTTATGAGCGGGTCCTTCATCGTGATGAGGATGGGCCACCCTGAGGTTTCATCATCAGGAAATAAACACATTTATGGGGATTCTGGTTTCTGTATAAAACGCTTTAATTAATTATGATCAAATAGTTCACTGTCAGCAATCAGGAGTTTAGAGTAGGGTGAGATGTTTAAGTCTGTATTCATTAAATGTGGATTTAAGAAGCATAGATTGGTTTGATTGGTGAAACCAAGATCTTTAGGGGCCCTTGGTTGGTTATCCAGGGGCCCGTAAATGCTCCAGGTTCATTGTGGGCAGGGCCAAAACCAGGATTTTGAGGTCATGAGTTCAAGTTACCCCCCTCAAATGACCTCCTCAGAGGAATTTGACCACACACTGTAAATATTTTCTAATTATTTAAATGTTTCATATTAAGTTCTTTGTGTAAAGATGATCCGTCATGCAGGTTATGGTGCTGTACATCTACTGTAGAAGATAAAAAAGCAGCTGGACTTTGCTTTATGTTCCTATCATCCCAAAGGCTTCTTCAGTCCGGTATGTGAGTTTTATTTCCAAACATTTTAAGGTCTAAAGCGTTTAAATCTAGTTTCAAATTCTTCTCTACGCTGTCAGGCGATTAAATCATGATGAGAAAACTGCTGAATTCTTTATTTAATCATATTTTTGTTGTTCTTAGTTGAGTATATTGAGTGTAATTTGTTAGAATATAAAACCCTCAAATTCCCAGAGAATAGAGAACCAAAGCTGGATCACCTAGTGGGCAAAACAGGCAACTGCCTCAGTTTGTCATTTGTTTTTTGCAAATTTGATTGGGGAATTTGAACCACAAATACAATATCAACTGTGCCCTGTACTACATCTGTGTGGCCTCATTATGTTGAGGGTCACTGTGTCAAACTCTAGTTCTGAAACTGTAATTATTTTAATTTACATTGTTTACATGATGCATTTTCCTAAAGTTGTATTTCATCAAATTACCACAAATTCAATGCTATGCTGTATTCCAGACTACCGGCCGGTTTCTGTCTTTGTGCAGTGTGCTGCACGCACTGCACTTGATGAGGCAACAGGGGTCCAACAGCAGGTTTTTACAGGTTAATTCAGACTTGGCAAAGATATGACATCAGTGCCCTCAATGAAAGCTACACCCCATGAGAAGAGTTTGTGATAATCTGATGAGCTGTGTGCTTGTTTGGGAATATGCACAACTAAATCACAACATCTATTGACATGATAAATTTTAGGTCCTGCTTAATCACATGATCTTAAGGCCATGTGACTTAATATTTAAGCTGATATATGGTGTGTATTCCTGAATTAATTCTTGCTTAATCAAATAACCACATGTGGCTGTGTAACATTTGAAGAGAAATGTACACAATGTACAGAGAGGGGGTTAATAGAGGCTCAGCAGCTCATCTTTGCTCTGTGGCTCCACAAACAAGTTAATCTTACCATTGATTTAACTGAATCCTGATGATGATACAGACCAGAAACCCCAAATAGGTTCATGCCAAAGAACTCTTAAGTGGATCTGAAATGAACCACAGGCCTCCGATAACTCCACACGGGAAGAGTTTTGCTGTTACTTTTGACCAGAATTACACAGAAGGAGCAAAACCTGTGTGATTCTCTCAGTATGTTAATCTGAAACAGGTGCAACAGTAAAGAAGTGCTCCTAATTTCACTGGGAAGCCCCACAAGGACCCCTGGAGGTCCCTGGACACCAGTTTGGGAGATATAGGTCACCTTTGTTAAATCATGTGTGTTGAAGCACAGATGAGCCTCCCAGACAGAATTGTTCTCAGACATGTGGATCCAAATCTGGATGCATTCAGAAAACCAGATAACCATTGTTCAGTGAACCAAAAACACAAAAATATACCCTTTCAAGTGAGAACAACTCATGCAACAGTGCAATAAAAAGTCTGACATACACACAGAGAGACAGAGCTCTGATTTACTTGATTTCTTAATTTAATACTCACATACAGTACAGTATACACATAAGATTTCCTTTACATCTCACAAACACAAAAGCAAACAGTTAAATACGTAGATAACTTTAGCACCAGCGCAGAGTACTGATCACTCAGCTTTCTCTAAAACTCTTATTCATAATGATTTGTAAAATAAAACACCTTAGCTTGATCTCACTAGGCATGGCTTACATGTAATATCTTTACAGCAGCATTCACTTACAAAGGTTAATTGATTAAAAAAGGATGCATACTGTACACCAAAAGTGGTATACAAAAGCAATACTATATTATATACCCATTTACATGGTCGTTTCGGTTTTCTCAGTGTAACATTTAAGTGTTTGGTGTGTTTTTAACAACTTCTGTATCAACACTGATGCTGGATAAAAACATAGAAACATATGAATTTTAAAAAAACGTCCTTATGAGTATACATGGAGAGTCTATGGAGATAATTGGCATCTAACAATCTTGCATATTGAAACATAAATATATCACGTTCACGATGCTCTCATTTTTCCTTATAGATATATATTAACAAGAGAGCTACTGTCTGTCTATGTAGGCTATGTTTTGTTTCGGTTATACTGTTTTTGTTTTTTTTAAAATATTAAAATTATAATTAAAAAAGAAATTCAATGGGAACATTACTCCTTTGTTGCACAGTAATGTGAAAAAATAGTATCAAAATGATTTTTTTTTAAAACCTCTCAATCAAAAAGCAATGTAGTATTTAATGCACTGCTTTTCAGTACAGTTATAAATATGTTTGTCAGCTTGGTAAACGCGAGTAAACAAGATCATATTTGTGAGATTTGAGAAAGTGAGAGTAGCCTTAAGGTATAAAGTGTTTTCTGTTATACATTTCTTGTCAGATGATGAATTTTTATATATATATTTTTATAATGAAATCTGCATGCAGCTGACAGATGTGCTGCACATGAAGGTTTGTGAGACTTCTTACACTGGCCTTCTTAACTGGTTAACGTTATGAAGGATGCAACTTTAGTTCAAAATCTGTGCCAAAGGTAGAGTGAGCAAGAGAAGATGAAGAGTAGAAGAAGAGAAGAGAAGAGAAGAGAAGAGAAGAGAAGAGAAGAGAAGAGAAGAGAAGAGAAGAGAAGAGAAGAGAAGAGAAGAGAAGAGAAGAGAAGAAACGGTTGAAATTGTGATTATCACTACATGACATTATGGAAATCTTCAGCAAAATGTACTGTTGGATTCGACCCTTCTGGGTGAAAGGGAGACAGAGAGACAGAGAGAAAAGAAAAAGGAATATCATGTAGGGTGTTTTCAGAACTTGGTCTGCTTTAGTTTGTCGATGTGGTAGCAAAGCTTCAAGGCCGGCCCCAGCTTCAGTCCGAGGTACTTCATGATCATGTCGCTCTTTAGGAGTAACAAGGCGTTTCCGTCGATCTCCTGAGAAAAGCAGAGAAGGAAGTCGGCAAGAAATCTGTGACCGGCTGATGTGATTTCCAATCCGGAAGTTCATTAACGAGGTAGCCTGTCAAGACCACAATGAAAAAGGGGACTTACATGTTTCCTAAATACGTCTGCGTGAGGGCCGAGGGCCTGGGGATCCGCATCCCTGATGAACCAGACAACGTCTTCCACAGACCAGGTGGATGGGTCCTTATTGGGTGGAGCCTTGGACTCTTGGGACTCTGGAGATGCATTATAACCTCCTGGAAAAACAAATCAGCTTTTACTTTAACTCATCAGGGGAAATAAATCTCTGTTTTTTTGTCCTGTGACGACCTCTCACCTGTCCTGTTGCTCTCAGAGAATGTGTTCGGGCTGGTGGACGACTGCCTGCACATGCTCATAGAGGCCGAGCCGTTGGAGAACTGCTGCGATGAACGAAACCCGTAGGAGGACTTTGGCGAGTAAGAGGAGCTTATGGAGCTGAAAGCAGACTCCCCGGGGTCCACAGAGTAGCGTTTACCATCTGATTGGTCTAAATGGTAGTCCTCAGCCATTGATGTTTCAGCTAGAAACAAAATGGATGGCTATCAATAACAAGATCAGCTCACAGAATCTGTTTATATCAACACAAGAGCTTCTACTGAAGAGGCAAAATGTATAAATACCATCTGACTGGTAGGAGCCACCACTGTGCTGGGTAATGGGCTGATCACTGAAGAGGTTTTCACAGTGCAAGCTGCGACAGAGCTTCTTCAGAAAACGAAGCACATAGTCGATGCTGTTCACTACAGGGAGGCTCAGAAGGTGCTGCTTCCCATCAAACGTAGCTGCAAGAGCAAAACAAGGGGGGACCGCTTTAAACAGCAGAACAGTTTAGATGCAATTTCTTGCAAATAAGGTCATAAATTACTCACTAATGCATGTTTTTTTTAACTCAGTGAAGTGGTAAGAACCAGAAAGTAACACCTGAAGGAGGGTGTTTACATTATACCTGATATTTTTTCTCCTCCGTAGCCTTGTGTGAGGAGAGTGAACACTGTTTTCTGCTGGAAGGCGCTGTCGATGCAGCCTTGGACGGCCTGCTGCAGCACAACGGAGGGCCTGTCGGGTCCAAAGTGATCGGGGAGCTGCTGGATCTTCTTCCTGTCCAGGTTGGGACCCGTGTTGGCCTGCTTGTTGATGTAGATACAGACTGATGCAGGGGGAGAGACAGAGCGGGAAAGAAAAGTAAAAAAAAATGTGGAAAGAAAAAAGAAAGAGTTAATGCTTTTAGTTAACTTTTATAGTGAGCTATGAGATCTTTTTGAGTCTTTAAAGGAGGATTGGAAAAGATAGAAGTGCTTCTTACATGTGTTTAGAGTGTTTTCCGTCCTACCTGTGAGCACCTGGGGCGTGGCAGAGTGGGGGATGGTGGCGGCATCCTGAGGAATGGAGCTCATATCGGGCTCAGGGGTGCTGCTGGGTGGAGAAATAGCCAACGGCGTCATCACCATCCTAGGTTTGAGCTGAAAAAGTAAACAGAAGTAGGAAAATGTTTTTGCATTCCTGTGTTTATTTTGGGCATATCATTTATTTACACATAGGCTACTAAATCATGTAGGGAGGATTGGGGGTGGTAATAATCTGGATACCAAATCTGTTTAAAGCTGCAGTTTTTATGCTGCGGAAGTTTTGTTTGTATTTATGAATAGAAAACAGACATATTTGTCTATATAATGACTTCCCCTTTTGACATGGCATTATTTCCATAATATTTGCCTACAGCTGAACAAAGCCTAAAAGATGTTAAGTCTCTGTTACACTGGGGTCCCACAAAATCTGAAGGCTATGGAGCCTGTGCGCCTGTGTACACATTCATTTTTAAACATGCTGCATCCACAGACCACAGTCTCATCCCGTTTCTACTACCCCCAACATAATCTGACTGACCTTGAAGCCCGGCTTTCTCCCCCTCTTCTTTGGCACTTTGAGCGGAGGGAGGGATTCAGGATACCGGTTGGGAAAATCCATCTTGGCGACATTGCGGAGCGGGGGTCTCCCTCTCTTCCTTCCTGGTATCTTCCCCGACTGGCTGGGGATGAAGGAGGGAGCCACTGCAGCTGATTGCATTTCACTGTTGTTGCCGTCTGATTTCTGTACTGTTGCTGCAGGTACACTCATTTGGAGCTGGAGACAAAGGACACAAAAACAACCGGAGAGCTGAAGCAGGAGAAGAGAAAAAAATAGCACAAAAACATGCCACTTTGCTTGCACATTAACCCCCACCACCCTCCCCCTTCCTCAACAGCTACACACCACAGTATTAGAGAGCAGCATTAGCATCAATTTAGAGCAGACACAGAGGAAGCAGAACGGCTTGGCAAAAGGTTTTACATCAGCAGCAAAATCCAAACACTAAAGAGACTGCAGAATACTCAGCTGAGCAATGCGGGGTAAGAGCAGCAGCATTTAGCAGAGCACCATAATAATGGAACAACACAAAAGGCAGCCATGCATTAGCTGTGGAGGAAACAGCACCTCCATCCTGCACTGATAACACAGCAATAAACCTGAGAGAGAGGGAGAGAGAGAGAGAGAGAGAGAGAGAGAGAGAGAGAGAGAGAGAGAGAGAGAGAGAGGAGGGGGGAGGGTTTCTATTACCTGCTGTCTTCTATTGTGAAAACCAAGGAGCAAAGCCCTTTTTTTTTCTTAAATCCCAGAAGCCTAAAGGTGAGTAATAAGCGATATCCCTCACAATGAAGAGAAAGCCATCTTTTTCTTGCTGTATGTGTCTCTCCTCCCCCTCCCTCCCCCCTCTCTCTCTGCTCTTCCTCGTCCCTTTTGGTTAACACTGCTGCTGCTGCCGCTGCTGCTGCTGCTGCTGCTGCCGCTGCTGCCGCTGCTGCTAGGCACACAGGCTGCAGACATCTCATTAGACTAATGCATTCGGCAGTGGCAGAGGGAGGGGGAAAATTGACTTCACCATGGCTACCCGGCTATGAATTACCATTACGATGACAGCTTCCACCCTAATCTTAAAAAAAAAAGGAAAAGAAGAAGCAGCAGCTAGAAAGAGAAGAAACATGTGGCACACCTCTCATGCAGCAGCAGCATCAGCAGAAGAAGAGTGAACCTGCAATTTATACATTTAAAATTAATCCTGTTTCAGGGCAGATTTTGTCAGAGAAACACAAAGGATGCAGTATGTAAACAAACAATATCCTGGTCAGCAGGCACTCACCATCCAAAACAGATGTGGACTGGAGGAGTATCCCTGCGCTCCTTTGCTGTATTTCCTATATTTTTCGTGCTTCCAATAGCAGAGCACGGACCTCAAAGCAAGGCGGACTCCACTGTAATACTGTATGTGTGTATATGTGTGTGTATGTGTGTGTGTGTGTGTGTATACAACAGAGACAGACAGAGAGCGAGTGACAGAGTGTGTGCATTAGAGAGAGAGAGAGAGAGAGAGAGAGAGAGAGAGAGAGAAGGGCTCCTCTGTTGTCATGGCAACAAGCCTCTAAGCCTTATAACACCCTCCCATGTTTTGTCTGCAACTCCAGCTCAGTGCTGTGGATGTATAATGAGACCAATGACAGACTTTCTGCTGTTAATTATAATGAGGATATTATGTATGAATAATATTCTTATAGCGTGTTTCTCCAGCTGTGTGTTTTTGACTGTAAACCTCCAGTCTCTGTGGCTTTATCTGATATCACAAAAGATAATTATATTACAGCTGAAACAGTTGATTGACATATAATTATAATTTATTAGTTGCAAATTTGATAAGAGATTCATGATCATTTCAGTTATTTTCCAACTTTATTTCAGATTCTCAAATGTGATGATTTGCGGGTTTTTATATCACCATAAATAAAATATTTTGGGGTTTTGTCTCTTGGTTGGACAAAAAAGCAATTTGATGAAGCCACTTTAGGATCTGGGAAATTTTTGCGGGCATTTTTCAGTATTTATCTGACATTTTAGGTACCATTGTCTCATTATTAATTGAGACAATTATGGGCAGATTAATTGATAATATCAATAATCATTAGTCGCAGCCCTAAATAATATATTATAATTATCCTAACAATGCTTTCCTACCTCATTTATTTGTGATTACATGCTGTGAAAATCACATTTATCTTCAATTTTGTGTGTATATTAAAATTGGTTTATTTTCATGAATTGCATTTTAATAACATTTTAATATTCTTGTGTGAGTTGTATTGTTTTTCCTCATTTCAGTGATGCATAATGATAGTGTTGCACATTCAGGTGCTGTATGGCATGATTCGGATACAGGTGTAGGTTTTCTAAATATAGCCTGTTGTAAATTGAGACCACACAGCATTCGTTTACCCCTCAATACATTTGGGTATTTCAGTAGGTGCTGCTACTCCAGTGGGTAATACAGTCATAAATCTGTGTTATGTCAAAGCAGGTGGAATGTGTGTTGCGTAAGCTTGAGATTGTGGCTGGAACTAACAATTACCTTTTTATTTATTTATTTATTTTGATTAATTGTTTAGTAATAAAGCATTCAAAAAATAGTGGGAAAATGGCGGTCACGATTCCTCTGAGCTCAGAGTGATGTCTTTAAATGTCATGTTTTGTTCGACCGACAGTAAAAAGCCAAATGATATTCAGTTTACAGTGACATAAACCAAAGAAAAGCTACAAATCCTCAGATTTAAGAAGGTGGAACCACACGATGGTAGGCATACTTACTTGATAATTGACTAGATTCATTCATTAATTATCAAAATTGTTGCAGATAAGATAAGTTCATGTCAATTGTCTAATCAATTAATCAACTCATTTTTATTAAGTAACATTAAAAAATGCATGTTAGAAAAAGAAAACATAAACAGCCTTGATAGCTTTAACTCTTCTCAGCAAATATCAGATTGTTATTTTCTCAAAATGTGGCTTAAAACTTTTGCTTGCAACTATATATTATTCAATTAAATTTGGAACAATTTATTCATACATTGCATAATCAGTTGCATTCAATTTTAGCTTATTTTCAGTCTTTACTTCATTTTACTCTTGTAAAATCCCATCTATACGTATTTTATCTTGAATTGTGTTTATTTTATATGTTAGCTTAGTGGTTTTTATGTCCTATATGAAGCTATTTTAATTGCCTTGTTGTTGAAAAGTGAATAAATTTCGATTTATCAGCACGAGTGCAACCAATTTTTATTGTCACAATACTTAAAAAATATAATAATAATAATATAATACTGGTAATAAAAATAACGGTTTAATACACAATAATTAAATATAATTATTATAAATATATTGTTTTCTAATAAGAAATGTAAATGTCGCCCCCTGCCGGCTGAGAGCGACATCGCTTCTCTGTGTTTGTGCGTTTGTACGTTTGCTAATAAAGTTACGTTGAGGGAATTTGAAACCAAGATGGCGGTGTGGGTGCCGCTGTCTTTAAAGATGTCACCCTCAGCTTCTCTGGGCTTTAGGTGTCTTCTGACAGAGAAACATTCCCCCAGAAAGCTGCTAAAATCTCTGACAGACCTCTGCAAACGAGGTGAGGCGTTTATTTGGTGAGTCGTGTTAGAAATTGATCGTGTTAAACGTGTTTGCTAATCTAACCTTATTAACCTACTGCTTAAAAATCGACCTAGCTTTGCTTTTAATTCATTTCTCGTAGCTAGTTTAAACTCTCAAAACAAACCTGTTTTACTTTTACCATAATTTACTATATTCAACCTTTTTAAACTTACCTTGTTGTGTTTTTCTTGCCCTGTCAGCTGTCAAACTAGCTGTCACTTACTAACCTTTGGTCGTTGTCCTCAGCAGCAACATTATCGTAACTTTCCGCATCAATAAGCTCGTTTTTGTGCACCTCCGAGGGGGTAAATAAACCAGCTAAAGTTCCTGAACTGTCCGTGTTGTTGTTGTTGTTATATTAAAGGCTACACGGTGAAAGCCCAGCAAGCTTTGGAGGACAGCGGGAAGAGCGCCGCCGGGTACACCGGGCCTCTGGATCACTACTGCGGGCTGATCAGAGACGGGACTCTGCGGGAGGATGAGCACCAGAAAGCGGTGCTGCAGACGTTGGACAAGCTGCACGAAACACTCAAAGGATACAGCAACACACCTACATCCTTCATCTCCAAGGTAGAGAGAAATCAAACACCCCATGACGTTTTCATTTTCCTATTAAAGGACGGGTTCACAATTTTTGCAAGTCTGTCTTAAAACAACAGTCAGGTGCCCAAATGAACAGTGAGAGATGTTTTCCTGGCTGTAATCAATCCTCCTGTTCATACTTCATACTGTCATTTTGTGCAGAAATGCATTTAAAAGTTGATCTGAAGCTTATACTTATGCTTGTAAGTGTGTGAAGTAACATGTCTGTTTGTAAATGATTTACTAAGGTTTGTATGCTTGAGATGTTTTTGCTTTGGACAGTTTTCACTGGTCATTTTTTAATCTTAAACCTGCATGTTTGTTCTTATTTATTGTGTTTTTCTAATATTGCTTTTTATTGTGATTGTTGATGTTGTAGTAATTCCTTTTGTCCATTTATTTTATTTTTTTTTTTTAACTGAAGGAGACAATAAAAGTGACTTTGACCTTTTTATATGAGGCTTCAGCAGTCTGGGTTAATCATATCAAGTAGATATCTGACATATTAACAGTCTTTTTAGGATTAAATTCCCTCTTTGTGTGTCTACTTGATTTGACAGTCGCATTTTCATTCAGTGTTGTTTTTCCCATCCAACCAAATATGCACTTTATGGATCCTTCTATAGATCAGCATTGACTAAATATTTAGTAAACAAACTTAGTGATAGTATTATATTTGAATCCAGTTCTGTTTTACGAAGGTTTGGATTATTTGATTTTTGTTTTTCATATTTATTACTGAAGATCTTCCTCTTTGTCAGTGACTGTTGTTTTAAGACAGACTTGAAAATTGTGAATTCGTCCTTTAGACTTATATTTATTATTGTATCAGCTGATTTCTCTTTCTCTATTCACTCTTATCTTTCAGTTTTTCACAAAACCTAAACCTCCTAAAGGCTACTACATCTACGGTGATGTTGGTAAGAGATATGAGCAAGAGAGACGTACATCTAAATGACATATTTTTGACAGTGTTATGTGTAAGTTTGTTCCTAACCTCACATGACCTTCATGGTTTTAGGCACAGGAAAAACTATGGTGATGGACATGTTTTACTCACATGTGGAGACTGAAAAGAAAAAGAGGGTTCATTTCCACGGCTTCATGTTGGACGTGCATAAAAGTGAGTACAATTCATGTCATGTCTTACATCTAAAAAATGGACGATGTGCTCCAAAGCTGTAAAAGCCGTTTGGTGCAGTGGTTAAAAAAAAACAAACAATAACAGACATGTGTCCCTACGTTCAATACAACAGAGAAATCATACATTTTAACGAGTTATAAATAGCATCCACATCAGTTAATAAGGTCTCATACCAACTTCGACCTGGTTCTTCATTCTTGTCACTGTTGATCAATTATTGAAAAACTGCTTACACTGCCAGTTCAATGACGGAGCTTAGCTTGAGATGTTATTTTATTTTTTTTTTTACCATTTTTGTGTTCAATTCAAACCATTAAAAGGCATCTGAGGCAGAATTTGTACCACCAGAGGGCGACACTGTGTCTTGTCATACTTGTACTCCATTCATTAAGCGTTCATTCAGTCATTATGTCACCATAACACGTAACACTGAATCTGCAGCTCTGTGCAGGCTGCTCTGTATCTTTTCCCTCCCACATTATCTTTATTGAATATGTCAATAAACAGGATTGTAACGGTGTCAGAAAGTTTGCAAAGCCCTCACCTGTTCACATCTTCTCTGTCTCTCCTTCCACCTGAAATGATATTAAAAGATAATAAGTGAATAAATGATAATAAGAAAAATATTTGAATATGACATCTGTACTTGTAGAGTGAATACAAAGCCACATCCCTTATCTCAAATTAATACCTGGTCTCAAGTGTGTTAACCTAAAAGTTTTAGGTGTGACATGTTTGCCAGATGTTACCTTGTTCTTTGTATCTATGACACTTGTGCATCTTTGCCAATATTTTGTGTTTGAAGTCAAATGTTGAGAATAATTTTGTAATTTCAGCAGGTTTTTAACAGCAAGATTTTTTTTTTTTCATCATCTCAGCAGAACCTCATAAATGACTCAGATTGCCAAGATGAAAGATGGGCCTTTATACTTTGAAAGCAGCGTTTTATTCTGAAAACATCTAGGCACGTCTCAGTATGAGTGAAATACTGTATCTATGCTGTATATGCATTTTATCACTTAATACAAGGCTGTCGTCTTAATACAGGTGTTGAAATGACACTTCACAACAGGCTTTATTCAAAGTCTGTGGAACAAAGGGCTGTGGTTGTTGAGCTCTGCTTGTGTTTCCTGTTTTTGTCACCACTTTTCAGTTTTGTTACATTTAAGGCACAGCTTACTTATGTCTTATAGAGGATATGCATGCTGCAGACAAAGCAGTTCAGGGTCTGTTCCCTTAATCCCAAGCGTCAAGTATCGTCTTTGCTCTCAATCTGTGTTTATTGCTGTATTGTGTATGTATAGCTGAATATTTTGAATTTATGAACTGAATTTACACCCCTACTTAAAGAGGAGATATGGAGCATTTATTTTATTTATTTATATTTTATTTTATGTATGATTTATGTGTATTTCTTTGTTTTTACATTTATTCTACAAATCTAGATTCTACACTAATGTTTTTTTTTTTGTTGTTGTTTTTTTAGGGATTCATCGACTGAAACAGAGTATGCCAAAGAGGAAAGCAGGAAAAATGGCCAAATCCTATGATCCCATTGCTCCTGTTGCTGAGGAGATTAGTGAGGAGGCTTGTCTTTTGTGCTTTGATGAGTTTCAGGTAATGATTTTCAGTGTGTCTACCACCACAGTACCTGAATCTTTTTAGCTGTCTGACAGTATCAGTAACCTCAGCAGTGTTTTTTAATACTTCATCCAAAGTTGATTTTTATATCTAACACATATTTCAGGTGACTGATATCGCAGACGCCATGATTCTCAGGCAGCTTTTCGAGAATCTGTTTCTGAACGGTGTCGTAGTTGTGGCCACTTCTAACCGTCCCCCTGAAGGTGAGCGGCAAGCATTGTAACATATCCGGTAAAAAGTCTTTAAGTGTCTTACCAGATGTCTTCAGAAGCTGTCGCCACCACACGGACAGAGTTGGGGCTCTTCCAGATCCCTTCGAATGTCCCTGAAATGTCAACAGAGCTTTAATTTGATTCAGTGAACTATATACGATTTAACAAAAGACGACAGTAAACATGTTTTCTTTGTCAACAATTTTAAATGCCTCGTAATGACAATCAAAACTTAGTTTAAGTCTTAAATTAACTGAAGCAGCATCACCACAAAATGTAGCTGAAGTTAAGATTAAACAGAACAATCAAAGCAAATGTAAAACCACTTTATTTGCTCTTTTCCCTCAGACTTGTATAAAAACGGGCTACAGAGAGTCAACTTTGTACCTTTCATTGGTGTGCTACAGGTAAGTAAAGTAAACTATATCTGTGACATGTGTATTGAAATTTTGTCAACATATTTTAAAGGCACCTGTTGTTGACAATTTGTTCCTCACATGCAGAAATACTGTCAAACTCTTCGTCTGGATTCTGGGATCGACTACCGCAAAAGGAACAGACCCTCTGCTGGAAAACTGTACTTCCTGTAAGAAGTTCATTGTATAAAACAATCAGTTGCTATAAGCTTGTTTTCAAACTTTAAAAGTCATATAAATGTTTTGTTTGTTTTTAAATGTTTCCCTGTTTTTATTATTTATTGCAGCTCCAGTGAACCTGATGCAGAAGTGACGCTAGATAAGATGTTCGATGAACTCGCTTTTAAGCAGAATGACAGTAAGTCGAGTTAAAAATACTACAACTTATGTGTCATTTTTCTTAACATTTTATCTGTATTACTGCAGAAATGTCAACATTTTAATAAAGGAGTATTAACATTTTACTTTCCCCGACAGTAACTCGACCAAGAGTTATGAACATCCAGAACAGGAAAGTCCGTCTGAGCAAAGCGTGTGGGACCATTGCAGACTGTACCTTTGAGGAGCTGTGTGATAGAGTGAGTCCGACATCTTTTCTCCAATTGTTTTGACTTTCTTTCTTTGTCACATTTATTGCTCTGAGAGTTTTTTCTTTGACTATTGTATCCAACCAGGATACACTGATCCACAAAAATCAGGTTTTTTCCTCACTCGTCAGCACGTTGTTGTTGTATTGAGTGTATAATATCAAAATTAGAAGAACACTCCACAGTGAGGATATCTTAGCAGACTTTATTTATTTATGGATAAAACATTTTCAGATGTTTTAGATTGCTGTCAGGTTATAAAATCCTTTTAAACTCTCATGTTGCCTTAAAATATCCCTTGATATCACTATGAGACTGTAAGACAGTGTCACATAATCTGTATCTGCTTGTTTGCTTACTTCAATGAGTCTATATTATGGAAATATTAAATAAAATATTAAAATTGTTGTAAAATTGTTTTTTTGTTGTTGCACTGTGGCAACAAATACAAAAAAATGGATTTATTGTTTATCTCCTGAAATTCAGCTTCAACTTATTTGGTCTCGTATGAAAGACTGGACCAGAGGGTTAAATCATTTTTGGCTTTGCAACATGTGTTTAAATGATAAAGTCTGTGGAGGTGGAAGAAGTTTGAAGCAATCTAAAGAGACGGAGGATCTGGGGAAAAACTAAATGGAGACAGATGTATTTATAACATTTAATGAAATGTCACATTTACAGTAAGTTAAGCCTGTAATGTTCTAGTAAATGATGCTTTTTGATGTGACTGAAGATCAGAAATCTTGCTCTTAATGAATAATATGGTGACATCCGGTGTTTGAATGTGATGTTTCAGCCTTTAGGGGCCAGTGACTACCTGGAGATCTCCAGGCTGTTTGACACCGTCTTTATTCGACACATTCCTCTGCTGACGCTCAACAAGAAAACTCAAGCAAGGCGGCTCATTACGCTGGTAGATGCGCTCTATGACAACAAGGTACGCTGCACGGACACTTTAATCACCAACCTCAGCTTTTTGTTCAGGATTTAACAATGAATTTTCTCCTCGTTTCAGGTCCGAGTGGTGATCCTTGCCGATCACCCGCTGGAGGATATTTTTGTACATGAAGGGGATCACGGTCATGACGAGAGCCACATTCTTATGGATGATCTGGGGCTGAAGAGGGTAAGAGTTCAGATTCTGTTCTTAAGCTAAACCAGTTTTTCATGTTGGGTGTGTACTTGCAGTAGTAAATGTAGATAATTAAGCTGGCTGAGGCGTTTTTCTACTGGTGAGTATAACTTAAAACGCATAAGAGTGGAAAAAAATCCTGTGTTAACCGCTGATTCAGTCTGAAATTACATACAGTACCTCCACTGAGACTGCATGGTCCTATTATTTTAATAATAACAGGTTGAGTCATTTTTAAATTGCAATAAATATATGTAAGTGTTAGATAATCATGGAATACATGTCCCAGATTTTCTTTCATTCAAGTAAATACAGCTGCCAGTATAAAAATGGAGGAGAAAATGTCCCAAAATACCATTTTAAAAAATCCTGGACCCTCATCTTCCCTTCCACTGAAATTCATTGAAATCTGTTAAATTTTTGTGACCACTAACTAATTAACAAACTGACAAACAAACAGGAATGAAAACATGCAAGTTAGAGGTTAAAAATCTATTCTGATGATCTATAGATAGAAAATATATAATCTTATTATCTAATTATTTCACCTGTTTTTCTTGTTTTTCTTGTTTTTATTGCACTGATCTGGCTTGTTCTGATTTCTTTCATTTTTAGAAGAACAGTATAAAACATGGGAAACGACTAGAGCTGAAATTATACATCAGTTTGTCAATCAACAGATATTGATATGTATATCAATTATTCATTAATCTATAATGAAAATAATCTTTCCTATAAAGATTATTAGTCCTAGAAAACAGACTGACATCCACTCACCTCAATGACAGTTTTATCTGTGCAGTGTTAATCAGCTGATGTGGTGAAAATGTTTTGATATCAGACATTCAGACATGTCTTAGCACAGGAAACACAGGTGTGTTGAATACCATCAATAACAGCTGCATTACATTTAGTTGTCCTGGTGTACTCTTGTTAATATAATACAACACATGCAACTCACAATAATAACACAGAGTACTGAATCCTTTAAGTAGTGAAAATGAATAAAAAAGGGCTAAGACGCTTCAGGAAGGAAACATCTGTTTGGCAATTAACTATAATTAAACTAGGTGTGCTGTTCTAGCCCTTTTTTAATTCATTTTCACTACTTAGGTTACTGAGCCTTTGTTCATTTTATGAGTCACACTTGTGCTTTTCCTGCATGACCATTTAAGATGTCTGCTGTGAAGAAGAAGCTGTGGTGTAAAGACTATAATGCACATTGATTTTTTTTTTGTATTTTTTTACTGATATAATGCATTTTAAAAAAACAAAAGGAAAACATTTCCAGTGCATAAAAAACATAATACAACACAAGACATAATATCATAGTGAAGAACAGGTAATAGAACAAACATGGAAGTGGCTTACACAAATTAATAAACACATAAATAGAACATTTAATAAACAAAACATTTTTTAAAAAATTGACCAAACTTTATAAAACCTCCTTTGGTAGCTATTTGTCCTTGTGATTAGAAATTCAAGGGAGGCAATGTCTGTCATTAATCTTAATTATTCAGCAAGATCGGGCTTCATCTTCTAGTGGACAGCCAATGAAAGTCTAAATTCTTGTTCAGATACTGTATATGTGGTGGTAAAAGAGGCTTGACTTTATGGATGTAAGCAGAGTCAAACATACTCACATGCTTTGTCTCAGAGAGAATCAAATCCCCAGCTTTTTGTAGAGACAGATGACGCTATCCTGAGTTACACTAAAAATTACAATTTATTTATTGTTGTTGTTGTTGTTTACCAGGAAGACGCCAGCAGTCTGTCCATCTTCAGCGGAGAAGAGGAGATGTTTGCCTTCCAGAGGACGGTTTCTCGGCTCACAGAGATGCAGACAGAAGAATACTGGTTGGAGGGGGACAGAAGCATGAAATCACAAGCGTAACATTTGGGGAGAAATCGACCGTGTTATACAAGTTACATACTCCATAAAACTGTAACTACTTTCTGCCAGAAAAAGCCCGGACGGAAAACACTACTCTTCCTCTTCATCCTCTACCAACACAAACCCAGTGGGACTCATGTTGTACAGAGAGTATTTATTGAAATCTTAAAGGCCTTTTATCACTTTCATGGTGACATTGCACTTTACGGATCATTTTTTAAGATGGACCTTCTGGGGTGGCATGTTGCTTTTATAAATCTCTGGGAAAGAGCTTGAGGACTTTTGGAAATGGAATCCCAAAAGACTTTTATGAAGATTTAAGGGACGTTTTAATCAATCTCTTTTGAGATATGTAATGTTTTTGAAACTGTAATGAATTTCAATGAGATGTGTATGATACTAAGACAAGTCTAAAATACAGTGGCAAAAGATTGATCTAACGATTTGAAGCTTTTGTCTTTTTCTTTTCTTCTGATTTTTGTGTGGCTGATGCTTGTGGAAGTTTCATATTAACGCGTTTCACAGATGCTCTACACAATAATATTCTGCCTCACGGCCTCATTCATTGGTATTTTCATTTTGGGAATGAAAAGGAAACATAAAACGTGTATCGCAGGAAGTTTACTCCCACGGCACTTTATGTATCTGCCTACATAAATGAACAGCGCACACTATGAAATTGTTTGCCTACTTACATCACTTATAGATCCGTAATGCAATAAACAGTGTTCCACTGCTATGCATTACGTCTGATTTTATTTGAATTCAACCCATTTTTTGTAGAAAAACTGTCTCATTTAATGATTTTTACTCTTGAAAAAACATCAGTCAGCCTTCAAAACCCACCATGTGTTGTATGTGTGTGACTGTAGAATATAAACTCCTCTTCAGGTCAAATTCCTGAAACAAAACTGAGGACATGACGCATCCTCGTTGGTATTTAACCACAGCTCTGGCTGCAGGTAAGAAAATTGTATAGAATTTGCCGTTTCGAACAGGAGACATTTGTGACGAGCCTGATGGCCTTGTTTTTTATTATATTCTGACAAATGTCACACAGACTTTATCTTTTAAACAGCTGTCCTTTTCAATCTAATGCAATTCAATACAGCAGCTGAGCAACAAATAAAGACATAAACCTCTGAGTCATATTTATCTTCTGAGAGTTTTAATTCAGATCTGTGGTCATTTAAGAGGCTGTAAATTATGGTGTTGCTGTGTTGGATTGGTTCATATTACAACAGGTGGACATTATTTTTGTATTTAATGGCACCTATATTGGGTTTTCCCACATACAACAATCATAATTACTGCAGCTTTAAAGGACCAATATGTAAGATTTAGTAGCATCTAGCAGAACAGACTTGGCAGAAATGGAATATAATATTCATAAGGATGTTTTAGTTAGTTAGTTAGTGTATGATCACCTGAAAATGAGACACATGTTTTTGTAACCTTAGAATGAGCCCTTTCTATCTACATAGAGAGTGACTCCCTTTATACCATGGATGTATTATAAGAGCTAGATATCGGACTAAAAATGGTGCCCATTCAGTGATACAGGATTTGCTCGGCTGGCACCAAAAAAAAGCTCTTAGCTTATGGGTTTTCTTCCACGTTGTGCGGCACACTGAATATGTGCAGTAATGTTTCTCCCGCTGGCCCCGCCCGTGAGTTCCTGCTCAGCCCATAGACTTTATGACGTGATGATGTCACGGATTATTAATTGCTTATCTTAAATTTCACAGATCAAAAGTTCATCATAGATAGTTATAATTGATGTTTGCAGTTCAAGGTGTCCTGTCAAGAGTATTTCAGATTTCTCTTTTACAATGGTGGTCTTTGGGGAAAATGCCTTGTGGGCCGCTGGGGGATTTTTTGTTGCAATACCGCAAGTGACCACTGAGAACAATTGGCTGCAAGGTGGAGTGGTGGCTCCCTATCCAACTCTCATTATACATCCATGCCTTATACGGAGGCCACCATGTTGCATTGCCATGTTTCTACAGTAGCCTAGATTGAACAAACCAAACACTGGCTCTAGAGAGGGGCCGTTCAAATTTTTGCAAGTTTGCGGACACCGTAGATATGCACACTGGTCCTTTAAAGGTACAGCGTGTAGGATTTAGTAGCATCTAGCAGTGAGGTTGCAGATTGCGACCAACTGAATACACCCCCCCCTTCCTTTGCAAGCGTGTAGGAGAACCTAAGGTGGCCCTGAAACTCGCAAAAACTCGTTTGTCCATTTGGTTTGTCCGTTCTGGGCTACTGTAGAAACATGGCAGCCTCCAGGACCAGCTCCCTATGTAGATATAATGGGCTCATTCTAAGATAAGGAAAATAACAATTCTTATTTTTATGGGATTATACGCTAATTAAAACATACTTATATATACATATATTCAATTTCTAACAAATCTGTGCTACTAAATTCTACAAACAGCACCTTTAAGTCTTCTGAGGAGGCAGTTTTGTACTCAATAATTTTCAAAAAAGGACAGATAAACACGTGTAGTTTTACTTCTACTTTTAATATCTAATTCAAACAACAGCAGGGTGTTTCAGTTTTAGTCATATTTCGGAGCACTAATGGCTTCCTGCCAGATGGATCATATAAAAAAAAAGGTGTACAAGCTGAAGACAGTGATGTCACTGCCCAGCGGACATCTCCACACACACACACTGTCTCTTTAATTTCAGTGTAGTCCAGGGGGCAGGGTCGTGTTTTTTTTTTCCTCCTCTTTCTTGGACTCGGAGCGTTTGCGCCAACCACAGCAGCAGCAGCAGCAGCATTAGATTGAATGAAGTGTGTTTGCAGGCTGCTGGCCACACGGAGGACACCGTGCTGGCCTGTTCAAGATGCCAGACATGAACAGCCTCTATAAATCATTATTTTGCAGCTCTTGAGGGGCGGATTTAAGCTTCTTCTCTTTTTTTGCATTTCTCCAATAGCCCCTCTCTTTAAAAAAAAAAAAAAAAAAAAAGCTGCAGGGGCCTTGAGAAACCAATCTCCGCCTTGATGGTATCTGGAGAGCAGGCGACTGGCAGCTCTCTGCACGGATGATAAAGAACTTGGGGGAAAGGAAATGGTCAAGATGGCAGCTGTGTACGGAATGATAAGGCTGATGTGTTGGCATTGCATGTAGTAATAGACGTTTTATGTGTGCGTGTGTGTGTGCGTGTGTATGTGATATGCACGTCGCAGGATCGCGGTGCAGGACGCGGACGCTTGTAAAGGAACGCCGTGCTGACTCCTCCAGGACCAGGACTCTCTGCCTCTGACTTCTCTTCCCCTTTTCCCCCCGCGTCGTTAACTCTCCACATTTCGCCAAAAAAAGGGGAAAAAATTTAAATGCATGTTGGCCAGGGTGTGGGGCTGTGCACGAGAAAAGGCAATGTTTTGTTAATGCTGGTCAACCGGATCAGCTCTGTGTGCTGCGGATAGACTGCACGGAGGAGCAGGATAGACAGACAGACACGTGTTGGGGGGGAACCGGGCTGCAGGCTGGACATTTGCATATCGTTGCATAGTAAATAAACTGTCCCTGAAACCTGCACACAACATTGATGGAATGCGACCTGAGTGATTTTATAACCCTTTGTGCAACGACCGAGATATTGCGATTAACATGGCTGAGGCGCCGCGCAACGGCAACGAGCCTCCTCTAAACGTTGAGATAGATCCGGATTTCGAGCCCCAGAAGAGGCCACGGTCCTGCACTTGGCCGTTGCCCCGACCGGAGTCTGGTGCGGGCAAGCCCGGGACAAATGACACTGACGTAATCCCCGAGGAAGAGGATGATGAGGGAGGCAGCACGGAGAGCGACGCTGCTCAGAAAGGCTGCGGTGGTGGTGGTAGTGGTGTTAAAGCCCGGGAGCCGAGCAGGAGCAGCAGCAGCAGCTCCGCCTCGCAGCCTGTGGAGGTCCAGCGCGGCCACAGCAAGGAGGAGGCCGCCGACGGCTCGCCTTCCTCCGGGCAGACCCCCGCAGCGGCTCCGGGCGGCTCTGCCTCCCAGCAGCTAAGGAAGTCCTCCGCCCGCAGGAACGCCTGGGGCAACTACTCCTATGCAGACCTCATTACCCAAGCCATCGAGAGCTCCCCCGAGAAAAGGCTGACCTTGTCCCAAATCTATGACTGGATGGTGAGGTCTGTGCCATATTTCAAGGACAAAGGCGACAGTAACAGCTCTGCTGGCTGGAAGGTGAGCGGTGACATGCTGGTGCTGTCATCATAACAAAGACCATACTGTGGTCATGTAAAAACACACACAATGCACACACAGATATTGTTCATGCAGGAGCAGAGGAGGAGGGTGCAAGCACATCTTGTGTTATTTGCAGAGACACCACCATTTACAGGGTGATATTTTTTTTATAAGGGTATATTTTTAGCTTCATTGTGAAGCATATTTGAGTGTCAGTGTAGATAATCAGCAGGGAATTGGTGAAATGTGTGGCTGCCTAACAAAACACATGGTGTAATATGACATAAGATCCAAGCTGCTGTCAAAATATGAAGGTACAGATGTAATGGTGTGTGCATCAAATTACATACACCGTTAGTTCTGCACCTTTTTTAGAAAAAAAAAATCAGTGCACACAAATCTAGTTTCTGTCTCTCTGCATTAAGAGCAAAGTAGGTATGAAACTCATAACAGGCGATGCAAAGTTAATTTCACTTTCAGACAAACTGCTCACACTGCAGCACGGAGGCTTCTTACAAGCTACAGTGGGGCCCTGCTTCTGTTTGATTTTAAGGATTAGTTCAGCCTGGAAAACCAATTCATCTGTCATGGAATCAAGACTGATGAAAGCTTTGAGCTTTGCAGGATTTAGATGGGGAAAAGAGGGGGGGGGTTGAAAAAACTCTGGAAATGGGTTTGTAATCCTGCACAACTGTGGATGTGGGATGCAGGCTGATTCCACGGAGTTTTCTTCATGAAGAAATGACAGTTTAACTGTGAAGATTGTGCTTTTGAAACCTCCCCATGCTGATGTGAGATGATGTTGGTGTATAGGAGAAACAAATTGACGCTAATAACTGATTAATTTGCACAGAATCAGGTGTTAAGTTGATACTTTTGATTAGTGGCGGTCAGTTTTCATTCATGTTTAGATGCTCATTTGCCGCCAGATGTGTTCAGTGGCTGCAGGCAAACGTTGGCTCGTGGAGGAAAGGGTTAATGTTGGGGTTTCAGAAGTACTGACATCAGCATTTCCTAGGAGATGCTTTGTAGCTGTGTGACATTGAGCAATCAGCTTAAGGTTGGGTCATCTGCATGAGGTGCTGCTGGTGGTGATGGTGGTGGTGGTGGTGGTGGAGGGGGGTAGTCATGCAAAAATGTCCCCAGTATGTTCAGGGTAGCACTGAATGGTTATAAATCTAGACCTGTCTCATGTCTCCTTGCCAACAACAAACCAGGATAACATACTGACCCCAGATTAAATGACAAGCTTTGTCTGCAGCTCCAACACAAGGTTAAAATTTTCTCATTTCGTCTCTGTAGTGAATCCAAACGTAATATACGACTCCTATGGCTGACCGGCCAGCGGCTCGGCCCCGCTGTGTGCCACACTTGTCTTTTCATGTGGCCCCTGGGCACAAGAATCAATCAGCTGACTATAAATTATGTAGGTCAATGTGTAGCAGTGTGAGAGAAGCTCAGTGTTTCTCTTTGGATCTGGCTCTGGCTAAACTGGCATTGCTCCAGTCCCCGCTCAGAACGAGGCTTTGCTCAAAGGGTGCTGCAGCACTGCTGTAACTGCGTGGGGGAGGGGAAGGCAGGAGTTTGCTCTTTGTGATTTATCTTTTTAAACGCTCTATGGCTCATACTGTATGTACCTGTACAGCATGCAGAGAATTAAACGCTTCTGACGCTTAGTAGGTGAAATTATGGCTACTAGCTTTTTCTGTAAGCTGAAAGTCTGGTGGCTGTAGCTGCTACAATGTACACTGTTTGTTTTACCAGATAGAAAATTACACATGTAATCCAGGATAAGATGCATATCTTAAACCCCAGCGAGACTCCACAGCCTTTACTAGCTGCATAAAGAAGGTAGACGCAATAAAAGCAACACCTGCGTTATGTAATTCAATCAAATAACGTAATAACAGGCTTCATGAAGCTTTTAACGTTCAGTTTCTGCTCCAGCTATGAGGAGTTGAGTTAATTATTTGGTCATTTGTAGGTTACAAGATAATGTACTGAACTGTTCTATATTGCAAAGCTGTAACAGCTATTTTGTCCACCTGCTGTAATATAATGAAATCCAATACAGAAACACTGTAATTTATGGTCTCATAAACGACCATAGAGTTGTCTCAGCCAAAACTGAAGTGTCATAAAGGTTTATTTATTTACTGCAGGACTGTTATGTTGGATTACACTAGATTGAACAGGGCAGGTGTAGCTTTTATTGTGTCTACTCCCTATAGGTAATGGGATGATTAACATAGTGCAATAAATAAATAAATGTCTTGGCTAGTTTTTTAGTTTCTTTTCAGTTTCTTTGGTGTCATGTCAGCACGTTAGGCTGTAAATTATTGCATTGAAAGGCTAACGGTTAAATTAGGTTAACCAAATTGATCAAATATCATGCTTGTTGATGGTCGAAGGCGTCTCTAAAGAAGCTTTTTCATTTTGATTACTTAGAACTTGTCAATATTCAAATCCTATTGAAAATAGAGATGCACCAAACCAATCTGTGGGATTGGTATTGGCCTGATACTGACCATACTGAGTAGATCAGGTATCAGCCAGACATGATCGAGCCACTTTAAATATCTATATATATAATTTGTCAATCTCATTATAAAATTCAGGACTACAGCAAATCCTGAAGTGTAATATTGTCTTTTTTTTATACCAGTGAGGTAGCTGTTATACAGAAAACAGAGCAGTGGTATCAGATTGGTACTCACTACTGACAAACACGAGTTTCAGTATCTTTTAGGAATCTGTGTTGGCAGAGAAAAGGTTCAGATTGGAGCATCCTCACCCATGGATAATGGTTTCAATCCATATTTGCTATCTGGCAACAACAAAAAAATGCTCCTTGATGTTAATCGAGTCAACAAAAAGAACAAATGTGTTTTAGAGGACTTACGAGTTTCATTATTAGGTCAGCCACAAAGAACCACAAGCATCTACGTGTCTTTTACTATGGATGCACCTGAGTAAACATTAAAATGGCTAAAAGCTTGAGTGAAATTGGGCGACAAAGTTAATAAAATGTTTGAACTTGCAGCGGAACTAAAGCTCGAATCTGTTTCGCTCAATTTGGCATAATTTGATTAGGAGGAAGCAAATTTATTTATAGAGCACATTTAAAAACGACACGTTAGCAAGGTTTTGAGAGGAACTGAAAATACTTTGACAATTCAAATTCAACTGGATGACTTGTTTCTTGGTGTATGACATCAGTGTAGACTTCTCATATCTGTTTTTTTGGACAGATGGGATGATGTTTGTAATAGTGAAATCATTCAGTTTTCACATCTCAAAGCCTCAAACATCATGTGTCCTCTGCATGAAAACGCAGCTAAACCTTTCTTCCATGGATGTTTATATATTGCCTGTTGGTTAGGGATGATTTGTGTACATTTTCACCCAAATTCAAAAAGGTCAAGACTTTTCCTCAGGCTCTTTTTTTTTTCCAACCTTTGTAGAAAAGTAGAAATACTAAAAACATCTATATCCTGTCCGGACACAGGTGCTGGCAAAGAAAGAAAAAAAGGAAGGAATCAAAAGCAAACAAAGTCTGAGTTGGTCTGCCTATGATGCGAGATTCATCTTCTTTTAATTATTATGTTTATATTTTGGACTTTTCTTATTGTCAGCAAATCCCATGAAAAGACCAAAACCAACAATGAATTGATCCTGTAGTTGTGTATCTGAACCCTGATATCTTATTCCTCTGCTCCATTGAGCTATTCGTTGTCCAAAAACTATTAAAACACATAAATGAGCAAAACAGTTGCACTGGCTGACATGTTCCTTTACAGACCCCTGCTGCTTTAGGCAATTTTTTAGCTGTTTTAAAAAGTGAAAGTATATATTCATCACCTTTTTTTATATATATAAAATAAAGATTTACACCGTCAGTAGGAACCAGTCATTTTGTCGGGGAAGTCAAAGTATTGAGAGACAGACTAACACATTGTTGGTTTTAATCTGTTCATGAGATGTGTTGATAATAAGAAAAAAAAAGCCTTATCCTTAAAAGTCAATAATTTTACCAAACTAGAAGGCTACTGGTTCATTCTGAGTGAGCAACAAATGCCATCCATGTTTCCAGTGGTGTGTGGAAACGAGAAGAGCGATACAATGAGGTACCTGATGTATATGTTTGACTTGCATGTGTTGTGTTGTTGTGTGTGATGAAAGTGTTTGCTAGTTGCTGTAATCCTTTAATTGGCTTGAGGCGAGGGCTTTGCTGGAAGTTTGATGTCAGCGGGTCATTCTGTTGACTCATAGTATTCAGAGGAAAACCGTGGCCAGTGTTCCTTTTGTGATCACTTAGTCATCGCAAAGCTAGAGAGTGAATTCCTTCACAGCTACTTTTTTATGGGATCCACATTTTGAACGCCACTAAATGGTTTGTCTAGCTGTAGACTTGTTGGAGCTTGTTTGGTGTTTGATTGGTTTAATCTTCTGAGAGATGGGTTTAAATAGGACCTTGGTTTACTCAAGTTAAATCAAGCTTAAGAGAATTATGCTGGACCCTCTCCCAGTGAAGTTGGCCTTTGGGCTGCAGAGATCTCTGCAGACTTCCCTCTGTTGCTGCAGTGTGACCACGTTCCAGCTGTTTAATTTTGTACATGGTTGGGAGCATCTCCAGGGAAATCCTGTAGACCTTCCCCAGCAGCCAGAAATAGGTCACAGTGTGAGGTGCAAAGAAAAGTGTCTCTTAGAAGACACTGCAGTGTTAGATTTGTTCACAGTACTCTGTAGTAATAGTTAGTTTAGTATCAAAATGACAGCATTACAGCATCGGCTCCTGTTACTGGTCTTCATTTTTTATCTTCAGTGGAACAATGGTGACCCAAAAATCTTTCAACATTTCTGATCCCAAAGTGCTTATAATGTATCTACAGGCTGACTATTTCTTACAAAAATAGTACTTCCACAGAAAGTCCAGTAAAGGATCATTTTGGTTTATTACACCCTGGCGCTTGATTCTCATATTTTCGGTCATCTTTCTTATCTTAACAATAACTCCTCACGTTAACCGCTGAGATCAGGGATTTAAAAAAGAAGTTCAACAGGGCAAGAAACAAACAAGACAGATTTTAAGCAAACTCCCAGCTTAGGTGAACTGAAAAATCAAAGCTGAACAGTAAAATAATTATCCAAACTGGCAGAACATCACAGGGTTAATTCAATAGTTGTTCAGAAGTTTTTGATAATATCGTTCAATCTTCTTCAGTAGATGATCAGTCATTAAATTGCAGATATTCAAATTCCCATTCTTCTGAGGACTTCAAGGACTCTTTGCCCCTGTTTCATTAAGAGTTGAAATTGAAAGTTCAAACATCTTTCAAATTTCACAATGAAAATTTAAAAATCTACAATTCCACCTGCTGAGGAAGTTCACATGGTACAATCAAAAGCTCTAGAACAGCTACTGAACCGGACCTGTGTTTAAACCATCTATCACAGTTTACAGACCAGCTTTCCGGTTCAACTGTGACTTACTGTTTTCGCCCTAATTGTGTATAGACACTCATTCAGTCTTGCTTCCTTTCTGTTTAATAAAGTAATAAAGAGGTTAAGTAGTTAATATTTTGTTTGTTCACAACCTGAAATCTGATCATTTGATTTCTTGTCCTATCAAAGGTAGTTTTATCTTATCGTGTTATCATAATAAATAGAAATGATGCCAAAATGATATCATTAAGACTTATGAAAAACTGCTTTGTAGGTATGTGCTTATATTTATATCAAATTCTTTCACACATACACGTTTTCATGAATTTATTTGTTTTCATTGCAGAATTCCATCCGACACAATCTGTCCCTCCATAGTCGTTTTGTGAAAGTCCAGAATGAAGGAACAGGGAAAAGCTCCTGGTGGATGGTCAACCCAGAGGGTGGAAAAGGAGGGAAAGCTCCACGACGACGAGCTGTATCCATGGATAACAGCAAGTACATCAAGGGAGCCAGAGGACGTGCCACCAAGAAGAAGGCGTCACTGCAGGCCGCCCAAGACGGTAGCTCAGAGAGCTCCTCGAGCCTTTCCAAATGGACAGGAAGTCCGACTTCCCGCAGCAGTGACGAGCTGGATGCCTGGACAGACTTCCGCTCCAGGACCAATTCCAACGCCAGCACACTGAGCGGTCGTCTGTCACCAATTCTGGCCAACCTGGAGCTGGACGAGGTGCCTGACGATGACTCACCCCTCTCCCCGATGCTGTACTCCAGCCCCAGCAGCATGTCGCCGTCCACGGGGCCCACAGGGCTCTCTGACCTGGCAGGTACCATGAATCTCAACGACAGGCTCTCTGACAACCTGATGGACGACCTTTTAGACAATATCAGCCTGACAGCATCCCAGCAGCCTCCTCCTGGAGAGGAAGACAACGGAGCAAATGGTCAGGGGAGCTCAGTGTTTACCTTCAGCTGCTCAGGTAGCCCCTCTGGCAGCTACGGGCCTAACCCTCTTTTTAGCCCGCCGTCCATCACAAGCCTGCGCCAGTCGCCCATGCAGACCATCCAAGAGAACAAGCAGACCACCTTCTCCTGCATCTCCCACTTCAGCGACCACCAGACCCTGCAGGATCTGCTCAGCCTGGACTCACACAGCCACAGCAATGTCATGCTTACCCAGTCCGACCCGCTGATGTCACAGGCCAGCACCGCCATCACCCTGCAGAACTCCCGCCGTAATGCCATGCTGCTGCGCAAAGACCACGTGTTGGTGAACCACACCACCGCGGGTCAGGCCCAAAGCTCTTCAGTGCCTGGTTGGCAAGCTGGCTTGTCAACCTCAGACAACGGAGGCCTGGGGCTGAGCGGCGACGCCGGCCTCCCCAACGCCAAGCAGCCGCACCTGAAGTCTCCCAGCAAGAACGCCTCTATGCAGCTCGGCTCTGGCTTGTCCGGCCAGGACCGCTTTCCCGCTGATCTGGACCTCGATGTGTTCAACGGCAGTCTTGAGTGTGACATGGACTCCATCATTCGCAATGAACTGATGGACGCAGATTGCCTGGACCTCAGCTTCGACTCTCGCCTCACCTCTGCCCAGAACGCCAACAGGAATTCAGGAAGTTTCTCGAGCTCGAAACAGACCTCCCCTCAGAGCTGGGTCCCAAGCTGAGAAGCTCTAACAGAGCTCAGCATGATGAAAAAAAAAAATTAGGGAAAATGTAAATTGGGTTTCATTGTCCTGCATTGTGCAACTAGAGGGAAGAAAGTATGTTAAAGTGTATTCATGTAGTATTTTTTTCCATTATTTTTAATGTGAGGGATTATGTTCGGTACTGTATTTTAAGTGTCTGAGACACACAAAAGTGTCTTCACAGTGGAGGAAAAAAAAGATCAATGCCTGGGCGGTGTGAACACAACAGTATTGACTGGAATGGAACTATGGGACATTTTGTTAAAACTATATGAAAAAAAAAAACATCAACTCGTGTTAGTCTCAGGGAATCACTCGTCACAAAGTGATACATGAAACTGAAGATGAATTATGTTTCCACCCTGCTTTCTCTCCTCTTTCACACCCTTTCATACCTAAACCAACATTTTTGCCAAACCAGCTGTCAGCCTGTTGTGGGTGACGGCCTGTTTACAGAAAAAGCTGCAGAGAATGTTGCATTATTACGTTCCAGTGGAGGATACTTGACAAGCTTTTTTTTTTTTTTTTAAAGTTTCTTTGAGAGTATGTAGCCCTTAAACCGAACTAAAAGATTTAAAAATTTACAAAAAGCTTTTTTTTTTTGTTTTCTTTCTTTTTTCTCCCTCCATTAATGCACCGAGTCACGCACCAAATATCAATCTGTAGAGGTAATATGTTATCAAGATGTGAACTGATCTACATTGTGTGGTTTTTGTATGTAATGTTTTATTTTAATTTAGCAAATTTTACCTTGTGATTTTAGTGACCTTACTGTAAATTTTGTTCCTTCTAAAGGTGCATTAATGAAGTCTCGATAATATGGTGTTTCTGCTGCAGACCCCTCTTCGCCATCTTCCTCCTTCTCTTCTTCCATTTACTGCAATATTTGGAAGTACTGCTCAGTATACAAAGTTTAGAACAGAATTAAGGACAGTGTTTAGCAATCAACATGATTTAGCTCTAGTTAACAACATTTACATTAGCAAACATGTAGGACTATTTGGAATAAAATAACCACACTTGGAGACGCCACAGCACTACAATATTTGGTGCTATAAATAAGAAGATAGCAGGGAGTGGCTGCAGATGGAGTGGCATTAGTAGCCTCCCTTTGTTATCAGCACTACAGCAGGTTCTGGTTAAAATTATGTTTCCACCCTGTGAGAGGAGATTGTGTAGTATCTTTAGAGCCTTTTTTTTCTTTTCTTTTTTTTTTTTCCTTTTTTTGCCATTTATGAAAGAAACAACCACAGTATTTTAAATATTGCCAAAATATTTCTGCATTTAAATAAGTGGAAATAGGATGATATACAGTGTATAAATAGTAGGAACCAGTGTTATAAGGGCAAACATTTTTTACATCAGCACAGTTTTTGTAGGAACACCAGGATGATTTTTTTTTTTTTTGTTGACATTGTTATGACGTTTTCAGTGAATGTCTTCTCCCTTAATTGACAATTTCCGAAGACATGTTGGTTTTATTTATTTAATTTCTTCTTCTTGCTTCCTTTTCCACATGTATAGTGAGTCAGAGCTGTGCAAAGCACTTCTTTTTTTTTTTTTTTTTTTTGGTGGTCTGTGTTCAAACTCACCTACATTTTTCCACCTCAATCGGGTATTGATCAGGACTGACAAAGCGTGGACAAATGATGCCTGAAACTGTCCAGCATTAGAGTTATCGAGAAGATCTACAGTGTTACATCCTGATGAATTTAACTGACATTGATTTGAGAGAAATATCGAATCCCATTAGCTTAAGTTTTGATTTAACAGAAATATGTTCTGCACAATCGTGCTTCCAAATATAATTTTTGTAGCTTTACATGGATGATTTAATCATAAAACTACAGAAAAATAACTTGAAGCTTTGTTATTTTCTACATTAATTTTGAGTAACACTCACTGCCAACATTCATACTTCATTTCTTCCTATTGCTCCTACAAAAAAAAAAGGACATCAAGTTGACATTGCCAGTTGTAATTCCAGTTTCTCTTGGTTGTATCAGAGATGGTGCATGTAAATAAAGCTTAAAGAACCACTGAATATCTGGGTTTTTTTGATATACCTTTTTTATTTCTGTCCCTAGAGGAATTGCACAGCTGCAGACTTGCCTCTGCAGGCACCGCAGAGGTGATTTGCTATTGGATAATCACATCATGAGCTAAGAACCAATCACACACTGTATCCAAGAAGAATGGACCCACTGAGATTAAGTCAAGGTTTCTGAATGCAGGATGCATGACTGCCGAGGTGCTGCTCAACAACTGATGCGCTGTGCATAATTTATCGCTCACATACTGTATATTACAAATGATAGTTGTTGTTGTGGTAAGTATCTAAGAAGCCCCACAGCACTGACATCATATAATCCTAACAAAAGGAGGACTCCAGTGAAACGATAGAGCCCTCTACAGATCAAATATAGACACTGTCTCTGTGTCCTCATGAAGGACAGGAAATGGGGAGAGGAAGCCCGGCTGCTGGATGTTCGTCTCCATGGATACACCACAACAGGTCACTAAGGAGGCAGAGATTTTGTAGGACTAAAGGAGCTATATTTGTTTTAAATACTGGAGACATAACTTGAATTGTTTGGATCTCAGTTTCTAATTGTTTTTTGATGCTGAATGAAGAGAAGGTGTGCCATGTGTGACGCATACAGAGTTTCCTCCTCTGTTAAAGTGGAGCAGATGGAGGCAGAGTTGCGGCATCAACTCTTATCACTCAGGGCGGAAATTGAGGAGAATGGATTTCCCCGGGGAGCAGTGCCCTCCAAATCTTGCAGGTGTGGAGGCTCAGCTGATGGTTGGTCATTGTTTTATGTGCAGGCTTAGGTCAGATTATAGCTGTGAGTAATTTTAAAGTGTCTAGATTGCCAGATAGGTGGAACTTCAAGTCCTCCTCCATCAAAAATGTGTTTAGCTTATTGTTACCGGATGTTTGAGCTTCACTGTGCAGACTGATGTATGTGCAGAGTTTGACACTGAAGGACTGTTCTCACATTTATCTGCTGAAGGAGGAAAGTTTCTCTGAGTTTAAGTAGTGTTTAAGACGTGGACGTATAAGCATGGTTTGTGACATCACAACTGGAAGCCAGTCCTTTTTATAATTATTTAAAGAATAAATAACTAAATCTTTTCCTTATAAATGAAACATTGAATTAATTAGCAATAAACTGTTCCTTCATTGCTAAATTCACTCATATACACTCATGTTGTCACAGCTTTATTTGACAAGTAGCTTTTGGTGGCTAATATTAGCTAATGTCAGCAAACTTAAGCTATATTTTGCTTTATATCTGACATTACTGACTTCACTCTACGTGCAACTCTACACTATGATTTAGCATTTACTATTATCCTATTAATTGAATTTGTGGCCACAAGAAGTCCTGTTTTCATGCTGTTTCAGCCACCATATGAGCCTTTATTAATGTTGAGCTTTATTTCAGTTCTGTCCCACCTCCAAAAGATATTTCTTTCTTCCGTTTGGAGAGGGAGCAGACACTAAGAAGAGGACTTCAGGTGAGACTGAAATTCTGTCTTTTTATTTTTATCAAGGACAGTCTATGGGCCTATGGAAAAATAATTTGCCAGTTTCTGGATCATGAAAAGCTTTAGAGTCCACCCTGGATTATATTCAATGATAATTTAAAACAGAACTCTGGACTGTTTTCACAAACTTAAACACCCCTGCCTGTGTTGCAGGTGGCTGAAACTTTACCTGTTCAGTCTCAGTCTGACATCATGCAAAGAGAGCTGGAGAGTTGCTTGAGTTTGGAGTACACGTCTGATAGTCTTCCACCTCTGCTGCACCAGGTGAGAATAGCATAAATACTCAATCCAAGAGAAGATCATGGAAAAGACTTCATATGCAATAACACAGAACAGAAATGAAAGACAAAGGAGCATGATTGAAACCAATTTTCTTCCAATTTTTTTCTGCAGTTCTACGTGGACAGATCATATCACTTGGCTCAAGTGAAATATCTGCTCATGTTGAGATGGAGGAGATTTTGCCACCACACCAGCATCATCGAGAAGCTTTATCCTCATTACAAGGTGACAATGTCTACATGAAAAGACGACCGAAGCCTAATTATAACAATACTTCAAGAAGGACACATCAAAGCTCAGTTAGACAAGAGGTTTTCACATTTACCCTAAGGCCCATTTTCTTCCACTGCAGGGTTGTTCTGATTTTCTGTAGAGACGGATGAGGGGAGAATATTGGTGAATTAGAAATAGAAAAAAAAGAAGATGCTTCTGTGATAATTGAACTGAATCAAAAGAGATTAAATATATACATTTAGTTTAGTATATTTACTTTGCAAAGAGACAATACAAAGAGAGGTATAGCATGACTTATTATACACATGAATATACAAAGACAGTAGCATAGCACCACAAATATAAATAAAAGAATGTCTTTATAATTTTACTATTGGAAAAAAATCCAATATATTCTTAATTCTTGATAAACAAAAGGAGGTTTTGTTTTGTGTTGCCTCTATTAATTTGAAACTTTCTGGAATAATAATAAGATTAATCACAAGATATTAGCCTTCATATATGCTATCAATGTCAAGGAAACTAAATATAACCTGTGTAAACAAAAGAAATCACTGCAACATACTATATTAATTTATCTTAGCTCATCTGCAAATACGTTAATATACCAAACAACATGAAGAAACAAATCTTATGAGAGGATTCCTTCTTCTGCAAATAAAGTCTGAAAAACGAAAAAGCACCAATCCCAATAAAATAAAGGAATAAATTAATCATATTTTTGATGATTTTCTAGCTGTCTCATCTTCATCTGATCACATCAGATTTATTTTCCTCAGGATCAGATGTCACGTTTGACAAGTGAGTACGAGGATGCTGTCCAGAGAGCTCGCAGACTGTCAGTGAGCAGAGAGAAGATGCTGACCGGCAGAGGAAACCCCGACAGCCTGCTGACTCAGAATGATGTGGGCATTTACCTGCGGTGGCTGGTCTGCCATCTGCACTCTGTTAAACACATCCACAACTTTCTGAGGGTAAATACTGCATAGTTGAGATGTCATGTTATCCAAGGCATTTAATTTTATTTAGAATGATTTCCTTATTTGAATTTATGTTGTCATTATTGCATATTTAAGTTATTTTTCATTAACTGAAATAACAGGTGCTGCACTATATACCAGTTAGTGAAAGGAAAAGCAAAGAATCCCAGCCGACTGTCACAGAGGATCTTAAGGAGACTTCATATCAGACTCAATGTGCTGATGGTAATAGAAAATAAAAAAAAAACATGTAGTATCAAGATAATTATAGAGGATTATTTTTCCATTCTGTCCTTCGTTCCTTATTTCTTTCCTCTTCTTGTTGCCTTTAATATAAAAGATTTTCCCAGTGGGCAGCAGCAGAGTTAAAGGATGAGTTCACAGTTTTTCAAGTCTGTCTTAAAACAACAGTGAGGTGTCCATATGAACACCGAAAGAGGTTTTCCTCGCTGTAATCACTCCTCTTGTTCATACTGGCTATAAAAAGATCCCCTTCAAATGTGCTTTCAATGTAAGTAATGGGGGTCAATATCCAAAGTGTGTGCACACAGTCATTTTTTACAAAAATGTATTTTAAAGTTTGTTTGAAGTTTATATGAGGCTTCAGCAGTCTGAGTTGGTCACATAAAGTGGATATCTGCCACATTTACTGTCTTTTTAGCATCCTATTCCCTCCTTGTGTTTCCCTGTTGAGCTGTGGTGGACGTATAGTAACAAAAAGAGAAACTTTGGCACTAAAAAGACTGAAACTTTGAAAGATGTCTATGTGATTTGTCTAATTTGGACGTCTGGAGGTTCATGTTAGCTTAAAATAAAAACAATTTTGCACAGAAGGAGGCTTGTGGATTTTGGTCCCCATCACTTACATTGTAAGTGCATTATGAAGGGATCCTCTAATGGCATGGACACCTGACTATCCCACAATGTCATTAAAATGAAAATGGTTTATCCCAATTGGAGCATGAATGTTCTTTGCAGATATCTTGGCAATCTGTTCATTATGTAATCAGATGAAGAAATAATGGCATTTTGACCTCACAAAGTGTCTAAAAGTAAACTGTTTATTCTCTGGTGGCTACAATCCTTCCTTTTAGATTTTGATATTTCTTGTGTGCAAATGGAAATTTTGGACTGATGTTGGTGCTAAAGGAAACATCAAAAGGTCACCAAAACAAAAACCATCTGGGTCATCCTCTGAATAAATATTCTAAAAAAAAAAATCCTGGGAAATATTTCATCTGTTTATGAAAGACCCGACAGTGGTGCAAGATAAAAGGTCAGAGGGTCACTAAAATGATTTGGAATCATCCTCCTATATCATACAAAAGTATTGTAAGGACACACTGAGCAACATCTCCATCCTTGGGCCCTGCTGCTGCTATAAAGATTTAACTATTAAAGAACATACTGCATCTATAAAAGTAGGCTGTTATGTAAAAAAAGAAGGGGTGGGGGGCATGAAAGACATGTCATGTTCCAGCATAAGTAGTAAATACTGCACAGCTTTACAAGAAGATAAACAGTATATCATTAATATTATTCAGTGACAGGAGTGTCAGTACCGGCAGGTGATGTTCCCCTTCACACTGTTCACCTGGAGGAGTTTCTGCCTGAGCTTCAGTCCTTGATCAACTACTTTCACCTGTCATACGACGCTGGAAAAATCAAGACCACTGCAGACGAGATGGAGTTATTCAGCATGGTAATGTTATCAGATGGACTTTATCATAAATACACACAAATAAATAAGAGCCCAGCAGTTTTTGTGCCTGTGATACCAGTGGTCAAGATAGTCTTTGCCACTTTCTGAGCAGGTGTGGAAAGAGTTCAGAACGATCTTCAGACAACAAGAGCAGATGAAAACGTTTCCTCAGTACGATGGTACAGATGTCAAAGACAGCCAGTGGGGGAGGAAGAGTGCGAGTACGGCTCTAAAGAAGGAGGCCAGCTGGATCCCCTTCATTCAGGTTTGAGTGAATAAATGTAAAAACTGGGTCAAAAAGTCTTTCCAAAAACTTTTTTTTTTATCAGTTTCTTCGGGGCCAAATGGTTCAGGTTTTATGAGAGTAACTAAGTGCATCAGTGGCTCTTTATAATATAATCAGTACTGCTCTGTTGGCGCAAATCTCAATTATCTTTTACTCTGTGGATGATAAACAAATTCTGTTGGAATTCTTCCCTCAAGTGCTTTTTAATTCTGGTCAACCCCATTTTTAAAGTGCTTTCTCCATCACTCTTTCTCATCTATTTCAAGTTGTAAAAGCATGTCTTTATATTATATGAATGCAGTAATGATTTTTTTAAGTGCATGTAAGGAATTTTTTCGTGGGTGGTGAATATTGACCAATTCTGTCCTGCAGGTGAAGCCCAAACGAGATCCCTGTCAGCAGAAGCTCATGACAAAGCTGAAGGAGAAGAAAAATGTTGATGAGCTGCTGAAGATGCAGAGCAGGTTTCTTCAGGTAACAATAATTTAGCTCTGAATCAAAGTCATGTATCCCTTAAAAGTGTGGGCTGGTTTTTATTTCTGTTTAGAGTCTCATAGTTTTTCATGATACTGTAAATTAATGTCAATTAGAGAATACTGAAAACTAATTACCTTCGTCTGCTTCATAAATCAGATTTATGGGGCTAAACAGATAAAACTGCATCAATTAAATGATTATTATGGTGCCACAAGTATTTTTATAACAAATACAAAACTTGATTTACATCATATTTTAATTTGTATCTCATCAGGTCCCTGATTTGCTCCATGTGGCTTCGACTCTTAAAGAAGATGCTGCTCATGTTGGCGACTTACAGTCTGCACCGACCTCATCAGTCTCAAGCAGCAGTAAAACAAAACAGCAGAAGTTCTCCGAGATCTGGACGAGGATTTACAACCCTTCCGGTCTCACTCAGGCATGTATCGTCCTGTTTTCTGCTTAAAGAGGCGAGAAAAACTTGCTTGTGCTGGTGGACATGACATTAAACGTGAAATTTTACTGGTTAGGGAACACACAGTCACTCATCCAGAGACAGAGGAGGCCGGGATACAAAGAGTGTGAAGAGTCAAACCTCAGGCACAACAAATGAAAGGTGTGTATGTTTTATGCAAAGAAAAATATAATGCTGCAAGTTTTGATTTTTGAATCGATAATCATTTAGTAATTAGTTTAGCAGTCGGTTCACCACTTCTATCTCAACAACTGCTGGATGGGTTGCTACGACATTTCGCACAGATATTCATGGCCCCTAAAGGATGAATCCCACTGACTCTGGTGATTTCCAGACTTTTCCTCTAGCGCCACCGTGAGGTTGAAATTTGTGGTTCAGAATGAAATATCTTGACAACCATGATGATCTTTCCTTGAGGATAAATTATAACAAGTTTGGTGATCCTCTTACTTTTTCTTTAGTGCCACCAGCAGGTCAAACTTTTTCACTCTTTCAGTGAAATATCTCAACATCTACTTGATGAATAACCACCAGATTTTCTACAGATATTCATGGTTCCCACATTATGTATTCTAATAACTGGTGTTCCTGTGACTTTTCCTCTGGTATTGAAAAATGTCTCTACAACTATCAGATGGATTTCTTTGAAATTTTGTACAGATGTTCATATTCAAGTTACAGTTTGTGCCATTCAGATCAAAAGGTAAATGAGCACTTTTACTTCTTGAGTCAGCCAGTTCAAAAACTGACATCCAGCCATTTGTCACTCACCTTGGATGCTCATAACACTGAGGTATCTGATAATGTTGCAGCTGCCTCTGCTCCCTTTGTGAAACACAGCTACTCTTTGGAGGACAGCCTGCAGCTCCTGGGTCTCAGTGATAGTCCAGAGGAGGGAACGTCAGATCCCATCATAACCAGAGGAGCTTACCTGTCCCTGATTTACCTGCGTCATCTTAAGCTCAGACAGCTACAGGTGGGCCAAACAATGACACATTCGGATCTGGCAACCTGAATGTGCTTTTTTTGTGGATCAAAAAATCATCAGTGGAAAAAATGATAAATATGACTGATGATCAATTAGAGTCCGGCGAGGAAACTTCTCATTCTCTAAATATTTTTCTTAATTTTTCTTCTCCACAGCGTTCCTGTCTTGGGATGCTAAACTACCTGCGCTCTGTGGAAAGGGCTTTGACCTTTGACCTGGCAGGTCTGCAGCTGGAGAAAGGAGAGCTGTGCAGCACAGCAGAGGAAACATGCTGGATGAATGCAGCTAGAGGAGGAAGAGGGGAAGTGGGAGGTCTTGGCTCGCTGCAATACAGCCACAATACTCCTGTTGACTACAAGGTATTGACAACTCAAGTTGTTTGGTAACTTATTTTTTATATTTCATCATCTTTGAATGTGCAAAAACTTCTTAAAAAGTTTAAAAACATACAGCTGTTTATGGTCTTTCCTGTATGTTTGTACTCTATCTATGACTCCTTAAATTCAGGTCCATTGCTCAGAGTTCATGGAGTTTGCTGAGGTGGAGAATCTTCATGATTTCTACAGAACAGAGGAGCATTTCATCCACACCCAGGACCAGAGAGGGTTTTACATCATGTACGACTCTGCGCTGAAGGACCTGGACGAGCTGGAGAATGAGCTTCTTCTAGTTGGTTCACATTTCATCCAGAGAAACAAGATGAAGCAAACAGGAATAGCTGAGAGAGCCTCCACCTCGACAGCAGACCTCCGCTTCTGGGCCGGGACCGACGTTGACCGTGTTGCAGTGCTCCTCGACTTGTGGACATGTGAGACTGAGTTTTTGGAGAACAAAATACAGGTACAGTAACAAAAATGAGGATTATAGATGTGATTATTTGCTTACTTACTTTTGTTTACTTGCACTTACCAGATAATATGCAGATTTCAGGTTTTATTGAATTTTAATGTACCAAATTTGAGACTTTGATTACTGATTTATTATTTATCTTTTTATCTATATCTCTCAACTGGAATATTTTTTACATTTCAAAGCCAGAAATCTCCATCCATCAATCTTCTTATACTATAACTAGGCTAACTAGGTTTTAACTAGGTTTCTTCTCATTGTCCAGCTCTTGAACTGCTATTATGAGGCCTACCAGCATGCAGCAGGGACTGAGGAGAGGTTTGCGTTGGCTCGAGTTATCACTGACATCATGCACAGTCGGCCACACCTGGACCTGAACCAGGATTATTTTGTTCAGGCCTACAGGGCTGAGATTGGCTGTCTGCAAATGCACCAGCAACTGATCCTAGACATTCTGGACAATCAGGTAAAAGATCTTGCAGCCGAATCCTGCAGAGACTCTTCTATCACTTGATTGTTTGATTGTGTGAATGTGCAAAAGGCTTTAGGATGCATGAGTATGTGTGAAAGCTATTATTTTAATGTAATAACTGCTGTTTTAGATTTTTAAAACTGTTTTAACTTGATGTATTGAACATTCTCTCAGTGTGGTGACAGATTTTGTTGTTTTTCTCATTAGATTGAAAAACAGCGTCAGTATCTTCAACACATCTGGAGAAACGACAGCAAAGACTCTGTTCATGACTATGGTCTTCCACCAAACTACGTTCCCAAACATCTGGTCTCACTTGGTGGCAGCAGGCAAGTAAATATATTTTGAGTAGTATCATTTTATGTCCTTGAAATATCTATAATTACACCATATTTCCCTCCATTTGTCCCATTTGAATGCAGCCCTGAACTGATGAATGTGTTCCTTCTGGAGGTTCACCCATCCCTCTGCCTGGCCTCTGCAGTCTATCACGGTTTAGTCCAGGCTCACATCGAGCTCTGTGAGCTGCACCGAGCCATCAGCATCACTGACAAACTCATCCTGCGACAGAAGCTCTTACAACTTGCCCTGCAGAGCTGGAACAGCCTGGCTTCACCTGGAGCGTCCTACAGCTCTCACATACAGAGAGATGTGGGTTTGTTCTTTCTCAGCAGTACATTAATTTACATAAAGAAATGAAGCAATAAAACTCAATTCAGGTGTCTTTTTCTCCACTCTTAGCTGTTCTCAGACGTGTTCTTTGAGGACCCGATTTTGGTCCAGAAGGTAGGACTGTCATTAGTAAGATCTGCTGAGGAAAATGACATGAAGCAGGGAAAAGAGAAACAATCATACGCGGTGGAAACTTTCTCCAAGCTGCTGGAGCTTGTAACCATCCGCCATCGTCTGCTGGAGTCAGCCTCGGAGACTGCACATCTGGCACAGTAAAGATAACACTCGCACCAGGGTTGAAGGATATTCTGCAAAGTAACTTTTTTTTATTTAACCAGAAAAAATCCTTGCTGAGATTAAAAATCTCCTTTTCAAGAGTGTCTTGGCCATAATAAAGTCAAACAATTACACAAATTCTGCCACAAATTAGACATAAATGTGACTATAAAATCTATTGTGAATATCTATTACAATCAGATAAAGGATTTGGCTCTTGAAATATTACCGTAAAACAACCAAAGAGCTGGAAGTGCTGGCTTGTGGGTCCCAACCAGCAATTTAGCATGGAAGTTATCATGTACAGTAGCTTAAAATTGAATAAAAGACAAGAACAGCCTCTCTAACCTCCATCCATGTATTCTCTATAACTTGAACCATAAAATACTGAAGCCACCACACAGTATCATCAGGAGAAGTGGACTTGCTGCAATTTAATTAATCACTATCCACAGATAAAATGTATTTAGGTGGCATAATCCATCCTCTATTAAAGAGCAAAACAATAAGTGTGTTAAAATAAAATCCCTTCCCATGTTGGTCTGGTAGTTTTACTGTACATTCAGAAATTGTCTGGTGAAAGTCAAGTTTAGTATCACGTCAGTCTGTACCTTTCAATAATTCTTTGCAGGTTGTACAGAAATGTGGCTTCTGATCTCGGCTTTGATGAGTTCCACCTTTACATGCGGCCGGTGCAGTTTGAGGTCGCTGAGCAGAAAGACAGAGCGGAGCAGAAGCCTGTTTTCATCACAGCGGTACTGGGGGATGACAGCTCTGTAGACAGGTGAATAACTGCACCATATTTCAATTATTAAGTCCCATAAAACCCTTCAGTGTCTATTACTGATACTTTAAGAGGAAAGTTATCCTTCTTGTGATCCAAAGTGTCTTTTAAGTTTTTTACCAAACTCGAGTCTGGTTTATAGCAAAAACAGACATATCAGATGGATTAATAAATTATTTTTCCTTAACTGCTTTACCATCACTGAGGCCAGTTTTGTAGCTCTTGGCAGAGCACCGAGGCTGACCATCAAGCAGTTGCATCTGCAACACAATATTCACTAATATAAAACAAATGTCAGGGTTTGTCTTACTGGAAAACTAATCACATTTTCCCCTCTTAGCCCTGCCTCTCCATGTGTCATGTATTATTCCTGCTTTTCCACAAGAGCATTTTTTTTTGAAAGAGAATTAAAATGCACTGTCGGCTGCAGGTTCACCCCGTCCCATCTGCCTCTGAGCATCCAGGAACTGGACGAGAACCAGATCGGGAGGTTTAGCTTCAGCTCAGAGGAGGCAGTTGTTCATGTATGTTACTTGATCAAGAATAAGTGAACAAATAAAATTGTAACTCAACCTACTACTCACTGAATTTATTCATTTTTCTCATCTCCTTGTAGCTTATGAACAAACAGAGTATAGAGAACCTTCAGGTGACTCTGGCCTGTCAGGTTACACAGAAGAATGCCTTGATAAGTGCTCTGAAACTGGCTTGTCTTTGCTACTGGGCAAAAGAGGTGTGTATCACTACAGGAGTGAACTGCTGCTCTAATATTGCAGTATGTTTATTTCATATTGTTTTTCATTCTCAGGGTGAAGAAAGCCTTAATTCAGATGAACATATAACAACAAGATTTGAATCCAAACCTGGAGGTGATGCTGACAACCCGCAGGACAAATCTTCCCTCTCAAAAAGCCCCACGAGAACTCTCACCTCCTCCAAGGAGAGGTAATTTTCCCCACAGAAGAGCAAATTACACTGCTGATGATTAATAGTGCTTTTGTGCTGGCTCTTTAATAAACAGAGCCTTGTTTGTTACTGCAGGCTGATGGAAGCCTTTGTGTCCATCCAGCTGGAAAAAGTGGGTCTGCGTGACGAGATGCTGAATTCATTTATGAAGACGAAACAGGCCATGGGGGGTCTCATAAAAACCCCAGTGAGTTGCGCAGACTGGTAGGCTGAGCAGGATGATAAATGTGACTGGCTACCCATGAAGTAAAATTAATTTCTCTCACACCGCAGGATGAAGCAGCAAAGATCAAAAGGAGACTCATAATCGACTTTCTCAAGAAGTACGTCCATGAAAAAACAACTGCATTCCTTTTCATTATAAGACAAGACAAACCCATCTCATTAGTTCAACTGATTCTCCTCCAGTTTCAGTCGTTTTGTGGCCTTCATGTTAAAGGAAAACACTATTTTTTCCACAGATTCAGCACACAGATATCTCAGCATTGTGTGAGAGCGCAGATTGTTGCGTATTACTACAGTCTGACCTCCCTCTTGGACGGCATTCCCTCCATTCGTCAGTCCCACTTCATGAGTCGTCAAGTCAGTGAGATGAAAGTTATTTTGGATTCAGGAGTTGATCTTCATCCAGACCCCAGGTAGAAATAGTTAATGGGTTACTAATGCATAATATCGAGTGTATGCTATATTTTTTATTGTACCTTAAAATGAAACATGGGCCAGAATTTTTAGAAAGCAGATTTGAAATATGTGCTGTACTGTTTTTTTTTCCAATTTAAAGAAACTTAAAATTAAAAATATGACGGCAAGGTGCAGAGGCTAATGTTTTTTTTTGCTGTATGTAATGTGTCATGGGTTGTGTAAAAGGTGCTTAAAATTAGATATATTATTATTATTATTATTGAGGAAGTATTTGCATCCTTAACTTAAGAAAAAATAGCTAATACCACGCTGTAAATACTCCAGATACTCCACTATGAGTTTAAGTCCTGCATTCAAAATGATCATTCAATCAAAATATATAAGTCTTAGTAGAAAACTATACTTAAAAGTATCATAAATCATGTGTGAGACTCCAAAAGCCCAAATTTATACAGAGGTAGAGTGTTGTGATGACTCTGTTAATGCAGTAAGGTTATCTCTTTTCCCCCTTTTCTCAAAGTGTAAATACAGTTTTAATAAACTGGTTAAATGTCACGGCAGATGGAAACTTCTTAAAGCAAATTGTGTTGCAAAGTGAAAATGTATCAAAATTAGACTGAACTGCTGAAGTTAAAATACTTTATAAGTTAAAGATAAGTTAGAAGAAAAAAGGCCCCTGTGATATATTATATTATGGTTTTATTACTTCTGATGTTTTCATGTGTAAGTGGCACATTTTTACTGTTATCGTATACTGTTGGGTGATTTAATCTAATCACTCCTCTGTGTTCTTGAGCCGCCATCTCAGACCTGTCCAAAAATCCTGAACACAGAACTGGTGAAAAAACAGTTTATTGCTATAACTCCACAATTCAGCACTAGATAGTTCACAGTCTTTTCACATTCTTTCAGCAATTGTTTTCTAACATGTATAATGTAATCTCTCATTTTTCTTTACATAGACTTTAAAGTAAGCAGTTACTATAATGTTGTGTTTGCCACCAAGAGGCTAATTGAGCATTTTCTCCCAAACAGGACTTTTAAACGTCGGCCGCAGCAGTTGTTGTCAGGAGACGGCAAATCTCTCCTCAACCTGTGGTACATCCCTGACTTCTCTGAAGTGCTGCACATGTTCAAAACACTGGAGAGTTTGGTGAGACACTTAAACACATCATTAAGACTATTAATACTACAGTAAAATAGGTGATAAGGTTAGCTGCTTTCACTTTCATGCTTTTCTCAAGACCATGAATAAGAGTTAAGTTTTTAATGATGGTGGGAAAAATAGTTCAGATAATTTATCAACTACTATGAACGTTGTAGTTCTAGTTTTTCTAAATTCTCTGGAATGTATTTTTTGTGTTTTATGTCAATATGTTTATGTAGTTTTGTTGTTTTAATTTCAACAGGCCTGTTCTGCAGCTCTCTATCACACTCTGCAGATAGTTTCAGCCCTTCATGACATCATTTATTACCTGGTCAGTTTCTCCAGACTGGGAAACGCAGATGACACTTGTAGAGGACAGGAAGCTGCAGGTTCACATCTGGCAGCTGACTGGGGAGGAAGTGAAGGCATCGGTAGGCTGATCTTATAAATGAAACATTTCACCTGCTCATATGGAGATACTGGTGATGAAGAATAAATTTGATTTTTAATCTTCAAAATTAACAGACTCACTGACCTGGTAGTATACTGGTACCTGGTAGTATTTTAAATCCTTGTTAAGATCCCAAAGTTTATAAAGATACCACATATGCCTGGCAGTATTACAGGAAATAAAGGGGGAAGATATCCAGAAGACAGTTTAGATATTCCCATTTGATTTGATGGTGTATCACTCTGACTCAGGTTTGGATATTTTTCTCACGGTAAGCCTAAAGGAAGTGCTGTAGCAAGCAGATTTGATTCTACAGTTTGGAAATATATATTTTTTTAATGTAGAGAAACCCAAGACATAAGGGTAAGTCAAATAAAGAATCCAATTAAAATATGAAATGTAGAGAAAACATGTTTGAACATTGTGGATGTTTTTTTTTTCTGTCAGCTTTCATTGTCAGTTAAGAACTTGTGCTGAATCACAGCTGGACAACACTGACCAGGAAATGTTCACTATCTAATAAAAGTCACAGTAATCTCATAATATTTGTTTCCTCTCTTCTCTGGTTGCTGAACAGGAGCAGAGCTGCTAGAGATTCAGCGTCAGGTCGACCATCTGTCGGATCCCAGCAGCCCACAGTCTGTCGGCCGTCTGCTTCAGCTGCGCAGGCAGGTCGTCTTCCTGCAGTTTGATGCTGCTGTGAGGCACCTGATCAGGTGAGATCTTGTCACCATTCCGCTTTTTTTTTTGCCCACTTATCCTTCAAAAAGAGACATTTTTTTGTGTATCAAGGCACACAAAACAGTCAGTTAGTGGTCATTTCATATTGTCCCATTTTCTTATTGCTACTATAGCAACTTGCCATCCTTTGATTGACATTTATACAAGGAAAAATCAAGTGGGGAGATCAACACTGGATTGTTTTGTCATAATATAAATTGTTGGATTGTTAGTTCGGACAGATGAAAAACAGTTTGAACACCTGATATTACATAAAATATTTAAAACTGTCATGTTTTCCTGCATTCAGGGAGGCGTTCATCTCCTCTGGTGATATTGCTTCTTATCAGACTGTGAGTGACAACATGGTCGCTGCTCTCCCTCTGCTGAGCGACAGCATCCAGACTGACGTGCTCAGTCTCACGCTGCCTGTTCCTCGACCACTAGAGACTAAAGGCTGTCAGGTTGGTGCCATCAAATCAAACTGGAGAATTATTATATCAGTGTTAAAAGTGAGAAAGCATCTGTCAAGATGAAGTGAAATCACATTTTTATCTCATTGAATTTTGTCTCCTGTTGTTTCTTCTCTGCAGGCACAGACGATGTATCCATGGAGAAGTTTTATATCGTGTCATGGTTTGCTCCCGCTGCATGTCTGGGACATCCCACCCATCGAGCACTGCATGCAGGTTCACCATCTATCTAATATGTTACTTAAAATGTTTGGTTGTCTTGATAAAATAATGGCAGCAGCAAATGGTGGTGATGGTGATGCAACTTGGCTGTACTAGCATGAAACTTGGTGAAGTAATTCTTGGTTTTCAGAAAATGATTGTTTATGATTTTAGTGGCCTCATAACTGTTCTTGGAGCAGCTGCTTGTACACTACAAATATCAAAAACTAACAGGCAGATTGTAATGAAATAAACACAAAATCATACTAGCACAACGATCGGGACAAAGTGTCAGCTTTTCACACAAGATATATCATTATCTCGCAGAAAGATTCCCATGAAACATGTGCAGCTTTTTCATGTTCACAAAGGGATAATCCTTTTTGATTTGAAGCACTCAGTGCTCTTTCTTTTTAGTGCAATATTCAGAACAAACACTGCATTTTAAGTCTTGCTACTGACAAGACTAAAAGTACAGCAAAATCACCTGTATGTTTCATATTTTTGCATTTTAGTAGTTACTTTTTTATTCTCAAATTGATTTCACATGTTCATCTTCAAATGAGGTCTTACTTAAAACATGGCCTGAATCTATTGGAAGTTGAAGTAGAGAGAAGAAGAACATCTTGTACTTATCTTGTATAAAAATATGTTTGTTTTTTTTTAATGGAGACCATAAACAGATAACAGACAGGAGTTGTGTTTTTTTTTCTCCAGCTGTGTCTGAGTGGTCTGAGTGATCGCAGCAGGCTGCAGGCCAATGCAGCAATCCTTGGAGTGTCCCTGCTAATGGAGGACGTCCTGAACAGTGGAAGAGAGGCAGAGCCTGTCCGTCTCCACGGCAACAGAGATGACCTTCCACATGATGGAAAACCTAATGAGGTAAAAAGACTGTTTATAAGTTGCAATGAATGGTTAAGTGGGCAAACAAGACTGCTAGGATCATCTGTAAATACCAACTAATGTCATGTCATGTTGACTGCTGTATCTGTCAGGGGGCTAAAAGCTGCTTAGAAGCTGAAGAAGAAGAGAAGAGGACTTCAGTTTCAGACTTCGCAGACTCGTCTGCTCCTCTTCAGGATCCAATCCGAGTCCAGTCTGTGCTGAGAGGTTTCCTCCTGCTGATGAAGCAGCTTCAGGTCTTCAAGGAGAGCTGGGCTCGAAGACGTCTGGGTGTTGAGATGTTCAGTACGGCCGGTCTGTACCAACAGTTTGTGAAACTCTACAGGTACAGAAACAGTAACAGAAGCAGAGAGGATTTTATTACACTTATACGTTTGCTTGGCTTTTGTTAATAAATATTAGATGCCCGCCTGTCCATATTTTTTGTAATCAGTTTAATATATTGTACATACAAAACCTACAAAGTAATTTTCTTCTCTTAGTTCATTTATTCATATCTTTCAGTGTATTTTCTTTCAGTGTAGTTTTAATTACAGTACACTGTACTGCATTTTATAGACCAAACAACTGATAAATTATTCGAGAAAATAATCAACAGATTTAACATTTTCAAATCCATTACAACCATTACAAACTCTCACCTGCTGATGAAGATCATGTGATATGATTGAAAACTCCAGAGCAACTAATAAAAAGGTCACTTTAAAAAAAATCACAAAAATATCAGTGATTCACTGATTCCTGAAGATTTTGTTCCTGAAAAAGCCAGTGAAATAAAAATAAAATTGTTTTGGTTTTGTATGAATAAGCAACAGAACAGCTACTAAAAGGACCTTGTGATAAGATTTTTTTTTAACTGCTGTTTCTAGGATCAAGAATGAACTCTGGATCTTAGGTTAAACACTACTTTTACATAAAATGTTTTTTTTTTTTTTTACCCATACATAAATTGGTTGTACTTATCTTACAGAGCTGACATTTTTTACCCCAGTATGAGAGCTCTGGCTCAACAACTGGGTAAAGAGCGCGACTATGAGGTCTTAATTTCTGGCAGCCAGTCTCTCCTGCCCCCTCCTGGAGCTTCAGAGGTGGATGTGAAAGCCTGGCAGGTACAGCCCACATACTAACTGCACAAAGTATTGTCTTTTGACCTCATCGAAAGACCTCATTACCTTTAAAAATACTGTGTCTTTGTCTCAGCTTCACAGACTGCTGGAGAGCGCTGAGTGTGACATGATCAGAGCGGTGCAGAGGAGGATCAGCAGAGAGCTGACACTGGTTGTTTCAGAGCGAACACGCCAAGACACAGGCCTCCCCACAGGTACCCCAGAAAACAGAATCTACCTTTAAACACTTACTTAATACAAAAAATAAAGTTATTGAACTCATAATTAAAAAAATATCCCTCGTGTGTTCAGAGCTGTGGAAAAAATCCCCAGTGAAGTACAGTCTGTCTCCTGAGCGGCCGCAGATCGTGGAATCGTTCATCCAGCAGCTGATGGAGGGAGCTGAAGAGACTGAAGGACAGGTAAGGAAAACATCTAACTTTATTCTGTTACATAAAAAAGTTTTCTGATTACAGATATTTGTAAAAAAAAAAAAGATAGAATTACATCTGGAAACTCAGAAGTCAATTTAAATACAATTAAATATTTAACAGAGATGCAGACATACCTTATTTTTCACCTTCTCTTATCTTTATACCTCAAATATGTTAATGTAGACAGAAAGCATTGTTGATGAAAGGATTAGATGCTGAATGCCTTTTTGATGAGGCAACTAGTAACCAGTCTGTGCCTTCCTTGCATTTTCTCCCTTTCCAGTTTTTTACGCTCACTGGTACTACATGATATCCGGATGGGAAAAAGAGCATCACTGTGTTGATGTATGAACAGACGTTTACATATTGTGTGTTTCCTCCTTCAGCTGAAGGTCTCTGTGGATCATCTCCAGCAGTGTCTGACTCACCTCGGCTGTTCTGTGACGGAGCGAGAGCGCCGCAGCTTCCTGCTTTACTCGCAGTTTTATGAACAAATCTTGCAGCAGCAAACTCAGCTTCTCTACCAGAGAGAACAGGTACATGTTTAGATTATCACCTCCTTCAAGCAATCAGAATCACAAAATACAGGATATTTCACTGGCATTTTATAGAGAGCTTGTTTATTTATGTATTCCAAAACTAACTTACCTACCTCGCTTAATTCACAGCAGCAGATTTTTTTCCCAGGATGAGTCACTGGGTGTTTTTAGCAGCACCTCTGACCATATTTTTAGACTTTTGGCTCACGACTGAATGACTGGACTCTTCTTCATTGTGTTGAATGACTTCATTGTGAGTTCATCCTCTATTTTATTTTAATTTCAGGATTTAAAGAATCGTAAAGACTCTCAGGCAAGCGACCTTCACAAAGAGGTAGGTAAATACTTATCTCAGGTTTTTATTCACTCTGGGGATTTTTACTGAGCTGCTTTGTGCTCGTACATTTGCAAAAGCTCATGTCTTTCATTGTTGTCTAGAGAGCAGCTCAACATGTGAATTTAAGAGTTTTTATGGCTCTAGTGATGGCAGAGTGAGGTACAGATGAGTGACGGGTTAAAAACCTCTTGGATGGAAAATTTTGTACAAGTAATCATGGTCCAAAGAGGATGTATCCTAATTAATCTACTGACTTTTCATTCGTTGCCACCAACAGGCCAAAATTTCCACTTGTCCAACACTTAAATTCATGGCCTTTCTGTCACAGCTGTATTTTTTTTTATTTAGACCAACAATTGTGACCCTAAAAAAACAATCAAACAGTATTACTGTGCTGTGTGATTGTTCCTCAGGTGGCTGTTTTATGTCGTGGGATGATTCTGGAGATCTCAGCGCTGCAGGCTCGAGTCGCTCACCTGGAAGAAGAGAAGAGATCTTTAGAGCAGAAACTCAGCCTCAAATTCAAAGAACGCTACGACCCTTTGGTCCGACATCTCTTCTCCACCTGCATCCAGCTGAAGGTGCAAAATGTTACCTCATTAGTTTGTTTGGTAACACTTTATTTTACAAATCCCTTAATTTTACTCTAATTTCCTCAAAATTTTCTGTCAAGGAATTTGCAGGTAATTAATTTTTTAGCACATTTTACAGGATGGTTGGTGCAATGTGGTGCGACTTTTCTTTTATTTGGATTCATAAATAATTGTTAATTGGCAAAAAGTCTTCATAAATTAGATTCTTGACAATTCTTTAACCTGACAGAAATATTAAGTTTTCAGTGTGTAGTGTTTAGTTTTGTGTGTTTTTCTCTGTAACTGTTTATTCTCAGGACATCTCAGGGTTATGTAATTTGGTAGTATAAAGGAAATGTGTTCATAATAGAGTTTTTAAGAAACAAACTGATATTCTAATCTGTAGTTTGACACACAAAACTGCACACTGAACACGGAGTAGTCAAAGAACTATTAAAGTCTAAGTAATTAAGACTTTTTGCAAATTAACAACACAGATAAATCATCTCTGTATGAAATGGCTGCAATGGTGAAATTTCCAGATGTTTTTTCAACTTTGAAGATCGAGCTGGTTCAAACTTTTATTTATCCTTTGTGTGTTTGTGTCTCAGGCCGGGCTTGATGAGCACCAGCGGCAGATGGAGCAGGACGTGAGTGTGATGGTGAACAGCATAAGAAGAGAAGGAGTTGACAGAATTATTAGACTCAGGAAGAAGAAGCACGGCAGCACCAAAGCCAACGATGAACTCACACTCACACAATTCAAGGTACAGAAAGGGAGACTGAATCTGGATTACAAAAGACGACAGTTTGGCTTCAAAATAAAAAAAAATATGGTCATAAAAGATAAAATATGCATTATTTATCTGCACTTGAGTACTTACCGTGTTCATACCTGTTTGTTAGAAAGAAGAAGTCCAGGAGTTGAACCTGGAGAACAGCCGACTGACTGCTCTGCTCTGTAAACTGAAGGCTCTGAGCCGCTGGAGGCAAGTGGTCGACGAGGGGAAACTTCACCGACAGCTGCTCCAAACTCAGCAGGTCAGCAGAAGAATGAAGGAATAGTCGATGTCCAGAAATCAAATTCATCAAATTCATTCCCTGCAGGAGAGCAACGAGAACAAAGCAAATATGTTGAGTGAAGGGAAAAGACAGGAACCAAAAGCTTATGTTTGCTCTCATTTAACCTCTTTCTCTCAGTTTCTGTCACTAATAGGTCAGATCTGGTTCTGTATGTCAACAGTACGATTAATAAAATGTGAAAGTAATGCAGTTAAATATATTTAATTGATTAAAACAAGCATTTCTTCCTGTATCAATTGTTAAAAGGTAAAAACTCTCTCATTTATATCTTTTATTGGATCTTTTTAAGATTTTGACTCATTTCCTTATTTTTTCTCTCCTACAACATTGATGCTTTCCTACAAATAATTAATCTAATTTACATTTTACCTCCAACATTTTATTTTTCTTTGTTGCTTGTGTGATGATGAGAAGACGACTTTTGTTTCACCTGGCTGCCAAAAAAATACAGTAAAAAATTTGAGAAGTGTAAAATAAATTAATTGTATTTATTTAATCTACTGATCAGATGAAAAAATATGTCAAGCATCTTTTTTTCTTTATAATTTCTGATGTTCTGAAATCATTTAACTTGCTATTTTCATATATTTATGTTTTCAGTTGTACTTTTCACTCATGACATTAGTGGCATTTCTTGCTTCTTGTCTTTATTGTATCTTAATTTTTAGTGCTTATCATGCTGCCACATTTCTTTTTGTAAAATATGTAAATATTTGAAAGTAATTAGAGTATCATGTTACCTTGTTTTTGTGCCTAGAGGGAGATCTCCAGTCGCACCGAGGCCCTCAAAGTGAAGATGACATCAGAGGAGGAGGTGGTTTACCTGCAGGACGAGCTGGACGCCGCCCGCCACGTGTTGACCTGCTGTCAGACCGAATGCAGCAGCACCAAGAAGCTGCTCAGCAGAAAGGTACATGGAGTCACATTCACACTTCACTGCTGTAACACAGAACATGTTTTTATGTATGTTAATGTACATACTGTAGTTATTCGCTGTGTTAAAGTATCAGCTCTTTTTTGTATCTAAACTGTGAACTGTGTCAAGTTCTTAAACATCTTAAAACAGCTGAAAGGAAATTTGGAGGTGGCAAGATTTTTTTAAGTAAAATACAAAGTTTTTCTAGGTATCTAATCATGTAGGCACAAACCTCCTTTAATCTCTCATTTGTGGCCTTTTAAAAGACCCGATTGCCGGCGGATTTGGATTACAATTGTTCAACAGCTTCATAAAATTTTTAAGTGACCTTTACATTTGGGTGCAAGAACTTGACTGCTGGGACTAAACGATGAATCACCTGCTCACTTTTCTAACAAAGACCTTTTACATATTATGTTGCACTCTGCTCGGAAATGTATCCTGGTCATGTGGATCACTGATAAAGCTCCCACTGTAAATCAGTGGCTGTATAACTGTGACAAGCATCAGCCCTTTTGAAGCTTGATCCACAGCCTTAAAGGATAAACCCTTTTTATTCTACCGGATCTGGGACCCCTTCTTTAAATATACTAGGAGCCACTAAATCTCAAAGGATGAAGTCGGGACTGATAGACTCAGCCTGGAAAAAGGATGTGGAATTACAGCTTGGTATATGATAAAGTGCAAAGTGTATCAGGCTTTCCAGATGTAAGGATGGTTATCCACTACGTATTCCCTGGACTTACATTCTCCTTTTTTTTTTCTTTCTTAATCTCAGTTTGACTTTTGTTTTGTCTGGTTGTCGATATTTTGCATTAGTTTATTGTGTCTGTGTATTGTTTTTCTCCTGCTTTGCAAAAAAAAAAAAAAGAGTTCAATAAAAATATGTTTCGGAGAAAAAAAAGGCACAAAAGATGAACTTATTTCGGAAAAACAATTAGCAGAGTAAAGCAAGTAAAATATTATCCCTCTGCAATGCTCAGAGCAGCATCCTCCTGGCTAGACATAGAGGACAAAACAAGGACACTGTATGAACGCTTGGCAGCAGAGAGATGATACTTGAATGGTATTTTTCCACTAAAACATGATGTCAGGAGAAACCAGTTTGATAAAAAAACCTTGAGTAGAGGTAAAGAAAATATTCATATCTCAGTTTACCTTGCATATGCACTGTATACATTGATTGAAAAAACTTAAAACATAACCTGAGGGTGTCAATAGTGCAATAATTATTTATGTATTTGACCAGAAAATATGTTTGATGATTAAATTAATGTATTCAGTATTTTGGTAAAGTAATCACAGCTCAGCCAGAACTGTAAACATGATTGTGTGTGACTGTCACATTACTTGAGTTCTAGTTTTTTGGGCCTCCTGAAGTGTCAGCATGATGGCTTCAGCTCAGACTGGAAGTGTTTTTGTAAGCGAGCATTGACATTTTAAATTGTCATAACGGCAAAAGCTGGAAGGTTTTAAAGAACTATTAAGCCGCCAAGCTCAGCCTGAATGTCATTAAACACTCACTGATGTTTGCTCACAGACAGAGGAGCTCCAGGTGGTCAGGCATCGGTCTGCGAAGGAGGCCCAGAGCAGGCGGGAGCTGGACAGCTATCGAGTGCAGAGCCTGGAACAAATGAGAGCCGACGTGGAGGACAGAGAGAGACGGCTCAGAGAGCTCAGCGGGCAGCTGGACAGAGGCAGCAAGATGAGCCAGTTACAGAGACAACGCAGCGCCAAAGAGATCCGGAAAGTCTGTGAATGTTCCTCATTAGACTAATGTGCTACAGACAGATAGTTACAAGTGTCCAAACTTTGGACTGGTGCTGTGTCTTCGAAAGGTTAAACTTTTCATGAGCTAAGCCCTTTTTCAGCTTCGTGCAGTGTATTTCACAAGTGGATTTTAAATGGTTTATTTAGCTGAAGACGTTCTCATAAATCCATAAACAAACACTTAATTGGGGAATCCTGGTGGCCTAATGGTTAAGGTGTATACCATAGGTGTATCCAAGAATGAAACACAGTTAATTCTGCTTAGAGAGGCACAGAAAATAATTAATGATCCCTTTCATGTTCTTTATTCTGAATATTTACCGTCTGGCTGATGGTTTAGAGCTTCTAACAGCAGACTGAACTGTTATTCCATTAAGTTTTTAAACAGCAGCAATTAAACTACTAAATTAGCCTACATTGACATGTGCAATACTTTAGTAGTTATTCTTATATTAACGTGCAATATTCTGGTACAATGTGCAACACCAGTGCAATATTATTTTACTGGTTTTAATGTATGAATGATTGGAAGGTGAGCCCAAGAATAATTTCCCTAAGGGGACGATAAAGTATATTTCATTTTGTCTTATATCACTAAAACTGGAGATCCTCAGTTTTCACCGGGCAGCAACGATGTGCAAAAAATAATGAGGAAGAAAGAAAAATGCTTATTTAAGTCTGTGTGTTATTAAGTCACTTAAACATTGACGAACCAAACTGTGAATTTTAATCAAAACACATAAAAAAATGAATAATTACTTCTGTGTGTGAAGTGAAGTGTGAAGTAACGAGGATGCTCATTAGTTCAGCCTCCAGACAAAAATATTAAAAGTAGATTTTTTTATGACTTATTTAAAAAGAACATGTGAGGAACTATTTCTTTTCGTTTATACCAAGAGCAAAAAGCACCTTGAAACTTAAATTTAGAAGAACAGAAATTATCACTGCAAGTGAAGAAAGAAAGAAAACAAACTTTAACATCAAATAATAAAAAGACAATCAAAACTTACTGTACTGTTTTGATCCAGGTGAAGGGACAGCTGCAACAGGAGCGCTGCCTCAAACAAGAGGCCTTTCAGCAAGTGGATAAGCTGCAGAACCAAGTGAGCGACATGGAAGCAGCTTTCTCCAGGTGCACCTCTACAGCAGGTGAGTGTCCTGCACACGTCAGCAGAGACAGACAATGTGACAGAGTGTGCTTGTGCCTGTCTGGACTCTGAGTTTCTCCATTTGGCTTCAAATAACTCGAGTAGACATTTCACTCTCAGGTCTATTTCTCTCACTATGTTCTATTACAGGGCGAAGCCGGACTTATTACACGCTGTCGGTCAGCAGATTGAGCACTAGAAGTCCCTCAGCAGGTGATGTACCGACCACAGACTGACTCTTCCCTTCATCTCAGAGCAGTGAAGTGATCATCTGAACAAAATCGTATCTTGTAAATTATACTCAGATTCGTAGCTGCTCATGCGGTTCAGATGTAGAGTCAAAGCTATCAGATTATCCAGATACTCCAAACTTTTCGTGATGACATTTGAAATTCTATTATAGATCGCGTTCTCGCCCCGAGGTGCGGAGCAGTAAAGCAGAGTCTCTGTTCTATTTCTGTTTCAGGTCTACAAAGGGCCAGTCAGCAGCAGTCCGCCCTGCAGCTCAGCAGCCTCACGAACGACGCCAAGATTCAGGACTTTGCTGCAGAGCCAAGACACCACAAAGCAGAAACAGCCGGGAGCCGTTCTAACACGAGGATGGACAGACCCAAAGCTGTGAGTGAGACACCTACTGAAGATAAGTACCTGGAAGACAGTAATAAAAGTCTCAAGGTATACAAGACATAAACTCCCCGACTGTCTCTGCAAGTAGAGATGATATATTGATATAAATGTACAGAATATTGATGAGACTAAATATTCAATTTAGTGATATACTTTGTTTTTCATAACAGTGAATTTTGCCGCATTTCTAATGTATTCAGGTCATTGCTGTTACTAATTTAACAAAACAATCTCACCATATGGTCCATTTAGTCACTGCTTTGTTGCTTTCAGTCATTTCACATGATTATCAGCAGATGGGAGTTTTCCATGACCAGTCATCAAGGAATTCTTCATTTTAATTTGATTTTTCTTGAATTACTTCCCTGAAATGCTAAAAAAAACAAACAAACAAAAAAAACTGAACGCCTATACTTCCATGTCAACAGAACAAACTCCATCTGGTGATGAAGATCGTGTGACATGATCAAAAGCCCCAGAACTGTTACTAAATTGACCTTGTAGTGAGATCGTTTTGTGAACTGCTTTTTCTGAGGTCAAGAATCACATTTGATGCTTAATGACGTCACTGATGATTATCATGATCAGCTCATGGGAAAATATTTTAAAGGCTTTGATAATCACCTCTAAAATATTGTCGACAAACTGCACTGATATATTTCAATATCACCCGGGTCCATCTTTAAGCCATCCAGTCAGTTTAAAGACAAACACTTCCTGTTTAGTGAGTGAGTGAGTTGCTGTCACTCTGTTCTCGTTCAACATTTGTTGTTTTTTCAGGATCCGTCTCGCCTGCGTGTCCTGACTGCTGAGACAACGTTGCCAGACCTTTGAGACGCAGCTCCGCCGTGCTCATCAGTGAATTACCCCTCAGCATTTTATAAAGCAACACCAGCTTGTGTAGGGAGTTAGCCGGCTGTTAGCTGCTGGCAATGTGCTGTGTGGTTTCACTGCTGATGTTGAATCTTTAATAATTCTACTGTGTGTTTTACAGCAACGTGTGAACAAAATTAAATTATTTCCAAAGCCAAGACATAAACTTTTGAGAGAGTTTTTTTTTTTTTTTTTTTATAAAACAAGGCATTTTATTGTCCAATATATTCACAAACTTCTTATAATATCATCTACCAGTCATACACTGTACATGTGTGTCCTCCCTTTAAAACTCAGTGTAGCTCTGTTACACTGCTTTGGTACATATTTCATAAAATTGAGTGAATTATATACTTATTTCTATCCATTAAAAGTAAAAAGTTGTAAATCAGTCTTAATAAAACACTGAATTTGATCAAGAAATATTTTTAAGGACATTGCATATACTTAGAAAACTTCTACAAATTGCATACGCATTATTTTATTGCCGACCATTTCCTACAACCCATTATAGGCTTTCAAATTGATAAATTCACTTCTCTCAACCAACAAGGAAACCAATCGTTTCAGCTCACAGTATGAAAATCAGTTGATGCTTAAACTGGCATGAGAATGTAAAATCCATCACAGTCAATATTCAGCTTTTTGTCCTTCAGACACTGATGAGAAGCTCTGTTGTTCAAGCTTTGAGAGTTGGCTGTCAAACAAACAGCCTTTTTAATTCAAACTTTGACTAAATTCACATTATGCTTTCCAAAATGTTGATGTTTGGATATTAAGAGTTAAGACAGGTCAACAGTGTCATCACATATTCTGGCTGGTACTGTAGTGCCAGAGTGTGCTTTTAAAACTGTAAATGTCCTGCGGAGTGAATATATTGGTCACAGTTCTGTGAAAAAGAATTTAAGGGATCGAAGTTTGTTTATGTTCATGGAAAAAAAAAAAGAAAAGAAGAAGAATATTGGCAAATATATCAAGCATCAGGAATCCAGTATTAGTCGGGCTCTGTTGCATATTATTTGTCCTCTTGGGTTTGTTTTACCAAGAGCGTGATTGTGACTCCCAAATCTCAGATGCCTGAAGCACAGAGCAAAGTTGACACCTTGAACAAGAAAAGAAAGTCTCTGTGTTGACATTATAGGTAGAAAAGAAAGAATTATTATGATATGCTTTGAAAATGGTCGACAGAAAAATCAACATTTGCAGAATGTTTCGGAAATAACCTTAAACTTGTTCCTTTAAAACCATTCTCACTTTGTTCATCCATTACGTCATCATTAATGTGTAGCAGCATGATGGTGTCAGACTTCAGCGAGCCGTCAGCTCTCCTGCGGCAGTCCTGTGGTGTACAAGTAGGACACGGTTCCTGCCTGGATCTGGAACGCGTGACCCTGGATGTGGTGGCTGGAAATCTGCTCGCTGGTCTGGCTGATGGAGATGGGCTGGCTGCTCTGGCTGCTGATATGAATAGCCTGGCTGTGTTGCTCCCTGCTTCCCTGGCCCTGCGACGTCCCAGGTTCCTGAGTGACAGCCAGCTGCTGGATCGGTTGGTGCATCACCTGCAGCTGCTGGACGGGCCTTTGTGCGATCTGAAGGGGCTGTGGGGGACCATGGTGGGCCTGTAGATGCTCCATGGCCTCTTTACTCAAGGTGATAACATGCATCTGCTCGGGCTGGTGCGTCATCTGTCCCTCCAACATGCTGATAGTCTGAATCTGAGGGGTCTGGTCCACCACGCCGCCCTGAGCGACCAGAGCCACGTTCTGTACGTGTCCTGCCGGCTGCGTGAGGAGCGCCAGTCTAGAGTGAGACGACTCTGCCGCTTCTCCCTCTGTGGTGATGATGCTGATCTCCTGTTCCTGACCCGGGACGAAATTAATATTATCCACATCTCCCGTCACCACCAGCTGGATCTCCTGTTCGGAGCTCGGGGGCAGCTGGTACTGCTGGAGCTGCAGGATGTTACGCGACTCCTCCTGAGGTGTTGCGGAGTCTGCTGCCGCGACGTCCGATGCGGCCTCTGATGTTGCGGCTCTCTCCTTGTTGTGGGTGTTAGTGTGTGTCTTCAGATTGTCCAGACGGGTAAATGAAAGGTTGCAGAAGGAGCAAGTGAAGGGTTTCTTCCCCGAGTGGGAGGCCACATGCCGTCGTCTGGCACTGGGGTCTGAGAACGACTTTTTACAGATGCTGCAGTCATATGGCTTCTCACCTCTGCAAAGGTAGAATTATAATATAATTATAATATAACTTATATATATATATATATATATATATATATATATATATATATATATATATATATATATATATATATATATATATATATATATATATATATATATATATATATCTCTTTTTTAAATACTTTGCTTTTAATGTTCTCATTTCTTGCATCTGTTTTATGTTCTTTTCCATGTTTTGTGAAGCACGTATTGTATCTTCCTGTATGAAATGTGCTATTTAAATAAACTTTCATCACTATTATTATTATTAGTCACCTTGTAATTAATTAAAACCACTACAAAAGGTTAAAATATATTTCTCACCTGTGTATTCTGATGTGTGTCTGCAGTGTGCTTTTGGCTGTAAAACACTTTCCACAGATCTCACATGTGAAAGGTTTCTCACCTGTTAAAACATTATTTAGAAATATAAAAAAATAAAATAAATAAAATAAAATAAGGTTAAATGTTAGTTATGCAAACAAGTATACAAGTTTTAATCGCTCAGGCATTATTCACAAGCTGTTTTTACCTGTATGAGTCCTCATGTGCTTTTTCAGCTGAGCTGTATCCAGAAACTTGTGATGACACTGAGCACATTCTGGTAATGATTTGCCTTTAATTTAAAAAAAGAAAAAAGAAAACAAATTATTCAGGCTTAACAGTGATTACATTAGAATGACACTGCTGCTGTCTCAGTGATGTGATTCTTACCTGTATGAAGTCTGTAATGACTTTTAAGTTGCCTCTTCTGAGTGAACGTCTTTCCACATTTATCACAGCTAAAGGATTTGTCTTCTAAAGGATGGAAGTAAAAGAAAAGTCATTTTCAGAATAGCAAAAACAGCAGCACACTGACAGACTACAGACTTTATGTTAGTTATTAAAAATGAGGTTAACCAATTCACTATTTTCATACAGATATCTTTACTTCACTGATTCACAGTTGAAGTTTTTTAACTTGAGGCTTTATAGAAAATGTCAAAATTAAAGCTTAAAAAGAAAAATCCCCACACAATTGCACATAGTAAGTCCTGCTAAAAAGAAGAGAAACACCAGCATCAACGTGAGAAAACGAGCATATTTTAGACGTTACCTTCATGCAGGTTCATGTGCTCTTGTAGGGAGTGTTTGGTGGCGAGAGCTTTGGAGCAGACGGTACAAATGAACGGCTTCTCTCCAGTGTGCATGCGCTGGTGAACCAGCAGAGTGTGTTTCTGGGTAAAACTCTTCCCACAGACCGGGCATCGGAAAGGTTTCTCTCCTGGCGAGAAGTTAGGAAAAGTACAGTGAGGTGTGGCGGGTACATGGGCTGATGCACCTGCAGAGTAGTGAAGACTACAGATGCTACAGCTTCCCACTTTTACCTTTTTCTAACAGATTTAAACATCAGTGATGGTCGCTGCCTATTTGTTAAATCCTTGTCAGTCCTAACTGAGCATGTATGTCTTTCTTAACAAACCTTTAATCCTCTTATCTCTAAGACATCACTGAATACAGAACTCATGTGGATGATTACCTGTATGAGTCCTTTGGTGAATATTTAAAAAGAGGTGGTTTTTGAACACTTTGCCACAGTCCTCACATCGTGCCTCCGTGTTTGGATATTTCCTCTTCCTGCCTCTCTTCCCAGGTTCTTTCCTTTCTACTGTGTCACTGCACACCTTGTAGCCCTTGTATTTCAGCGGTGGTTTGATTTTGCGTTTGCTCTGCCGGCTGCAGAGCGCTCCTGTGTTATAATCTGCATCGTCTTTAGGTTGCAGCTCCTTGTCTCCTTCATTGCGGTCGCCAGGCTGGCCGTCCTCTGTGCTCTCGCATGTTGTACTACTCCCCTCTGTCTCTGCTAGAGCCATGTTCACGTTTTTCCTTGGTCGTCCTCTTTTGCGTTTTGACTGATTTGGCACCTCGGCTTTGTCTGTCTTGACCTCCTCACCTGTAACGCCTGCAGCAGAGTGTGTGAGTTCAGTGAGAACCTTCACAAGGTCGCTGACCTGCATGAGCCGGGCAGAAGCCAGGAGCTGCTCCGTGGCGCTCTGCTCCACAGACACCTGAGCGCTATAGATGAACTCCAGCACGGCCGCAAACATCTCAGCTGCCATACCGTCTAGCTGGAAGGTAGACTGAGTGCTTTGATCTTTTGCCGTGAACATGAGGGAGAAGTATTCGCTGCTCGCTGCCAGCAGGGCTTTGTGGGCCTTGAAGTGAACGTCCTCCACAACAAGAGTGATGTCACACAACAAGTCCCTTTTCCTGAGCTTGTTAAATTTGCTCAGGATGCTCTGCTCGTGTGAATCTGAATGAAGGGCCATCAGGGATGAGGTTGTGGCTTTTTGAGACATCTTCCTCACAAACAATCACTTCACTACCTGGAAGCAATGAAAGACATCTATCAAAACATAAGACTGTGTGAAAGTACATTTGCCATATGTGCAAGACTTCTACTTCAACTACATAATAAACAACGGGCTGCAAATAACGATTATTTTCGTTACTGATTAATCTGTCAATTATTTTCTCAATTAATAGATTAGATGTAAAAATTTTGAAAAATGTGAATCACTGTTTCCCAGGTGACGCCCTCAAATGTCTTGTTTTGTCCCGATCAACAGTCCACAACCCAAAGATATTCAGTTTACTAGAGAGACTAAAGAATCCAGAAAATATACTTTGGTAAAGAATTTGGAAATTTTCTTCACACACACACACACACACACACACACACACAAAAATAAGATTCAAAATGATTAATTGATTTTCAAAATAATTGCCGATTAATTTAATACTAACTGATCATTGCAGCTGTAAATCAATGCTTTGTCATTTAAACGGAAACATAAAACAAATGATTTTTTCAGGCTGGAACTATTATTTCAAATTGTATTATTGTCAGTATTGATCAAGTTGTATGCATACTTTCAATGATTAGTCTATTAATTGGTTAGTCCATCAACAGTATTTAAGTGTTTTATCAAGAAAAAATTAATGTAAAGCAATCACTGCTTCAGGCTTTGCAGATGTGAATTTTGTTTTCTCTGATTTATATCACTGTAAACTGATCATCTTTGTGCTGCTTGGACAAAACAAGCAATCTGAAGATACTACTGAGCTCTGTGAAATAGTGGACATTATCCACTTTCTGACATTTTGTAAACTTAATCGAAAAAATATTCAATAAAATACTATTGTTTAAAGTTCCCATTATAATTTTATCTGATCAGCAGTCCAAAATCCAAAAATAAGCAGTTTAAAATGTTATTAAAGAAGAGAAAAGCAAAAAGAGAAAAAAGAAATGGTAGAAATAATTGGCATTTTTCCTTAATACACGACTTAAATGATTAATTCATGCTCAAAATTGACGATCGATAAGTTTATGCACATAAATATATCTTCCGAAGCAACAATAGAGCAGATCTCCAACATCTGTTCTCTTCAGGTATTTTGGCATGTCTAGCCACATTAATAGAGAGTTAACCTAATGCGAGTGTTTGTACTGAAAGGTGTCTGCAGTTCAATTTTGTGATGTGAGGGTTAGCAAGTAGCTACATGGTCTCAAACAATGCTTCCGCATCTAGCAAGAAACAGGCCACAAATAACAGAAGCATCAAAGCATACCACTGAAATAATGTGTTAAATTAACTAAATTTCAGTAGCATTTGTGTTTCTAACAGGGGCCAAAGTGCCTGTTAGTCATTTATAACGGTACTGAGCTGTTAGGACCTTACCTTCTTTTCTGTCGTTGGACTGGGGGCGAACGGCTCATCGCGAGAGGCGGGGTTATGACGAGTTCACGCACAGTTGACGATTGGATCAGCCGGAGGGACGCTCTGCTGTGATTGGTTGTTGGGACGCTCTGCTGTGATTGGTCGTTAAGCTCAGCTGACTCACAGAGACTTTGAAAACACTAGCGCGATATGAAAACATGACACAATTTGATGATAACTCCTCCGACAGTGACTCTTTTATTAAAGGAGTGGAGGAAGAACCGTAGACTAAGTTTATTACTTTTGCTATTGGCCGCCATTACAGTGACAAAATTGAAGAAATTTACAGTGAACAAATGATTGCTAGCTAGAAAACAGAGCCAACCATAGGGTTTCTGGGGAGAATTGGCTAAACGTGAGGTAGCTAACGTTACTGTTATGCGCGAATGAGTCGATTAACGAAAATATCTAGAGAAGAAAATGATAAAATTCGTTTGTTACAGTGTCAAGTGGTGTTATTTGTTATATAGATTGGCAAACTTTACCCTGGAACCGGGTCTACTGGCAATTGGCTGGCGGTTCTGGGATGGTAGCCATTGAATATACCGGGATCCCATTTATGTTTGTGGAGTATAAAAGGCAAAGACATCGCTTTAGCCCAGAAGCAGAGGTATACTGAGGAAAAGGCTAAAAAGATGGTTCACTATGTGTAACTTTAACAAGAGACACACACAAACAGCAAGCACTATCTAGGCCTGAGTAATTATGATAACATCATTATGTGACAATCATAACACAATAATCTGCTCACAAATTACTAAAATATTATGCACATTTATTAAAATACAGTATTATGGAGGGTGAAACATAATACTTGATATGAAACGACAAGTATGATACTTTTAATAGGAGGCATCAATCCATGGTCACTGTCTAAGCATGCTTAATCGTTAAACTGTTAATAAATCTTCCATTTTTTCAGTGGGTTTGCATCATTAGTAATACATTTATTGAGTCATGAACAATCAGAATAATAGAATAAAACACGTGTGAGACATGACAAGAAGTCCACGAGTCCCTCAGTCGGTAGGTTTTGGTAGTCGAGTCCACAACCGACCCGTATGTTTATGTTTGTGAACTGATCGATGACTATTCATCGCTCCTTTTATAGATTCGTTAAATAGCTCTGCCGCGAGGTCTTTTTAAATGCTAAATGCGTCATCAGTTACCTTGTAGCCAAACAACCAATCACAGCAGAGGTCCTTCCGGCTCATCCAATCCAGAGCAGAGCCCGTATCCACAACCAGTGGACTGACGGCGGAGCAGCGGGTCCTAGGTCGGTTGTCGAGGTTTTATTGGTCCTGCAAGAAACCTTCATTCACGCAATCAATATTTGTTAATACTTTGAGCGAATATTCAAGTAAACAAACGGCTACACCGCGACATTTTTTTTATTCAGTGGACTTTTGTTCTCGTGTTGTCATCGCTGAGGAGGGTCACTTAACAATCTGCACGTCCCGCAGAAGGTGTCACACGAGGAAGTAAACAAATACTTTGTGCGATGTTTTGGCTTTTGATAAATGTTTAAATGCGTTAATCTTTCGCTCCAGCTCGACGTCCTTGACCGTAGAAGACCCCAACAGCACCGCAGACCCGGGTACTGGTTTAATGCGGGGCAAGTTTGTCTGCAGTGCAGAGAAACCAGTTCTCCTGACAGGTGAGTGAAGCTGTTTGATCAGTGGTGGAAGAAGTATTCAAATACTTTACTTAAGTAAAAGTACCAATTCAGCAATGTAAAAAAAAAAATACTCCATTACAAGTAAAAGTCCTGCATGAAAATCCTACTTAAGTAAAAGTACATGAGTATTATGAGTTTGATGTAGTTAAAGTATTGCAGTAAGAGTAGTGGTTTGGTCCCTCTGACTGATCTATTATTATATATGACATCATTATATTATTAATACTGAAGCATCAGTGTTAGAGCAGCATGTTACTGTTGTAGCTGCTGGAGGTGGAGCTAGTTTCAACTACTTTATATACAGTTAGCTAGTTTAGTCCAGTGGTTCCCAACCTAGGGGTCAGGCCCCTTCAAAGGGTCACCAGATAAATCTGAGGGGTCATGAGATGATTAAGTATATGATTAGTTATGTTACTTTTATTGTCTTGTTTTATCTGTCTTATTTCCTTTTTAGCTTCAATTTATTTCCAAATGTAACACTTTTTAAATGTCTTGCATTTATATTCTGTTTTAATGCCTTTTATGCACTGTAAATTGTCTTCTTGCTGAAATGTGCTATACAAATAAACTTGCCTTTCTTTTCCTAATGGGAGAGGAAAGAAGAAAACATGAAGTTCTGATACAGAAATCTGTTTTCAGTTTTTGGACGTTTTCTCTAATTGTTGATTTTTGGTGAAATATTGGATCATTTGAACATTTATTGAAACGAAACCATGTGACAAGTTTAGAGGGAAACATCACTATTTGGTGGAGCTGTTAACAACTAATAAACATCTGAAATGTGACCCTGACTACACACTGCTTTTTGTAAGACATTAAAAAGCCAAAAAGGTTGAAAACCACTGGTTTCAATCTTTAACAATGTGTTGTATTTTAAAAGCTTGTTACATTATCTATTGTGTCAAATCTCCATCTGAAAAGTTACTGTCAAATAAATAAAGTAGAAAGTACAATATTTCCCTCTGAAATGTAGTGAAGTGGAAGTATAAAGTAGCATCACATGTAAAGTATAAATACCTCAAAATAAATGATCACGAAAACAATCATTAGCTGCAGCCTTACATCTGCCCCACATATACTGCAGGTAATCCAGATGTATCTACTCCTATAGTACTGCAACAGTAAAGAGAAAGCTTGGTCTAGATAATCATTGAATAGAAACATCAATAAATACTAAATTAGCATCAAAGAAAGGTTGTGAAAACATCAAAGCATGCAAGGTGTCCTATAGCTGACCTATTTTACAGCATCTGTTATGTAATGCATTATTACTACATATATGACACGTCCTTGGACTGACATGAGGCTTTGTCTAGTTGATCCTTGGACTGTGCTGTCGCTTAAGATGTTAGTTAAGACTAGAAGTTGTGGATAGACTTTTTTTTTTTATTAAGGTTTGCAGTAATAAAACAGCATCTGACACATCTCTCTGCTTCCAGCTGGAGACGCAGGCCCGTCCAGGATGAAAAGCGTCAGGGTCGTAGTGGTTGGAGGTGGTGTGATTGGCTTCTCCACCGCCGTCTGCATCGCCGAGGCTCTTCCTTTCTGCTCCGTTACTCTCCTGGCTGAGAAGTTCAGCCCTGATACCACCAGCGATGGAGCTGCTGGGATCCTGTTTGCTGCACAGTATCCAGGTTTGCAACAACATCTCTGTCATGACATTAATTATACCAGTGACTCCAAATGCTACTCTGTCAGTGCAGTTTAACCAGGGTAAAAGCATATAAATTCATAATCTAGTCCTACTCTTAATGCAAATATGCATCATACATTCATTCTGCATGTTGTAAATGACTGATTTTAATGTATTTCTCTATCAGATATTCCCTTGGACAGACAAAAACGCTGGTTCAAGGACAGCTTTGATCACCTTTTGGCCATTGCTCAATCCGAACATTCACCAGACGCCGGAGTAATGCTGAGCTCGGGGTAAAAGGTGTTATGAGACCTACTGTTTAAGAAAGGAAAGGCTGCTATTCAGCCAGGTCAATATTAAAAAAATCTCTTTGCATCTTCTGACTTTATGTTTTTCCTTTCCAGTTGCCAAATATTCAAGGAGGTTCCAGCCGATCAGAATCCCTTCTGGTCAGAGTTTGTGATCGGCTTTCGATCCATGACTGACCGTGAACTGAAACGTTTTCCAGATCACAGGTTTGGACAGGCGTTCACCACCATAAAATGTGAATGTTCCAGTTACCTACCTTGGCTCGAGAAGAGGTTTGTCCACCATATTAAAATCTGAATGTCATGTCAAAGGGGTTAAGTCATTGTTAGTTTAAATTCCAAGAAACTAAACATATTTATGGGTAATTACAGGTCAAGTATGTTTTAATCCACTGAGTTAGAGGTGAATATTTTAATACATACTGTTGTCGTACCTGTTTTCTGAAGGTTCAGGAAAGCTGGAGGTCAAGTGGAGCAGAGGAAAGTCAACAATCTTCAGGAATTAAGCAACAGCTGTGATATAATTGTCAACTGCTCTGGTCTGGGCTCTAAAACGCTTGTGGGTGACACTGAAGTGTACCCAGTCAGAGGCCAGGTCCTCAAGGTGGAGGCCCCCTGGCTGCACCACTTCATCAGAGACGGTGACGGAAAGACCTACATCTATCCTGGCATACACGGCGTCACTATAGGTGGCACTAGGCAGGAAGGGGACTGGCGGTTACAGGTGGACGAAGGAGACACAAAGGGCATCCTGGAGCGCTGCGGCAGGCTGGAGCCGTCGCTCAGCAAAGCCAAAGTTCTCAGCAAATGGGTCGGTCTGAGGCCCAGTAGGAGGAACCCCAGGGTGGAGAGGGAGCTGGTGCAGCTGCAGGGCCGCCGGGTGCCTGTAGTCCACAACTACGGCCACGGAGGCTGGGGAGTCACCTTTGCCTGGGGTACAGCTCTGGACGCTCTGGGGCTGGTCAGACAGTGCCTTCATGAAATGCCTCTACAAGCTAAACTGTGAACAGATTCTGACACTAAATCCTACGTTAACTTTGTGTTAATAACACTTTCCTTTAAATGATTAGAGAGCAGAAAGATGAAAATCACTGACAGAACAATGTGAATTACCGTAAAATTAATTTCATGGTACTTTCATTGACTTCTAATGGTAGTAAACAGTCTTTTGGGACGTGATGTCATAATAAACTCAGTTTTTTTTGAAAATGTCTATCCATCTGGTGCCAATAACTGTTGAGATCTACTGTCAGAGATATGAAGTCAAAGAATAAAAGCTCATCAACAGCCTTGTTAACATTTATACAATGTATATAGAAAATAAACTTTTATTAATTTAAACAGGAAAAGACTGTACATGAATTAATATGAAAGAATTTTAATTTACTGATTTGAAACATGTGAAATAAACAAAGCAACGGCAAAATTTTCTTTTAACACTTTACATTAAATGGGGTGGAAAAAAAGACCTTGTGTGACAAATAAAAAAAACCCCACTGAGTTACAAGAAATGCAGCAATGAATAATAATAATATATTAATAAAGACTTTGTTCATTGTTTGTTTTTTCATTGCTAAGCACTGCCGCTCACACAAGCGTTCAGCTGAAGAGGGAATATCTGGACTATTTAATAAGTGACCAAACTTGAACAGGATTCAGTTCTGTGTATACAGATAGATCATTAATATACAAACATGTTGGAACACTGTATAAACTTTGGATGAGTTTCCTGAATTTGACTTAATCCAACTATTCTGTTTGTTGAAATGAAGGTTTAGGAAAAAAAAAAACAGGAAACTTTGTCATGTAATTCACATGTGAAACTATTAAAAAGAGCACAGAAAAATATACATACATACATTTAAACCTATTTTATTACTACTGCAAAATTAAAAGTGTACCACTGATACAGTAACTCCGTAGATAAGCAAGTTTTATGGCACACTACAGTATTTTTCAGTCTTTGAAAGTTATTTTCAGAAATTATTGGTTAAAAGATGTATTTCAAAGATTATGAAAACTCATTATTTTAAGATGTTATCATCCAGCAGCAAAATATCAGCTATATAAAATCTGCTGCTACTACTACCGTGGCAGCCAATACCTTTTCAGAAAATGTCTCCCTTGTCAGATCGATACCCTGCAGTCTTTATTCCACCAGAGACCCCAGATTCACTGAGTTAACGGACGTCTTCTTGTTTCTTTGAGTTTTCAGCCGTCGGGCTGCCAAACTGGCTGAAATGTAATGACCGCTCTTATCCTCAGAGGAGGTGTTTCCTGTATGGTTTTCCCTGGAAACAGTTTCTCTGTATGAGTTTGGTACGGGAAGTGTCGTTACAGGATGATTGGTCCTTTCTGTCGGGACTGCTGCAGGCGGCTGGAGGTGTGCGCTTTGCGTGGTTTCAGGTTGTTTAGAGCCGCTGCCGCTGCTTGTGTCTGTTTTCAAAGTGCTGCACACGGATGCTGCATCAGATGATGCTGTTGAAGATTGACGGGATGTAAACATGACATCAGAATGTTTTTTAAGATTTGCTGCATGCTGGGTGCTCTTCTTGTTCTTGACCCTAGCAGTCAGCTTCCAGTCTTTAGGGGTGAGATGTTTTCTGCTCTGCTCTTTGTGAAGGTCTGTCAGGGAGGAGCACCGCCTCAGCAGCGCCGGTGTTGGGTTTCTTCTTAACTCAGTGCAGCTCCGACTTCTAGCCATACCTTTTCCCGGACTTAAGAGACTTACACCGCTCTTAAGAGTTCTTATTGATGGTAAGATAGAGGGCAGGAATCCTGGTTTACTGAGGTGTAAAGTCTTACTAGGGCTGGTGGAGGTGAGGGTCAAGGGGAGGGCGGGGTACTCTGGGGACGGGAGGTGGCTTGACTCGAAACCCGAGGAAGACCTGCTCATGGATGTCTTTTTGTCCCTTCCTGAAAATAAACAAGTGGAGTGTGTGCAGATCATGTAGATGCAAGTGAAGTTGGACAGAACAGCAGTCAGTGTTCAAAAAAAAAAAAAAAAAAAAAGATAGTGGCTACTGTGAAAAGATGCCTGAGAAGAGAACAGGTTCAAAAACAAAAATGTGCAATAAAATGAGTGATGAATGAAAGAAAAGAAGCAAGCAGTCAAGTCTGGTGAAGCATGGAGCAATTTATTCCTCACGCTCAACCATGACAGAAGCACACTTCAGAAAATGCCGAGACTTCAGACCCTAAACCTGTAACACTTCTGTCAGTGTTAAAATGAGTTTAACTTTTAATCGTGTTAAACCATCTTAAAAGGTCGTCCTACCGTAAGTCTGCATTTTAGTGCATTTACAATTATACAAAATTCCAACTTTTTTTTTTTTTACAAGTATAATTATATTATTTAGTAAATATTTTTTTATTGTTCTGCATAATGCAGTTTCAGGCACATAATAAAATATTGTGCAACATTATATTTTACTGGACTAAAAAAATATACACACAAAACAGCAAAATCTTAAGGAGATACACTGTACAGGTGTGGCTGATCTGACATTTTCTTCTCTAACCACATGACCTTTTGACATTCACAAGAGCCCTCATTTACAATAAGTACAACTCTTCACATTTGAACAATTTTTAGACTTCAGCCTAACCAAATTATAATCACAATAAGAATGATATAGCTATGAATAAAGCACGCATTCACAGTAAATATGTATTGCCAATACTGGGAACTATCTTAATCTAGAGTTTGTTTAAACACTCTTGTCACACATTGGTTTTAACAGTCACCATTTTCTGCAAACGGAAAACCACCACACAACTCACAACGGCAGATCTATTTGTGAGTAGACCTACAAGCGGCTCCACATATAGATTGTTCTTGTTTGTGAAAAAAAAAGAAGAAAAAAAAAGAAGTTTTTTTAGATGTCGCTGCTTTTAGTTAAACATGATGTAAGTGAACTTTCCAGTCCCACAATAATAGAGAACCTTGTGTTATCTCTTTTTTTTTTGTTTGAAATCTACATTGAGAATCTTGTTAAGAAAAGGCAATGTAAAGTCAATTCTCAAAAGCACTAAACAGACAAAAAAGTGACTGCAAAAAGTATTTGAGTCAATGATGCAGAAACAGAAGAAAGTATGACTTGAAGAAAAAGATGTTTGGAGGAAGAAAAAAAAAAAAAAAAGAGAGAGCGTCAGAAGTAAATGAGACGAGTCTTTCCAGAAGAGCATGAAAACTGAATTTGGCGGCTTGGAATGCTCGAGCATCAAGGACTTGAAGACCACATGTGTCTTCCTAGTGAAGGATGAGGCAGCAGAGGGCAGAAGGAGGAGGAGGAGGAGGAGGACAGTATTCACAGGTGACTCAGGCTGTCATTACCGTTCTCCAGGTTCTCGTTGCTCTCGTAGCAGCCTGAGTCCCGCGGGGAGTCTCCCATGAGGCCGCGCCTGTCCAGGAGCAGCTTCTCCTGTGAGCCTCCGGACTGGCTGCTACGCTCTGGATCGCTGCTGCCTGCAAGGCACAACAGCACCAACAGGGGGCAGACAGTCACATATTATGATCTCAAAGGAGCAACAGCTGGGAGAATTCTGTGTGTTGTGTGTTGTGTGTGTGTGTGTGTGTGTGTGTGTGGGCTGCCTTTGGGACTTTTTTGGGGGGGAACTAACTAAATCAGTGGTTTAAACACTGCTATAAAGGATCACCAGTAAAAAACACAGCAGAAGTCAAACAGAACACCTGCATTGACTGAGATATAGTTGAAACTAGTATTCACAGATCAATTACAGACATAAAAAGCATATTGGTGGTTGACAAATGATGGTAATCGGTATGAAACCTACAGTCATGTGAACCTCTGTTGAAGGATTTTGTCATGTAGAAACATTAAATTTCATTAACATTAAACTTGTGTGAATATTACTTAATTTGGCAGATGTGTCTCAGCATGTTTTTCTGTGTTTTTTGAGTCTTGTGTAAAGCTCAGATGTGCAGTAACACCCTGTTTACCTGACCCACCATCATACTCTTGCAGCAGCTCCACAGCGGTGAGCAGAACAGCTCTGTGCTGCGGGTCCCTGATGTTCAGCTCATCCAGGTCTTCCTCCTCTAGCAACTTGAACGTGTCCAGATCCTCATAACCGTTAAAAAGGAAGGTGGGAAGATGCTCCTGTGGACAGTTGAGGAAGGATAACGTACAAACAGATCAATGATAACACTTAATTTTACCATGCAGATTAATTCAAAAGTAGTTTGAGTAATATTAATAACTTTCCTAATCTGCTGTAACTCAAATTCCTGCTATTATTTTTTATGATTACTAGTATTTTTTCTACTTTTTCAATGTACAAATTGTATCAAACATTTGCCATTTAGAAATAAAGTACCAGTCAAGAGTGTGATTGCACTTTTCATTCATTCTCATTCAAGGGAATGGGAAGGAAAAACATTCATGAAATAAAATGTTACCCTCTGCAAATAAAACTGGGATTTTCCCAAGTCAAACGATTTTCAAAATCCCTACAAAACTCTCTACAACATATGTAATAAGTTACAATCTCCACCTGTGTGGAGACAGATTTTGATCATGTTATCAGTTCATTACTTTGAGGTTGATGCGATCAAGAAGTTCCTCTACAGAAGTGGGTTTGGGTTGCCGGGCCTTCCTCCTCCTGCGTGTCTTTTTGGGCTTCGCCTCCTCTTCGTTCAGGACGTCCACATAAATGAACTTGAAGGTGCCCACTTTACCTTTGAGCATCCCCATCCATGTACCCATAGGCGGCTTACTAATGATATCGATGACGTCTCCGCTCTGCAAAACACGACCAGTGACGCTTGAGTTTCTCAGAAGATATCAACTCATCTTTACATATTGTGTGATTGTTATCGTGACTGTACCTTCAGTTTGAGGGAGTCTGTGTCGTAGGGACTGGGGGTGAAGTCAGTGTGAACTAGAGCGCGTCCGCAGAAAGGTCCGCGGTAAGGCAGCTCGTCCTCTTCCCCGTCCTCAGACTTCACACTCTCTCTGTTGCTGTTGGAGGAGTCGGTGGTGCCCACCGTCTGACCACCTGCACAAACCACACACCACAAGATTACAAGGGTCTGTTAGCATTTGACAATTTTGACAAGAAAATATTTTTCAATGTCTTTTAATCTGATTGAAGTTCCAGATGTTACACAGATCAGAGATGAATACAGTGAGACCAGAAAGTTTAGATTATCTGAAAGGCGATTTATGGTCCTTGAAACATTTGTCTGATAAACTCCACATCTGGTGTTCGAAGGCCAAGTTAAAACAAACACTGAGAATTCTTTGCAAGTACACCCAGATCTGGCTCTCACACACACACACACACACACACACACACACACACACACACACACACACACACACACACACACACACACACACACACACACACACACACACACACACACACACACACACACACACACACAGTAAACACAGACTTACTCATGGAACTTTGTCCGCTAAGGGAACTCCGAAGGCTTTCCACAGACCCTCCTGGTTTCAGTTTGGGTTTCTCCAAAGAGTCAGAATCTGTCTGAGGTGAGTGAGGGCAGCTGGATGTACGATCCGGGCTTGACTTTGATGGAGAGGAAGAAAAAAAAAAAAAAGATGCTTACATACAGTATACTTTGCACAATCTACATCTGAAACACAGATGAATGTTTCTTAAACCTACCTGTTCAGAGAGAGAACAGTGGTATCTCTTGGATATGTGTTTTCTCATCGTTTCTCTCACAGACTTGACTTTTTTCCCCAGAGAAATACGAGATGTCTGTGGAGACTTGACAGCATTTCTCACACCGTCTCCGTCTTTATTCTAATTTACAAACACAAAAAGAAAACAAAAAGAGGCAAATAAGTAAACAATGAGACATATCTTTTGATTCAGTGTAGTGAAATTCAGAAGTAATGACAGTTAACGTACTGTGTCATCACTGTCTGAGATGACTGTGTGCATTGGGCGGTTGGTCAGATCAAATCCTCCAAAGCTGCAGGCTCTCTGAAACAAACAAACAAACAAAAATCTGGACATTAAGAAGCAGCAGGGATGTTTTTCACTTAATACAGTTTTTGGAGCAACATCTAGCCAATAATGGCACCTCATGAATTTGTTTCAACATCCAGCTGTAACCACTTTGCGTCAGTGAAGTTTTTGTGAAGGATATTTGGTGGCAAATGCAAATATTTTCTTAGAGTAGCTGGTACCAGTTTAAAAATACATCCCTTGCCAAACAACTGTCCTTACACAAAGGCTCCTCTGTACTCACCCCATGGTGGCTGAGTGGGCTGAGGACCCTGTGACGCAGCTCTCCATCAGTCACTGAACGGGCAATTTTAGGTTCCTCGTCACCGCAGCCGACCGATTCAAAGAAGGAGGAGCCGCTGCCTTCACCTGCCTCTCTCCCCTCCACCGCTACATTTGTCTCCTGGTGAACGGGGCTGGCGCTAGACTTGTTAAAGGCATGGAAGATCTTCTGGCTGCTGCAGGTGTCCAGGCTGCTGGAGGAGGGGGAGGTGGTCAAGCTGTCGGAGTCCCTGTCGTAGGTGAGCTGATCCTGCAGAGCTGAGGCCAGGGAGTCCACGGGGCAAACTGACGGCTTCTTCTGAACATCTGAGTACAGGGAAGTGCTGGCATCTCCAAAGTGAAGCCCGTCTAGACTCAGGCTCTCTGGATGGGTAGAAATAGGGGAATGGAGGAAGGTATATAAATATACTCAGACTTTTCAGATATCATGAATAGATGCACAAACTGCCAATCCAACAAAAACAATGTAATCTACAGGCTAAACACAGAACACTTGGGTGGCATGAAATTGTCGAGTGTAACCATGCTGAAAAGTATCAACCAAACGAACTAAAAAAAGCAATCACGTTATCTTCCAAACATATATTCACACAGACTACACAACTAGTGAAAACATTCGTTAAATACTGTTATTTACATACTGTGTCAAACAGTAATTAAATCTGCCAAAATGACTGATATTTACTCTAAACTCTATGTCACGTTCAGCATTGTGGTGTCCCAGGTGCACCATTTTCTCCTGATACACAGTACCGCCTATGTTCATACTGTAAACACCTGCTGGTTTTTACACCTCGGCTGCAATTATAGTGAAATACTCGTGGATTTTACCAACAAAAAAAAGTCCAAATTGCCCCACACTTTTTATTTTTTAACATCACGTGGCAGACAGGGCAGGGCAGACATTACTACAATGACTTAAAAAACTATGATTGCTGCCAAATGCTCTTGGGTTTTTGAAATAAGGTTTGACAGTGCTTTCAGTACCCTCTGCTCCGGGCCTCTTAGACTCGTCAATTTTGATCAGCTTCTTCTTCACCTTCCGGGTTGAATTGACCAGTTTATGGAGTCTCCTGAACGTCACAGATTCTTCTTGTTCATTGTCTGACAGGTCACAAGGCTGATAGAAAGACAAGAACGAGAGGATTTATTTTGTTTCTTTGCCGTTATGATAACATAACACTATTGCATCATTCACACTAGACTGTTAGCAGCTGTATGGGCTATTATTTTAGATATGACATGATATGGTTTTTATTAGTCAATACTGGCGGTTTTGCTCTCTTTGACCCACACTCAGATGTAGTGTATACACTCAATTTTCAAAGTATCTTTCAATTGTTGCTCTACATTTCTACATTTTTAGTCTCTGTGTGTGTGCTGCAGATGCTGCTGCGATAGAAACTGCATGTAGGTTGATATGAACTTGTGGCAGGAAACCACAGTGATGTACTGATGGCCAAGCAAACAGCTGTCCTATTATATTCTCAGGCTCAAAGGTTAGACAAGGTTTTCGATACATGAGAAAATGAAAAGCTAGCAGCCTGTAAATCACCTTATGAAATGAAAAGTCAGTGGTACATTTTTATTTTAAGAATCGCCTCATATATGTTGTGGTTTTCTGTTTCAGATCAAAATATGAGTGGCCAGCATGTCCCAGAATACACGTCAAAAGACAAAGTGAAACCGATTAGCACCCACAGAATACAATAGAAATGCAATGTAAGAAAGATGGTCTGTAATTAACTAAGAAACCATAAGAGAGAGGAAGCAACAGACTTGCAATCATCACAGACATCACACAAACTCTCAGAGGAAGAGAAAGTGAGAGGAGAACACACAGAGAGAAAAGAGAAATAGTCAGGCCATCCAGACGAATCTGAAAAATGTGCCCTGAACCTGAGCCCCCTAATCACCCCACCCATGCATAAAAGAGCTGCGGCCTGCATAACAGGGTCCTGTGCTGAATCCACCCGCTCACTACAGCACAATAGGGGGTTAGCGCTTTGACAGCAATGAATAGAAGTCCACCCAGTGCCCTGCAGTTGGGAGAGGGCCCTGAGCTGCAGGGCTTTAGAGGGGCCACGGTTCATTGCCGGGACAGGGACAGAGGGAAAGAGAGAGGCGCTGTCAACAGCTCAGCAGCCTTGGCACCGGCAGATCAGAGGCCCTCATGCACAACACACTGCCTGAAGTCGTGATTCAGCATTAAAAAGCAACTAAGATGCCCATCTTACCGGGAGCTTAAGAGACTTACGTTGCAGTTGAACAACTCAGTTTTGGTGGGACTGGAGGGGTCGGCCCACTCTGTGGGTTCGAACCTGCACGTCTGTCTGTTTTGTACCTCAAACTCCTTCAGCTGCAGAGATTAAAAAAAAAAAAAAAAAGACGACCTTGTTAAACATGATGCAAAGCTAGAGCACATTTCTTGTTATCTACCAGCTCATGTGTTTATTGCATGAGCAGGATGCATTTATCCTTTGACAGTGGCAAACATAAAATAACCTTTTGTTATTACTTTTACATTAGTTTTAGTCATGCATTCAGATACATAAACAGATGCAACCAGATGAAACCTTTTGATTGCTTATGAGGTTTTTGGTGAATTCCCTTAATTTGATGATTGAAAATTGTGTTTTTTTTAAAAATAGAACAACTTAAAGGATGATATTTAGTGTTCAATAGTCAGGTCTAGCCAGATATTTCTACCTGGTGTTGAGGTTAGTGTGTCAGTGAACTCAAGTCAAGAAAAAAAAAAAAGAAGACAAACAGCAGCTTGAACTTTCACATGATAGCAGTGACACGACATATCATACCCGTGCCAGGGCTTCCTCTATAGAGATCATGTTCTCCTTCACCATCATCATCAGCTGGATACGCTCTTCATCACTCATGGTAATTTCACTGGCCACAAAACCAACGTCATCACCTGTCAAAGAGTAGAAGCGTCAGCTGACAGGATAAAACACAACTGACAGCTCTCAACGTGTTAATTACAGTCTTGAGATGAATTGACCAAAAATACTGGAAATATGTTGATGAGTAATCTTAACGCACAGCTGGTTTTTGTATTTTTTGACTTAACATACCCTTAGAAATCTGACGCATCGTTCCTTTCTGTGACTTTCGGAAACTCTGCCAAAAAGATTTGCTCTTTCTTTTTCCGTCCCATTTTCCTACACAGAACAATGACTCTCTTTAATTTAGTACACAAACACAAAATCTAAAACATTAATGCCACAATTTTAAACTACAACATCCATGTTACAGGTAAACAACAATACTGTATGCATTACTGGAATGTTATGCCCTAAATTACTGTATTATCAAAATACAAACATAAAGGTAATATTCAGTTTTTAAAAGGATGTCATTGCTATTTAAGAAATACAGCAAACCATGCAAAACAGCAACACTGATACAAACAAAAACAATCCTTTTATAGCTCAAGCAAATTTACATCAGTCCAATTTCTACTTACTATACAGACAAATAATACATTTAATTAAGATTAATTAAAAAAAATCTTAAACTTACCCCCTGATCCATCATCAGAGCTAGATTTGTGCACAGGAAACCTACAAATCAAACAAAATATTTACTGCATTTTAAGGGTTCAAATGAAGGAAACAAAACCCCGAGCAGAACATTACCTGTTTTCCAAAGTTATTTTCTTCATTGTCCCTGCTATCCAACCATCTCCCTTAACATGTCTTTCTATCGTATCATTTCTTCAGTCAGATTAAAAAAAAGGAAAAAAAAAAAAAAAGAAAAAAAAAAAGAGAAAAAAAAATTCACAAAAATGCACTGTGCCTCATGACACTAGCATCATAGTTAAGGCAAATCAAAGTAGTCAAAACAGATGAAAAAGCCTGGCTGCTCTTGGCTGATGAACAGAGATCAGTGCTCTATGGCCATCGCGGGAACAATAGAGTCTTTTTCATGTCCAGCCGGGGTTTTGCAGCAGTACCAGCACTAATGTGGCCTCTGCATTCCCTGCACACTTTCACCCCTCCCTCTTTCTCTCTTTTTCCTGCCTGTCTCTCTCTTCATCTCTCTGGGCTGTTTGTTGTTTATGCCCGTCTCTGTCTCAGTCACTCGCTAGACATTTGTTGCTGGTGTTCGATCAATATGAGCTAGATAACAGATAAGGCCAATATATTTATAAATATCAGATATTAGTAGTCATACTGTCCTCTGCTGAAGTGGCCACAACTAAAATTATCCATACAAATATTATTTGTGCACATTGTGTTATTGAATTGTATCCTATCAAATTGTCAAAGCTGTCAAACTGTTTGCAACCCTGTTGTTCAGTATTGAATATATTTTTTTTGCATCATCAAATCATTAACTATTATAATCATTATATTTTCTTTGAGTATAAAAATATCTGTACTAGCTGTCAAAAAGGTTTTAATTTTCTTCAGGGGACCATGATGCAAGTCATAAAGCATGCAAGATATTTGAGCTGCGGATCATATTGTGGGTTATCAAGTGCAACGTTAGCACTGTTTTTCCCTCTTTGAAATTCTACAGTAAAAGCTGTGGGAGACAATACATATTTGAAATATTTTGGCATGAAAACTGCTAACGTCAAATTGTATTTATTTGTGTCGCTTGTTAAAATCTCAAAGGGCTTCATATGCTGCCATTTACCACAGTAAATAACATTAAGACACCGCATACACACCATGTATTGAGAACAAGAAAAAAACTTTCCCATAATAAAGTCATTGGGAAAAGAAAAATGGAAAAATCTGGATTTGAAGCAGAAAAATACGCACAAGCAAAATATGCAGTATAGGTAAACAAAACTCATTTAAACGCATTAGATATTAATAAAAATATAATGATTTTCATCTCCAAGGAACCCTACGTGTTGCTGATGCTGGTAGCCATCAGTTCCTTTCAGCATTACTATGTACTTGTCCCACTAGAGGGCAGTGCCAAGTTTCCTGTGAATCCTTTTCGAATACATAAATTACAGAAGCAGATTTGTCTGCTGTGTTCCCATCCAAGTTTTCAATAAAACTGGTCTGTTTCTAATAATTGTAAAATCCCTTGAAAACTTGGTTATTGCTCATTTTTCAAGATCCAGTCATAATAAAATCAACATGCTTTATAAATATGTTGCTTTGTCATTAGTCATCACTCGACTCTTTTAATCAAATTCAGCTTTCCAATGACAGAATATGACTAATCTTTTAAATCCTTCAAAGGAAACAATGGCAGGAAGGAAGGAAGTTTGGAGGTGACACAGAAATGCTTCATAAAAAAAAAAGGTGACTGGAGGGCACCAGGAAGCAGAGGAAATGCACGAGTCCACAGGCTGACAAGGAGATGATACATGGAGGAGTTATCATGTTTTAGCCTCCAACAATGGTGTGACTTGTATTTAATGATAATAATGTTGCCTGTAAAACACAGCACCACACATTATCTCGGCATGATAATACTCCTCATATAGTTCCAGTCATCTTTATTGTTATCTATTATAATAGTTATGGGTATTTATAGCAGTCTGTTGATTTACATTTGCTCTTGTTCTTACAGATGTTTCTCCCCAGCGTCTCCTCCAGTGAAACCGAGGCTTTCTAATAACTGTATACTCTATATATATGAAAATACTCAATAGTAGTAGTTGTTGTAGTTATAACTGGGTTTTTTCTTACTTTCTCTCTATCTCTGGAGTGGATGTGGTGCTGCTGAGTCCAAGAGATTCCTAGAAAGGATTAAAAAATAAAACGTAAATGTGAATACATACACAGTCAACTGTCCGATTTACTGAGCTGTATTTAAAAGTTAGTCTTGAGTTACAGCATCGTTGTGTTCCAATCTTAGATAACCATTTAAAAAAAAAAGGGTTATACACTCCTTTTTCAGCGACAGATGAATTTAAACTATGCAACTTTCCTTTATACAGCTGATGAAATAACTTGTAAAAGTCTGTAATCAAGGAATAACAAAAGAGGAATTTCAGGCATCCATGTAGATACAAATTGTGTTAAACTTAATGTAAAACAAATCCACAAAAGTACCACTGGTAACATTTTACCATATTTTAGGATTTCTTTCAAGGCCAGCTCTCTGCATAACTCGGTAAAATGTTCATTTGTGCCTTGTCACGATTATCCAGAGCAAAAAAAAAAAAAAAACAGCGTACAAGGCAAATTCATGACCTCTTATCAGCCTGTCTGCTGACGCACAAAAGAGGAAGTTGCCTTCTCCTGGGGTCTGACACACTCAAGAGCCGGACACTCACCTGGATCTGAGAGCGGAGTTGCAGTGATGTGGCCACTGAGTCAACCTTTCCCTGAAACACACAGGCAGGGGGAAGTGGAGGAGTAAATTATAGTGTCATCATAACACAGAAATAGAAATAATATCCAGCTGACTGAATCTTCCAGGCTGCATTATGGAGTAAACACCAGTTAATTATGCGTTGTAGTTTGTGATCTCCGCTGTTTGCTGCGCTACGAACAAACGTGTTTTTAACATATATTAGTTTCATCAGTTGATTTTAAGAAACTTTTTTTTCATTCATTTACGGCATGTCAGCAAATGTGCCACGTGACAAAAGGGAATGATTTCATCTGTACTCCAGAGCCAAATTATAGGCTACTTAACGTTAAACTAGACAACAACATTAAGGCAGGTACCTTCTGACGCCTTAGTCTGCTGACTGTAGTTTCACATTTAGATATGATATAAAACTACAGATATGAAAGTGGCAGCAATCCTCTTCTGACTGTAGTTTCGTATTCAGATATGATACGAAGCTACAGATATGAGAGTGGTGGCGTTCCTCTCCTTCCCCAACGCTCAGCCAGAGGGCGAATAAGCATATTTTCCAAAAATGTTGAACTATTTCTTAGTGTGGCAAGTGTGGTAAACTGGCAAGCAGAAAGAACCTCAACAATTCAGTGCTGAGGCATTCGATTTTATTTGATGAGTCAAGGTCTTAATGGACTAGAAAACCACTGATAAGACTATTTACCATCTCTGTATCTTGCACTACTTTGCGTTTCCGTAGCTCCTCCATCCTTTCACACACGTCGCTGAGGGAGGTGCCGTAATACTGGGAGTACTCCTGAACCAGGTCATCAAGGTTCCCCACCGAGCCATCCTGAAAGAGATAAAGAGGTATTCAAACTCTCACGCAGATATGACCGCGGATCTAGAGAAGGAAAATGACATCCCACAGAGGTTGAGCAAGACGCCAAATAGCAGTCAAACACTGTAAACAGTGACCACTGTCATGATAACCTATTGTTTCAAGCTTTAGTACGGTCACCAGCAACGCAAACAGCACAGGAAACGGCGAGATAAAGCACCAGGAGTGTAAAAGCATCAGAGACGTCCAGCTGTGATATTGCCTCTGTCTTCACCAGTTTGTTGTCTTCCTGCCCAGTGACCTCTCCCACCTCCTCAGCCCTCCTCAAACTCGACCCCCCCTAGCCAGAGGAAGCACCGTGTGACTCTCACTCAGCTTTCTTTACTGGCATCAGGAGTCGGCTTGAGAGGCCATGGTTCAGTCTACCGTAAATCACAAGAAGCTTTCCTACAATTGTGCTACCTGACTTTACAGTGTAGGAAGAAGACATATAAGAGATAAATCATAAAGAAATTTGCTGAGTTTTATGACCTAATGTCCTGAGGGACAACTCATCAAGGCTGGTTTCCTTGTCAAGAGATAACATTTTTAATCAATTTTTGCTCCTCTGATTCCAACAAATGATGTTTTTTGTTATCTGATCAAGCTTTTATGAGCACTCTAAAGAATAAAGAAGTAACTTATCCAGACTTACACTGTTTTAGAAAGCATATTTTTCTACTTTAGAGGTGGTGGTAGAATATTTAACAATTTCTGAGGATGTATTACTGTCCAAAACTCATAAAAACTAGTGATTTCAACATCAATTTGATAGGAAACAGAAATATAAATTCTGCAAAATAACATCAAATTATTAAATTCTGTTTATCCTATCTGATCAATAATTATGTTGCAGATTTCTTAACTACTTCCTGCAGATATGTGACTACAACACTTCTGTCACATAGCCACAGCAGAGCAGCGAGACGAAGAAGAACTAAAGATAACAATAAAACACACAGTACAAAATAAAGATCCTTTTGTTGGTAAAACAACACGTAGAAAGACAGTTCTTCATCATGCCTAGTCATGACTTGAGACTGGAAAGATGAACACAAGCTGTATTTAATCTTTAATAACAGCCATCAAATATGTCCATAAACTGTTTCATGTATTATTATTATGCTTCACTCATGCCATACCCAGAGGGTATGCAGATGAGCCCGTTGAAAACAGTCCTCTGCAGTGAAAAGTAATACTGTGGGCTCACTTGTCTCGTGGCATGATAGACTGTAACTGGCTCAACTGTCCAGAAAGGAGGGCCATTCATTTGGTAAATGACATGGCCTCGGGTCGAAAATGGCTTGAAAATCTGGCTGCTTTACATACAGTTAAGAAATGAGGAAACTGAGGCCAACTGAAGCTCTGCACTGTGCCTGGCTGCAGCCACTCTTTTGCCCCAGACTGCCACTGATCCACATAAACAGCCTATTGTAACACAGCCACATGATATTGCATAGCCCTGAGTGCTTATTAGACACGGTGCATGTATACGTCTCTGTTACAACTAAATGTAAACACTGCTTATGGAAAACAAACTGACCTGGATATTCAATCATATAAACAATATGATTTCCACTTTCATGAGGACATGTCTTATGAAAAAAAAAAAAAAAAGGGAGTTTTGGGAAAATATTCCAGTCTGCTTTATATTCCCTCTGTCTCCAAATTAATGGTCTCTAAGCCAAAACTGCAGCATGAGACATCAAACCACAGAGGCTTGAAAAGGAGAGTGTGGTGTCACATTTCTCAGGCGCAGAGCATCTCATAGGCAGACAAAAGATCCACGTGCCCCCAGGGCCCAGAGTGTCTAATGAGTGTTTTTACAGTTCCTCTGTCATGTCTCAACCATTTAAGGCAACCAGACCTGGGTCACAAAGTACATCAGCAAATAATTTGTATCACTTTGTTCTGCTTTGACCCAGAGATGCTGTGAGTAAGTCTTGCATCAGAAGTCAATATCAAGACTATCTGACTGTTCAAAGCAAGATCACACATTTTTCTATGACTTATTTCTCTGAAATGTCCTGGTAGAGTAAACTTTGAGTCGGATCCATTTTGACCTATATACAGCAATTAAAGCAAGAAAACATATGTGAGCCTGAAAAGTTGTCCAGGAGGAAATGTGTACAATGAATTGAATTAAGTATTATGTGAATTTAATACTGCTCTATGCCTGAAAACAGGGATGGTGTCTGAGAAGTTTAAGTGCTGTATATAGTTGGTTTGTCAGGAAAAATATTCCAGATAATACCACATCTGGGCTGATGTAGCAGAGCAGCATTCTTACCAGACAGGAGTTATCCACCATAAAGTGTTTTTACTTTATACTGTTTGCTATAATTATTCCAAATAATGTATACCGTGTTGAAAACTATTAAGCCTAATCAAACACATGTACCTGTTAAAGCCTTGACACTCAGCTGTCAATCCGTTTATCTTAATTTTAATCTAATGTCATCATAAAATTTTACTTCAACAAACAATGTTAAGCTCAAACATCACTGGTTGTGCCATCAGAGGCTTTTGTAGACCTCTTAAACAACTCAACACTCTTAAACAAGAGTATTGAGGGATGTTAACAAAAGATCATGTGAGAACAAGCGTTGACTTGTTTTAGCTGTTTTTGTTCTAAATGAAAGCCTTTAACAGACAAAGACAGAAATGAAGCCCATAGAGAAAAGCTTAAAATGTACAAGGATATATAAATTGAAATTCTCCCCAGTGAATCTACAGAAAATTACCAGCTGCAACCATTGGATCACATTCCAGTGCAAACATAAAAATACACTCACCACAAACAGGCATCTGGCTGCCAACAGTAGCTACCCAGCACTAGTTGCTCCTCAGTTCCACCGCACTGCTGTATGTGAAAAAGGGCTCCGTATAGAAACTTAACTCAGTTCAGTGAGTGGAGAACAATACATCCTGAAGTGAAGGGGAGGGGTGTCCGACATGCATAAATCAGAGGGAGTTTGGTTGAGGGGAGGCTGGGTGATTTGCAACCACATATGACGCTGGTGCTTGCTGGGTGGGGCTCTCTACTCTCTCCAGCTGCGGCCCACAGGGACTGGCTGACTCACATGTTCAAATAAACCACCACCTCTGCTGTGTTTAAATGTGTGAGAGTGCGTCTGCGTGTTTATGTCTACAGCAAGGTTAAGAGTTATGTGTCAGACTAGAAGTTGGATTTATAAGAAATGTTGAATTACCGGCCAGTTATGTCTCCCTCTGCTGATATGGAGGTTTCTCTCTGACCACAGATATATAAAACCTGCAATTCAATCTTCATGTTTTTGTTTTTTTTTGCACTTTTTTTTTCTTGTCTTACACGTGTGAAATTATGATTGTTGTGAATGACTTATTAATTTAAAAGTTAGCCTGAGTTTTCTTGCTTATAAATAAAAGCTATTTTTACATACAGTGTTTGTCATTAAAATGTGTTGTGTATATCCTTGGGGTCTACCAAACAGAGTCAATGGATGCATAGTCAAAAAAGGTCAACCGCAATTGTTTGTGGTAGTGTCCACACACTCAGCCCATGAAAATAGACAATCAAGAATAAAGACTGTATATTTTGGCCCTTTTTTGATAGCTGAAAGTACTCAGAGAGACCAGAAACAGGAGTAGAGAGAGGGGTATGACATGCTGGGTAAGGCAGCTTCAAACCGCAGATGTCGCGGTTATGTGGTATGCGCCTTAACCAGTAGGTTTCCATGGCACGCTGAGCTCAAACATTTAGAATGCATTTCCTTCCTCAGAAAATATTTGCAGAGCAGATTTTTTTTGTTTTAGAAATATGCATATTTTACATTACCACGCGAGGCAGCTGGATTCACAACATCACACGAGAATCCATCTCGTCAGGCTTCAAGTTATGCGCTTGTGCCACAACCGCCGGTGGTTCGGACCGATCAGCATCTTATGAGGATTCTTGTGTGATCTTGAGAATCCAGCTGCCTCACAAGGTAAGACGGACAAATGGACAGATGGTTCATCCAATCACCTTTTTGAAAGGACCTGCCCTTTTCCAAACAGTTTCCAAGGACGACTTCTCAGATGATCCTGTCTAACGAACCATCTGGCGCGTCAGGTTATATCTTACATCTTACAGTCTTCATTACCTTTGCGGACACATATAGCATCTTCCTGTTACAGCCACCAGCTGTCCATCAGTGGAACATAATTAAATCGCTGGCAGGAAAGTGTATCACGTGTAAAAACATAACTCCAAAGCTCTACTAGTGGTTAAAACTCCACTGGGTACTGTTAAAGTTTTCCTACCATTGGATAGTTGTGGAGGATCATCCTGAGAGAAAAAGCTAACCTACTTTAAGGAAGTAGGTTAGCTTAGTTTAACACTTGAAGCAGTTTTTTTAGTCCCAAATGCAGTTCCAGAGGCTTCTACTGGAACACAGTCTAGGAAAAATTAATAGTAGCTCTTAAAAATATGTCAGTCAAGTTGATTTAACAATGAGTGATTAATACTGAATAAGAGCAAAAGGAAAACATGACCTAATAAACGTGAATGTAGTAAACATAGGCGTACAAGAGCATCCTGGCAGCCAACCAGGCTAATTTAAAAGCTAAACACTGGCAACGAGGTAGATTACACTTTAGATGGCATACTAAGTCTCACATCCATTTTTCATAAAAGCAACAAATCAACATTAAAAGAGAATACAATATTACAAACAAACGTGTCTATTATACATTAGTCCAAAGAAACCTTTCAAAATGTTAAACAGACCAAGTTACCATACAATCTTTCTGAACAGTAGCAGTCTCTCAACCAGCAGATGGCAGCAAATAGTAACTCTACAACAACAGCTTTCAAGTAGTTACTGATGAGCCAATGACAAGAGGGCTGAGGGTCAGTTGAAAAGCCAAGTAAACTCGGCACATTTAAGTGGAAACTAAATGTTTCTTGTCAACCTAAACAAAGAGTAGTGATGTAAAAAAAATTCTCAGTGTACAAATGGACTGAAAAAATACTTGTAAACCTGCAACCAGAGCCTTACAGTAGAAGTGAAAGAGAGGAAGCAGCAGTGGGATTTATCCTCCTCTGCTCCCTGCTGTAGTGTCTATATGTCAACAAAGGCATCTTTACATATCCTTAAGTATCGGGGTGGTGACCTTGTTCAGTTGTAATATTAGTCAGTGAGATTAAGGGTGGATTTAAAAACCCTCTATCTAATCACAACCTTACTGTCTTTAATCCTAATATCTGACCACTGACTCCAGAGCAGCGGGAGGAGCAGCAACAGCAGCAGGAGGTAACAATACCAGTGTCAGATCTGTGGCAGGAGGCTGCAGATTATGTTGAGCTGCAGATGGAAGGTGGAGATTGGGACGAAGGTCTACGTTCTGTGTACGGTGCCAAAGGCAGCTCATGCCAGAAAGGGCAGTTTTCCGCCTGGCTACACAGCGGCGGGCTGCTCGTCACCTCGGTGCACAGGGGGGGCCAGAGATGGACGCCGTTCCTCCCCGTCAGCCAGCTCCTTTCCTATCACCGTCAATTCATTCATCTGAGCTTTGATCCCCGCGGAGATCAATCTGTGCTCAAGAGAGTGACAGACACGATTCATGTGTCTGTGGAAAGACCAGCGCCTATCAATAGCTGCAATATCACTTCACATGAAAAATTTCAACTGAGATGAATTTTGCCAGTTCTGAGGCAAAACCTCGTCGTGACACGAGTATCTGTTGACTGTGTGTTACAAAAGAATATCTCAAAAATGCTCCCTTTGTAGTGGAAAAAGTTGATGATGCTATATGTTGTTATATAAACATGTATATCACATGTTTATTGTATTTACACAAAAATGATTACATTAAAATGTGTGCTGATACTAAACTGCCTAAGATTTAAACAAATGTATTGTGGGTTGAGTGTTAAAAGACCAAAAAAACATTTTAAAACACTGACAAAATGCAGAGTACCATTTAGAAAGCTGTTGTTGGCTGAAAACACTTGGATTTATTATGTTTTAGAAAGTAACAAAGAAGCATTGTCTTAGCTTGATGATTGATTAGCTCAAGTGGGACAAAAACATCTTAACTCATGCAAGGGAAAATATGAAAATCGGTGTAATAGGGTAACAAGAGTTTCATGTGACCTGGAGGAAATGTAATAAATCTATGAAAAATGTGTGAGAGTGAGAGTGTGAGAGAATGCTGTTCCAGAGCACCTAAGGGCCCGGGCTAGATAGACAGCCCCGGGCCCCCCTGAAGAGAAGAAGAGGATCAGAGGAAGAGCTTAACCATTCATGTCTGAGTGGTAAGTGGATTTCGACAAGTCCCAAATGAGGGTTTGATGAGAAGGGTCGCACTGCTGACATGCACGCTGTCACTCAGATACACACTGCATGTAAAATACCAGGTCTTGTTTGAATTGCATAAGCAAGGTCTCCAATACACAGCTCTGCTCCCACTTTACATCCCTTCAGTCACGGAACAAATATCTCACAGCTGACGGAGACAAAAGACGAGCATCACTGCATAGAAGATTCATCAAGCTCTCATTCTGAATGGCAGGCAGACAGAAACGCAAACAAGTTTCTCACACTGATAGAAGGTTCACTAATAGTTGACAAACCTTCACTTCAAACCGAGATTAGACATTTTCCAAAAAAAAAAGCAAATTAAAAATAACATTGTTGTCTTCTGGCATGCAACAAAAAAAAATGAAAGAACATGCCACTGAGGGAAAGCAGCCAGGGGTCCAGATTGAAAAGGGACGAGTGAAACTCTAAAGAAGATTAAGAGTGCAAACAGGAGGCAGAGACCGAACCTTTTGTCTGCAGCACTAAATTTTGCAAATCTGATGGGGATTTTAAACATTAGCTGAAAACACATAGCCCACATTTGGATGCAGAACACTATAGTCTCCAGAAAGCCCTCAGTTTGAAAAAAATAAAATAAAATATAGATAATACAGCACAAAATTGGAAAAAAGCACCCTGCAGCTTCTGGATTGTCCCTGATCTTTGGAGCATGTTTAATTCAGCAGTTCAGAGATCAAATAGAGAATCATCCCCTTTAAATTTCAGTTAAATTACATGCATGGAAATCCTGTGTGTATTATCCCTTTGGATGGCAGTGTGCTTTTTTTGTGATAGAGAGGCTTGTAGATTGTGCCCATTCTGTGAAGCATGTTTAATTCAGTGGCGCTGAAAACAAATACTTCCCTCCCTTTAACATTCAACCCAATTCACACCTAGAAAGACTGTGTGTTCCCTAGTTGTAAAAGGCTCTTGTGAACAGTTCTGCATTTGTAGTGAGGCAGCCTGTGGATTGTTTGTATTCCCTGGACCATGTTTAATTCAGAGGTGCTGAAATCATTTCATCTGCCCCTCACCCCGGTAATTTCTCTTGTGCGACCGTGTTGTGATCCCCCTGAGACGCGGCAGCCGGCTCAACCCCGTCTCTGGGCTGCATTATGGCAACTCACCCCTCACAAGGCCACAACATCCACTGATCCTCTGGTGAGACACAACGCAGAGCAAGGGCAGCTGTCAATCATGTAACATAAGATCATGGGGCCCCAGTATGAGGTCACTCTACACAGTGTGTGAAAAACAAGTAAATTGGTTCAGTCAGGTAAGAAAATACCCTCTGGTCATTTCACTTTTTGAAACTATCCATGGGAAAAAAACATGCAGAGAACAGAATCACTTGACCAGAGAAACAGCACATCACAGTGCACAGTAATAATTAAAAAGAAGAAAAGACCTTTGACCTGTGAGAGGGGACTTTGACAACTGGCGACATCCCAACAGAGCTGATGACAACATCTCCTGTCCAACTCGATTTTTCTCCTCCTCCGCACTCTCAGATATTCTGTCTGCTCTGCTGTCATTTCAAGGACATCCACCTTACATCCATTACATCCATTAATGGATGCTAACTGCAGTTAGCCATGCATGCTCTGACATCATAAGAATTGAATGAGGATCTATAGTGAACCTGAAAGCCTGATAGAGAAAAGGTCCGCAGAGAAGATTCACAGGAGGTCTCACTTTCAAGTGTTGGACATCTCTTCTATGACAGATGAGATTGTTGATCTGCTTATTGTAGTGTAGCTATAAAATTTGATTTGTTAAAAAGTTCGTTTGGACAAAACAACAAATGCTGGAACATGTATATACGTACAAAAATGCTTATATATTGTAATCAATTCTGCTGCAACTGTATGTTTTTTTTTACCTATGCTTTTGGTATAAAATAAACTGCCGTTGGGAAATCTTGAATTTCTTAAATGGCACAATGCTTCAAAAGTCAATAAAACTGACAAGGAGATTAAATATGCATAATCACTCACTGGAATTGATCTCTTGTTCAATATCTGGCCCTTTCTTCGAGGCTGACAGCTGGCCAAGTGTTTTAACATCCTCACAGCCACATTTTTCAATCAATGTGCCTTATTAAAGATTCATGTCTACTAAATATAGCATTCACTTGTAAAATACTACAGAGGTTTTGGACAATGTGTTACACATGTACTCTGTAACTGGTGCATGAGGATCAGAAATAGTCAGAGCCGTCAGTGAAATTTAAAAAACTATACATATATATCTATACATTTTTACATCATATTTTTTAGATCAAAGAAAGACTCGATGTTTTTAGTTGTCTTATCTCCAATTTCATATAATATTCTTAGTCACTGCACAGATGCCTCCATCATTTAATAAAATTACTGTAAAAATCTCTGTAAAAGTGAGAGCTTTGACAGAAGAAGCCAAAGGTGCATTTAGATCTGAGTGGCCATGTTGTAAAAATACCATATAAACTTAAATAATGCAGAATGCTTAAACCATATTAAATCAAGCATAAGCACTCAGGAATAAAAAATTCAATAATTAAATTCATGAATTATAAACTGTGTTCCTGCAATAGGCCATACAATTCACACAATGCATACTGCGGCTCCCCATGCAATTCAAATTGATCGGTACAATAATGATGACTAATTAATATAAGAACAATTAAAGTGCTCGAACTTCAGGATCAATATTTGGGAGACAAAAAAGGAGTTATTAAAAGTAAATAAACAGTGATAGAGTAATGCACACGGGTCTCCATACAGTGGCTTACTTGTGCTACTTTATCAGATAACCTACCTTTAGACACAAAAATCTGGTGGAATCTATTCATTTAGTTGGATCCATTTCCTCCTTGGTCACACCATTGTGGAACAGACCGTCTCTGGTCGAAAGCTAATCCAAATCTGGCCCTCACTCTCTAAGAGGAATGTCAGGGTTCAATGGCCCATAGATCGTTTTTCTTGATTGAATATCTCCCCTACAGTCCAGCCTTTTCGTCATCACGTGCTACCCCTTTCTTAAATCACCGCTTCATCAATGCCTGTCTTAAGCTCTCCTTATTCATCAGGGATGCAAAGAGGAAAACCTGCAAAAACCTGCCACAACTGGGGGGGGGGGTCAAGGGCTTGCCTGTCTGAGAGAAAATTTTGAAATATATTCGCTTTACGTGCTCATTTCTGGTTACTTTTAAGTATATTTGCATCTACCTGAAAGCAAAATCTAACAGCCATTATGGGTTAAAAAGACCCTGAATAAAACACATAAAAGGAAACAATAGATCTGAAGATCGGAAATCTGCTTCTAGTCGCTTCTTTATAACTACTCTTCCACTATCAGGCATGTAATTGGTAAAATTCATAAAAAGCTTACATCTAGTCTAATATATGGCAACTAACATAAATGCAAATGTGAATTTGTCTTTGTTTGGTATAACAACGCTATTACCAAGGAGGAAACAACAGAGTATTACCATAATACTCTGTTGTTTAGAATTCGGATCAAATAAACCAATTGGTGTCCGTTGTTGCCGCGTAACGCTTCATCTTACCCGTATCCTGGTGTGAGGTTTGAGGTAAACAGATGAACAGTGCCATGAAAAACCACCGACGTAGCATTGGTAGAAATCAAACCGTTGTTGATTGTTGTTTTGCTGTTGTCATGGTCACGCACGAGATGCCCTTTAAGACGCGCATTAGAGGTTCTCAGGGTTTACATGAGTAGAAAGCTCCAAACCACATAATTGGAATTCTGTGCTCCAAACCCAAGGATTTGCATTTCTGAAGTTAAAATTAACCAATCCTCCCCGGGTCTACACGAATCTCGTAGGTGACCTATTTTGACCTCAAAAGTGCGAATTTCGCCGAAAGGTAAGGAGTTTAGATCTCTGATTCATAAACCTTACATTTCTTATCTCTTTTGTCCCACATTCCTCGTGTCTTTTCACCATTAGTTCCTCACTATTGTCACCCTGTCAGCCTACCACTTCGGACCACAGTCAGATGCCTCTATTTGCTTCGTGATGCATGAAAAGAGGCATTATACTGCATTATGTCATAGATCCTATTCTCTCTGGGTTCTAAATTAAGACTTTGCATTTACTGAATAATGGATAATAAAAATAGGAGTTTCATATACAGGCCATTATCCTCCAGAGGTGAAATGAAGGTCATGACAAGGTGCAGAAGAGATGAGACCAGGCAGTAGCCAGGAGAAAAGCTGAGTGGTGACAGAACTTGTAGACATGGGTAGCAGTCCATACCGCACTGAAGGGCATGTTGGAAATAGAATTATATAAATTGAAGACCAAAGTCGTGACAGATGTTTTTCATCGTATAATTAATTGATGATGTGTGACAGATATGAGGAGATAGTAATGTGTTACAAAATATCTGGAACATGATGAGCTGGCACTGCCCTCTTCTGAAATTTACAGAATTTATTTATTTACTGGTTTTTATCTATTAATTTCTATGAAATTTCTTCGTAAATTGTGAAAATCACAATGTGAAAATTATAGTAGTAATAGTACTTTTTTCTTACTTAAATATGATAACCATAGTGGAAGCAGATCAGAAAATACTTACTGCACGGACCTATTTTGTCGATTTAGGTATAAGCATTTGTTAGAAGTGCGGTGGGACTCTCTGCAAAACTATAATAATAAAATCCTGTTTGTTACCTTTATTGGCAAAAGATCCTCATCTGGCACTATCTTAAATATGTCATCATATGATGGCATAAAGGAATTAAAACATATTTTTAGGAGAATGATCAAATTTTCTTAATTCTAACCAATTAAAGTGTTTGTCCCTGGTTTGTCCCCAAGCAAACACCTTAGAGGGATATTATGAGTACATACTCAGACCACTTAATGGATACTGTGGTTAACCAACATGAGTAAAAAATGTTTCTAATTTTAAACTTATTATCTAGAGTTAATGGAATTGCAACAGAGCCAATACAATAGTTTTCAAATAGTCGACAAACTGGTAAAGTAAAAATACTGTCAAACACAATTTTACAATCAGCTAATGTAGCAGACAAAAGCCCTGTTTTAAATGCAAACTCAGCCATGGTCCTTTGATCCTCTCAGACACATTTGGCAGTGTAATTATGTGTGGAGAGATCTAAATGACCCTGGTGGTTGAATCAGTTTGCTTACTGCTGAAATTGGCCGTGCACTGACTGCAAGGGTTTGGATCCTGCTCGTAACACCATATGCTATCACACTCCCCATCAAAGTAGAGCAAGCTCACATAGGAAAATTTGTTTTCAGATATATTCAGCATTGACATAGAATCATATTTTAGTGCACAGTATAATATATTAATTTGAGTGAATGCATTACAAATATAAAGCAAGATTAATTGTCATAGTTGCATTTATGGTATCACGTGGGGAATGTGTATGAACATATTTATAAATGAGAAACACAGAGAGTCTATATCATGTGTTTATTTGTCTTACTATGTCAACACATAATTAATAAAACCCTAAAGGAAGGTCAAACATCAACTTTGGCCACAGCAAAGGTCAAGAAGGAAATTTTTACTCGCTCTTTCCATCCTGCAGGCCTGGCAGATACAATACCTGTCATACAGCTTCCCGTCATTCCTCATACAAATGCACACTCTGCATTTCTATCCCAACATTTACCAGAACACCCACATCCTCTTTTTTATGTTCCCTCTGTACAAACTTGTAGAGAGTTGATATAAAACAATAGCCATCAGAACCATGCGGAGGTTGTTTATCAGAGACAAACATTTTTCTTGTGCGTAGTCACCATCTTAATGATTTGTGAGCCACTTTTGTGGTTAAAATGTTACCGTCATTTGTTCACCTATTGCTATTTTATAAGGGTTACCTGGCTGAACATTCAACACAGAAACTCCATTGCTGCACAAAAGGCAAATCATTTCAAAAAATAACCCATGTTTGTAGTGATATTAGCCCCTTTTGAGACTGTCTCACCTACCTTATTGAGACAGTGGGAGAAAATCTTGATCTCAGTTCTGAGTGGAAAAAACTGTGATTCTCATTTTGACCAAAACCGTTCAACCCTACCTTAACCAGGAAGTCAACTTAATGTCTTTCCTCTTTAAGAAAAAACTGCATTTTCTTGGCATCCTAAACTTAGAAAAGCAGTCTGGGTTTTTCATTAACATGGACCCCAGCTGAACAGTTTATTTCCTTGTCTTTCTTCTAGTCGTTCATCCATTTAATTTCACCTAAGCAGATGAGGCTGGCTAATTATTGATTTGACTCAAGCCAAAGCAGGGAGAGAGGCCAAAAAACAGACCGGCCAAATAAACTTTGGAGCTCAGACTAGGATGGACTCAATCGATTGTAGCTTTTACAGGCATGAATGAGCGGCTGTTTATATTTGTGTGACAAAACAAGTTTAAATTAATGTGTTAACACGAATCAATTATCAAGGTAAGAGTTTTTTGGAGAGAGGTGGATGTTAAGAATAGCGTAGATGTTCCTGAATAATTAGTTCAATTTGTAAGTACAGTAACTTGATACACTGGCAAGAAACAAAGGAAAGCTTTTAAAGTAGAACTAACATAGTCACATGTTTTTAAAATAAACTATAACACACTCCAACAGAGAGGACTCAGAGAAATTTATGCCACTGGGTATCTCCCGATTTGAAAAAAAAGACATCAAAGATATGGCAAAGAGTCAAATATATGACTCCTTTCTGTGGGGCTCAGAGCGGATTTCCATGGCTGTTTGAAATCTGGCAAGCATGTGTGGGACTGACACGGATGCCAGATTTGCCAGCGAAGCTGAAAATAATTCTGTATTTCACAGTGCACGCTCTCCATTGGGCATCATTAGCTCATACACTGAAGCTGAGTACCACAGATGTTGTTCAGATGTTAACATCGAGGTTATGCAGTGTGTAACTGATTTTATCAGCTGAACTGTCAGGGATTGTCTCAATGGGATCCCAGAACTTGAGTAACAGTGCTGCATATAAGGTGATTTAAGATGGAGACCAAGCTGCCATTGTTTGAACAGCAGTATATGAGTGATTATATGTTGATGGATACAATAAAAATCACACCTAATCATAATTACACAGCTGTATGAAAATTGTAAGTGTGGGAGTACATCCACTGGAACAGTTTCCCATTAGTGGCAAAGGTCCAAACATTGTCCTTTGGGGATAAGTGTGATGATCGCAAAATGGAAAATATTTGCAAAACAGATGGGATTTCTGCATTATTTCTGCTTATGTTTTTTGGGGCATGCTAGTTGGTAAAAAGCGAAATTGGCAGGAAAATAAATGCCTAAACATAAACACAGAAGTGAAACCATTGTTTATACTATATCAATCTCATAATGAAAGTCTAGTGATAAATTCTTAAATTCTATTTTTTCTTAAATTTCAAAATACAGTATATTGACCATAACAAACCTCAAAACCTATTTTTTGTAAGATGAGATAATTTTTCCTTCAGGTGAGGTTTCAGCTCCTTGGAGGAATTTTGACAGAATTACTTTTATTACTATTTTTTTATTTATTTTTTATTTGCATTGGGTAATTGTAGAATTACCAGATATGTTCAGAAAAAGGTTTTGTCATGAAATATATAGAAGAGACATGATGGACATTGTGCATATTTTTTGAAAGAGAAGCATAAAATGTCCCTTCCAGGAAGTTACCAAATAGATGTCAGCAAAGATCAGATAAGGTCCTCCAGGTGCAATTACATGGAAAAAAGAAAGAGAAAAGACAGATCCAACTTTCAAAAGAACAAAAAAAAAAGTCAGACAGACAGTTTCTTTATATCAGTTCTACATCCACTGGCAAATGACTTTTGTCTGACAGAGATGTCAGTGTTTCACAGAAATCAAATATTCAATTATTACATGCTCATACAGGAGGTGCAGATGTGTTTTTTAACATGTTTTTTTTTTACATTAAATTTGAGTATTGATTAGAATTAATTTCATTAATAACATTGTTTCTCTTTACTAAATAAAACCATGTGATTAACCATTAGATTAATTTGAAGTGCAGTGGGTTTACTCCGTCTTCTCCAAAGGCCACATCAATAAGAAAAGAATAATTTCCATAAAGTCACAAAACTGAGGTGGATGAGTTGGTATATCAATGAAAGCAAAGTGCAACAGAAACTGACATAGCGAATAAATCATGAAGTACAGCATGGATGATGAAGCATGTGACTTAAACATCCGCTGAATCTTCCGATCCATTGAAGAGACAAAAAATAGCAGCAGACAAAAAACATCTGATCAGTGTGGAGGGATGACGAGATGACGCATGAATACCATAATCCATCATGATTTCTACATTGTTTTTTGCCGTTTGAGGTTTTACTGGCACTCTTAATTAAGCCATCTTGATGTGCTCTCTTCTTCTACAGTGGTTCACTGGCCTCCAACTGGAAAATTAGTACCACCAGTGGTTTATCTCGATGACCCAACTCCAAATATTCACACAATGGCAGTAGATGGAAACATGTATTCATTTTAATTGTCTTTAGCAGATTTTCTGGAAATTTACTGGAAAAACATTTTAGCTACATTTGACCCTTTACCAGTAAACACATAAAATACTTCTTTTTTAATTAACTTTTACCAACCCCGCCAAACCACCACCACCAAGTCGCTATGACAAAACTATGGGAATCTCTCAATAAAAATTCAAGCCACAAAAAGCCATGCCAAAAGTCAAGCCAAGAAGCTATCTTTTACTTGTCAAAGGTTGAGCCTGTGTGGGTCGGTCTGCGTCTCATGTCATCCATGTAAAATTTCTGGCACTTTAAATCAATTTTTCTGGTAGGATGACTCTGGAGAAGAACCCCAGCTGAAAGCTAAATGTCAGTGGTTCTGACCTCTCCCTCGTTTAGTTCACTCCGAATGATTTGAGGAACCTATTTTGGATCAATTTCATTAAGACTTTAAAGAATAAATGTCCAACTTGTCCCACTTTCAATTATGAGACCAAGATAAGATCCACAGTCAGCTGAGTGATATGCTCAGACACTTTCAGTACATTAAAATAAAACATGAAAGCACATCTGAGTGATAAATATTCAACAGCGGATTTGAGTCACAAACAGATGCAGCCTGTCTCCAGGCATACACCGGCTCACGAGGCACAAATAAGACTTCTTCCAAGAATCACTGCAAACTCATGTCATGCAATGCATTTGAGGAATCAGAAACGGAGAACTTTGAAGCATCCATCTGTACAGTAATTTTAGATATGTTCTGATAAAGCCAAAAAATTACAACAGTTGTATTTTAGCCTGACATGTTGCTTCAAAGAAGTATTTTAAGTATGTCTTGGTTAACTTGCTTGATGTATTTTGATTCAGGCAACTACAGCGACATATTCCAGCGCTGTTGTCAGTTTCCTCCAAAGACACAAGCCTTCCAAGCCCTGTGGACAAACCATCCATCCATCTGCTACACCGAGGAGATTAACAAATGTTGACTATTTGCCAACAATACTTGACCCAGGTCCTACAACCTGCTGCGCTGCAATGTTTTTCCACAGTTTTATGAAACTGTTGTTATATACATGTACTCTGTATTTTGCTGAAATCATCACTCAACCACTGTTGAATGTTGTTACAGTATTTCTCCAAATCAAAGTGACATTTTACTATCATGGCAAGGACACTATGTTCACCTCTAAACCTTGCCATCATCCACAACCTTTTCACTGAACTTAAATTTAAATGCCAGCAAAAGCTTGGGCATGGTTTGTAATGCTGACATAATAAATATGTGACATTTAAGAAAGATTCTGCAAGATGTAAACTGTCTATCTGGATAATAGTCAAGAAGAGGTATACGGCATGCGTCATATCTCTTCATATCCAAATTTATTATTTTAATATTCATTAGATGCATGGCTGGAGGCGCTACCACTCTCACTACTGAATCACCCCAACTACGACCCACCAGACTTAGGGCCAGAGGTCCTGGTGTGGTGGTACGTTGGCCTCATTGTGCCATATGGAATTTTTTTTTAGCTTGTCTGCACTAATCCCAGTGAAAGCCAAGCGTACGCCAGCAGACATGACAACTTCTGATGCCTGATAGTGCAAAGGCTTCAGTATCTACCACAGCTGTCATGTCTGGCTGGATGACTGTGGGAGCCTGCAGCAGAGTGGGCAGAAAGACAGACCAGCGTTAGTCATGAATGTAAAAGTTAATAGGCCTCCTGTCAGCCTGCCAGACCAGACTCAATAAGGAACTCAACCAACCCTTACCCACTCATTGATGTCATTAGCACAATCAGCCTTTGGGTGATCTGCTCAAACAGCAGTAGAAAAGCAGCAGTAGTGGTAGTTGTAGTAGAAAATTAGTAGTAGAACAGTAGATGTCAGAAAAACACAGTGCTGTGACATTTCACTAAAAAGTTCACCAAATTTAGGAGTGCACAAAGAAATTTAGGAGCACAGTGAAAAGTATTCAAATATCACAGAGTTTAGTAATGAACAGTTTATTACATCCAAATGTGTGTGTGTGTGATGCTGGCTATCTTACTGTTCCTAGAATCAAGAAAAAATGATTAGGCAGTCATGCGTTCTCCTCCCAAGCTCCCTATCTCTGGAACCAGCTACTTCTTACAATCAGAGAAGTTACTTCTGTTGAAATCTTAAAATCTAGACTGAAAACATACTTATTTTTGCAATCACATAACCTGCCTCAGCACCATTGGCATGGGTTTCGATAAAGTCTTTTCCCTCGCCTCAGTCTTGAAAGCATTTACACAGAAATTGGATGCAACTGTGTATTGCACCTTTAATGTCTGTATGAGCGTAGCTGTGCCCAAACTCACCTGGGTTTTGTTCATCTTCTGTATTGCTCTACGCATTCCTGCAATCATTGGTAGTGATGTGATGACATGTGTCACATGATTCGCTACTTTCAGATTGTTTTCTGTGTATTGGATCCTTTTCAAATTTTCTATCATTTATTGTTGTCTTTTTTTCTTTTGTCCCTCCTCCTCGATTCTTTTAAGGGATCTGTGCGATAGCGAATCACATGTTGGTCCATACCTACTAGACACAAAGGCCGTTGTTCCATATTAAAATCTTTAGATCAGCCAAACAGTGAGAGGATTTTATTATGAAGCAGCTACAGGAAATGTTATGTGTTTGCAAATAAAACAGCTAGTTTTAAACAACCAGATATTTGTGGCAATTCTGTTGGTAGATCGACAGTCAATGTTTCTGCAATCACCAGTAAGCGGCTGTACTGTAGGCTTGAGGTGACGTTACCACTTCACGTTCTGCTCACATTTAATAATCACAGCTGTCTTGTATCCGGCTGATATGTCCCGTCTGTAATAAAAGATTACGATAGGTTGTAATCTTTACTCGCACACTGTGCTCGTAAATTATTTTTCCGGTTCACACATATCGGTTTTTAGGGGCAAATGGGAGTGAAATACTGTACTTGCACTGTAGAGCTCTGGAAAGAAGCCTCAGCAGCAGATCTCTGCTGCTGTACATTAAACTGAATCCATCTGCATGCCTACATACTACGACTGTGGTATGATGAGCAAAATACAATTTTTTGTGATCTAGATGAGTGGACTGTCCTTGCAATCAATAAATGCCACATCTGTTTTAGGACAATATCATGAATTTTACTAATTTTACTTACTGATGCAATCAACATGGTCTCTGCACATTGTTTTCATGATGCTGCAATGTCATGTCAATGCACTTTATGCTCTATGCAGTTGGATAGGAACACTGCAGAACCTTGTCCCATGGTTCTTTACTGTATGACATTATCAGATCACAAGGTCAGTCATTGGTATCGCAATGCAGTCTCTCTGACACATATCCTCTGACATATGACCACACACAGCTCGTAATGGACACAAATCTGATTGAACTAAGGAGATTCTCATTCTAAAGCTTTTTTTGGACCAAAATAGGTACATAATTCAATTTAGCAGGGAAGGACATTATAATGTAAGTGAGTGCATGTACCAACGTCCAGCACTCTGCGCTGCCTGGAGGAAGTGACAAATGAAAATTCAGAAGCAAAAACAAAACTGCATCCTACGCAATGAAAAACAAGAACTCAGGTCAGATAAATCTAGGCTGTTAGACCTTTTTAACACATTTTACAGATATGTTGTAAGGTTTGGGTCTGGAAGTTCATATTTTTTCTATTAGCTACATCTCCCTGATGTATTAAATTGCAGAATGTAGCTTTACAATATATAAATATTAGTTTAATCTACAAAGTCCTCTACTTATGTGACACCAAGCAAGCAATTGCATGTAATGTCCCCAGTTTTGTTGAGTAAATGAAGTGCAACTCAGCTTCAAACGTCTCTTGTTTTCCCATTGCTAAGGTCAATAATTTGGGATAAACCAAGTCATACACATGTAAATGTGGATTAACGTCTGGGAACACAGCCAAGCCCTTGCTAATTACAGCATGAATAATTAAAACAGCAGTTCATCCGGTTAAAGGCATTGTATTTCAATAAACAATTACCTTGGAAGTCATTATAAACAGAAAAAAGTACAGTCAATGGGGAAACAGATCCAAGTACTACATGACTTCTCAATAAGAATGTACTTTTTTTAAAATGGAAATAAAAGATTTCCAATGCATACAGAAATCTGTCCAATAGTTAAACAAACCGATTGATATAACGGTGCCAGAGGGAATTCCAAAATCAAATGGTAATTGATTAAATTGAGCAAATTAATTCTACCCTTGCTTGACTGCACAAAATGGATCACAGAGCTTCTAGTGTCCTCTCTACGTGCTATCTATATGTACAATCAACCAATCATTCAAAATTGAAATACTTATTTATATTTATATACTTATACTTATTTATCCAAGGACAACTCAATCCTAATTTCCTACAGCAGCAACATAGACTTCTGAATGTCATTAATTGCTCTGGTAGAATAAAGGATGAGCTATATAGATATAAGCTGTATAATATCACAGTCTAAGCAGTGGTGGGAATAGGGATTTACCCAAGCTACTGTGTCACGTTTGGCCCACTTGAGTGCTAAGCAGTATGGGTTGATTCTACCATAATACCTCCCGTTTAACATTTTGCAAAGCCATTTGGCACAAATGTTAGGACAAGTTTATATCATTGACAGCTTGTCTGGCCTTTTGGACTTGGCGCTTGGCTCTCTAGCTACTGTGCGGTTCCTTTATCAAAACACAACTCCAACACAGAACCTCCTAGCAATTTGTATAATCAACACATAATGTCACATTAAGTGAATAGCTGGAGATAACCCAAATGTAGAACTGACTTTCTGTTTTGAGCACTTTCAAAGTCATCGTACCATGAGCATGTTAGCTTTGTATAGTTTTAGCTGCTTGTTAAACACATCACACACACACTCAGATCTGTATAATAACACTGCTGTCCATTTTCTTGAACACTTTTGAGATGGCTTGGCCTTGCTCTTGGTTATCTAATGATTAGCTGGATATTGAATGTTAGAGCACACAGCTCATGCAAATAGACGAGAGATTTCTGTTGACCCTTAACGCCTTCACCATATGTTTTACATTTGGATAAAAAATGATGCGATAGGCTCTGGTCTGAGAATTACTATACCCGTAATTCCAACACAATTGGGCACAGTCTAGTAATTGGATGGTAGTCAACTAAAGTGGTCTGGACTGCAACACAAGATGCATTTTCAGGCCATAATGATTGAATGACACATCTAGAATCCAAGATTTCAATGTCCAGTTGGTATTGTGTTCAGGCATTCAGCTTAAATATTCCTGGTAAGAACTTTCTCAAAGCAAATATTTTCAAAAGGCCATGTCTATGACGGATATGTCTCTCATATGCTGTCATATTTAGGGGTCTCTTGTTGCAATAGTTTTATATAAACAACAAAAACAGCCAATTCTTATTGCAATCTAATCTAATTCAATTGAAAGTTACTGCTGTCTGCTCACAGTTATATTTAAGATTACTAGTGTAGCAAAATATATTCTTACTTTCCGTATGAAGATGAACTTGAGTGTGATATATTGAGACCCTTAAAACACACATTTAAAACAGGGGTTTTCCCTTATGTTTTAGTGTTCAAGTGACCTTTTCAGCCCTCAACATCTTAATCTTTTACATAGCATTGACAGTTGGTAACCCCCCAAAACACGCACACAGAGTTCTTACTGTAAGATTAAAGACTAAGCATACCGACAGCAACAACCCCTTCACTAAGTCCTCCCAACAAAGGCTCTACAGTAAACAGTGAGACATAAGAATGTAAACAAAAAAGAATAGCACTATAAAACCCTGCAGCACCGCCATGACTACACAATTAAAACAGCACCACAGAGGAGTAACCGTCACAGTGGTTCTCAGCAAATGCTTAAAGGCGAGGCCTTTAGACCCCAACTGCAGCAGTGTTCTGAGACAAGAGACTGTGCAGATATAAAAAGTGACAATAAATATTTCACAACAGGCATTACTTCTTATGGGGATATGCATAGCCTCACAGAGTGCAATGATTTTGTTTGCCCTGATTCTTTCAGCTGATAACACAACACCCACCCTAATGGTTTCAGAAACATACGTATACATCACTTTTCCTCAGCTTCCCAGTGTTCTCCTCAGGGACACGTCAGCTGAATCAGAAGCAGGATTATGCCACGTAGGTTTGCACATAAAACGAATTTGCCTTGGTGTTGTGGTGAAACACACAAAAAGAGAGTAATCCTACATAATATGAAAAAGATATAATTTACAATAAAAGAAAAAATGTAAAATATATTCTAAGTTAGAGGGGCAGGTTTAGAGGTTTAGATTTTAAATATTAAATAGAAGAGAATGAGGTGAATGTACAAGATATTGACCAGGAGTAAACAGTATATGCAGTGTGTATTATTATTAATAATAATAATACAAGTTGTGTTAATGTAATGCGGCATGTAGGATCAAAGATCACAGATGTGCAAATGTGAGACTGTGGGGTGTTACGTTAATAAATGTGTAATGTCCATGGGTGGGATAGAGTCTGTGTCAGTGGGGGTCCTAGGCCTTGTTGATGAGGCTGGCTGCAAAGTTTATGTCTGGAGTGATCATGATCTTTCCTGCTCACCTCAGTGGCCCGGAGGCGTGCAGGTCCTGGAGGGACGGCAGATTGCATCCTATCACCTTTTTGGCACAGCGGATAATGCGCTGCAGTCCACTCTTGTCCTTGGCGTAGATTTGAGTGATGGGGGAGGGGCGGGGCTGTGTCCTAGTGAAATCCACAGCCATCTCCTCTGTCTTTAGAGCATTGAGCTCCAGGTTGTTTTGTCTGCACCAAGTCACCAGATGGTTGTCATAGTTGTACAGATGAACTTTTACACCCAAGATCTCTGCTCATTGCCAACTACTTTTCCAGGAGGCACGGCTGCACCTCAGCGTTTTCTTTTTAGAGGAATAAGCTTCCTCACTGTCACTGAGGCGGGAAAAACACTGCTATCTATTATTCAAAGAGTTGCCACATGTACTCAGATAAGATGTAAAGGATATAAGTGGATAAGCTAGCAAGGCTATCATAAACTAGCCTATTAACGCCTCCGACTGTTTCCTTCGGTCCTTTGTAGTTGTCTGTCAAGTCTTCCGTTCAGTAAGGTCTGCATCTTTACTTGTTGGCAATCAAAGCATTCGGTGCATGTTGTGGCCTTTGAGTAGCTGGTACAGCTAAAAAGCTTAGTGGTTATTACATTTCATTACTACCTGTGCTGCAACACTAGTAACTATTCTGCCAGTTGCAACTAACTAAACTATTGCAATGTAATGTATTGTTCAAGTTTTACTATTTATTACAGTGTTTCCCATACATTGATTTATTTGTGGTGGCCCGCCATGACGCAGAGAAGACTGCGGTCATGTCACGGCATCTACAGTTCAGAGAGTCAAGCATTTTATCTCCACTTAAAAATTGATTGTGCGTCTACATCGCTTTAAAGTGCGTGGGTGTCAACAGGGACTTTATGGTGCAGTGAGGTGCACCTTGTAAACTCAAATCTACGTCGCTTGATTGTTCATTCAGTGCTATAGATTTCAATTTTCAAAATTCCATAAAATAATTGAATCAAATTGTTGGCACCAGTTGTTATCAGCAAACACCAGCATATTCTTGTACAAGCCTCTAGGTATCTATGTGATATTTTTCCATGTTGTTTTACTGCAGCATTTTTAATAATCAGATGCTAAAATCATAATAATATCACATTCATTATTACATAGGCAGATTTTTAAAATTCTATAAAAAATATTAGCAAATTGTTATAGGCAAACTCAACAATGTTCTTTTACAACAGATCAGATATTATTTATTCATCAAATTAAAATGTGCTCAATCGGGATATGAGATCTTGGTCATATGCCGAGCCCTAGTAACCAAATGATATATGCTGCGGCAACCCAAGGTGAGGAAAGAAAAAAAAACAACTTAAACTTTCACTTGTTAAATGAACAAGTAATTTAAAACCCGTTGAAAAACTACTTTAGCTCTTGATGTCCTGAAGCAGCATGTACTGTTCACAGCTGGTACTAATGACCATGACGCCATCAACGGGTGCTTATTTATCAATAATTCAATGCCAAGGTCGGCCACATGGGGCACATATACCAACCACAAGTCTAACAGAATACTTCTTTCTAATAAAGAATTTAACTTGTCTTTTTTGATATTTAGCTCCTACACACGAGTTGTGTGGTTTACTGCAAAATGACTGAACCGACATTTATTGTAATTCATTTGAACTTATTTTCCTGCATTTAGAGAAGTTGCTGCCGTCACTATGTGAGCTGCTCGTACTGTGAATAGGCAACTGTACAAACACTACTGGCCACCAGCATCCATCACAGCCAATGGGGCAACAGAAAATATGCAGATCATCAAAATTTGGAATATTATATAATTTGATATATTTGTTTTTTACTAGTTCGCTTTTTAAAAAAAAAATAAAAAAAAATATATATATATATATATATATATATAAATTGCATGTCAGTCTATTGTACTTCCATGGATCCTACTGTTTACCCCTTTTAAAAATTTACAACACAGAAAAGTAATGCATTTTTGATAAGGGGCAGCAGAGGTGTAACATAACACATTAGCAATGTAGTCTGAACCTATGTGGCACATAACAGCACTTTTCTGTGATAGTCCTCTGAGCATAAATCTTTTGGTGCTCTCAGTCACTGCAGCCCCACTTGAAAATACAACATATACAGATATCATTATATGTAAAGTGCAGTGTGAAGTTAAAACTAAGCTGTGGTCTGTTTGAGTCAGTTAATGTTTGCGTGATCCTGCAAACTGAAGGCAGCGGCTCAGGTGTTCCCTGGAAGGCGTGACAGAGGCAGTTCATGATTTTCTACGCTTTCTGGCAGACTTAAATTACATGTTAATAAAATCAGTCTGGTGGATTTTACTTGCATTTCCTACTTTCACAACATTGCTGGGTTGCTGAGGGTTTTTTTTGTCAGGTTTCAAATCTAAGCCGATACAAATGTACACAAAAATTTACATACAGAGATTATTTGTCTACTCTCACTTAAAACTGTCTTTAGAAAATATAATCATTACAAATAAAAAACAAGATTTAGCTAAAAGGTAGTACTCTATACAATAATGATTGCCTAAACATTCAATGAATTAAATACTCTCTCATTTTATAGTAAGTAAAAAATACAATAATCTTCAAAGTCTTTTCAGTGACATATAATTTAGCAACCACAACAATTTCTATACCTTCCACATAAGAAATTAAAAACTACTAACGGCTCATATAAGATTATAATAATCCACTGAGACTGAAAAAAGGAGGCTAATGGTTGAACCTGAGGCAAAGCAAACAAACGCACTATAGCTGCTCCATTTCACTTGGATTTCTTAGAGTAAATATATTATGTATGCTGACAGTGGGACATTAGGCACATTAAATATTCTAAGGAAACCAAATGCAGGATAATGGGGATGAATTTAAGAATCCCATCCTCTTAATTTCACATGGCAGCGAATACAAGAATTGCAATATTCTATGCAAATGGATCACCAGGGAAGCAGCTAGGTTTACAGTTTGTTGTGGTTAAACTGATGCAATAGAGTCAGTTGTCTTGTCATATGAAATTCATGAGGGAGGAGGGTCTAAGCTGTTGTAGAGAGGGAGAAGAAAGTGGGTCACAATCTGAAGACACATCATTCACTGCACTACAGGACTGTGACCCTTAGGTTTTTTCTTATACAAACGCCCATGGCCTCCCTGAAAGGTCAGGGACAATGTTGAATTTATGGTATGAAAGCTCACTTGCATGAGCAGATCTTGCACTGATCCAACCAATAGTACACAGCTGGATGGAGATCAAGCCGCAAACTCCTCTATTGCAGACGACTAGTGGATGTAAACAGCAGTGGACTCTGCGGGGAAGCTGCTACAGCAAACTGGACAAACAGGAAAACTAGGGATGTATGTGACTGCTCTTCAGAATATATAGGAGGTGTATTCCCACTGTGCTTTTCACAGTAGGATTTACTCTAGAAAGGCCAGAATGCAGATGCCTATTTGAGACCTTCTGTTCTCAATGGGAGAGCCAGCGAAAATGCACTCCCCCACTTTGACAAGTACCACTATGCTACTGCTCAACGGTGATATATTTCTGATGTGAAAACAGAATAAATCATACCAAATGATGCCAAAATATAAAACTACATTTCCTTCAATTTAAAAATAGGTTTTCATTTTTTTTAAAAAGACAGGAAAATACAAGGGAATATAAAACATTTGTTTATAAAAAATGTTTTAAGAAGTGATTTATGAGAAAGCACTGAATGAGTCTCGCTAAGCCCTTAAAGCAGTGGGAGGAAAAAGGTCTGGACAGCAGACCAGACGCAGGGTCACATTCAGCCTTTTTTTAATTTTTATACCAATGTATATAATCTAAAACCAATTGTAAAAAAAAAAAGCACATGCACAGAGCAGAGAAAAGATCAACCCCTGACTTAGATGGATAAATGTCATGCCATGGCACGCTGCACAAGCTGGAACAGTGGCGTTAGATTAATCCTTTGGCCCTTCAGGCCAAATCACTAATGGTTAAAACATCAAACAGATGGATTGAAAGCCTGAGATTTACTGTAAGCCACTAATGCCAAAACACGGAAGTGTCCCATTCACCATATTAGAAATACAGTATTTACACAAATGCACAGTAGCGTGTAGCATGAGAATTGAGAAACTCAATCCTTGATAATAAACGTAATAATGTGTCTCCTAACTGAAAGGTCAAATGTGAATTCAATCCACATTTGACCTCACTCATGAGAGTGCTGTCACATGTCACATTGAACCTGCAACTGTTGTTACATACACTCTCATTGCTATACAACAGAATTACATAGAGTTACTGTATGTTACATAATTACACAATGTGTTTAAGTTTGTCTCTCCCACTTACCCACAAGCTCATCCTCTTTATATCTTGTAGTAGATAAATGTTAATACTATACTTTTAAAGTCAATAATGTGAAGAAAGATCTCTGTAAGCTGAAGACGTGTCGTGGTCGACCTGCATTCAAACCGTTTAAGGAAGAGTGTTGTGAAAGCAGATCAGACAAAGTGTTCTGACACAATAAGATTGACCACAGATGTGAGTTTAACCCACAACACTGTGCTGCTTTGAATAGGTAATTACACTGGGCTTCAGTGAGACGACGCTCTGGCCGTATGCCTGAAAATAAAACATGAGCACACATGAAAATGACAAAATATTTTCAAGACTTGCAAAGCCTGTTGAGAAAAACTAAATGTGAGGCTCAATTCAAATTTAAAATATGATGCTTTTTGTTGTCATTACTAAATAAAACCCTCTCCCCAGTTCGCTGGTAAGTGTGGTCTCCACTGGAGCTGCCAGGCTCAGTCAGTTTCCAGTGTCTGTTTACACACTAAAACTAAGGTCAAAAGGTAAACTCTTCTCCGAACAAGTCAGAAGGTAAAAACATCCTGTTTGATTTATGAATGTCTCCGGGAGAGATGCTGCACATAATTTAACATTAAAATTGAATGGAAAGTTAAAGAGTTGTGACAGAAAATGTTGGTGTATGATTCTGCTTTTGTAGCCCATCTGAGAGAGGAAGCTTCTGCTTCAATCATATTTTAAGCCAATTTGCATAAACATATTTGGTTGAGACCTTTTTTCAGCTTGAAGTGAGATTGTGGCAACAGAAAAAAGCACAAAGAGCATTGTCCACAGAATGGAGAGAACACTAGCCCCACAAATTATTGAATTTTTACTTGGTAAAAGACTTCAATGTTGTTTGTTTTTGAATTAAATTTTTGCATATAGTGTCTCATGGATAATCCAAAAGGACACTACAATAACTGAGAGGTACTTTTTTAGACTTTGACCGGGGAGTGGTTTAAGCACTAGTGGCCAAACAATTTGGCTCAACTTGGCTCAACATCTGTCTGACAGACATGTTTCAGGAAAAAGTATTCTGGTGCAACAAGATGTTAGGTGCTCATCTGACCTGCAAAAAAAAAAAAAAAAAAAAAAAGAGAGAGAAAAAAAAGAATTTAATTTTAAAGCTGAGTGCCAAACATCTGCAGAGATTTGACATGTGTACTACTGTGTGTAGTTTTTCTTTTCTTTTTCTTTTGAATCTTTTGCATTTTGAATGAGCTATGGGCAGCTTCTAGTTACGTGTGAGCGCTGAGGAAGATAAAAAATAAAAAAAAAAACAGCAGCATGAGGACAAAAGAAGAAATGAACTCTCAGACAGATTTGATAAAATTTTTAAATGTGTGAATCTTGTGTCTTACTGTTGAGTTCTTGTGATTTTTTTTTTTTTTTAGTAATTTCTTACCTCATATGCCTCTGATCAGATCTGAACACAGCTTGGGGAAAGTATGCATTGCACCAAGGTACTCTGGTCATAGTATAAACAGTGTTTGAATGGAAATCTTAATTACTGGACAAAACCAATACCACATTATTCAAAACTGATGCTCTGCTGAGAAAAATCTGGGGCAGTAGTGAGCTGTGGCAGAGTTAATTCAATATTTCAACAGCTGCACGCTGTATTAAAAAGGACAGAACTGCAGTGAAGCTGAACATAATTAATAGAAATACCAGGTTCAGAGACCAAAATCAACTTAACTAATGTGATCCTGCCATGCTCGAAATGAACCAATACCACACGCTTTTGATCCATCCTTTGAACCAGATGATTAATATGCGGTTTACATGTGGAATTAGCGACTATGAACATGTAAACAAACAATCCATATATGACCTATTTTAAATTAAATAAATAAATAAAAATACAAGACCCATCTCTAGTCCCCACTAGCACTAAAAAAAATGTGTTTCAATGTTTCAGACATACAAGTCATAATGGATTATTATAGTTAGCCTGAGGGTGTCTAGACAGTTTCGCTGTTGGCATCAGTGTTGGTTTAATTAATCTTAGAAGCAGATGTTATAGCCCATTAATTAAACAATAAAGGAATGACTACATTTTGGCTGTTAATGTGATACGAGGCCTCTTGGTGATATATATGAATATTAACTCACATTAAAACTATATCTTATAAATGATCTATTCCAGTTGACACCTTTTCATTATAAATTGTGAATTTTTTAGGTGAATTCCTGGACATGAATTAGCTTTTGTGAAATAAAAAGACATCAAGTCTAACTAAAACCCTTTGGCCCTGGTATAAATGACATACAACCTTCACAATATACCAATACAATCAGTCTAATCATGCAGAATGCTAAATGTTTTACAAATAAATAGCAAAAGAAATAACTGCATTAAACTAATGGTGCCTCTCTTTGAAGGAGAGGTCCTTGGTTCCTCTGCTTGAATAACTGAAAATACTTGCTAACCCTGCTGAAATGGTCAATCTTGCACATGCAGTAAAAATAGCCAGAGAGCATAGCTATACCCTTGTAATGGCATGTGATCAAGGTCAATGTAGTGTGGCTTAAAGACCTCCTAGTGCCCGGTGATGATGCAGCACCCAGAGAGAAAGGGGTTACGGCCAAGAAAGGAGTCACTCAAAAGCATATTTATAGACACAAACCTACACCAGATCACAAATTCTGTGTTTTAAGGAAGCTTTTTCCATTTTCATTCATTGTCTCAAATGAACAGAGAGATATAATAATCTTGACACTGATTTAAGGTTCAAATCATATGGAATATTTTTTTTTACTACTGCAATTATTTCTGACATGTTGTATTTTTGAATTCTTTTCCCCAAAAGCATCATGATATAAAAAAAGTCATGTTGGGTGGGTTCCTTAAACTAGTCTGATCAAGCTCACATAAAATACAAAATAATGTGAGCCTGATTTAATATTTTAAATGTCATAAAACAAATTAACTGCTCACATGGTACTAGTTCTGCTCCAGACTTAAATTAAACCTCCTCTCTCAATTCAGCAGCCCGCCGTGTTGTCTGCAATAAAGCAAAAGAGCCTTTTCTCTTCCACACAGTGATTTAAATTCAGAGAGCACCGCATAGTTTCAAAGACCTACTTAGGATTGTTATACAATAGCTGAAGCCACAGAGAGATAAAGGCTGGAGACTAAGGAGTGTGTCAATAGCTGCCAGTGCTTAAGGGAAATATTTACACAAAAAACAACAAACAAAAAAAACAACTTTGTGTATTTTGGGGGGGAAAAAAAAACATCCCTCCCTACTTGAGCTTAGATATTGTTCAGTATGTACATGGTGTTTTGCTTGAGACGGAGTTCACGATGCACTTCGCTGCTTCTGTTTCTCCTCCAGATGCAACTCTTGAATTATTTCTCTTTGAAGGCAACATGAAGGCAGAGAAAATTGGACATTAGAATAAACTGGATAAGAAGAATCTAGACAGAACAATGAGCTATTAGCTACATTCACCCCCCCCAGTCCGCTGACCCTGGATCATTCTAATCTTAGATTCACAGATATAGGTCAGTGATTATGCCCTGCTTAACAAGGGGGGTTTTTACATTATACATAGCACAGTATTCCCTGTGTGAACAACATACAAAACATATCATCCCCGATATCACTCAGCGAGTGATGTAATGTGCAGTGGCTGAATACATGCTGGTACAATGACAGCTGCCCTTGTACAGTCCCGTTGTTCATACATGCAGCATCCTCAGGAGGAGAGTAACAGACTACTGCATAAGTAACAAGACGGGTAGGAATTTACTGAATCCGAAACTGTAAGCGACCAGCATGTTCATGGCATGTTAAGCTTTTGAGTGCTCTATACAATACTACTCTACACCCCCCCTTCCTCTCGGCACCATCAGTGCAATAATCCAGCAATATTCCTGTAATGGCCCAATGGTTTGACCTAATCTATTCTGACATAACATGAATAAAGTCCATCAGAAGGCCTAAGCAAGACGACAGTAGTAATAGACATACTAGTAGAGGATCACACTACAACACAACCAAATATGAATATATGATTTCCATTACGCACTCAGCCTACAGCATAAACATATATCATGAAGCTATGGAGGATGTTTAAACATAGTGGAAGTCACTGAGCTCATAGTACCAGAGTCTGGAGGCAGTGTTTCCCCTAGATTGACTACAGAGCCAAACTCTGGAGAGACTCAGCAGCCAGACATTTCCCCATTCTCTGTTTACTTCTCGAGCACGCTCAAGACGCTGAGCTATCCACAGTCTGAGACGTAAACAAACCCACATGCCAGCCGCCCCGGATGTAGTTCCCTATGCAGCCGTAATGCTGCTCCAGGCGGCTAGTTCCTACGCTTACTTTTGTTAAGGCTCACAAACAAACTTTTGAAGTGATTCATGTAAAAATCACGTTTATTTCTAAAGCAGTAGGACACTGATGGAGGTTGCCCCGATAACCATCATTAAGCTGCCTGGCAAGTATCATGAAGTTATAACTGTTAGTAAGAAGGTTACACAGTTAATGGACCGTAGAGATCTTCACGCTATCATATGTTTTACCGCCTATTGAAGAGTTACAGCAATTATTATTTCAGCTAAGCACCGGTATGACGGTATTCGAAAAATTCATATTGTACAGGAGATTAAAAGCCACACCTTGTAACTACTTGGAGTTTCTAATTCACCTATCCTGCATGACTTGGACTGAGAGAGGACATCAAGCCTCTAATGGGAAAACTCCACAACAGACCCCGGCAACTGTCGAATTCAAACCAAGGACTTCCTTGCTGTGAGGCAGCAGTTCCCAAACTGGGGGGCCCGGGCCCCAGGACAAGGGGGGCATGGCTATGGAACAGCTAATCCTCAAACAAAGTGTTTTTAGAGGCGTCTTTGACAGCAATCACCTGTGCGTCTTATCCACACTGACTAGAGTCTCTTTTTTCCTCCCTTCTGGTGCATTTAGTGAAGAGTAATCTCTACAGACAGCTGATTAAGTCACACAAAGCTCCTGCTGTATGTATGTGTTGACCTTTTAAACTCTATGTATATCGATTGATCAGGACTCCCAGTCTGCCTGTGAGCTGCCGGTTTCCCCTCACTCGCTAGAGTGGGCGGGGAAATAAAATCAATAAATCAATAAATACAAACAGTGTCGATTTCTTCCCAAGAAGCCAACATGAAACTATTTTAGTTATTAAATTTCTGCTGTCAGTCAGCCTGGTGAAGGTAGTTTGTCCTCTCAGCTCTCAGCTGCTGACAGACAGATGTTGAACGCAGGTCGCAGTCGGTGTGGACTGAAATGACGCCACCGCTCAAGCAAATTTGAGGAAATCTATTGAAACCAGAACCTGTTAACAGAGAAGTGGTTATGAATAAAAATGTCAAGTGCTTCTGACTAAAATACATACAAAAAATTAGAACAAGCATGCTTCTGCATCACTTCGAACACTTCCACTCTACAAGTGACATCCTCATTTCATTTTTTAGTAAAATGTCACACACGAGTTTTAGTTCTATATTAATTTAATTCTGTAAGAGTTTGCAAGCAAAGGACCTGTCTAACGGGGGGGGGGGGGGGGGGGGGGGGGGGGGGGGGGGGGGTATTTTCACCCACAAAAGAGGGGCCAAGCAGAAAAAGTTTGAGAACCGCGGCTATAAGGCAACAGAACTGACCACTGTGTTACCTTGTTGTTTTAAAGGTAATATACATCAATAACTGAAGTAAACAGAGAAAAATTTGATTGAAGACAACAAACAAACTATAAAACCACTTCTTTCATTTGTTCACAGGTTCTTTCTGACTAATATAATGTTGCACTGGTCCTCGTAGTAAAGTCTGTGCTGGTGTTTTAAAACTCACAAAAACAGTTCTTTTCAGTCTCCATCTTTATAGCGACAAAGGCAGAGACAGCTGTCAGCTGCTGCAGAGCTTGTATTTTGCCAGGCTCTATTCACACTGGCTTTTCTTCTGTCAAAAGGGGCCTGCTGGTTTTGCTTGTCCTCGGATACTCTGGCAGAGCAACACAGGGAAATCTTTTGAACAACTAAGATTTGTTCCCTATTCTAAGGATGTTTTTCAGGCCAGGCACCGCAATGAGGCCTTGTGGGGAGTTGAAGCTTATTGTTGAGAGAGTTATATAGGGAAAACTTCCCAACAGGGTCCTGGTGGGAAACAATTTGTTGTATGCCTTTCTGTCAAATGACAAAAGTAATCATTTGATGCAAGTCCTGAAAGCTTGCTAATCATCTTGATGTGCTCTTGCTGGAGTTAAAGTCCAACTGAAACCACATTAGGTTTTGCAGTGAAAAATTATAGTGTGTTTTTTAAAATTTTCTTCAAAAAACAAAAAAACAAAAATGTAATCCAGCAGAGAAGGGAGAGACAAAGTAAACAAACTTGCACTGCAGTTTACAAGCCATGGGCAGACACTGTGTTGTTAAAAGTGGTACAATAAAAGGACCACATCTCAAGAGAATGAAGTGACATTTGTAAGTTTATACTGTTTAATTGGATGCAGCTGACCGGCTAATTAGCTATCAAGCCTGTGAAGTGACGTCAACACTGCCCTTTTTCCCAGTGAATGTTTGTTTTGAGGCTCGTTCAACAAGCTACGGTGTCAGGCAAGACGTCTTCATACTCCTGAGTTAGATGAGAAGGAAGACTTTCAGAGGGAAGCTAGTGTAGGTTGTTGAGAGACTTTGGTCCTGCGTTGTGTAGCAGACTGCCGTGTGGCTGTTCGCTGCCTATGACAGAACAGAGATGCTACTGTTTTATGCAAATATAGTTTAAAATTAAGCGATTTGATTGTTTGTATAGAAACAAGTTTTCCATCTACATAGACAGAGGATTCATGATGTTCTGACATGTTCATGTAAAGATAGGGGTTGCCGTCATGAACACCAAAAGTACATTAATTTCTCCCTTTTTTTCTCAAAAGAAAACACAGGACATGTGATATACAGATCTAATATATATATGCTGTTTTGTATGTAGCAAATGAAAAACATGCAATTTAACTTCAGTTGGTGTTTGACATAATTTTAATATTATAATATAATATAATTTAATATTTTAATATTTTAATGTCCTCATCAACATTAAGAGCTGAGGCTGCAGCAAGGAAGCCAATCCCATTCCCACTGATTCTTATGTGAGAATGAAAAGCCTTTACCTCCCGGTACTGGTCAACACGTGCGTGCTGTGTGCATTATACAGTATTACATTGTATGCAATGACATTTTGAAGATGCAAGCAAGCTAAAAGGCACCCTGTAGCACAGAACGGGCTCATGTAGCCATTTCTGCCGGTATACTGTAAATGTGAATGCATTCTGTTTTAATTATTTAAATCCACTTTCAAACTCAAAACTCCTCTCTTATTTCTATGATGTGACCGGATCAACTTAGGTTTGTGTCATGTTGCGACACAAACATTTAGCAGCCAAAACACTAGACAGTAAAAATGTGCCGCCTTTGTATTGCTGGTTGTCGCCTTTGTTGAAAATACCAACGTGATGTTGACGGAAAGAAAAAGGCAGAACTCTACTGCGAGGGGCAGTGAAGCATCCGGACAGTAGAGTTATCTTGTAGTTCATCTTCAAAAAAGGCAGCGGCTGCAAGCTTTTTTTTTTTTTATTTAATCACAAAATTACCCTTGTGAGAAGAACATGAAATATTATGAACTTTCTAAACTGTCACTCAGAGACTAATGTTAGTGGAGCGGAGCAGAGAACTCAAGCAGTAACAAACGAGACCGTCTGACCAACAGCAGCATTAAACAACTTAAATAAACTCTGAGGTGAAGAAAATAACTCAGTGCTCAGTCTGTTTCACCTCAAAATCCCCATGCACCAATGTCTTTCCCTGGAGCTATCAGTGAAGCAGAGAGGCTGCTCTCCACTGCTGCAGACATGACGTTAATAACAACACAGTGGAGCACCACTCCGCCTCCTCTTCAGTTTGTTATTCTCATACAGGCAGGAGACCGTAAGATGCTTTCACATTAATTAATCCAGCCAACTTTTTAAAAATAAAAAGGCTGCGGACCATTTATCTTAATTGCCAGTTATGTTTCGTATTGTATTTCAGTGGAATAAGGATCCCAGTGAATGGTTTGGCACACAGTATACTGGAGGAAGACAATGAAAATAGTGCCCTCTTTTCTATTCATTCAATCCAGTATCAGTTTTGTATTGAGACTTGATTCTGAATCAAACCGGCACAAAAGTATTGTGACAGTATGAAATTGGGAGATAAGCATATCATCCCAGGCTTACACAATCAAAATCGTCATTGTTCACAACCTTTATTTTTTCATCTTTTTGTTCCATCTTTGTATAAAAATTTAACTTTTGTCTGTAATGTCATGTTTTTTTTCCCACTTTTTTCCACTTGCACCACGCACATTCTCCAACCTTTGCCTCCTTTGTCTCAAAAAAATCCAGGGAAAACCCTGTGACGAGCCCTTCACAGCTTCACTGAAAACCTATTAAAGCCTGTAAAGCCTATAAATCTATTTTATGAAAATCCCCAATACACTTTCAGTGAAACATTCATCCTGATGCCTGTGTTTAGGTCATTTACAGCTCAACCAGCTTTAATCGCATTACTTTTTGGCTGGACTGGTCACAGAGGAGCCCTAAGACCCTGAGTGTCTGTCCATCACTGCCGATCCGGTGTTGGAGTTTCCCCATTGGCCGTTGCTCTTTCACAATGAATCGGTGTGAACAGTTTCCATTACGTGTTTTACAGCAGAGCCCCGAGTGCAGCTCACTCTCAGACTTATGTGCAGCCCCGAAATAAGTTTTAAAAACACACATTTACTGACTGAAGTGTGTCACACGAAAGCTTCAACACCGTCAGCAGGACCAACCACTGACAGGAGGACAGCTAGCATCGTTGTAGCCCATAGACTGTACAGAAATAAAGTGTAGTCGTGGTGTTTCCAGTTTAACAGCACTGTGCTGGGGAGGTGACAGGTGTGTTTACAGTGTTTGTGTACACTGAAAGATGTCACAGCATGGACATAAAGTCACACAGCTGACAGACTGTCTGGGGCTGTAGTTAACCAAAGAAAATCTTGGTTGGTTGACTAAAATTGTACATAATCTTCGACTAATCAATTGGTTGTGGGGGTGGGGGGGGTAACAGGACAAAGAGCACAGCAGACTCAGCAATCTGTATTTCTCTGTTTTGTGTCTTCAAGTCAGGCTAACCCATCATTGCTAACTTTGGCGCTAACTCCCTTCACTTTTCTTGGGGAAACAACAGACGTGACTTTTTAGCATTTAACTGTCACACTGTAGTCTGTGCTGTACGTTTACTGCCAGACCCCCCCCCCCCCCCCCCCACTTCCACAGGTAATTTGTTAGTCTGTCCCTCCCGCCGCAGGAAATAATGGATTAATCCCAGAAAGCTGCTGATGTAGCACTTTTCTCCTTATGAAAGTAACACGCAGATTAGTTGATCAATGAGAATTTAGTCAGACGAGAGCATATCAACCAATTAATCGACTAGTAGACCAACAGACTAGAGACCTAAAACACACCATATCTATCTGCAGATAGAAACAGATGAAAGCAGAGAGAGTTAGTTCTCTTTCAGATCAAACATCCCAAGATATGAGTGAAAAAATTATGTTTTTGCAACTGCATTTTATACCCCCTTTTTTTATTTTTTTTATTTGTCGTGTGATATGCTACTTCAGTACACTTTAACAACAAATATTACTGGGACCACTACAGAAAATTGACAATGAGCATTTAATATCCAGGAATTCACATTATAGGCACTACCACTGACTGTCCCTATAACAAATTGGGCACAATTGCGCATATTGACCATAAACGATCCAGCCATATACTAGGTTTTGACCTAGTCTTGTTTTCTCTCTCTCAAAGTCACTAATAGGTCCTGCAGGCCTGTATGGACTAGTCATGCGTGCAGAATAGTCAGAAAAGCACACTGCTCATTGAGAATTGATTGCACGACCAAATTCAGACTGAGAGACAGAGGCATTGTGGAGTTACAGATCCAAACCACTGCAACTCCTGAACTGCATAGGACCTGAGGACATGCCATACTGTTTTTTGATCTCACCTAGATTAAACATAATTAAGGTCAATGTTTGTTGCACAAGTGCAAAAAATTATGGTATAGTATGAAGGTGACTTCCAGAGAATTTTTTATTATACCATTTATTAGCTAAAGCAATAGCGTTTAGAGAGTTTTAGAGTTTCCAAGTTACCAGTAGTAGTAGTTAATTTCAGTGTGTTATGAAAATCAAACTTGTAGAGATGTGAAACTTGGTAAAAAAAAAAAAATATGTATGATGGATTTTAGCTGTTTGTGTGTGCTAAAACAATAGTTTTCACTTTTATTTTTATTACTGTGCAATGACCATATGACTTTATGGCAGTGGGACCATTAAGACCAGTAGTAAAATAACTAAAATCTCCGACAATATCTACAGTAATAACAAGTCAAAGTATTCATTTCATATTGATATTATATTGATATATCACCCCGCTCTGCACACATTTAGCCAAAAAAGCATTCCTGGCACAGCCAGACTTGGCCTGAAGCTGCGGTATGCTATTTCTGTTGAGAAAATGGGCCATACTGGCCTACATACCTGCATTCTGAAACCATTAAATGGACTAAATCTGATGAACCCGGAAGGCCAAACTGCTCCAAAATGCCGTTATCACACAGAGCTGACCTGATTGTTGTGTTATTTAAAAAAACTCTTTGCTGATGAGCGGCACCATCAAAATGGTAATCAATACGCGCACCATAAATGATCATGCACGTCTTCGTAGTGCAAGTACTGTCAAGGATCCAACAGACCATATTTAAAGTACCAAAGAGATTGGCCTATTTCCTACTGAAATGCAGCAGAAAGCCATTATACTCCATTGTTAACCACACAGTGTGAGGCTTGAGAACAAACGTTAAACACAAATGATTTGATAGTGACAGTCATTTGAACTTTGTAAAGGCTGCATTAACTAGCTAGAATAGCATAAGCGTAGCTACTGTCCCATTTGCTATTGTAAAATCTCTCTTTCTTTAATAAGTTCTGGCCTGTGAATGAACCTAAAACTCCAGCATGGCTTTTGCTGACTACAGAGCTGATGGGTGCTTTTAAGTCTGGAGAATTAAAAGAAACTTTTCTGGGTGAATCTAACTGTGTCTGTATTAACTGCAACATACAAAAGGGTTGGAAGTGATTCACAAAGTGCCTCTGCACTTAGTAGTTTGCAGCATCTGAATCTTTCATGAACAGTATGTAGCAGTGAAGCAGACCAGGACCATACAATAAAGTACAGTACAGTGCAGCTATTCTAAACCTTATGACACAGCACAAGGGTAAAATAAACTCTTCCAGTAAGACTTTCATTACTAGAATAAATGAAAATATGCCAAACATTGCAGTGTGTTTTATGGGTTCACAAGGCTGCACAATAGGGAGCCTTGTTTAAAAAGGCACTCCAGTAAAGCCGGCTCAATACTCTCTGATTCCTATTAACACAAAGATCAGTTCAATCAAACTGGAAAGCTGCTCCTGTTTCGCCTGCCCCTCAGACCACATTCATTCATTGTTGATGAGCAGCGTTTTAAACTTGTATCTGCTGAGGAAAGATGAAACCAAGATGAGTGTGAATGAGCATTAAAAAGAACAACTTGTCTCTCGGCTGAATGCCACTGCTGAGAACACAAACTGTGCCTCAGGTCTGAAAATACAAAGATTTTCTGGTTTGGTGTCCAACAGTGGTATTTAGCAGGGATTCATTACAACAGTCTGTTACAATACATATGAAACAGATTCATAAAACTAGTCCACCATACACTGTCTAATGGAAAACATCGGTTTTCTGTGATATAATAAAAACCAGAATCCATCAATCACACCTTCCTCTGATAGTGACAGACTGTTGGAAATAAGCCAAACGTGCCACTCGGTTTTTCATCTGGCAGGCCTCAGACTACTCACTCAGTGTATTATGGACTGAATGGATTTGGTTGATGCCAAAGTAGAGTATCCATCCTCTGCAATTAATTAATTGCAGCAGACTCTGCGGCCGGCAGACTGTACAGTTGTCAGGAACAGAGCAGATCACCAGAAATAAAATGCCATGTTGTCAGTAAATGTATTATCTGTGGAGTAAACATCTGTCATCATGGCAGACTGATGCATTGTCCTACTAACATCTGCCTGGAGAGGTCATTTTTTAACCCCTACTTACTGGTTATGTGTAAACTGTATAGTATACAGATTCCACTCATCATGCAACCACAAGCACCAGCTAAGCTATCCATCAACATTACTATTCTGAATCCTAGAAATCCTGAAATAACCTATATCCTAACCTATAACACTTAAATACCTTATTGCATGTCTGGAAACACTGTACAGTAGAGCTGAAACCATCAGCGGACTAATCAATAAGTCGACTGACAGAAAAGTAATCAGCAACCATTATGATTAATCGTCATTCTTCACATAAAAATGCTCAACATCAACCCTTCTTCCAGCTTCTCAATTTTAAGGATGTGCTGCCTTTGTTTGTCTTATGTGACAGTAAATTTGAAGGTATTACCTTTAGGGAAGTCTGATGGGCTTATTTAACTAATATCTGACATTTTCTAAGCCTTATAATTGATCAAATAATCAAAAAAGTGGCAGTGACAAGTGGCAGGTTGAGCAACATTGAAACCTACAGGGGTTTTTTGCGTTATGGTGCATTTCTTCTTATTCCTGCACCTCCATCTACACATGGATAGCATGAAATTATACCAAAAAATATTAGCAGTGATTGATTCATCTATGAGATCTAAAATTTCATTGCTAAACTTCTGATTTTGGTGTCAGTCTCTCGGAGTCCAAGTACAAGCTGCAATGACTGTTTTCAACCAACGTCAGCCTCAATAGACCAGAATACAAGGCAGACACACATTTGTGTGTCTCTAATGGAAAAACTTCAACCAACAGGTCACTCTGCAGTCCAGATGTTGCTATCAGGTGTGAAATCTGTATAACCTGAACATGTTTTGAGTAAATTAGAAGAAGGTGAAACCTCACTACGGCGGCAATCAACTGTGTAGTCCATAAATTGTGATGAAAAAGAATGAATAGTAAAATAAAAACCATCAGAACATTTGAAAAAGCCAAACTAACACAAAAAACCCAAAATTGATTTACAACAATTAAAAGAGAGAAGATAAATCCTGACATTTGATTAACAAAATATTCATGTTCTGTTGATCAACTAATTGATTAATGTATTCATTAATTGTTCCTGCAGTAAACATCACTACACTAAATCTGAACCCAAGCTACACCAGTATTAAAAGCTAAATTATACTGTGAGATTTAAAAGAACAATAACCATATAAACCAATGACAAAAGATTACTAAATAAGGCTACTGAACATACAAATTACTTCAGATTTCAGTTAAGAGTCAGTCTTGGCCAGTGGCCAGAAATACCAAAGCATCCTCTGAGCAATAAGGAAGAATCACTGGCAGTCAGCACCATCAAAGAAATTCGACACACTCTTCATCACACACATAACAAAGTAAGCGTACAAAATTACAAGAGGCAGCACTTGAAGAGCCGGCGTTCAGTATCACCTTGTTGTAAGGAAATGAAATGCGCCTACCTTGTGGGTGTACGGAGCTTCTCCGAGGTTGATTCCATCTTTTGCAAGTTTATCTCTCATCAGTACCTTCAGCTTCAGTTTGGGATAAGTCACAAAGTCATTACAATCTGTGAATATCGGGTTATGGTTTCCAGGACAAGAGGCCTGGTGTATTCCTGTGTGTGACCTTAATGTCCTTAAGTCTTCCTCTCTGTTTGAGTGTAAAGTGTGGTGGCAAGTAGACGCATCCAGAGGCTCTAAGGTGAAATAGTAGCCAGGTGATTTCCTTTTATCGTCCTCTTTCAGCTGCTGCACCGCTGAGAGCAGCCTGTGTCTGTGGTACTGAATTCGGACACCTATGGCATCAAGGTCTGGTCCCCCAATCTGTTTACAAACCTCCAGATCGTCGTACCCGTTGTCGATGAATGACTCCACATACTGAGACAGATGGAGCTTCGACAACCAGTCCAGGACGAGGTTCGGCCCTTGACTCATCTTAAAATATACAGTAGGGAGGCCTACCTTAGGTGCAGACCATCATCGTCACCTCCAGTCACACTGCTGCTGCTGCTGCTGGGAGCTGTGGTCCACTTATCTCCCACTTTACACACAGTCCCAAGTTCAAATCTCCAAAGCAGGCACATCTATTAGACAGAGCAATAGAAAACACTGTGTAAGCAGCAAGAGGACAATTTAATTACTGTATAAACACATTTAGCTCTCAGATGCTCTTTAATCTGGCCAATCCTGGTTGAAGCATCTGCCCTGCTGGAGTGCTTTTGAGCAGAAACAGTGCAAGCAAAGACAGGTTTAGACTCTCCTGTTGATTTCTTGGAGGTTAAAAGTGAAGCAGGTAGTTTTTTTTTTCAAAGTCAAAACAGTCCAAAAGATGAATTTCACTTCTTCAACCGTTAAAAAAGCGTGAAGCGTGTGACGCAAGCACTTCTGGACATATAAGTAGTTAGCTACTTTGTCGTCGACGGAATCGTAAAGTTAGCTGGTGAGAAAGAGACGAGTTATCCAATTTTTTGTGAAGTTATCCACTACCAAAAATAAGAGGGGAGAGAAGGGGAGGGAGGGAAAAACACCGTAACAGTTGGCGTTTTCTCAGACTGCATCCATCCTCTTTGTCTCATTCATCGCGACGGTTACTGGGCAAAGACGCTCAGGTCCATCAAACATTTAACGGAGCAAAAATTAAAAGGGTTTGACGCTGAAGCCGGTGCAGTAGATAACTGCTATAACATGCTCGTTGAAAGGAAAAGCATAAAACACACATACATCTTTTCCGAAGTGCACTAGTTGTGGCTTACTTTGTGCCTGGCTGCCTCCGGATTCAACTTTGCTGTCGCTCCGCTTCATCCGCCGTCTCAGTCAGTGTGAGGATGATGCTCAGGCTTCAGTCAACTGCTGCTTTTTTACCCCGCTGGACTACGGAAGTTCTGCGAGCAACGGCGCCATCTGCAGGGACTTCTGGGAAATGTAGGACTCCTGAGAAAAAGGTAAATAAACCTGATTTTCTCCCTATGGGGTGGGTTCGTAATTTTTCAAGTCTGTCTTAAAGCAATAGTCAGGTGCACAAATGAACTCTGAAACAGGTTTTTCTTGATGTAATCATCCCTCCTGTTCATACTGGCCATTAGGAGATGCCTTCATAATGCATTTACAGCGTAAGGGATTAGGGACACAATCTACAAGCTTCCTTTTGTGCAAAAATGTATTTAAAAGTTTATCTGAAGCTATTGTAAAGATTCATTTTAGTGCTAAAGTCTGTCTTTTTTTGTTGTTCACTGCAGGTCAACAAGGAAACACAAAGAGAGACATTGATGCTAAAAGAGATTGTGGCAGATATCCACTTGATATGACTAACTCAGACTGCTGACGCCTCATTTATGCTTTAGATAAACATTTAAATGCATTTTTGCACAAAATAACTGTGTGGACACACTGTGGATTTTGGCTCCCATCGTTTACATTGAACACATTTGAAAGGGATCTTTTAATAGCCAGTATGAACATGAGGAATGATTACAGTGAGGAAAATCTCTTTCAGTGTTCATTTGGGCACCTGACAGTTGTTTTTACAGACTTGAAAAATTGTGAACTCGTTCCCTTCATTGTTTTAAATTCATACTTACATTGTGTGGAATACACAAAAACCACCACATCATTCAAACAAACAGAAATATTACCGATATTATGCATTATTTTATAAACAAGGTTCCCAAAAACTTAACCTGACATACATCTGGATTTTATAAACTGAGGAATTTCCGCTGTGAACAATGCTTGGCCCTGTGCTATACGTGACTATTAGGTGAATACAAACATAAAGGGCAAATTATATAAGTGGTCAAATGTTGGAAATGATGTTAATATACATTTTTACGAGTGACTGGTAAAGGTGCATCTCTAATTAAAACAAGTAAAACCCATAAAATAACATGAAAGCACTCATTGGTAACAAGTCATAATCTAGGATGAACAAAAGAAATAATGAACAGTATATGATCTCTTTAGCCAATAAGTTATATATATGTATGTTGCACTTCGTGATGATTTAAAGGAAGTGTTGCACCATGCAGCAGGGGTTTTGGTCTGCAGATGACATTGACCTCTGACCTGAGGACGGATGTGTCCCAAAGTAATTTCCATATAGAAAAAATAGCAAAGCATTCATGTTAAAATGATGTCAGTGAGCAAACAGGAAGAGATGACACAGAAAAACACAAGACAAAACAGATTATGATTGGTTTTACATTTATTTTTCCATTGCACAATAATATCTATATATACTGTATCTACAGTCTAAATTGTTTGTGGCAGCAGATTAAGTCAGACATCCATGTGAAATTTATTTTAATAAAACTGTACAAAAATTGCCTACTATGAGAAAATACTGCAACTCCACAGATATTCATCCCAGAAGACAGATGGATGGAAGTATGGTGACTGAGAAACCCTTCAGCTCTCCTGCACTGCGCTTGGTAAGCCTAGCTTCGATTTCAATGCATTTCTATAGTGCAGCGAAAGCAAGAGTTTTCATGAAGCAAACAGTAACATAAACGGATGTACCAATAAAATAAATATAATCTCTAACACTTATACAATTGGCATGATCAAATGAAAATGGGACACATTTCTGATGTGTGATGAGCACTTCAGTTTTGTTCAACATGGTGGTAAATACAAATGCCAAAACAGACAATCTCTAAGAGGGATAATACATGGTTGTTTCAAGTTTGTAAACACTTAATATCATGCATCCTTCAATGTGCAATAAGAGACCATTTAGGACATATATGTTGCAAACTGAAGCACTTTAAAGTCGAGGCCACACTTTGTAGAAAGACTCAGCGGCCCACCAAGAGGAGACGACCCTCCTGCAGTAGCAAAGCTTGAATCCGAGGATGAGCATGTTCAATATATAACCAGAAAATGTTTTATTGTCATGTTTGGATAATGTTAATTATGCACAACCATTGTTTGGACATTTAATGTGAGTTATTCTATCCCAAAATTACATTAAAGGTATTAATTTTTTTTAATATTATTGAAATTAAAAGTATATATATATTTGTTTTCAAATATATAAATATATCATAGTATCATTAACCTGACATTGAAAACAAATCTGAGAGTGAAGCAATCAGCATAATTGGCAAATGACATAGATAAGCATAGGTTCTGTCATGTTTTGGTCCTTTCAGAAACAAGAAAATGGGACAAAATAAAGAGAAAAAAGTACATTAAAAATCATATTAACAAAATTATTTTAAGTACAAAAAATAGTGCAAAACCCACATAACTGCTCTTTCAAATGGGTTTGTCTCAGTAGTATACAGTAGAGTAGGTTAAAATCAGCCAGCTAAAAGTGAAGGGTTTTATTCCAAAATGCTGTATATCCATCTTGGATAAAACATTTTTGGTGTAATTTATAATTCAATATCTCCAAAGTATATATGGTTTAATCCCCTAAAATCTAAGAAAAGCTTTCAAAACTCCAAATAAGTGTCTCTTTTATTTCATGCCTGCAAGTATTTTCCATGAGTCAATGTTACATATTTGTAATCTTTCATTTTTGGAATTAAAACTCTTCAAATTCACTTTGTCTGTCTTCTGAACGCATGTACAGCAGTTTGGGAAAGTAATGAGGGCGGCATGCCCAGAAGAAGAAGCTAAAGCCAATCTACTCCGCCCCCCTCCCACTCCCCTACACACAGTAGACTTCTGGACTCACGAGTGCTGTTAAAAGTATCCAGACCGACTCTCTACCATTTGGGAAAAAAAAAAAATCAAGACAACTTTGTGAAATTAAGCTCTTTGGTGTCGGAAAAGAACATGGCCGCAAGCGTACAGTATGTCACGTTGCCTGAACCTGCACTGTCAGATTTGTGTCCAGCTGTCTCCGTTATTTACAACATTTGGCAGCAATCTGGACTGACAAAGTCTTGTCTCTCTTTTCCAAATAAAAAGACCCAACAGATAATGCTCCTACATTGACACAAATAGCAGCATATCCTTGCACCTCATGAAAAAGAAATCTAATTACAATAGAATTCTAGTTAATCACATTGAAAAACACTGTCAAGCAAAAACAAAAACCTCAAAAAAGACCTATTGTAATACACTGTATCTATGTAGTATTATAAATATTGGCGCCCATACACATATCCCTGAATATATGTATGTTCACAAACACACAGATATACACATAGGTAGAGGTTAGCATATATGTGTCATGAGGCAAAGGCAGAAGAGAAACAGTTTTTGAGTGAATGGTTGAGAGAGATATAACCAGCGGCACCGTGCTGAACTCTCTGTGGTGCTTGGTCATTTCTACTGGCAGCTACGAATACGAAGACAGCATTACCATTTCCGTTGTGCTGTGAGAGACACATGCTTTTTTTCCCCTACACACTGAGAAACAAGACAAAAATCAACGTCAGCTATGACAGAATGCCATAAAGAAATTTGAATAAAACATGTATAGATAGAATCTTTATCACAAAAAAATTGATAATTGTAACCAAAATATACATTTATGCAATCTAATTATATCAAGGACAATCTTTGTCTTGCCCTTTAACACGTCATCATCATCCACATACATGACTTAGCTACAGCCCCATGAAAGCTAGAAGAACTTCAGGGGTTTTTTCCAGTGTATCAACTTTTTTTATCTTTCTGATAGATCAATGTAAACTCTTCAATGGGGGGTAAACATTTTCAGCACTTTTTGCGCATTTAATTGACAAAGGAACAAAAAAAAAAATTAATGCCCAACATACAAAATTCTTTTACTTCCTATCTATTATTTTGTTCCAATAAATAATCTAATTTAAAATAAAAACCAAAGTGACTTTCAGAAAAAAAAAAAATCATTTGTTTGTCTCACTTAAAAATGACTGACTTGGGAAAATGCTGTAAAAGAAATGGTTGGTGATGAACTAGTGTACTACCAGCCCTTATTCGATGAGAGGCAATAGATTCTTCATCTCTCCGTCCACATTTCTACTGTTCTAAGTGCTTGAAAGGCCCTTTCTGGACACAGAATGACAAAAACAGACAAGCGGTCAAACCTTCAAAATAATTTAGACCAGAAAAACAAACAAACACCAGTCCTTCATTGATTCAATCATTCCTATAGAAACATACATCATCATTGACTTGATTAGATTTGAAGGACAGGAGGGGGCGGGTGGGGGGGAGGGGTCTTCAGACTTTTCTCCTCATTTAAGTCCACTGTGTTTGGCAGACACCATAAAGGGCAGAGAAAGGAAAATAACAATTGCAATCAGGCCACCACAAGTAATTTTGCAGAATTGTCTTTCCTCTTTCAGAACAAAACAGCAGGGTGTGTATGTGTGTGTATATATGTATAAATATATACACACACATACACATATATACATGTATGAGATATATATGAGTGCATGACCGATGGATATGTAAGGTCCCCTCTCTCCTGTTCTGCGGACTGATGTTAAATAAACATCATCGCTCTCAGATGAAATGGAAAGAGAGATTCCTAAGAGCTTCTCTTCTTCCATTTCTTTCCATTCTCATTACGTCGGGTTGGCCAGTGTCTACTCTGCGGCAGTCCTCCGGTGACTGAGGTAATGCAGAGTGTGTGATATTGTGCTGAGAATAAAAGCATGAGTCTGTAGAGCAGAACCCCCTGTGTAGAGAAATAGAGAAGAAGAGGGACCTGCAGCTCCTCAGAGATACTGGTGTGTGTGTGATTACAGAGTCCGATGCTCCACACGCTGCCATCAGAGCTGGTACCACTTCTTGTCTTTGTACTTCAGCATCATCTGAAGGCAAAAAAAAGAGGGGGAAAAAAAGGTGAGTCAGAATCAAGGGTGTTAACGTGAAAACAACTTGCTTAAACAGATGCTAAGTGCATACATCATGAGCATGTTTGGAGAAGGACTCTGCGCTGGCCATCATGGCAGCCGTTCTCTCCTCCAGCTCGCCCAGTTTCTGCCCTCTCTCGTCCAAAGCTACCCGAGCGCGGGCCAGATCTCCAACAACACCCGATGCCGCACCCTTCATGCCTTCCATGTTGCCTGGGCCAGGGATGTGCTGGGCCAGGCTTCGGGAAGCCTTACCAGCAGATGTTTCACCAACTACGAAAGACAAAAAGAGAAATCAATGTACTGTGTTAATAAATTCATTAAGTCATTCATTAAGTCAAACAATACCTTGGTGGTTAAAGATATTTAAAATCTGTGACTGAAAGGTAACAATAACATCCCCAAATTCCCCCTGACTGGTAGCTTTGATAAGAAACCAGTGACATTGAAACTCATAGCACAACTACGAGGCTAAAAACACTACGATGTAAAATTACAGATTGTTCAGTACTCACAGAGGTCCTCCCGATCCAGAGACTGAGCTCCTCCACCGAAAAGGCCTTTGAAGAAACCTCTGTTAGGAGCCTCTGGTGTCTCCACTGGGGTAAATAACTCACTGAGCATCTCCTGGAGAAGACAGAAACACCAGCTTGTGTCCATTTCATTGTTTCTACTTGTGGACATACAGACTGACTTATAAAGCACTTGACTGTTCAATTACTGTTATTACCTATTTTTAATCAATGCCTTTTCAAGTGTTGATAGCCATTATGCAACTATGTATTTTTTAAATCAATACAAATTGTTTTCTAAATAACTCTTGCTGGCATTTGAGATTTATTAAAATGAATATATTGAATTGGAATATAATTTCTTGTGTGTTTTTGTTTTCTCTATGATACATTTGATATCATATCTAGACAAAGATCCCGGATTTTTAATTGTCAATAGAGGATGCAGAAGCTGGTCTGGTGCAAAATGGCAAAAACAAGCATGTAATTCATAACATTCAACAGTCTACAGCACATAACTGGTTGAGTCAGCTGGGAAACATTAACAGTTGTATGTTGTAACTGAATATGTCTGTGATCATCACAACACAAAAACCACCTCAAGGACGGTTGTCTGCACCCACATACTGTAATTTAATCTGATTCAATCCAAACCTTCATGGAACATACTTGGCATTAATGGAGCTGAAAATGAAACATGAAGTCAAAATTTTCATGGTCTAACCCATTCGCTTGTAACAACTGTCTGACCTGCAGGTTGTCGCAGGTCTCCTGGCTGTAGGTGATCCTCTGGATCTCGGTGGGGGAGGTGAGATACAGGGCCTGACCCAGGTTAGAGAAGCAGAATGTCCGAGCTATCCGCATGTCTGTGAGCGGCAGGTAGTTCAAGTCCAGCAGAGGCCTTAGACTGGGCAAACTGTCACAAAGAAGAGTTTGTAGATACATTTAAATATGTTAAGAAATGTACTACATACGTGTAGTTATTCCAAATTGATCAGAGATTTTCAAAAAAAGACCAATTCCAGTATTTTGTACTGGATCTGCTATTAGTTGACATTTTTTCTGATACAAAATATACATTTAGATTTTAAACAAGTCCAGAATTTCATTATTTTTAGCATTTAAAAGCCAGTAACAGTGTATTTTGAAAGAGGCATCACACATGTTCAATAGCAGGAAAATTATACATCTACCTTGAGATTAATATTTTACACCCTCCCCCTCCCCCACCCCCCCAAAACATGGCCATGATAAATTAAGTTACCTCAGAGTCATGATGTGCCCATTAGCACAGAAACAGGCGATGCAGTTAGTTCCGGCCATCTGCACGACATCAGCCCTCAGCACGAAGGAGGTCTCTGTGATGTTGTGTTTGTAGATGCGGGTTTGGGAGGGCAAGGCCAGCACCTTGGCCTGTTTCTCCGAACAGAGCACGGCAAACTGGGAGTCCTGGCCCTCTTGTGATGAGGGAGGGGAGGCCGGCCTGCGTCTCCTGCTCTTCTCCTTCTCTTCATCTGAGGCGTTCGGGTCATACCATGACTCGTAGGAAGGGGGCAGCAGAGCTCCAGTGGCGTCCAGGAGGGCCATCGTCATAATGCTTCCTTTGAGTCTCGCAAGGGTGCCTGGAAAAATGAGTATTACGAATATATTTAAGTTTACTGTTCCTTTTTTTTTCATACTGCATTTCTTAAATTTGTGTTGAAGTTTTTCATGTTATCCATGCATGGAGTGCTGCTATACCGCACAGTCATGGTTTGAACAAAGTATTTATTTTTAGTCTTATCTAGAAAGGCACAATCCATGACGGCATACAGCTGAACCGTCAGGTTTATATCTAGTTCCATCTGGACTCAATATACTCTGTCTACACTGATTTAGCCACATTGTGGATCCATGTAACATGTGACCATTGGGGCATTTGGTAATATTGTTATTTATTGCTTTTGGCTTTTATAATTAATTTTAAAACACTGTCTATGGGGAATTTATAGGCTGTCTAATGAATATACTGTACGTGACTCAATAATAACTTTACAGGGATATTGGTGGGACTGAACTTACCTTTTGGCTAATGCACTGCACTCCTTACACACTAAGATTTCAAGTCATCACAGTTTATCCTCTATCCCTCTCTACCACTAATTCTTTCCTGAATTTTAACTATTTACAGTGCAAGAAACCACAAAGACATTTCATCTATGAGGGCCAGAAAACATCATTTTGTGGTTTTAAAAGTAACTGAGAAAGCAAAATCATTATTACCTGCATTATTACATTATTATCATGAATTATACCTTCCATCTCTATATCTATATTTTATCTTATGTTTAATACCTGCTTTACACTGCAAGCTCTCTCGTGTGTTGGGAAAGTGTGATTTCAAGGGCTTTGGAGTAAAGACTGTGCTGTAAGAGATTGTTGTGTCAGTTCGAACTACTAGTCAATAGAGGTCATTTAGGATTATAGATGAGCTAATGTGCTTTTCTGAGTCCCCAGTCACATGCAGATCTACATCTAAGGATCAGCCTCTTACCGCAGGAGGAGATCCCGACTGGTTGCTGCAGCCTCTGGTCCCCACTGGGCGGCAGGTTGAGGGCCACCATCATCACAGAGCCCTGCGTGGTTCCCACCAACACACAGGGGCTGACCTGACTGTCCGTCTTCTTAGGAAAACTCTCGCAGAAGTAAAAGGAAGAGATGGCCTCTCGAGATTCCCTGTCTATGCTGGTTACACTTGAACTACGTGAGCGGCTGAATGAGTTATCCTTGGCATCTGGATAACACAGTGAGCACAAAAATTAGATAATGAGGAAGTGGTTTGTGCAAAATGAAAGAGATAAGAAGTTTATTGAGGACTTCTCCGTACAAATGAGAATTAGAGATGTTAATGGCACGAACTCCATCAAGTCAAAACTCAGGTAAATAGTTAGAGCTCAGTTTATTGCCAACAAATACTTGATTGCTGTGTTAGTATTTGTACAGTAGAACACATTCTCAATCATATTCATGGCTTTTATTGAAGTGACCCAAGACAGAAAAATAAAAACAACCAAATCTTTTTTTCACACCAAAAAGCTTTTTGACATTGAGATGTTTCACTTTATATTCAGTTTTCTTTTTTTTAAAAAAAAGGTTCCCAATTTACTTTTCTGCAATTACATTTGACAACAACAATCTCAATGTGAAAAAATGGTTAAGATACTCATGTAGGTACTACAGTGACTTCCAAGAAAGAACTGGTATTTAAAGAGCAAGAATTATTCATGCCTAATTACGGTGTTGACAGCAGCTGAAACACAAGCCTTTATCCTCTTTAAAAAGCTAATGAGGGATCCCAAAACTAACACAAAAAGATTCGTGACAAAGAGGGGAAGGCTTAACACACCGCCCAATATGTTCTTCACAAGGAAAAACTGTAAACAAGAAAAGCAAGAACTCGAACACCGAGTGCAGTCAAGCCAGTGGAACTTCCTCAAAAAGAAGGAAACAGGTCATTGTGAGAGGATTAGTGTCATATGTCAACCAAGTGGGAATAGAAACCCCAGCAGTGTTGGGGGTTAGTACCAGTTATCCCACTTCAGCCCAAGTCAGACCATGGCTGGTCCACTCACTGGTAATGGGGGCTGACATAGTTCTATAGACGACACTCATCTGGGTCGTCCTGGCTGCCGTCTTGCCTTCGTTCATACAACAAAAGCGCTTCCTACATGTGAGGGAGCGCCATCGTTCGAACTTCTCGTCTGCTCACAGTGCAAACAAAGATCAAGTGTCTGTCTCAGTGTACAATACAGACAATAAGCAATACACTCATAGAAGTCTTTTACGGCTGTGAACTTAACACAAAGCAGACGATTAAAGTCACACACCTGTAAAAAAAAATGTAGAGATTAGATTAGAAACTAAAAGTTAGTAGTTTTGGCTTACCCAGGTCTGCCTTTGGCTCACTAGACGAGCTAATTTTCCGTGACATCTTGGCTGTAAAAGAAACAAACACCCCTATTTTATGAGGAAAGAATAACGGCGAAAAATGGAAAGGTTTTCAAATGAATTACAATTGATGATTCATTCATCATTTCAGTCATTTGTCACAGTTTTAACTTTGAAAATCAGTGCACAATTTTCAGTCATACTTAAGAGTGGTGATACATACTGAAGGACAACTGTTGAGGACATACATGGGAAAATCTTACTTTGTGTGCGTAAGAAGATCCTGCGGTCCTTTAACAGAAATGTTTTGATTCCAAGAACATTTTAATTGATTTTGGTTAGTTCTTCTTATTTTGTTGTTTGCTACCAGGAGCATTGCCAAATTGTCTAAAATCCCAAAAGTTGCCTGTTGCAGTCTATAACCACCCTCAAGAGAAACTCTGAGAATACAAATGAGGCTTAGAAGCATCACAGACAACCAAAGGGCCTGTAATATCAAACAAAGCAAGGAGCAGTCAGGAAATAAGGTAATTATAATTCAGTGAACATAGTTATGCAAAGAGAGTAGGAGGAAGAAAAAAAAAAAATCAGTGGGTAGCCAAACAGTTAACACTGCACTGAAGCCCTGGAATCAGAAACACACACAAGTGTCTACAGTCGAAGAGAAATGATTCACTTGCACATTTAAGTGACATGGTTAGACATTAGTAGTGTAAAGAATGAGGCATGAAGCAGATTTTCTATGCTTTTTGAGTTAATAAAAGGTAACATTTGCCCATTTGGTATGATATTTTCAATCCACAGTTTTGTAACAGCAGCCAAAAGCATTTGGGCAAAAAATATGCATAGAAAATCTGAGGCCTGAAATTTCAAAAGATTTCCTGTCATGCATTTGATAAAGAATCCTGATTATTTTAATAAATCATGTATGAGAGCCCCATACCACATGATTAGCAAAAAAAAAACACATTTCTTGAATTCACTTTTGTCTTTCATTGGCACAAGATGCACAGGCTGACGTAGGATTAAGGCACAGTGTGGTTAGAACGCCGCCATTCAGAGAGAAAGAGTGAGTAATCGGAAGAAATACGTTTGGATGATACAGTACCAAAGTCATTGGCAACCGTCTTGGAAAAGCGTCTGCTTTTGAACTTCACTGAAAATAAGGTTCAAAAAGACAAATGAATAACTCCGGCCATTTTGTAAATGCTTAAATTTAAGGGGATGTGCAGCTTTTAACAAAACAATACCCTTGTCTATGAACTTCTGTTTACGTTCATCATCAGAATTGCAGGGTGAGGTAGATCCTACATGACAAAGAGCAGCATTTGAAAGAGATGTATGTCAAATAATAATAATTATTAGTGTTTTGTAATAAGCAATGAGACTTCAGAGAAGGTTACCTGAAGTAGGTGATTTGCAGCGGTCCTCTGAGGTGTTGGACCCATCGTTGGAATCACAGAGTGCTGTAATTAAACATAGCAGAATGAATCCGACTTACATTAGCAACTTGTACTATTTCTAAATCAATTACTGCAGTACATATGGTTAAAAAATTAAAGGATAACCTATTTGAACAAAGGTAGGGATAGCTGCACATACAGTACAGTAAACAAGCCGCACTTGAATTAAATTCACAAATCTAATGCAATTCAGTTCAGTAAAGGTGTCAGTGTTTGTTAGTCTAGTAAAACAAGTAACAGATTTTAAAGACACACTGCCTGATTTTGTTACAGCTCCCTCAAGTACCATCCCTGCTCATTGTTGTTGTAACTGTGAATTCAAAAAATGTCAAGAGAAAAAAAAAGAAGAAAAAAAAGGAGGATGTGGGGGTGCTATATCAAAATCTAGGAGTTTATACCTTCATTACAAAAAGGGAATACTTAGAGGAGAAAAATTATACTGTGGGAGGAATAGAAATTCTGACACAACATGACTTACTGAGGTGAGATGTTTTGTGAGGTGATGTGAGGCGTAGTTTTTTCATAGACTGAGAATACAAGTTAGAAAGTCTGGACATGCAAGACGTTGAAGACACAGTTGGAATGTCTTAACCAAATCACAGAGAGAGACCAACAGTAAAAACAGTCAGACAGAAAAATGATCAGAAATTATAAGTGACAAAGTGGAGAAAGCTACGAGTCTCAGTAGCTTGCTGCTAAAATGTAAACATTTGAAATTAAACACTAAGAGTAAAATAAATGTTTCTGCGGATTGCACCAGTAAACAAAGCTGCACTGCAGAAAACTCAAATGAAAGCATCTTGAATCTAGCACCAAGCCACTGAGACTGAAAAGGATGAATGCAAACAGTGAATGATAAGATGTTAAAGACAGGGAAGAAAACGCAATAAAAAGACATGAAAGAAACTAAAACAAACAAGGCTTATGTATTGTTTTATTATTAAAACAAATCAAAAGATGATTCTACTACAGCAGAGCAGCTTTGATACAGCATCTACTCCAACTGCACAGATCACTACCATGCATGCTCCACTATCCAATTGAACAGATGGAGAATCTGTCAGTGATGCCCCCTGTTGAGGGAGAGGAGCTACTGCAGGGGGTAGCACTCATGGTGCGAAGTTGAGGCAGCTGCCAAGTGCCAGCACTGCCTCCTTAACCCACCTCTAAAAGCTAACTCTATCAACTGCTTTAGCAACACAGAGGAACATGACATTAGTAAACAAATGTAGGGTTTATTTCAGGTCAGATGTGTTAGCCACAGCGGTCAGTTCAGGTACTTAGCTACGGTATGGAGAGGGATCAACAAATTGCCGGAGGGCAGCTCACCTCCAGAGGGCTGTCGTGCTTTGCGTGGGGAGTGAGGCTGCCTCTGGAATGGGTCAGATGGGCTGTACAGCTCCGATGTGCCCATGTTGAGAAGCAGAGTTTTCTGGAGGTAGTCCACCACAGCCAGGCCGTTACTGTTCCCAAACACCACACTGCAACACAGTATGGATGAGTACACTTTGCATTCAGCTGATATTTTTATGTATTTGTTCTTTACAGTTGTGTGACAGGATGTTATTAGGTATAATCACCACTATCAGGACAAGTGTGGGCATAAAGTTGTAATGATCTCATTAAATCCATGTCAAAATATCAAGTGTTCTGCCTGTAGAGACTTACAGGCCGTAGGAGGAGTTGATAGCCAAGCTGGTGATCGGCTGAGGTGGCTCCCCGCTAACCCACACCAGCTGGATCACCAGCTCCACCTGGTAGCCTGGAGACTGCTTCAACGGGGAGCTCCGCACCCTGCATCAAACACACAGCAGGATGAGACAGCAGGTTACACTTTACTGAGTTCCCTGGAATAAATGATCACCTTGTGGCTAAGCTATACTGACAATATCATCACTCTTTATTATTACTATTCCCCATTTCCCCCCTTTTTTACTGTCAGAATGTCTTCATCACTCATAACATTTTTTATAAAGAGGGTTATTTCCCTACTGTTCTGATGCTCTGATGTAGAAATTCTGTGAAGGATTTAGGAGATGACTGGAAGAAGTTAATTGGATGACGATATAATTTACTTTAATTATCTTTTTGGCATCAATTTTCGGTCTATTTAATGACACAATCACATAAATGACTGAGGAAAAAGAACAAGACAACGTAATTGTTCATACTGGAGGCATGGTATATTGTCCCGTGGTCCATCAGAGGAGGTGCTGCCTGTGGAGGGATGAGTGGGAGGCTCAGTCTCCTGAGGGCTGGAGGAAGCTCCTGGGGTCGGCAGGGTTGGGGTATGCTCCCCTCCTGGGTCAGGGGAGTCAACCTCGCCAAACTCACACTGCATTCGCACCTCCAAAAGCTTAAACATAAGAAATAATGTGGGTCAAGTGCTGAAGACAGCAGGCACACTGCTGTCGAAATGTCAGCATAAAGAGTTAAGTCAGTGCTGCATAACTGTCAAAGTGCTCCTGCCTTTTTCTAAAGTTTTTGTGCTTGTTTGCTGCCTACAGTTATCATGACGTCTTGTGCAGAAGAGCACACCTCCCTGCAGGTTTGAGGGAGGAAGTTACACAATAGACTGACAGTAAAAAGGCTTGACATGTTTGACCTCCACTTCTCAAAATGTCTGTACATGCATCTCCCCTACCTTGGATGAAATCATGCCAGAACAAACATTTTTCTCTGTGCTGTCACAACCTGACCTGTCTTACTGTCCCAAAAACGAAACTGACAGCATGCTCTTCAATAAAGCATTTCAAGACTAAAATTTAAAAACATACAGCATTATATAAGAATTGATTTGTCCTGCACTGTTTTCTGATGCCAAATTACATGGACAATCACTATTTACCCACCTGCACAACTTCAGTGGTGACTTCTTGTTTGCTGAATCGATAGACGATAACGTGGGCTGACACCCCAGCCACACAGAGCATCCTGCTCTCTGGGCACCAGGACAAAGTCTGGATGGCAAACGGGTCCTCCTCTACTATATCTGTATTTGGCTTCTCCTCCTTACCACGAGCTCTCTCAAACACCTTGGCAGTCTTTAGCTTGTATAGCACTTGAAGCATTACTTTGAGAAGAGTAGAAAAGAAGAAGTTAGAATGATATAATAATCCACTGCCTATAGCTGATGTACCGAGGGTAGCAACCAAATCTGAATAGGATATAATGAAGAGTGTTCATGTCAACAATATTGTCCAAAGCAGCATGTAGGCCATACTAGGTGTGCCACCAGGTTAAGTCATTCTGAATTTGGCTATGTAGAAACAATCTAAACAGTATCATGTAGAGAACATATTCATTTATGCAGATGATACTGTTGTGTACACATATGTTAAAACAGAACAGTGGGCTGCTTCAAAACTTACTATGGCCATAGAAAAAGTCACAGAGGAGTTTGATTAATATGTTGATCTCGTTCTTAGCCTAAATGAAGATGCCTCTCTAATAACTGAGAGCAACCACTTCAATCTAGCGATTCATATTCAACAGGAAAGAATGACTTAAGTTTAAGAGGCAGATCAAAATGATTAAAATATATCAAATATAACTTTGTTAATTTTAGGAAAAATATAAACTTTCTTTCCTAAATTGCTGCCAAAATATTATAGGCACAGGGTTTCTTCACATGTACTAACTTGGAATGAAGAACCATTACACCTATTACTCAAGCACTTCCAAAAGTCTAGATAAAAAGCCCAAATGATATCATGACTATAATTTATTATATACTTCTACTCAAATGTATCTTGTGTTCACAACTTTGCATAATTTAGTTACTCCTTCATTGCATAACTTATGTTACCTTGTGAAAAATAAGACTAATCTCCATGTACGTTGTACTGGCTTTTACATTTTCCATCTTTGCAGACTTTAGTATCGATTGTTTTCTGGGCAAATTTATTATTTGGTGACATTAAAGTGTGTATTATTATTGCATGGACTACACATTTATATGCATTTCATTTTAACCTGAAATTGGACTGGAGACAGAAATGCATTCTAAACTACATCTAAATCTTTGGTGCACAAAATATTTCTTTATACACATTTCACACAACATACACAAAACAAGTATCTAAAACTACTCACATGCAGAAGCATCCCAAAATTTGATCGACCCATCAGCATGTCTATTTTTTGGGGAGGAAAGCACAATATTGAAAAATAATATAATCTAATTTGTTTACAGTGCAAGTAAATCAAAGTTGTGCATGAATCACAAGTTCATTCATTCATTCATTGTTCATCAATTACTAACCCAGTGATTATGATCTCTGGGTAACTTTGTGTGCCTTGGCCCCAGTTCCCTCCACTAATGGGCCATTCCTGTAAAAATGAGGAAAACATATTAAATTAATAAATGTTCTAATATGAAACTTCTTTCTCAATTACAACCAGTTTTTAAATATACAAATGTTTCCAAAAAATCCAATATCTTGTTTATTTTAACCAAAATTACACGGAGGAGTAGCCTACCTTCTTGCTGTAACCTTGTCTCTTTTGCCGGCTGCCAATGGAGTAAAGTGCAGGAATAAGATCAGCAGGGCAGTCGACAAAGTACTCACAGCAGGTCACTGGTGACTCATGGATAGTCAGAGGATATGGATTCTCAAATATCGGGTACCTGTCAAGGAAATGTGTCATAAGTTAATTTTGAAAATAAATTGCATCACCGTTAATGAAACTCTGTCGATACAAAAGACAACCTACAACCTGTCAATCAATGCCATTGCATATTCTGACTACATGAATAGGCTGTGAGATTGTAATTTTATCATATTTGTCATTATTTAATTGTGATTTTGATTGTTTTCATAGTTTAAATTTACAAAAAGACACTAAACTATAATAAACAATCGATATCCAGTCCACTGCCACTATGGCACTTTGGGACCCAAATATACACAATGACCAATTTTACTACTTTAGTGATTGTTAACTAGTGTGAATTGTAAGTTTCAAAACATCCGCAGTGAGATGGGAGGAAATTTAGGTATTTGGGTCCACTATTGGACATAACAAATCAAACAAAAACAAGAACTGAATAAATTGTTTGGGTTGGATTTACTGGATGAAATTTTTGTACACACCCACTGACAGTGTAAGATGTAACAGCAATATAGTTGAATATAGAGGCAAAATATACCCAAGTAACAAAGAAACATTAATATTAAAGTAAAAGGAAAAACACAATCCTTGACAACAAATCAATTCCATTTGGGATAATTAAGATAAAATTACACATGGAAACTTTTATCAGATATTTGAAATATAGGAATAGGTCAAAAGCAGACATAAGTAACAGCTCATGTGTATTCTATAAATATTCATTAGTATAGAAGTTATCAAATAGATGGATCATGACTTAGTCATCTTTTTCTCCCATACATTTATTAAATTAAATCTATTTAAATCGGAAATGTCTACTTAGCTGACCAAAATGATCGATACAGTATATAATTAGCATTTCTCTTGTTGACTCAAAGTGTTTATCTGTATATTATACTTTCTTACATGCACACCACAAAATATTCAAACTAAACCATATTTAGAAAGCAAAATATTCACCCAATCTGCCCGAGGTCTATTAAAACTAAGTCCCTCTCGAGGAGGACCACCACAGCATAAGGCTCTTGAAAGTCTGGCAAAAAACAAACAGATAAAACAGAACAAAATTAACAGAGATAATGATGTTATTTCATTGGGATAATACAGCTTGAAGTGCTGCAGCTTACCATTTGGATATGGAGTTTCACACAGCGTTAGGAAATCTACAATGGGGTAGTCCATCTCCAGGACGGCAGTGCTCTTTCCATGCATCACAGTGAGACAGGCTCTCCTCCCCACTGTATCGTAAGACAGACCTCCAGATAGGACCATGAATGGGTCCCTGAGTTCAGGAAACACACAAACATTTTAATTACTTATTCCGTAGTTTATTTCTTGCTTTTGTGAGAGTGAAAAGCTATTAGGTCCAATCAATGGTAAATGGGTAAAGAGGGACACCAAAATTTTACTGTCGTGCTTTCTCTGGAGATGATTTGGCCCCATTTCAAGAAAGTCTATGATGGGAGAAGCCTACTTTTTAATTATAACGACAAACCTAGATTAATCCTTGTCTTCTAATACCTGAGAAAAAAAAATCCAGTAGACAATGCATAAGGGATAATTAGATCAGTTTCAGTGAAATAGTTAGTGCTTTCGTGCTCCCATCTACTCTACAAAAGGCTAGTGAGCATACAGAAAGAGCTTTCTTTCTTATTTCTTTTTCATGTGAAACATGAAAATGAATTCATCTCCAGTAGACAAAGGACATTTTTGTTCTTTTATTTTGTCCTTTTGAAGTAACATGCTTGATCACAATGAATAATTTGTCACGATTAAAAATCAGTTATCTCAAAATCGCAGATAAACAAAGCTTATGAGAAAAAAACATGTTACAAACAAAAAGGGCCTTGACAGATTTCGAACTAATTTTCACCAGCGTGAGGACAGTCAACAGGACTGGCCTGTTAAGATATATGCCATGATATTAGAATAACAGGAAAGGCTGCTTTCAGTACAGGATATGGATCCAAAACACTGTCGGTAAGACACAGGATGGGTGGGGACTTGCTACCGTCCACCATCACACTTACCCAGCCCTTGTTGTTTTGTACTCCACCTTCAGGATAGGCTTGCATGGTTCTGGCTTTTTTCCATCCTTAGGCTGCTTTCCTAATGGAGGTTAAAAAAAATGCATATCATTTAATTTGCAGAAGTACAGGAAAAGCGTGCACATACAGTAGAAAGTGGTCTACATATTTCCTGTACACATGGGGGACATCTGTTTTGTACATCTTTAAGATTGGCAGACTTTGAGCTACAATATGTGCTTTTACAGACATAGGTGGTTTCCATTCAATATGTCTGTGTGTGCGTGTGTGTGTGTGTGTGTAAACAATTGTGTGTATACAACAGTTCCTACCATGTGGTGTGATGATCTGTGCAGGCTTGGCTGGAGCTCGTACATTCCATGTGGTCAGAGTGCCATCAGAGTGGCTGCAGACAAACTGTTTACCCTCATGGTGCCAGGCGACTGAGTGGATCGCCTGGAAGACACACAGCAGCACATCATGAGCGTGTGACACTTGAAGTAGATAGACATTTTTACAGCTGGGCACTGATGTATTTGTAGCAGCTCTGTGTGCAACCTGTTCAAACATTAATTTCTGTGATATTCTCTATTTTTATTACTGTCCACAAATACACATGAAAAGTCCAAAAGCAAAAGTGCGTTAGTCATCTCTCAGTATTTTCCGACTTCCCCAGTTTGTCTGTGGCTCTCAGCCCCAAGAACATTTGATTCTCCTGGAGACCTAAATCTTTAAAAATGGGTCACGGATATATAGTTCCAACTTTAAAAACGACTAAATAATTTCTTTTAAAAACTGGACACTTTTACTCAACTGCTCAGACAGGAGTATTTAATGGATTATTTATTTTGGTGTCCTGCACCTTTCTGGTGTCCAGCCTCTAAGGGCTTACAAGACACTAAACAATAATAACCAGGATGGCTACATGACAAATCATGATGTCCAGCTCCACAGAGAACAGAGAGAATATTTCAGAGCATTCGATTTATATGGCAGAAATGTCCTGATATGATGGATATGATATGACGTTCTCTGACTTAGCTGCCAAGCATCTCCTATAAATCTCACCAAAATAAAAATCTACAAATTAAAAGGCCAACTCAACATGTCAGCTTCTGACAACCAAAACAAATCAGGATTTTTCCCAATTGGATCTAATTCCTCAAGTCACTGTACAAAAAGACAATGAAATACACAATGAAATTCATACTTGGCAACATCAAGACCATAAAAAAATAAACACATGAATGTTGCTCTTCAAGAATACCTTTCAATCTGCCAACAGTAAAGTACCAGGTCTTAACTGAGCACACAGCGACCTTTGCCTTCTCTGTAAATTTAATTTTACATATGGTTCTGTGTAGTAATAGTCTTTGATTTTAATGTCATTTCTAAGCTTTGGTTTCCTACAAATGTCCTCTTTCTATTGTTTCTTGTAGATCTTTAATAGTTTAACTGTATTTATATTACACAGCAGGTTAATCCTGAAAATAAAATTCAAATCAGAAAAGAGAAAATATTGCAGCAAACTCTCAACCAAGGACTACCGTTAGCTTGATCCCAGTCAAAGATCTTTCTTTCTTGTCACTTTTAATGGTCTTTCCTCTGGAAACTGAATAACATATGCTCTGTTCTTCATGTTGGTTTCTAAAATGTATATTCTGTGTTTTGTCACTATTAATGGTCAGTCTCCATTTACTACACCATAAATTCAAAATATTTTACATTTCTTGTACATTAATCTGTCACTGCAACCAACACAATATCATCAGCATATAACAAAACACTTAAATTCATATTATCAACTCACTATACTTAGATTGGCCTGTTTAATTTCTTTTGCCAAGCAATTACACAAAGGGCAATAACTTAGGGGAAGTACATCTCCCTGCCAAATGGAGTAAGAACCAGCCAGTGTTTATTAAATAAATTAAATCATTTAACTACAAACACAAAATTGGGGTTTTGTTGGAGTAAATTCTGTATTTTTTGGGACTACTTTCAGATGGGGATTAATACAGATTTAGTGACGTTAGTGAGTACATATAGCAGCAGGATGTATGTGGAACTGACACAAAATAAGCAACAATGCTCATTGTGATAAAGGAACCTATCACACAGCACAGCAGCGCAGCTGATTTATGTGTTTTTGGACAACAGTAGAGCTCTATGGGACAGAGGAATACGATTCAATATACCAGGATTTAGTTACACAGGCAAATACTTTGCATTTCATGAGATCAGTTCATTGTTGCGTTTAGTCTTTTCATGGCATTTACAATAACAAAAATATAGAATATCATCAGACTAATCCTTTAATAGTGCTAGGGTACTATATTTTTTCTGCTTTAAAAATGCTTCTCGTCATCTTGAAAAACAAGTTGATTAAGAAGTTGCCACAATAATCTACAACCTTGTTCCTGTTTTTCTTGTATTTCTGGTTTCTCAACATTAAAACAATTGCAAGCCACATTTGATGGAAGCAGTAGATTATGCAAAACATAACAAGAACAAACATGTTGCTGAGACAATAGTGAGGAAACCCGGAAGAAACTAATAACTAACTAATACTCACACAAGAATTAAGTAGAAAGGAAATATTACCTTACCTCATCATAATTGTAGCGGTAGTCAGCTTTTTTGCACTTCAAATCCCACAACACCACTACCCCACACTCAAATCCAATCAGAAGCTGCAACAATAAGAAGAAGCAAAGCACAGCTCAGCCGACTGCAATAAAACCACATTCTGCATAATATAACTGAGCCTGGAGTTAATCTGACTGTATTGTCACTGTCTCTCAAGCTCATGTTCAGGATGGATCATCTTTAATAATATTTATACACTTCATTTTAGGGGCCCCATAAGTTCTCAATCATTTCCCAGGACATTTCTTTAAAAGATCCATGTAATTTGATACTAATTATAGAGAAAATAGACAATGTCCTTCACCAGTAAAAATAATACACTAAGTGCCAACTAATTTATTGACTTACGTTTACCAGAAAATTCTACAGTAGATGCGTAGTTGATTTCTGGAGGAATTTCCTTTAAATAACTGCTTAAATCTATATGTATTTCATCACAATGGATTCAACTAAGAACTACTAAATACTGGAATATTAGAAAACCAAATTTTCAATATGTGTTTACTTGAATGCCTTCCTACATGTCATTTGCAACTACACACACACACACACACACACAAAAAAAAACATTTTCAGTTGAACTTCTGTGCACTGACTCTAGGTTATGCTGGCAAATAAATGGAATTAATTACTTGGAAAGCTTCCAGTTGAGCACAGTCTTAAGTTTTATATTTAATTTTTTATGTAACACTTAAGAAATTACAATAACATATATGTGCCTTTCATGGATATTACTGGGAAACTATGGAACTTGTAAAACTAAGTGTTAACTGATAAAATAATAAAAAATAATCTAAAAACATAAACCAATAATGATAAATGAATACTTTGTGATATTAAATACAGACAAAAACCTTCAAATAAGCAGCACTAACTTGTTGTGCTCAATCAAAGTATGAGAATAAAATTTTAAGTAGTTTGTGGACACTGGGGCATTGCAACAGTCAAAAGTTTGAAAACATGTGAAGCATTCTGGTCTACTGAGTCCACCGTTGCTTGAAAAATAAATATCTCCACCTCTTTTGCAACACATTTCCTTCTGTAACATTGATGAGTTTACAGTAAAAAAATATAACCTAGCAAGAAACTACTACTCTTTGATTCTGACACCAAAATCTGATGTTTTAATTAGGTGAGAATGTTTAGCTATCATTCTCCATTGTAGTTGCACAAGGCATATTGACATTGTGTCATCGGTGTTGGGACAGTAATTCACCAGAAAAGTACACCGTCATATGACCAAAAAAAAAAAGGATGGTTTTGTGTTAGGTTTTTAGGGTAAAAATGTATCTCTGTTCCACTATCAGTTACCTTTCCTTCATCCATGGGGTTATCACTGATGTGCACAACAGGCCCTGGGTGTGTCTTGGTGGATCTGTGCAAGTTTAAGGGAGAGAAGAGGCAGACAAACAAAAAAAACAAACAGAAAAGGTGTGGGTAAATGTAAGAAAATTTACATTTTGTGGGTTGACATGATGTATACCTGATCAGTAAAATGTAAATGATGCTTGTTTAAATCATACTGTGTAGTTTCTAGAGGGAGATAGGGGAGCCAATTAGGGAAGTAGTCCAAAAAGAAAAACAAAATGGTAAATGTAGAAACCTCAGGTTGTGCGCAAAAGAAAAACAGCAAGTTTACAAGATGAAAATGTGCATCGGTGCAACAGACAAAGGGACACGACATATGAGAGCGACAAACAAGAGAGATAGTGAGAGAGAGAGAGAGGGAGTGGGGTCACATGAGGGTCTATGAGAGATTATAGTGTGTGGAGACAGCATCACCGTGGCAACAGAGCAAGGGGCATGGAGGAAGTGAAGGTCTGGCCTAAAGAAAGTGTTGCTGCCTCTGAATGTGGTCTGGCTCCAGTGGCTAATGATCTCATTGCTGCTGATGAGTCGATACAGTCCGAGATGTAGCAGTGAATAAAAGGACAAGGATAGACTGGAATACGAACTCCAGTCACTAATCACCACAATGTGATGCACCATTAACATAAAAGAACCACTTTAATAAAGAATAATGCTAATACATGTATGTATACAGTATATAGGAAAAGGGAAATCTCCCATATGGAATTTGACTGACTGAAAAGCTCAACAGTACTTTACAAAAACAGCTGAAGTTGAGTTTATGTGGGTTTACTTTAAACTAAAAGACTAAATAAATATGATCATTAAGACCCTGTACTGTTTCTGTCCACTGCAGGAAACCTCGAGCATGAATCCACTAAGAACTTTGAAGCACTGTGTTTTAAATTTTCTTTATTCATGCCGTCTACGTCCCCACAGTCAGACAGCCAAAATCATTTCCCCATCTCCACTGTCTGCTTTTGAGACATTTATCTTAGCTGATGGCACACTTTGGTGTCCTGACACTTTCAACTGCCAGATCTAAAACAGCAATTTATCAGATTCCACCACCACACTGCTTTCAATTTTAGCTGCCAGTCAATGTCTGCAATTATTTTTTTCAGCTCACTGATAGCTGCTAGAAAAAACTACATGGAAAGTGCAACTTTTACTGGCTAAAGTCTTTCATTTTTTCCTACAAAAAAATAATTGTCACAGTACCCATTTTCAGTGCCAATGCTTATACAGAATCAGGTTGCAATACTAATATAACAAGACATGCAATGTTTACTGTTCAGAACATTTCGGTGACACAGATTTCATCCACAAAAATCTAATTTTACCTGCGTGTGCTGCTTGCCAAGTTATATATTCTGTACAACATTTAGCGGTGCAAAGGGTGTGATGTGATATTTCTTGTGATCCTTACAGTGGGTGTTTACATGGGGGAGTGGGTGACACAGGATAAGTCGCAGGGGTTATAAAGTAGGCACTTCCTATCACAGATGTTCCGTTAAATCAGGCAGCAAACACCTCCAGTAGTCCATACAGAAAGTTCCTGGCATAGCAGAATCACCACCTCCAAACCGCCTTCAGACCGATCAGAACTACAGTATTCTCGTTTTACAGGACACGCTGTCTCTGCCAACACATTCCTTTACGTTTCAGAGTTTCCTGTTTGAGTGTCAATTGCACAAGTGCACAAAGAAGATATGCAAATGGGCAGTACGGGGGGGGGGGGGGCAAGTTGTGAAATACAGACTTACAGTTCGATGGCTTTGTTCCACATGATGACATAGCCTGAGAGGGTGAAGGACTCCACGTTGACGATGTGGATGTTTCCTCTTTCTGTGCCGATGTAAAGCCATTTGCTCTGGAAGGGCAGGTGGCAGTAGGTGATTCTGCAAGAGAAAGGATCAGGATACATCACAACCAGGCTTTTCATTATCTCGTGCCTCAATCCCATCAAAGAGTCACCCCTGTCCCTAATCATGCTGGTCCGACTGGAAGGAGTAGCAAGTGACTAAGATTTAATTATAAAGGCCTTGCTCTGTGTCACACTAATGAAGGCAGACTATATATAGATCAGTAGGGAGGAATAGCAGAGTAAATACTGCTGTCTTTTCTCAAGTGGAAGGAAGAAACAGTCATACACCATACACAGTCACACAGTCATACACCACATTTACAGCGTCAAAAGGACAGACCTGAGATTAGCTGTTAGTGTTTGTTCTGTCCACACATTATATATGATTTCTCAGGTGATGATTTTGATTGAACATATGAATTTATGAATAAACCTTGAGGGTGCACTTGTCTTTCTGTATTTAAAAAAAATACACTATTTGACTTAACTGAAGGAAAGGAAGATGCTAAAATATAACTTCAGACACATTATCACCAGAGTTTTCATGGCAAACATGTCGTTTGTCCTTCTCACACATTCTGCAACATTAGCATTGATTATACGTCATGTTTTCTGGCCACCTGATGGTTCTATAAGTCCAATATTCACTCCTCTTTAGCTTGTGAAGCAACTAGTGGAGCTAGAGAAACATATCTGGAATTACTAGTTGCTAATTTTGTCTGTCTTCCACTTGGTGCTAGGGAGGTAGTTTACAGCGGATTTATCAAACATTAAAAAAGGATGATGAGAGCAATAATTTAAAGACCAATAAACCAAAAAAATGAGCAAAAAAAAGGCAAAAAACAGGAAACTGTAAAGTTAGATGACAGTGGATTCATCACCTTAAACCTTACACATACAGTAGTCATTTGATTCATTATTAATATTAAAAAATATTGATTAGCACAGCTTTAAAGCTTGAAATATCAAACTTTGCAACTACTTAGTTCATTCTCATTTTCATAAAGTAATCTTTCTACGTGGTTAAAGAGGAAAAGCCGAGTTGTTGCACTACCACTAGAAATAAAGCATTATTTTCCAAGATCTGATGGCAATGGATCAGCTAATTATACACTGAGAAGCATGCGGGCAGCTGTGAGGGCTGTTTCCAAATTTTGTTCACACTTCACAGAGCGACAGATGCATCCTCACTGCAAACAGAAGAAGCAGAGAGAAGAAAACATGACGGTACCTCTCTCTGTTGAACTTGAGAGAATGCAGGATAGCGGGGATTTTTTGCCTCAAGTTCCACAGGTGGATGCTGTCATCAGCTAAGGCACTCACCAGCGCCCCCTATATGAAGGGTCAGAAACAGGGCGATTACTACATCATTAGTATAAATGAGGCATCTTGTGGAGCACACATCTATGAGTGTATTACAGAGGCATGTGGGTCACAAAACTAACATTACTTTTTAATCAGTATGATGCTAAAAGCACAGTTCACACAACTAGTAGTGATTCATGACCTATAAATGTTGAATAATCACCAGCTAATAGGAACATGCATGCTTGGATCCAGAAGACAGTGGAAAGACAGAGAGAGGGGGGGTTGAGGAGGAGGAGGAGGAGGAGGAGGAGGAGGAGAGAAAACCAAACCAGGAAAGAAGGAACAGGTAATGACAACAAACCTCGTTGATCAGGAACTGGAGCTGGATGACAGCAGCGCCGCTCTCATGCTGACAGTAACACTCCACACCCGCACGGCCAAAGCTTAGTCGTCTCAGTCAAAGAAAACTGGACAGTTGCCAGTAGAGTTTACACAGAAATGTAGGGGGAAAAACCCTGTTCACAATCTAAAAATAGTGAAAAATGTGCTGTACTGATCGCTTTCTAAAGTTGCTTCCAGCCTGCTGAAGGTGCTTTTCATATCAAACAATATACAAAAAAGATCCCAGAGCTTTCCATTTTTATCTAGTCGGGATTTTCAGGTTGCATTCCTAAACAGACACTGGCAAAAACAGGAAACAAATCAAACAGCTGAGTTATAAATAACATCTGCGGGGCCTGTCTGCCTTATTTATTCACGTGTCAGCCGGTATGAGAGGAGCATGATTAACTATTTGACTCTTTAAGTTCAGGTCAGAGAATCTCCGCCTGCTAAATCTGTCCATTAAACAAAACAGCCAGGCCACACAATCAGCCGACAGTACACATCAGGCCTTAATTTGAACTGCTTGTGAACTTAAAGAAGAATGGCAAAAGGGAGACTGTGTCCACAGCAGAGTACTGCCACGTAGGCAGCAAGGCTGTGATGTATCCCACAAAAAAAAAAAAAAAAAACCCAAATACTTTCACAAACCACACAGAAACGAGAAGCACAGAGGGGAAAAGCTATGCTATTTCAACCAGCCTGTAATCACACTCAAAGAGATAGTATGTGCACTGAATCATGCACAGCAGCACAAAACATGAAGGAAGTAGCACAAGATCTAATCACAGAGAGAACCTCCAGACAGGCGAATTAGCCACCAAGACTTAAAAGGTGCATTGCTTCTCATACTGAGCAAAAACTCTACAGCCAGACAGTTGTGTCACTATCTGAGTCCATTCTGAGCTGACACAGCATAGTAAGTCTGAATAGGATTAACCCAGCTGTGGTCAAACAATCCCTCGGTGCCTTAAACAAACTAAGGTGGGGTTGCAAGAGACGGTTTCAGGACAGGCTCAGCGAGTGGGCATCACTTCTGCAAAAGGATGGAGGAAAACACAGACTTTCAGACTTTTTAGCTGGCGCCAGTCGAGGGCCGTTGGCAACTGAACTCAAGTTCACCCATGACCTTTCTGTCCAGTTTTAGCTCCAGGGTACTTAAGTTCTGTATAACGTTTGTCAGAATTATTAATGAATATCATGTCTCCACAGGTCCACGATGGATATTGAGGAGTCATTAAGTCTGTATCATAGCTTCTGGTTGTGCAAAAATAAGAACAGAGTCTAAGGAGCAGAAAATGTTCATATGTAACACAGTTTTTTCTTCATATTGCTCATACGCAGCAGCTTCACTTCAGAAGCTTTACTACTGTTGACACACATATTATTGCTGCCTGTTAAGTGGGCTGCTGTGTGGATTAACTCATCAGTGTACAACAATGTTAAAATGTCTAGGGTCTGAACTGAGTCTAATGCAATGTAGGCTAATGGTGCTGCTGAGACAAGCTACTTTCTAGGCTAGGAGGAAATTAACTAAGATGAACCTAAAAACAAGATTTTATCACTGTGGTGAGTTGGTAGTTGGAACTTCCTCATACGCTTAGCAGTGTGATCGTGATCTAAGCATTTACTATGATCATGGGAACCACAGACACAAACTACAAAGTCTGTCAAGTGGGACTGTTTTAGAGTGTAATACTTGGTTCCCTTGACTATGTTTCTAATGCGGCCTCATTAGGAGAACATATGCTTCAAGGATTGAATGAGCACAGGAAGCATTCCAGTCAATCATTCCAGTTTGCATGTAACAAAATATCTTGCTATGATGGAAAGTAATGCGATTGGATTGAAATTATTTGCAATATTTCATGTTGTGCCAGTTACAAAATGTACAGTGCATTTAAAGTATTTTCTATCCACTGAGTTCTTAATATAGGAGAAAATAAAAACACTGTGTGCCAGACTTTCAGGCACATTCTGAACATTTTTTTTTAGCTTTTACAAGGATTTCCACTTTGTGCCAAAGAGTATAATACATCGCAGATTAAAGTCAAACCCCGTGTACATCAACACTTCCCCATTTGGTAAACCAACGTGGTTCACCACAGCATTTCAACATCAGCAGGATTTCTCTGGTAGTCACTTGATAATCATCACTGCAGGAAGTCTTAAGCAAGCTAGCTCACAAATGAAAAAAAAAAACAAAAAACAAAAAAAAAAACAGAAAATGTTCCTTCTTCAAGTTTACACATTGTTGGTGACAAAAGAGGAGGAATTTTTCAGCTAAAACACTGAGAACTTTATCAAATCATCACGACCAGTCAGCTGCAAGGGTAAATTGCAATTGAAAGAAATGCAATATTGTGTAATATCTCATCCATTTTGCACAAACTTGGGATTTCCTTTAGGAAGCAACAGCAAATTGGGAGTATGCAGAAAAGAAACACCAAGTTGGTTTATTAAAAAGTGTCTAAATATTTACTGACACTTTTCTAAAGTGCGTCCAATTGTTTTACTTTGCTTCTAACTCAAAATACAAGGGAAGTTTATATGTTGCAATGGCAAAATTTAAGGTCATGTGCATATCAGAGAGAGCAGTGAAGTGTCTACAGTAACACACTGATTAAAACACTGAGGTAGAGACAGATCTTTTAAAAGCAGACATTTATTGCTTGTAGACACCTCATTGAGCTTATGTCTACTGAGCTGTGGCACCGTTACCAAACTCCAGGGGCAATGAGGTGGATCGATACAGCCTGTCTTTTGATAAATGGACCAATTGCCTGAATGACAGTAATCCCATCAGCTCCACCTTGCACATTAGGACAACATGGAGGCAGTGTGTGTTCTCTGGGAGTCGCCCTGTAAACACAATACTCTCTTAATCTGGAGAGTGGATAAAGACGAGCATGGAGCCACTTCCAATGAAAATCTAAATAAAGCAGATGGGCCTCCTATGCAGGATGTCACCATAAAGAGAAACCTTGAATATTTACACTAACAGGCCAACCCTGAAGTTATCTTGCAAACAGCATAACCTGGATATGACCAGACAAGCACATGCAGCGTTTAAGAGTCTGAAATCCAGGGGGCAGTTTTGTTGCTGTGACTCACAGAAGTTGCTGGTTAGCTCCTAAAAACAAATTTCTATCCTCGCATACAAACAAATACAAAACTGACTCCCAACTGCCCAAGGAACTGCACAGCACTGTAGCAGCTTGAATGTGAGTGTGTGTGTGTGTGTGTGTGTGTGTGTGTGTTGTGCAAGTCCAGTGATGTTTACAGCACATATGAAGTGACATCCTGGCACAGAATGGGCAGCACAGTTGATGAGGTTGGCTCCTCGGCATATGGCAGAGGAGCTGTTCATGCTACTGCAGAGATACCACTAATGAGCCCGGGTGCTTCAGGAGAAGGAGGCTGCTGGCTACAGAGAAACACATCCTAGCTAGTGTCTACCTCTGAGCCCTTCACTTCCCTCAATGTGGTTTGGATTTTCTTTTTGTTGTGTTTGATGACAGGAGGCACACACACACAAAAAAAAAAGGTCACTCACTATATGAATTCCCCAGACCTTGAGGAATGTTGACGGGTGGCTCGATCATATGATGTTTGCAGAGAGGATGTCAAGAAGTTAGACGTGGATCTACTGTGTGTTGATTTGTGTGCATGTGTGTGTGTGTGTGTGTGTGTGTGTGTGTGTGCGTGTGGGAGGGGTAGGAGAATGTAGAAAGAAAATCACTGGAATCATCCAAGCTTTACTTTCCTTGTGTGGCTCTTGTCACTTGCATTTTCACATGAAAAAAAAAAAGAAAGGATACAGCCTCAAAGCTCCAGCCTGAGTCCCGACGGCCAAGATTTTCTGCACGGGGTCAAAAGCCATCGAGGATGGTTGATATGGGAAACCATGGCGCACAGTCTGTAGGAAAGAGTAGAATTGATATCAATGATATTGAGCCAGCGAATCAATCATCCGCTACACAGTCAAGCTGGCATTACTGGAGAAAGAACATCATCATAATCTCCACGAAATGTAATCCATCAATGTGGAAAATTAGTCTCATCATCAAAATAAATTAGATAAAGCATAAACATTAATGCAAAGGGGGAACGAAATATTTTTCCTGATCTGCCTGACGTGTGTGTGTGTGTGGGCTGAAAAAGCCTGTAAAACATCAGTAATAAATTCATTTTATCCATCTTAAGGCTTACATTTGCAGCCTCGGAGCGCACTTCATTGCCAGGATCTCGCAAAGTTACAGCCACCAACATGTTGCCATAATCAGGAATCTATAACTCGATTGTTTCGCGTTAGAAACCTTGCCCAGCCATGCATGAGCTCTGTGAAGCTTGCAGTAGGATTATGTAACAGGTAAAGCCATGGCCCCGTAACCTAGGGACCTGACCTATTCTGCTCCCAGCTGGGGTAGACGCTGGTGGGCCGGCTCTACAAGATGTTCAACACATTTCACACACATGCATTTTTTATTTACTAGAACTGGCCCTGAACAGATCCATTCTCAACACGTTTTCATATTAAAAAGGTATATGGGACAGATTAAACCGTCCTCGTTCAGTGTAAAAATGCATATAAAAGATTTAGTCGAAGCAAATAGGAGGCTTCAGCGGCCTGATTTAGATAAATTAAATGGGTATCTAACAAACTGAAGCCACATTCCCATTTTCTTACTGTCCTTCCACCATAGTTCAGTAAGTAAACAATGTACAAGGAACTAGATGCATTTACAAGTGACCAAAAACTCTTTCAGTGTACATAAGGACATGTGTTATATTAAGGTTAGGTTCACAATTTTTCAAGTCAGGTGCCCATATAGACATTGAGAGAGGTCTTCCTTATTGGCTATTAAAAAAAATTCCCTTCAAATGTGCTTTCAGTGTAAGTGATGGGGGGGTCAAAATCAAGTCATTTTGTGCAAAAAAAAATGCATTTAAAAGTTGATCTGAAGCTTATTCGAGGCTTTTGTTAGTCATATCAAGTGGATAACTGCCACATTTACAGTCTTTTTAGCTGTTGAGCTGCGGTGGAAGTTTAGTCATAAAAAGAGGGACTTTGGCACTAAAAAGACTGGAACGCTGAGAGATATCTACTTGATTTGACTCATTTGGACTGCTGGACTCATAGCAGCTTCAAATAAACTTGTGGATTTTGGCCCCCTTCACTTACACTGGAAGAGCATTATGAGGGCATCTTTTGATGATCAGTAAGAACAAGAGGAATGATTACAGCAAGAAAAACCTGTTTCAGTGATCATATGGGCACCTGAATATTGTTTTAAGACAGACTTGGGAAAAAATTGTGAACATGTCCATTAAGATAGACTTGAAAAAAAAAGTCAACATACCCTTTAACTGTAAATGTTTTTTTCCCCCTCTTAGTGTAACTGCAGTGAGCTGATTAGCTTAGCCAGCTGACTTACAGTAATGATGAAAAACAGTGACTGGAGGCAACGATTCAGTGCAATGCAAACAGCCTTTTGGTGGCTGAATACAACCACTGCACAAAGCCAAGAAAGACAGTCGCTAATTAAAATCCATTCCCTGTCAATGCCTCTACAGTCTTAACTTGCTACTGTCTTATTTAGGAGTACTATTTCAGTGTTTTAAGTCCCCCTTACACTCAAGTTATTTCCATCCCAATGAGCAGCGCTGATAGAGATGAAAACAACGCCAATGTTTGGTCACGCCGCTGTCATCTGACTGTCAGTGTGCGAAAACAGTCCCGTTAGCTGCTTATTAACGGGAAAACCCACCTTGCACAGCTGAAAATGTTCCGACTGGAGAGTCTCCGGGACAACATCGTTTTCCTTGGGAGTACCCGGCTGAGGAGTTGCGGAGGAGGAAGAGGAGACCGCTGTCAAACCGTCCAGCACCTTCCTAATTTTAAACTTCTTCATTTTCCTCCGGTACAGACGCGACGGTTGAAAAAACAGATCAGGCGAGCTACCATAAATTGGATAGAGAGAGGGGGTGGGAGGGAAGGAGGGGGGGAGAGAGGTAGCTGCTAGCTAGTTAGCCGAAATAACGCACAGTTAATATCTTTCTGTATACATCTCACATGTTACGGAGGGTGTTGCCAACGCACACTCCAAAAGCACCCGGGTTACGAGCATTGACTTAGCGTGTCTCCTCCGATATCTGTGTTAATCCACCATTTATGTGGCCAGCTTTGGCGTTATTCGATCGGGATCAATCGTTTCCGTGAGCTGTTTCCCCCAGCAGCCAGGACTCAGCGGGTAGCAGACTGGCTACGGAAACGCAGTGAACTGCAGCGGGGATTGAGTCTGCGCACTGCGGGCACCCGGATGCAGGGCTGGTGTTACAGCGCATTCTGTGACCCGTCACATTTAGTGACCTCGATAGGACTCCCGTTCAGCTGTATCGTCCACTGCAAATGCTTTTAACCATGACTGTAATCTGTATTTTGATAGCTGTGGTTTTATGAGCCACACATTTTGATGGATGTTACCACAAATGTTGATCCTGGTACTTTATTTACTTTAATGTGAGATATCTCTTTTTGTCAGGTGGGAGATATCTATGAAGATTGAATTTTTATTTAATGGGAAAGATGAAACATAAATGTTGACATTTGATGTACTGCACCAGATTTAGCTTCAAGCTAATTTTCATCTGCAGTCACTTATAATTAAAACATATAGCAGCACAATTACAAACAGTACAAAGCAAACACAAAACAAAAAACAAACACAGAACACATTATACATAATACAAAATACAAAGCTACACAGAGAAGACCATAGATGAAACTTAGATTCAGTGGTTACGGAGATGTGGACTGTCAACAAAGCTTAGAAGAGGCTCATCCTATCTGGTGGAAAAATATATCAAATAGGTTCATCAGTAGGTATAAACACGCTCAAAATAATGTTATCTAGTGGAAAAAATGTGGCTGTCAAACTGTTTTTTAAATAAATGTCTCTTTTTTTAAGCAACTTTATAGTTATAGGCTAGATGTGTATCATTTAATTGATAATCCCTCCTACCTGCCACTTCCAGCTTTTTATGATAGAGCAACAATTACATTTATTACAGTAAAAAAAAAAAACTCAGAAATGGTGAAAGCACAAGAAAACCATGTCATTTTGTAACTTCAAATAACCCTCCTTGATTTTGTCATAACACCACAATCTACAAATTTGTTGTAACTCTGTAAACTATAACACATTTTAATTGTGTAATTGAATATTCCACATCACATTTTCACTTTGTTTTGTGGCCCCCTGCTGGCTGAGTGTTCCTGAGCAGCCACTTATATCTCGGCTGCCCTTGTGTGAACTGTCAAACCCTAAAAAATATATATATATACAAAATAATATGGCAGCAGTGGAAAATACATTCCAGAGATGTTGTTTGGAGCCATCAAAGCTTGTGCATTTGAATACCCTTTTAGCATAATCCTCCTCACTAAAGATCTTTCCCACAGAAATCTGATAGGAGGGTAGTCATTTTTGCAGGGTGCCAATGCAGGATCCAGTCTATTATGTGTGCATGAAAAATAGGCCGTATTTCCTCCTTTCTCTCGTTCCCGAAGGAGGAAGAACGAGGTTATTTTACCTCCACAGAGAATTGTAAATCTAGAAAATCTGGTTAGATGAAAGCCAGAAAACCTGGTTAATTGATGACCTTTGTGAACTGTCTTTTTTTTTTAAGTAGCCCATTTTGTTATTGGCTGATGTTTCTTTACAGATCCAGTCGTTTAGATGGCACATTGTAAGCACCCCTTAAGTAATAATCTTAAAAAGGGATACAGATAGTAAGATTGTATGTAATGTGGTGAATCCCAGCATTGTTTTATAATGAAGTAAAGCAGATGTACATTGTTTACCCTGAGAGAACTTTTGTGCTGCATAGATTCTATATTTTAAGAAAAAAAAAAGTGGACAAATGCAGGATATATTTTGGGAGAGTTAGTTTGCAGCTTAATCTTTTCTCTGGATTTTCACTGTTTAGTTTTTTGCAATGACCAACAGAAGTCATTTTTCTTTACAAACCATAAACCTGCTTCACTTATAACAGTAAAAACTGGGCCTAAATAATATTAGGAAGTTTTATTGGATCGTAAAAGTAACTAAAGTGAAAACTGAGTCTCTGTTTAAAATACAACTTAGTCATTATCTTGAGACACACAAGCTTTTATTTCTAATGCATTGAATTTTAATAAAGGTGTCTTGTGCTGCTTTATTTCATTTTTTCTCCCCACATTTTGTCTTTATTATAGACATATACGACATGTAAAACATATTCTATTCCTACACATCATTAAACCAGTTAGGGAATTACATCCAAACTGTGCAATTCAAACCAAGCGAAGCATAAAATGAACCACAGTGGTTGGAGTCTGACAGTGGGAATCCATAGATGGGTACACACATAGAAAAACATAACATATATACACACACACCAAAAAATAAAAATAAGTATAAAGTCTGTATATCAAGATTCACATCATTAGTTTTTTGTCTTTCTTTTAAAAATGTTTTTAAAAATAAAAAATGCCAAATTAAATTTGCTGGATTTTGCTTCAGAATTTTAAATATCAATGCTCAATCCACCATTGTGGAAAAGTTAACAAAATAGCATAACTCAAGTGAATGCTAATGTATTTCCTATCTGTCAGTACCTATTTTATCATGTTAATTCCAGTTATCTTGTCTGGTAATACTTAATAAACAAAGTCAAGAATCTAAAGATGCATCATAATGCACACACAAGAAAAACATATAATGACATATTTCTAAAGAATCAAAAGTTCCTGTTAAAAACTCCATATTCATTTCCTCATAACGTTGCACCTCAGGGCTTTCCTGAAGCACTTTGCACATGCACATTTTGTACACAAGATGGCGCAGTCTACCAACGTTGCATCATTCTATAACCTGACAGCATTTTGTTGTGAGTAGGGACCCTCCATATAGCCAAAATTCAGCACCATGGATAGCGCCATATGGATTCCTGTCCCTGATTGGTTTCCTCGATGATGATTCAGAATATTATCCATTAATTTTTAGATTCATTACATTCCTCACATTGCTGCAGACATTTAGAATGTGGCATTTTTGTGTGAGAGAGACTCTGCCATGTCAAAGAATCCATTCAACACACAGAATATCTGTGCAGTAATATACCTCTCTGGTATTTATGTCTGCTTTCCACAGACAGTGAATATTTAATTAACACAGGCCATGATAAAATGGGTCATTCATGACACAGTGACAGACGGAAAGAGGCACAGCAGGGACACGTAACACTGCTTTATTCTTTATCAACCTATTTGTAAGTTTGACTAAATTGAAATGTTCATGCAATCATGAATGTATGAACGAAGCTGCTACAGAAACCGCACACTGGAGGGCAGATAAAATAGGGCAATATCAATAATGCACAAGTAATGGGATCTGTTGTGAAGAGTGCAACTCCCATTCAGACTGTTATATTTATAAACAACAAGTTAAGAGGTTGAGCTTTTTGTGTCCAATGTGAAAAAGTATTGGGGCCAACATCCCTGTTTGACTCCTGAATTTAGGTCTCTAGTATCTGGGACATTTATCCATAATTAGCAGTTGTGTGTTACTTCTTCCATCACTTCCCCTCAGGCACAATTTCCACGTGAGGTAAACTACCTTCCTAGATTTTATGTTGCATTTCACCCGATCAGCAAAGTGTATGAATACTGGTAAAAGAAAGTATGGGAGTTTTACAGATTTCAAGGTTAAACTGTTTGAAAACAACTACATGATATACCAGGATAAAGCCTGAATTTGGGCTTGAGCTACTGTGTGTAGGTACCCAGAGGCAGGATGTAGAACAGTTCCCTAGATGCACAGCAAGGACACTGGAAAGTAAAACTACAGGACAGCAAAGAACAGATCGGTGTGCAAAAATAACCAGAGTAATACACAACATGTCAGTGAACATAAAGGACAAGGTTTCACTCTCACCAAATATCTACAAGACAATGAAGTGGATAATATCTCAGAGTTAGTGATATATTTAGTTGCATTAATAACATTACTTTCAGAATAAAGATTTGACACTGATTCACGGTTTAAAGTGAGGATTTAGTAGTAGTAAATATATAATACTTCTACTTCATTACAGTTCAGATGTAAATTTTGTACTTTTTATTTTACGCTACATTTATCTGACAGTATCAGTTACTTTGCAGATTAATTAACATATTATGCATTGTTATAGATCAAACTATCTAACATTATTCTAATGTGCAGTAAAATAATATAATGTAACAATGACATGACTTGATTATTTTTCTGCCTAATGACATTTTATGGATTTACTTTAACTTGAGTATTTTTTACATAGTTATATTGCTATTCAAGTAAAGGATCAGAATACTTCTTCCACCACTACTGGTCGATAACATAAACAAAATCAGATGTCATTGTTATGTGTCTGATGACACTTACAGCAGAGAGACAATTAGAAAAACATATATTGATTAGAGTCTGTCTTTTCTTCTCTTTCTCTGCTTCACTCTTCATCATCACTAAATGCAGTCATGAAGTGGTTGACTCCGTTTTACAGAAAAAAGCATAGGAATATTCAGTATTCAGCATCATAATATTCAGTATTTATTGTTTATCAATGACTAGATACAGTATAAGCTCCCTCTAGTGTAGCACACCCAGTAACACAGTGCTCTCTGGGCGGTGTTTGTAGCAGTGTGGTGCATTTTCACATATTTCCTCACTCCATAAAAATCAGGTCACGCTGATAGCTTTGCTCTGCTATTGGCCATATCAAGCTGAGCTGCGTTGCTTATGCATGGGTCTTAGCTCATCTCACTGTGAAGTGATTAACAGATAATTATATGCATGGGTTGCATAACAGACAAGTAAAACTCAGAGCTGGGAGTGAATAGGTTTTCATTTAATGATTTGACTGCTTGAAATACAAAACAATATTTTGAGACTTTTTTTTTTTTTACTCTGTCTTGCTTTTTTTGTGGTTTGAGAACTGTTTGACTATTTCACAGTTTCTGGCCTCTCATTATAGTAGGTTGATCACCAGCAAGTCTTGGTTGCATGGGGAGTGTCACAGACTTTTCCCAGCAGGATGTGTGTCATGCTGATCTGTTTATTAGCCTGACTGTGTTAGTGGATTATCTCAGAAATGAGCTCAATCGTCTCCACAGAGGTGTTTATGAGGCAACCCACACAGTCCACATATTATTGAGAAACTGGCAAGACGGAAATGTGAATATGAAGTCCCAACCCGTAGGTTCAGTGGCTTTCTGAAACAGCATCTGTGTGGTAGCTGTAGATTCATGACTTGATATCAGAAACAGGTCTCTTTAGAGCATTTAAGCACTGGTCTCTCTGTTTGGCTTGGTGCCTCACAGCCGTGGTCTCCAGCAGCACAATGTCTGGCTCTGACTCTCCCCAGGAGCCTGGCTCACTTTGATCCTTTCCCAGTCGTGCTCTTCATTGGACAGGCTGGTGTTGCACAGCATCATTTGTTTGACAAGGAAGGCACCGGCCTCATCAATATTTATATTGTCCTATAAATGGTGAGGGGGAATATGATTTAGAACATTGTGTATTTGCATCTGTTCAGTTAAGTGATTGGCTCAGTGTGTGGACCTTGGCTGTAAGTTGTTCCTGTGTGTTAATATTTGAACACCTTTTATGAACCAAACTATAGAGCAGGAGTGTTTGGCAAAGTTCACACATAAAATATCACCTCACACACTTCTAATTGTGAGCAACGAGACCCACAGGTGGCAAAACTGAGCTTTATGGATGCAAAATAGAAGTAAAATCTGTCGATGCAGAAACCATCAGACAAGCAAACAAGTACATTAACAATTATCAGTCAGTCAATCAATGATTGAATTAAACAAAGCAAAAGAGTGAAGGAGTAGTGGGTTGATATTATGAGATCAAGCAAGACCTGCAGCTGAGCATGTTTCATTTTCAAAATAGCCAAACAAGAGTTTGGCTTCATGTATATTTACATTTTTCTATGAATAACGAATTCTTTACAGATTTTAAAGCTAGATTATGTATTATTTGCTTCCGGGATAACAGTAAATGCTAAAACATAGTGCAATAGTAGTACAGTCAAGTAGAGAACAGTCGTCACTCAGTAATATCAGTCACACAATGATCTCCCTAAAGCTTGTTAACATTATCAAACATTTGAACTATAATTAATACTACTTGCCTTGGTTGATATTGCACTACAGTGATGCAAATTCAAATAATGTGATTAATAAAATTGGCAAAGTGATAGGATTTACTTTATGTTGAAATATGTTCACTAAAAAATAATGACAAAATAAAAACAGCACAGGAAAAGATGAATATTTGGTTCCACCATCCCATTCAGAAAAATGCCTCTAAGAAATATTTGCATTTCTGTAACTGCCACTTTAGGCAGATTTTCATCTCCTATAATAGATGAAACAAGACACACCTTTGCAGAGGTCTCAAACCATCCCAGGAAGCCTTTATCATTACAGAAACTGTCCAGAGAGGACACCAAGTCTCCATCCCTCACTGTCATGTCACATTTGTTGGCCAGCAGGACAGCAGGGACTGGACATCCGCTGTCAAGACAGACTTTGCTATCTAGGTCCTGCTTCCACTGTGAGGCACTCTCCAAAGTGGAGCTGTTTGTAATATCAAAGACCACAAATGCTCCCATTGCCCCTTTGTAGTACACTCTGGACATCTTCTTAAACCTCTCTTGGCCTTTAGGGAAGAGAGAAAAAATTCTGTGTAATATATGCTTCACTACAGTATGCACTCAAATCTGAATCCAAGGGTGAAGATTAATTCATTTCTCACAGTTGCTGTGATTTGGCAAAAAGGATTACAGCTTTTGGATTTGAATTTTAAGTTGGCCCAGACACACAGTAAGTAATGCTACTGTTTATTTATCATGTGTGATTTGAATTATCATATTAAATCCGACTGTGGCCAGAACGTTATGTAACAAGTGAGAGACAAAGAACAATAATTTTCTGAAATAAAATGGCATGTTTCCATGGACACTGGTTAGGATTAAAATTAGATCTGAGAAAAGAAGGAACTGAAAACACTGTGAAAATATTCAACAGTTATCTTCAAATCACAGCATGATTTGTAAGAGTTTGAACTCCATCACAGGATAAATTTGTTTGTGCATCACAAGTCTCCTGGACTTAAGAAAACTCTATCAATTATGTGAAACCCATAATTTTGACACTCACCTGCTATATCCCAAAACTGCACTCTCACCACTGTCTTGGCATCCCATTCAATAGTTTTCAGAGCAAAGTCAACTCCAATAGATGCTTTGTATGCTTCATCAAAGCGTTTATTAACATACTGCAAGATAATGCTGCTTTTCCCCACACCTAAATCCCCAATAACTAAAACTTTGAACAGCTCTTCTGTGCATGCTGTCATTGTACTGCGTGCCATACTGCTGTCGACAGGCTGATACAATTAGAGACTGTGTAAAATAAGATTTTTCTTGACCCGCTGAAAAAATACATCTGCTTCACATACAGTTCTCCAAGAAGTATCCTTTAAACAAACTGGAAATGTTTGAAATAATAGTGTCTCAACTCTTCTTGCTGTTCCCGGTATCACTGTTTCTCTCGACGTTTCCCTTTCACCTTCAAACTGAAGCTGTAAATCTTTGACCTTTGATTTCAAATAGTTACTGCAGAAGGCAGACCAAGACGAGAGAGCTACCTAATGTTTCACCATGAAAAACAGGAGACAAAAGAATAAAAAATATTTATTTTACTCCAATCAAACAAGTGTCCTTCAAATGCTCTACAGTAAATATTTGTTTAAAATGGCAGACTTAATTTATACTGTACTGTATATATCTGACCGCAAATAGCTTATTCAGACTATTACTAATGGTAACAGTAGCACTTCATCACATTATACGGTTTTGATAGGTTGTTAAAGTCTTAATATTTAGGAAACTGATTGGTACACAATAAAGCATACACAGCTAACGAATTCATTCTTATACTGTAATGCATATACTGTAGATAACACCTGAATACCAAAATATGATACACAATTCATATACTCACAAAACATATGCATGTCATTTATCTCATACAATAATCTATACAATTATGAAATCAGATGTCTGATTATAAAAGATACAAATTTGAAGCTAGTTTAACTTGCATTTCAAGACCATAGAAATGACACAGATATAGAAAAGAAAATCTTGATGGTAAGGAAAATGTGGCACTTATCCTCTGCTACATTCGTGATACAGTCAGTGCACTTGCCTGGCAGTGCTGCATCTATCAAAAAATTCACAAATAAGTGTTTGTTTTTTTCCCCAACATGACACCATGTTGGCATTTCATCTTTTAAATATCCTAAAACAAGATTTTTATTGTGCACTCCCAGCTTAAAGGAATAGTTTGACATTTTGGGAAATATGTTTATTTTGCTTTCTTACCAAGAATTATGAGCTACCACTTTCATATCAGTAAATATGAAGCTACAACCAGCAGCCGGTTAGCTTAGCTTAGCATAAAAACTGGAAACAGGGGGAAACAGAGGGAAACAGGTAGTCTGTCTCTGTCTACTGGTGACAAAAATTCACATCCCAACACCTGAAAAGCTCACAAATAAAAACATGTCTTAAATAAATATGTCTTGTTTGTTTGATCGGTACAAAAATTTAAGTGTTAAAATGACAAATTGTGATTTGTTACCTTGACATAAGCAGACTAGCTGTTTCCCCCTGTTTCCAGTCTTTATGCTAAGCTAAGCTAAGCTCACCTTGCTTCATACGCACAGTACAGACAAGAGTGTTTATTAATCTTCTCATTAAACTCTCAGCAAGGAAGCTAATAAGTGTATTTCCTGAAATGTTTCATTATTGCTTTAAACTTTCCCTTCCTTTTATTTGCCTGATAGAAGACAAAACATACACGTGTAACATAAGACACATCTTTTTAAAAAATACTGTCGACAAATTTAATTGTTTTTCTTTACATACAAACTATATTCACCATTAAGTTGATCTGTTTAAAATGAACAAACTCATCTGCTTGTTACATCAGCTATATTGATCCAATAAATCTATTTATATGACATTAATTCATAAATGTACATACATAGACAATCTTAATTGTTTGTCCAATACTGTAAGCACTGAGTCTATTTTAGCCTAAAAGCTTATTAGCATAGAAATATATGTTTGTAATAGGCAAATTCCTTCACTATTGTAGACAACATCTAAAAGAAGTTTAAAATGTGGTGCTTCATTGCTCACTCTCATCAAGTAAAAGCTATCAAGTTATAGAGTGAAAAATGATTTGTCAGACCACAGAATGACTTTTTTTTCCATATATATTCGTCATATACAGCACAAGTCATTATAAACTTGAAAATATTGTACAATTCATACATAGCGTGCACACTCACAAAGTTGAGGAGCTTTGTTTGTAGTCTCTGAGGATGACAGAGGCATATGTCACATTTGGAGGAGTGCACAAAATGGACTCGGACACGGGCGAGTTGGGATAGGGACTCACTGGAGCACAAGCACAATCTCGGAAAGGGGAGGGAGGCATCAGAGCCAGAGAGTCCTCCACAGCCAATTTGACCTCAACCAGGTCCTCCTCATCATGAATCTTGGCGTTGTTGTACATGTAGCCATGGAGAAGGCCGAACTGCTCATTCTCCATCTCCTCCTCATCATCGTCCTCTAAGGGGGAGGCGGGCTCCTCATCGAATGGGTCGAGGTGGAGAGGCAGGACCGGGTCCTGCTGGATGAGGTGGGCTTGGTGGTACACGGGCATGCCGCCGCTCACAGCCTCAGGCATGCTAATCATATCGTTCAGCTCAGGGATGTCACAGTTGAATTTGCCCACCACCACTTCCTGCTGTAAGTGGTCCATAATGACACGTTGGGAGATGATGCTGTTATCCTGTCGATGTTCATGGGTATAGAGCTCCACCTCCTCGCCCACATCCTTTAAAAGCCCACAGGCAGGCATTTGCCCGTGAGCCATCATGGGGGGAGTGACAGGGGGGTTGTATCTGACAGGATCGCTCTCGTCCTCCTCAGCCACATTGTACAAGGTCTTAGTGCTGAGGTCTGAGAATTCCAGGGCTGTGTTTTGGTAGGTATTAGTTAAGGGTTTGATGACAGCCATCTGATTGGAACCTGCTTCCTGTCTCTTCACATGCACTGACAGTCTGTGCCACATGTGATCCCCTTTTGGAGGATGTCTTGCACCTGGTTCAGACCATGACACAGACTTTCCATTAGAACTATGAACAAAATAAAGACGGCTGTTACTTCACAGGAACCCAGAAAAATAGAGACAAAAACAGCATTTCTGGTTCATGTAAAAATGTGAAATATGTCTGTAGAATGTTTCACTAAATCTAATTTAACACGAGTAATGTATGTCTGTATTTTGTGATCCCACTTGCCATCCCTTAGCACACAGAGATGCTTGTTTTAATTTTACCAACAGATTAAAGGTTAAAATGGCTGTGTGAATTGAGTACTGACCTATATCCGTCACACTTTACAACAGGTGTCCCTATAAAAGTGAATACAGTAAGACATCAGGTTCCCTTTGAGAGGGAATTACAGTAAAACCAGCATCCCTGAGGTGCCTCAGGAGCAGGACTCACAGACTCACTTAATGAACCTACCTGCCGTTTCCAGTGGTCTTCTTCCTCTTGAACATGTTGAGCAGGCTGTTGCTTCGGCAGGCGATTTTGCCATCGCCGACGTGCATACGCACAGCATCAGAGGTGGTGAATGCGCTGCGCACATTTCGCTCCGGTTTGGCAATGATGATGTACATCTTTGGTGTGAACATACAGCCCAAGGCCACAGTCACACTGAGGCTCACAGAGAAGGACGTGGTGATGATTTTGTAGTTGCTCCCAAAGTAGATCGGCACAAACGCCAGCCAGATGATACACGTGGTGTACATGGTGAAGGCGATGTATTTGGCTTCGTTGAAATTCGCAGGGACGTTGCGGGTTTTGAAGGCGTAATAAGTGCAGCTCATGATAAGCAAGCCATTGTAGCCCAGTGGGGCCACAACACCGACGTTGCTGGTGTTGCAGATCAGGAAGACTTCTCTGATGCTGGGGTAGGATTTAATGGGTTCAGGAGGCTCCATGATGATGAGAGTAATCTCCAATGAGAGCTGGACGCTGATTAGGATGAAGGCGATGACCACCTGAGCCCACGCGCTCATGAACCTCGGTTTCCTGGTGCAAATCTTCTTCTTGCTTCCTGCCAGGATGCGGGCAATGCGGTTGGTTTTGGTTACCAGCGCGGAGTAGCACATGGCGGCCGAGAGCCCGACAAGCAGCCTCTGGAGGTAGCAGGAAGCCACAGTGGGACGGGCGATGAGGGTGAAAGGGCAGAGGTAGCCCAGAAAGATCCCCGCTAGGATGATGTAGCAGAGCTCCCGGCTGGAGGATTTGACCACAGGCGTGTCTCGGTACAAGACAAAGATGAAGGCAACGAATGATGTGATCAAGATGCCCACGCAGGAGAAAACCACCTGGATAATAGATTCTGGATTGCTCCACTCCAGGTAGCGCAGCGGGATTGGCTCACAGCCTGAAAAGTATAAAAACATGAGAATAAATACACAGCCACCACACACTGATTTCTTATAATTTCAGTGTCAGCTTGGTGGTTTGATTCTTGGTTATCTATGGGGGAAAAGTCTAAATAAAAAGTACTTCTTGCATGAGAGGAATAAAATGGAAAGTTTCATAGTATAGATACATTTAAAATTAATCACATACATCTCAGCCTGAGAAAATACAGTAACTCTCAAAGTAGGTTTTTAGCTCAACTATAAATAAACCCCCTTTCTAGTCAGCCACGGCCAGGTTGGGCTGCAGCCAGCGGAGGAGAGGGCCAATACAGCAGGACAAAGTAAATCACTGCGTTTTTCATGGTTCCAAATAAGATCTCCTCATCTGCGTCATGGTGAGAACACACTTTGCATATCTGATTGATGTTGTTTTCTCTATGTATGGATAATGGCTGGGGGGGTGTCAAGGCTAGAAAAGTGCATAAGAATAATTTTTATGTCAGCCCTGTACTCCACATTTTCTTGTTTCTGTGTATCCAAAGGTCTCACGGTGAAAAAAAAGAAAAAAAAGAGGGAGAGAGAAACAGCGTGGAGGCAGGATGATCCTATTAAGAAAGTGTCTTGTCTTTGAACAGCACAGAAGGCCTTTGAAAGTGGGCCAGAAGAGTGGTAAGTGAAGTAGGGCTGCTGTCGGATAAAATGGTGAACATGATGAATGGTTCTCAGGTGTCATGGGAAAGCAATGAAAATAGGACAGAACAGGTTTATGAAATGGCACTGCAAAAATCTTCACAGGACAAAATGTACGGAGTACAGGTAGGGGGATAAAAATTGTGAGGAACTAAACTTTGTATAAAGCCTCTAGTAAGATAAAAGAATCTCCTGTTGTTGCTGAATGCATCAGTCATGCAACAGGAACTCAGCCTGTGGCCACTGAAGTAACCCAAATCTGTTAAATTAAAATCTCTTCTAAAATTTTCTGTTCTAATCAGATATTGTCTTGTATGAACTTTGTGGGGAAATTAGATTTTGGGGGTTTAAAGCAACAGTTTGTCATTTGGGGAAATACTTTGCTAAGATATTATAGTGGTATTGATTTCTTCATGTAACTCTCATCAATAAAACATATAAGACGTTAAGCTTAGCTTAGCAGAGAGACTGGAGACAAGATGAAAAATTTAGCTGGTTCTGTCCAAAGGTAGAAAAATGTTCCTGCAAGGGCCTTTAAAGCTCAGTAAATAATATGTTTTATCTTGTTTGTTTAATCTGCACAAACACAAGTTGTGGTTTCTTGTTGTCACCTTCGGGGAGTCACTGCTCCCAGCAAAGAAATATAACTTCCTGTAAAACCACAAATGATTATTATCACACTTTGGTTTTGAACAGATTAAACAAATCACATATGAGGTGTAAATTAGTGAGCTTTTCACCCTCAGACAGAACCAAGCTTGCTGTTTCATCTTGTTTCTGGTCTAAGCTAAGGTAATAGCTGTTGCCTTATATGAGAAATTCCAAATATGAGAGTGGTATTGATCCTCTAATCGAAATTTTGGTATGAATGGGTATAAGGGTATTTCCCAAAATGTCGAACCAGTTACAGTTAGTCATTTGTTGGCACTGATGCAGTGTAAAAAATGCTGAAAAATGAGACATGTAGCGAAATGAAGAGTACCTTCTAGTTCTTCATCAGGCCACCAGCCCAGCTCACAGGCCTTACATGTGAACTCATCCTGGACGTACTCATTGTCTTTGCAGGCAGTGCAGATCCAGCAGCAGCTCACTTCTCCCTTCCTGATCACCTGGTCGACAAAAATAACATGTAGAAAAATGTAAAAATACCCCCCAGCGAGTATCGCTATTCTGAGTACCAGTTTGTGTCCATGTAAAAGGGGAAGCTCAGCTCTGTGAATATTTTAGTATTTGTTTGTAGGACAGTATAACTAAAGATGGAAAAGGGCAATAAATAAAGAGGACAAAGATGTGACATCAGTGAGATCTGATGTCACATCTTTTCCTCTTTATCCCTCTATACCCTTTGTCCTTATTTATTTACAAGGCACTTTTAGAAAAGATTTTTTCTTTTGTAAAAAGCAATATAAAAGCAGTGTGGGTAACACAAGTGTTATATTAAAAGATTATATTAATAGAAATACTGGCATCACTTTCCAGTCTATGAAAGGATGATAGGTGGTAATTAAAAGCTTTATTGATGGTTAATTAATTGTTTACTAATGCTATATAGATCCGTTATAAGTTATTACAAAGACCAACCTCCTTTAGACAAGTTGGAGCAAAATCCTTTAATTAACATTTTATCAATACTTACAACTTAAAAGCTTGATGATTAAAACTCTTTATTGAATGAATGAGCATTTATTAATGGATTTCCCACATTTATAACTGCATAATTACCAAGCATAAAGGATAAATACTAGCCTATGTGATGTTACACAGCCTGAAAACCTCAAACAATTACTGTAAAGTCCTAATATGTAAAAAAAAATCACATATAAGTATAAATATAATTACAAAGCTGCAATACAACATAATACAGAAGTTCAAATATGTGCTGAACAGGATGGTTTGTAAAGGATTTGTCCCTCACCTTGATCTCTCCTTTGGAGCATGGCTCACTGCACACAGAGCGGACCATGTTGGTGCGGTTCATCTGCATCATGTCGTCGTCAATACTGAGAATGCCCTCATGCCAGGAGCCGATGTTGATGTAGTCATAAACACCAGGCTCCACACGCTGGAAGTTCATAATCTCATACCTGATGGTGGACAGAAAGCTTTGAGTTAGAAAGGAAGCTGTGACTGAACAAGGTTTGCCCATTGCTGAGTCAATTCTTAAAGGGGAGATAATATGGATTTTACAGCCACTTAGCACAAAAAGAGCATCATTTATCAGTGTAGGTGGCTGTCAGGCTCTTAAACTTTAAACTATCAACTGGTGATTTAGGGATTACTTTTCCAGGTGCTGATATTTCTACATTTTAACTTACTTACACTCTAGTTTGTGATAAAAAACTCCTCACCAGAATTTCAAGACACTCCCACCTCAATTAGTCGATGTAACGAGCTGATAGAAGTTTTCAGAAGTGTAATTAACAAAACATATTTTATCTATTACTATGTATGTTTTTAGTGTTTGTATCATATATACAGCCAGACAGCTCTGGACATCAAAATTTACCTGATATGACTGACTGAATGTAACCTTTGTAATCATCTAATTGAAAACAATATATATATATATATATATATATATATATATATATATATATATATATACATAGTCAACAGACATTAACAGTGAAAACTGTAACTGCTCTCCAAATGAAGTCTGTGTATTATGTACACAATGAGGAGTTTACTGTCTCCTGAGATGCAAATTCAACGTCAGTTTTTATCAATTCGTGTAATGAAATATGGAGATTTTCTAAAAGGAACAAATTAGTTTAAACTTCTATTTAGTGCATTTGTTTCCTGAAACAACAACACATTCTGAGATCGTCTTACTATTATTCTACCAGGTCTTTAAGGAGTTTTTAAGTAACCAAACTGTCATATTTCTTGCTATCAATATAACATTAAAGACATAAGTCTCTCTGTCTGGAACAATTGAAATCAAATATAAAGTCATCTACTTTGTTCTATGTCTATGTCAAAACACAGTTGAAAAAACATCTGATTGAAAATGCCAAATAACCTATTTTTCTTTTTTCTTTACCCTGCTTTTTATTGTAATTGATTTTTGTGTGTGTGTTTTTTAATCCGCTCTTATGTTTTCTTTGCTTCATCACTTGATTGAGTTTTTTTGTATTATGGAGGACCCCCTGCACATATCCACTGAGCACTATTATTTATTTAAAAAACTCACAGCATGAAACTGATTGCGTTTCAGATCAGGCAAGTAATTAGAAAAAAAAACAGGTCGGTAGGTGATTTCCTTAAGAAAGAAACTTTTACAAAAAAAAACTAAGTATTATATAAAAACGACTTTACTGTTGTCTATGGTGAACTATGAATTTGTTTTTGTTCATTGCAGGCTTCACTTGTTGAAGAGGAGATAAAGTTTGATCTGTGTAGCTGCTGCTCCCACTATATAACGATTATAGATCACTTAATGCTGCTTTAATTACTGTAGGTACAGTAAAAACAACTATAAGCTAAACATACTCATAAAAAAAAGCATGTAAGGTAAGTGTGTTTACCTCCCAGGCGAGTCCCCATTCTCATCGAACCATATGTCCTTCCCAGAAACACCTGGAAAGGTCGTCTTGAGAAGAAATTCCAGCAAATGGCTGCCATCAACGGGCTTCATGGCGTCACAGAGCCCCACATGGCCGGGGCAGAGGTGAGTGTGCATGTCATGCAGCCCATGGGCCATGGCATAAATAGCGTTGATGACGAAGCTCATCTTGCTGTCTTGAACATAGTTGTCCTCTAGATTTTCATAACCTGCCCACACATGAGAGTAACAGTAAGGATTCATCTCCAGGACAAAACCTGTGGAGGAAAAGTCTTACAGGAGGTACGTCATTGCTGCAAGCAGTAGCATGTCATGTGTTATGCAGTAAAAAATCATTTAAAACTTCAGGTGTACGGTACAGGTGTTTCTAGCATGATGTAACATATTACAAAGGAATGATAGGGTGCTCACAGATGCAATTTTTTTTATAATTATTCTCTGAATACAGGCAGCGAGCTACACGCCTCTTTGGCTCTGTGGGAGACTGCTTTAATAGAACTGGAAGGCTCAGAAAATGGCTTCAAAGAAAACTTGTTACCATGGCAAGACTATCCATTTCTGCACTCATGAGTCAGGATTCAATTAGAGTTGGTCTAAAACACTGCGCCACTGAAAATGTGTCTTCTCATGCAGGAAAACAAAGCGACTATTCTGATTCTGTCTTATGTTCATATTGGGTTTTTTTCCCCTTTCGACAAAAACGAATGAGCGAATGAGACACAGTGATTAATATTTTGATATAAACAGCGTGCGATGTTCAAACACACCCTATCAGTTCAGTGTAATGCAAGCTAGAAGCAGAGTATGCAAGTTTTTTTTTGTTTCTTTTTTTTAGTTGCTGTGTTAAAGTAAGATGTCAGTTTAGTGTTATTACAGAGAGCGACAACCATGCATTTGTTTCATACTGGTAAAACAGGAGAACAAGTGCGTATACTTGGCAGTTCCTCGAGTTGAAGATGACACATTTTTTTCAAACCATCCCTCAGTGAACGCACAGTGTAAACTCAGTGATTGGTAGCAAAAGGAATCAGCTATCTAAATCATTTTTTTCCTCCCAACAAAATGATCCTGCACTAATATTTGCACATTTCTTCCATCTGTGAGCCCCTAAAAATCATCATTTCAATTCCAACACAGCTCTCACTATGATTGTACATTTAGAGCAAAGTCTGGGTGTTTAACTAAAGAATTTAACCGGTGTAGAGGCTTGCATACTTACTATGCTAATGTGAAATAATTCTTTACCAGTCTATTATTGCGAATATGACTGGAAATTATACACTTAAAATGATACACTGCTGTCTCTCCCTTCACCATCTGTCATCTGTTACCTGAATCCGTTCCAAAAATCCCTGTTTAATATTTTATGCAAAGGAAGTGGAGTGTAATGTAGTAGCCCATAATGTAATAACTGATGGGAAGTGACACTGCTTGTGAAAACCTTAAAGAATTTCTCCCTGAAAGAGAAAATATAGTCTAACATTAAATGGCAATTATGAGTTTCTAAAGGCGTTTAATGCGTATTTTAATGATAATGCAGTAATATTGTAATATGAACCCAGAATATAATCAACCAAAACGCCAGTGTTTGTACTACGAAGCATTATATTATTTTTAAAACAATAGTAACAAATATGTCATTGTACACTCCTTATAGATAATTAATGTTATAATTAAATGGATAGGTACTGTATGTTTGCCAAAATATTTGACACTGACACTTGACACTTAATTACCTTTCCTAATTATTAACCACTTCCAAAGAGATAAAAAATATTCAGACTGTTTGTTAGTTAGCAGGATATCCTCCATCACACATTTAACTGATGCTTGGTAGGAAGTTTGACAGTAATCCAATAACAGATTAGGTGCTTATGAAGGAATATTTTAAGAATTTCTACTGCAAAATATGGACTTTTGAACACGTTCCCTATTTTCTTCTGAACTTTGCTTTGAATGAAAAACATCAAATACATGTTGATATATATATTGTCAGTAACACTTTATAACACACTGTGATGTGGTTATAAGCAGATGTAAGGCTATTTTAGTCAATAATCATATTATTACAATTGTTTAACTATATTGTTATTCATTCTCATCTGTTTATACACCAGAATCCACCTACAAGTGCCCACAGGAGCCCACTTATATCTGCTTACAATTACTTTACAGTGTGTTTTAAACCATTTATTAACAGTTTATATATGGATTATGAAAGATAAATATATGTAGTTTATAATATATGTATATGAGTTAGTACAGTACAGTATTACCTAAATTTCTATTATAGTCTATTATTTTGATCCAGAACCAGATCCATATTTTTAAAAATATAAATAATTTTACTATTAATTGAAATAGACGGAAAAGGATCTACATTTTTGCTATATATTTACCATCTAAGTGCTTTCTAGTGATGAAGTTTGTCTGTTACATTGTCAGTTGTTTCATGTATCCTTTTTTTCCTGAACTGTGTGTAAGACTGGATTCACCCACAGCACCAAACAACATTAAACTTTATGAAATATGGGGCTGACAAGCTTTACGAGCATCATCCACTGCTGGTGAGTTGGTTTTTTTTTCTGCCAGTTGTATTAAATCAAGTAATGATCGTTAAAAAGGACTGCTGGGATAATGACTGCCAGCGCAAACAAACACATAAACAATAAATTCAGTCGGGTAGCAGCTGGGTGAGCGTCCGATGGCAACTGCTGGTGATGACCTAGTTTAACAGCTCCTTGGCGCTGACGCTCACCTCACTCACTCACTGAGCTGTGTAGCTTCAGTCGTGATGCAATGATGTCAGCATGTCAGCATGCAAGCAGAGGTCTTACTGCTGCACGTTGGGATTAGTCGGCTGCATGACAACTGAACCTTCTCTGATCAAAATGTGCGTAAAACCATACAGCAAAATTAAAAGAATGATTCTGAAAACGTGTTATCTATTGCAATGTGGCTTCACTATTTCTGTGGCTACATGCAACTTAAGCCAGATCAGCCAGTTGCTATCTCATTCAGATGTTATTGGGCTGTTTTATACAACTGTCTTAAGGCCAGAAAGGGTGTGAGAGCAGATAAGACCAAATTGTTGAGCTCTCACTTTCAGTATTATACAAAAACCAAATAAAAACATCCCAATAGCTTCATATATTAGAGGTCAACTGAGATTAATTCCATGAAAATTTCATGTTATAAAATACCAATGGACCACTTTAATTATCCTGACATGTGATAACTTAATATCAGTCAACCTCTATGTATATTAAAAGTGAGGAGCGTTATGGTTCCATTCAGAGGAATTCACTCACCGTCTTGGAGTTCTACACAAAAAAATAAAATAAAAATAAAAAATAATAATAAAAAAATAGAGGTGACAGGACAGCAAACAATAACTATCTCCACTTATGAATCAGAAAGAAATGCTAACAATAACTGCATATAAAATATGGTATTTTGTAGGAATGAATGAGGTATGAGCATAACAAAGAAAGAAAGGCTCTATTCTTACAAACACTGCAAAGGAAATAAGATTAAAATAATTGCAGAAGGGAAAGTGCAAACACAAATTCACTTGAAGAATCCTGAGAGCTGTCAACTGAAACGTATAAAAATGGTTTTGATTTCTGCTGCATGCATCATTTTATATTTACGTTTATCAATACATTTTATTTAGATAAATGTAAACTATATCTAGTAACAAAGGAAGTTGAGGATATAGTAGCCATAACCTCATCAACTTCATAATTCAAGACTGACAACGTAAATATATAAATATATTTATAGAAATATGTATGAGCAGTATGTGAAAATATGTCTTGGAAACATGCTTGCTGAGCATTGTTTCGAGAAACCAAGAACTTAAGATAATGAATTTACTTTGTTCCTTTGTAAATGAAAAGGATTTAATTTACCTAGATCATCATCCTCTGTAAAGCCAAGTGTCACGGAAATGAACAATATGAAAAAATATGTGTTATTGGATTGACTTAGAGAGAATTCTACCCTCTGGCAATCTTATTCATAATTAAAGAATGTGTTCCAGTTTACGGGGGCCTTTCAGCATCATCCTCTGGGCATTGAACACATCAGAGCAGTTCAGAAACACAAGCTGATGTGCACGCTGGCGTACAATATAAACCAGAAACAAAAACTGCAGGACACATCATAATCGCAGTCTGATGAGTTGTTTATCTACCTGAGCAGTTTCTCGCATAATTCAAGTTCTCTTGCGGGTGTCCGGGAAGGCGGCACTGAAACCGGTACTGCCAGAACTCGGGGAACCACGGGTTGCGGGTGTTGGTGTTGAGCCTGAGCTTGAGGAAGTAGTCGTCGAAGGAGGAGACCTCTTCAGACTTCAGCTTCACAGTGATGCCGCCCACAGCCTCCTGCTCGTATCCCTCCACCACCTCGACGCGGTCTGCCCAGCCGTCACTGCGGAGAGGAGCACACTGAAATGATCATGATCAGAACTAGCCTCAGTTTCTGCCTTTCCTGATTTAACATTACATTCAAATCACAGAGCTAAACACATGTTCTTATGAAAAATATATATACCAGACGACCTTTGAGAAACCTTGAAGGTCATTTAACACTTTCTAAAATCCTCAAGAGCTCTTCTAATGATCTGGATGAAAGAAATAATCCTTCTGCCACACAAAAACAAACATTTCTAACCTGTTTCTCAAATTGTGGTTCTGTTTCCTAATTCAAACACATGTGGCAGCCCTAAATGATCAATTTGTATGACATCAACAAACATTTTTAGATTTACCATCTGTTAATTCTCTGTTACAGTGTTACTTTTCTATAATTTATATTGTATTTTTCATGCAAAAACAATGATTTAATATTTCACATATGTAATTCCCAACATAGTTGGAGTTGCAACTTGGAAAAAGCATTAAAAAAAAATCTTTTTTATCGTGCAGCAGACAGAATATTTTTCCATCCTGATGGTTGTGAGAGCTTTTGAGGATTCTGGAAATACCTTTAGAAAGGAGATGCTCTTCTGGGTTTTTAATAGAGTTCACCAGAAAACCAGGTGCTTAACTAAAGCCACAAACTAGTGTCATGCAGGATTACATGATCACATCAAGCTAAGAGGACAGATTTTGGTTTTAATAAGCCTTTTCAAAAGCAGTTAAATAGATAGAAAAGAACAAGAACAAGATTTACACTCAGATTTAAACCCTGACAGCTATTTGAAGTCAAGTAAAAGGAAATCTTTTTGCTGCTAACCAATTTTCTGAATTTTATAACAAGTAACAAAAGAGTAGTCAGCGTCTGGCAAAAGGAAAATGTCATGTTTTTGTTGTTATGATGCCGTTATAGCTCCAAAAGCCTGAGATGGTGTCGTGTTTGAAGCCACATGCAAACCAGCCGCAGACTGAATCCTGCAGCAGAACCCTTCTCCCTTTTGTTTCCCTGACTTTGTTTCCCTTTCAGCCTTCCCGCTGAGGGGCGTGGAGTGCTCAATGTACTTGCAGAAAGAAAAAAAAAAAAAAAAGAAAGTCCACAGACACAATCGCAAGTCCAGTGAGAATTCACAGATTAGTGCTGTAGCAGTACAATCTGCCCTGGAAAAAGAAACAAGCTCCAACCCTCCGCACAGATTCAGACTCTCTCAAATGTGATTTTGTTTCTTTGCTGGTCATAATACGTATTTATAAGCTTGGCTATTTGAAAATCAAATCAACATTTAACCATCTCATAAAAAGATCAGGTGGGTGAAACAAAAAGCTTTTGTTTAATATTTGAATTTGAATCATACTCCATAAAAAAAGCTGCCTTCATTTGAGTTGCAAATGCAGCGTGAGTATTTTTAAAGCAGCATTATGCAGTGTGGGATTAAATCTGTGATATTTACATGCGATACTGTACTTGTACGAGTGTGAAAGCAAGGAGGGGGGGAAACGGATATGGAGCGGCCTTAAATAGCATCATTCCAGGGATGATTTGGTATTGAAAACAGCTCCCTAGAATGCAACTACACATTAATAAAACATTACAGACATTTGGGGGAGCAACCAAATTTTAAAAAGATTTTCATGTTTTCATAAGCTGTGACAATTAAAACAAATCGGCACAAAACACCTTTAGAAGACAGTTGGGTTATAATAATATATTTTTACTGATGTCATAGAACCTGACAACAGCAACGCAAAAACACGCTATAAAACCTGCAGTCAGATTTTATTTTCTTCCCACAATATACATTTTCTTCAAGTGATTTTTGTGAGTTATAAACATCCATGTTCATTGTCTTTTTTAGCCATGCTAGTGGCGTGGATGGGATGGCAATGACCACTCTGGTTCAGACTGAATTACCTCAACAGCTATTTTATGGATTGGCAGTAAATTTTTTCAGGGACGTATATGGTCCCCAGAGGATGAATCCTAATGATTTTTGTGACGGCCCCTGCCTGACTGACCTTAAATGTATTGATGCTGTTGTGGTTATGAGTTACTGTTATATTCCTTTGTGTCTATAAAGATATTCAGGGAAACGTTGGCCTGGCAGCTAACCAGATTCAGAGCACCTGGGCCTAATACTCCCGTAGGATTTAAGGCCAACTACCAGCAATGTTTGTGCTCTCTCTCTTTGTACTTTTTGTTTGAATTTTGTTTTGTTTTCGCTTCACAACACCTTACACCCCACTGCCTACGCATTCACATTTACATCACTGATGTTACTGACTGACACACTCCATATTTGAATAATGTTCTGTGATCCACAACTTTTCATCTAGCTCCACCGTCAGGTTTTAATTTGTTCATACTTTTGTTCATGACCTGCAAAACTACTGACATTTCCCATCAACTTCATGCATTATACATTATACCTGCTAAACAACAGCATGTTAGCATTGTCACTGTGAGCATGTTAACTTCAGCATTTGCCTCAAAGCACCGCTGTTCATAAGTTCAGTCTCACAGAGCAGCTAGTATGGCTGTAGACTCTTGTATCTTAGTAATTTTGTGTTTTAAAGGCACACTTATCTCATTGTCTTTCTGTTGAGCAGCTGTGGCCAGTGACATTAACTACTGAACACCTCCTAACACAGTCAGTAGAGGATTTCAGTGTTAAAATATTAGTAAAAATGCAGCTTTAAAAGCTTTCAATCCTGTGAAGAGAACAATAAAGCTGGGGCAAAACCATTTAAAACAGAATAATTTAAAGATACCGAATACTGCACAATCTACCGTTCATTAACAGGACAAAATGATCAGTAACAGCCTTTTAAAGTCACATTTGGTTTGAGAAGGCTGAAAGCCAACAGCACGTTTGGCTTGGCTGGAACTTCAAGAATGAACTGACAATGGTTGTCCAGTGTGACAGTATCAACAGTACCTGGCCATCTGCTTCTCAGCATCACACTCCCCCCAGTCCAACACTGGCTGAGCCAAAAACCTACAGCTCTGACGTCAGCACACAAAATGCACTGTACAGATTTATATCCCATATTTTTGGAGTATTTAATTTGGGAGAAGGGGGCGTTATTGATGTTGTATAGTGCAGTGTGTTTATGTAAATCTGAATTATGATTTTTAAATAATTCATCCTGGGGAAAGACGTTTAAAGGCACAATTGAAGATAAATGTTTGTCAAGCACAGGCTAAAAAACCTGATTTATTCTTTTTTTCATCTCCAAAGTAATGCGAGATTCACTTGAGACTCGATCAAATGAGTTCTCTGTTGTTTTGAGATGTGTGGGATCGGTGGTGTGAGAACAGCCATTTCTTTCATCCTCCACACAGCAGAGGATGGATGGCTGATGACCAGCACCTCAGGCATTTCTATTGGCCCATTGCACAGACCTGCATGTGTTCGCTTGCTGCATTGCTCTAAAAAACATTTTCCTTTTTCAGTAGTCTCCTTGACCCAGAAAAAAAAACACACACATACACACTCCCTCTACTCTACTCTAAAATCACGCCCTCCTTATCATCCGTGGAGACTTTAGCAGTAGTGCAAATTCAAGTGGAAGGGGTGAGAGCAAGTTTAGGCTTTAAAGCGCTTCATTTTTTTTTCATCCATGCATTTCATCATTTGGGTTGCAGGACGGGGTTCTGACTCTACTTCTCATCTGTCTTTGTGAATAAAACAGCCAAACGTTAATGAACCGCTCTCAGTAAATTAACCATGGCGAAGCTTTTATCGTAGCCTCGTTTCAGGTGTTGCAACTATTCCTAACAGGACTTGAGGTGAGCTGAGACTCCACAAAGATGGAATGTCTGGTGTAAGTGCTGATATGAGCTTTGATGTTCACTACACCACATTCCCCAGCTTATGCTGGAGGTGCTGTCCCATATTAGCCCATCCTGCCTGTGATCTGACAGGGAGAGGGAGAGCTCGCTGCATGGATGCATTATTCATTACTGAGCTGACTCAAAGCATCTTCTGCTTTCAGAGGAACTCTACTCCCAGAAGGAAAAAAGAGTATTTTGGTTCCATATGAACTTTGCATATACCATCCTGTGTGTAGCCGGATGTTATAGCATGGAATTCAACATCTGTATTATCCTCACAGAATTGCAATAAAAATGCAATATTTCTGGGAAAAAATGAATATAATAACACAAAAAGTTTTACAAAAAGTGCTAGAATTGAAATCTACAATTTCCATAAGAGCTGGGAAAACTTAATCTACTAATGTAATACGATCCAAAGCTCCAGAAAGCTACTAAATGGCCCTTGTGTTGAGATTGTTTTTAAGGTCATGTATGAATTTTCAGTTTCAACTTTACAGCCAACATGGACAAAAAATGGTTAATATGGTTAACGGTTAAACATTGACAGTCCATTTAACAACTGGGCAAACTCCATCTACTAAGACAGTGTAAAAAGTGTGAAAGCTCAAGAAAAGGTACTAAATAGACCCTGTGGTGAAACTGTATTTTCAACTGTTGTTTTCAAGGTCAAGTATGAATTATAAATCTCAACCTTTAAGAGGGGACAAAAAGTCCTTAAAGTGTTGAGAAAAATTAAAATTTGAACAACTAAAATTTTTGTAAGAACTGGGCGAACTCCATCTATTAGGCTCATGTGATATGATCAAAAGCTCCAGAAAATCTGATAAATGTACCTTACAGTGAAGTTGTTTTGTCAAATGATGTCTTCAAGGTCAGGTATGAATTTTCAGTCTCAATTTGTAACCAACATGGACAAAAAGTGCTTTAATTCTTCAGAAAAAAATGAAAATTTGAACATTGACAGTTCCTTTAACAACTGGCCAAATTCTGTCTATTAAGATGGTGTAATTGGATTGAAAGCTCCAGAAAAGCTACTAAATGGACCTTGTGGTGAAATTGTATCATCAGCTGCTGTTTTCAAGGTCAAGTATAAATTTTTAAGCCGACACGGACAAAAAAAATCCTTAAAGCGCTCAGAAAAATGAGAATTTGAGCAATTTAAATTGCCATAACAACTGGGCAAACTCCATCTACTAAGATATGATCGAAAGCTCCAGAACTGCTATTAAATGGATCTTGCAGTGTGACTGTTTTGTACTACAATCACCTTCATTATCATCACAAATCACAGCTGACAAATCTGACTAATTTTGAGCCTTTTTTTATGTTTTTTGATCAAACTTTATATTTCATAAGTTTCACAAAGTCACTGCAAAGAAACCCACTGAGAGAAAAAGTTATTTTCATCATTCAGGAAGAAAAAAAAAATCTTGTTTGAAAACTTGTGTGCTTTTCAACCCTCCCCAAAAAACATGACAGACAAAGTTGAAAGCCTCATGGGAAAACATTCTCTAACAAACCTGCCAATTAGGAGAAACTCTCCGGCTACTCCGAGCCGTCTCATGGCCATGAGCAGCCCTCGGACTGTCATGCCTTCACAGAAGCAAACAACAACTCTGGCTTTAGGCAGACGCTCACGCAGCTTCCGCAGCAGCCTGTCGAAGTGCTTCTCCCCGGCGTTGCTGTAGATCTTGTCAGAAAGGGAAAGGCAGAGGCCTTCCTGCGAGGCGAGCTCTTTGAACACCTCCATCCCACTCTCCCCGTAGTTACCTGAGAGAGACAAGAGGAATGGTTTCATTCACCGGAAAATAAAGAATCAGTGGGTTTTCAAGTTCACTCTACATTCGATATTCCAGATTGTTTAAATGTCGAATGATCTTTTTTTAAACTGAAATTCTTCAGGGAGGGTTTGCTGAGTGCACACGCCTCTTCATTCTGTATTTAAGTGTCCCATTACGTCTCCAAATGTCTTTTTATGGAATCAAGAGCAGCACAACTGGAGCAAACAGGGTTAAGGTGACCTCAACAGCAGCATCTGAGGATGAGGGGAGCACTTGTCACTTTTAGGTTGCCACTCCAGACAGCCAATCAGCTGCAGGATGGACTACAAGATCACTGATAAACCAAACAACAAAGTCTAAGAAGCTTAAGCATTTAGATTAACATCTGTCAGCTTCTTTAATATTAATCTAATACCTACAGTACTTACTTATATTAAAGCAGTAAACAAACAAGGTTTGCCAGGATTTTGATTGGATTTTTATCAGCTTATCACAACCTCAACACTCCCTCAGTAAGAAACAGATGACAGATTTGCAACACTTCCTTTATGGTTATTTCAGGTATGCATATCACATTCTACTCTTTCTCATGATGTGGGTGGAATCTTAATTACTTTTGCATTGTAATTTATATGCTTATAAAAGGAATGTAGATATCAGTATATCATCTGTTACCTGTTACTTGTTAAAATGCACTGAAACGTAATGCAAAAGGATGTTTTTGTGAAACAGACGCAAGGATTTGAGGGGAAAATGATTTTTTATGGCAAAGCTGCAGTGTAAGCCTGCAGTGATAATTAAATACAAAATAGAACAAGAGCTTTTTATGCAGGTCAAACGCTGGTTGCAACAGCTGCTAATACCTGCAGGAGAAACAGACAAAAGACTTCTTACTTTACTGAAGCAGATTAAAGGAAAAGAGAAAAAAGAGAAAAGAATGTATGCAGGAAGATATTTAGTGTAGAAATTATTAAGTAATGTGTGTCTTCATGGTATTGATGTATAAAATGGACAGAATGGGAGACTAGACTTCACAGAAGAGTTTCTCAGTTTCTCAGTCAGCGTGAAGAACACGATTTCCTCTTTCCTCCTCTCAACTTATCCTCTATTTATATTCATATCATGTGAATAGGTTTTACAAAACAGAATACTGTCTGCAGCCACATGCTGTTAGAACAGCAGTCTACAATAATGCGCAAGATAAACATCAGTTACAATACTGCAGCAGAATACAACAAGCCTGATTCAATCAGATAGTGCTAAGAGATGGCTAACAGCCTCTGTGTATTTGTGCCACAATGTGGACCTTCTTTCCGGTGTCTTCTTGTCCATAATTTCCTGTTCACCCTCCTGTTGTGCTAAGAAGAGAGGGCTGTTAATTCATTAAGAGACAGGTGTCTTACCCTCTGTGTGCACTGCAGACACATAGGTCCAGTTGTATCGTTTGACAATGTCCAAAAGCGCCCTGGCTTGAAGAGTGTCTGAAGGCACAACCCTGAGGAAGTACTTGAACAACGTCTTGTCACTAAGGTCAATACTGGTTGCAGAGTAGGCAATCTGTGGGATGTTGAACAGCTGCAGAAGGTTTTGGACTTGAATTGCAACCGAGCTTGAGCCGGGCCCAATGACCCCTGCGATGGGCTTCTTGGTTGGTGGCGGCTGACTGGAAGGTTCCCCTTCGATGCACCACCTGGCGCCGTCCATGTCATCGCGGATGGAGATGAGAGAGTCTCGTATGAACTCGATGCTCTGCTCCAGAGCCACTGAGGAATGCCAGCAAGAATCCCTGATCTCACAGCCCAGAGTGATGTTGGGTAACAGGTTTGGGTCCGAGTTAATCTGATCCAAAGTGTAGAACATGGCCTCCACTCTTTGGATGCCGTACTGTTCGCGGATCTCCCCGCATTTCCTCTCTGCCACCTTCTCAGCCGAAGGTTGGTGGTGAACTGAGAAGAGGGCCCCGATTATAATATCCCCGTCCATCCTGGCCACCAGGCGAGAGGCAGAGCTCGGCACCACCGACCTCTCATACTTGCCTTTGGACAAAACGAAAGCCTCAAACAGTAAAACAGGCAAGTACAAAACGCTTATTGCAGTCAGATAGATCATATTCGACATTGTGCCACAGGTGCTGAGATTAGAATCATGTCCACTTGGCCATAATGGAGGTCCATCAATCCTCTTTTGGGTGAAATGGCAGTTAACTCGGCTGCTTCTTCTTCTCTGGTGTCACTCTGTATGGGAGACATGGAGCATAAGCGCCTGTTTATCACATGTGCAGCATTCTTTTTTTCTTTTTTTTTACTTATGTAACTGTTATTTGATTGAGTCAATCACATCATCGCTTACTTAAACGTTAAAACATAGTATAGCTTCTATCTTTTCTATCACATAACAAGCAAAAACAGTGTGAAAATTGATCCATGGTGAATAAAACATGCAAAAAAGCAAAAATATAGCAATAGTCTTGCTATAAAGTGAGTAAAGATCTACAGGGTGTAATTAAAATAATTAATATGAGACACTACATTTTGAATCTTTGGGATTTTTTTCTGTTGGGAATCTTTGAAATAAAAAGTTGTTTGTATATGATAGAGAAACCTTTTGGGTTTCAGCACCATGGACAGCTGCTTCTGCTGTTTTTGAGGATCTCTCGGCTGATTCTTTTTCTCCAAGAAGATCAATTTCATCCCACGACCGTTTATTCAACTTTTATCCCTGAAGATAATCCCACAGAAGACTGCAAAGTGTCTGAATCCTGTTTTCTTTTACGGTCTGCCAGCTGACTCCAGCCCTACAACCGGTGTCATTTATAGGACACATTTTCCAACATCGTCACTTACATGCACATGCATCCCAATTAAAGGGTGAAGCTTAATTGACAGATCTGACTGAATACTCGAACAGGTTTTAGGAAAACGCGCCTGTTTTAAGTCTGTGTGACTGCAAAGCACCACGCCTAATCACTGACATGACTTTACCTACCTGCAGCAGGCATTTCGGGACATAGCGGGTCTGTGTCTCTTCTGTAGCAGCCAGACTGGACTCCAGCTTCTGCTGTGAAAACACTGGGACTGAGTCTCTCTCTCTCTCCCTCTCCCTCTCTCTCTCTCCCTCTCTCTCTGCACTGCTCATGAGGTGCCCCCTTCTTCTTCTTCTCATCACTGCATCTTGAAAGCGGGTCACACTCACTGCAGTGCCCCTGATTTGAAGCTCTTGGAGCACGTCATCAGGGATGTCTCAGAAAATGTCACTTTGATTAATGGCATATTTTAGGGGGAAAATATTGAAAGTGCATATAGGAAACAAAGTAAGCATGTAAGAATGGTGGGACCCACCCCCTAAAAAACATTTAAACTAAACTCTTTTTATGGTAAATGTGAAGGTGTTTAGAGTCCTGATAAAAAACTGCGAAGGAACTGGTCAAACTTCACATGTATTAGTGCTGCTGCGTCGTGTCTGACTGACAGATATGATGCACCTGCAGTCCGGCGCCGCAGACAGTAAAAGCTCGAGCTTTGCTGCCACCGTGTGGTCTATAACCGGTACTGCGCATGCGCCAAAAAGAAACTATTGAACAAGAGAAATTAACATACAATGTCAGGTTACAACATACAGTACAATAAGGGTAAAATATTCAAAATAGTGCGGAAAATCTCTAATAATTGCTAAGGAGAGTTTTATGAAGTTTGAACTATTTTTCTGATGTATATAAAGGAAGAAGACTAACAGGAAGTCGATATTCTTACAATATTGTCGTTGTTGTTGTTGTTGTTGTTTTTGTCGCCTCTAAGGAGAACAAATGTTTCATATAGAATAAGGACATTGAAATATAAAGACTCGGTTCTCATAATAGCGTGGTAATAAAGTGGTGAAAAGCTTTGACAGCACCAACCTGAAACTTGAGATATTTTAAATAAAAGTTTTGCAACTGGAAATACGAAATACAAGGACAATTAAATAATAAATAAATAATGATTTTAAATGTATCTATTTATGTGTTTGTTTGTTTGTTTATGTATTTATTGAAGTGTAAGTCTATTGTCTGTTCCACATCCGCAGCAGAAGGTGGCGGTAATGAGTTTGATGCCAACCGCCGTAAAACAAGAAGACGAAGAAGAAGAAGACCTCACTTCCTATATTTAAAAATGGCGAACAGCAACAACCGGAGTCGGTAAATGAAGTGTGTTTTGGTGCATTTCAGCCTGATTATCCGGATCTGCATGGATGTGAAACGTTTAATAACACAGCGATAGAAGTCGGAGCGGCCTCAAAAAGTAAATGTGCTTGTTTTCATCTGATTCAAACGATAAAATATGCAGCGAAATGAAGTGTTTCATTGTTTAACGCAACGATGTGCATATAATTTAGCGCTGATGCCTGTTTGAACTTTTAAAAACAGTAACGTGTTAGCTAGTTGCGTTACATGTGAACCAAAGCTGGATAATAATACCTCTATAATACACAAGCAGTGATATTAGCTGGTGTAGATAAATATACAGAAAGCCTCTGAAAAGGTAGATATATCAACAAGCAAATGTCTCTGATATGATATTGATAAGCCATTAATTTAATGCGGTAATTAATTACAGTTTAAAGGAGGGGTTTCCAATTTTTCAAGTCTTTCCAAAAACAACAGTCTGGTGCCCAAATTAACATTTAAATAGGTTTTTCTTGCTGTAATCGTTCCTTCTGTTCATACTGATCATTAGAAGATCCCTTCATAATGTACTTACAATGTAAGTGATGGAGACTGAAACCCACAGTCCTCCTTTTGAGCAAAACTGTATTTAAAAGTTTATCTGCAGCTAATATGAAGCTTCATCCATCCAAATTAGTCAAATCAAGTAGATATGTTTCAAGTCCTCTTTTTGTTATTATCCTTCCACCACAGCTCAACAGGTAAACACTGTCTGAGGAAACACAAAGAGGGGGTTTTATGCTAAAAATACTATAAATGTGGCAAATATCCACTTCATATGACCAATTCAGACTGCTGAAGCCTCATATAAGCTTCAGATAAACTTTTAAATGCATTTTTGCACAAAATGTGAATTATGGCCCCCATCACTTACATTCAGTTACACTGAAAGCATGTTTGAAAGGGATTTTTCAATTGTCAGTATTAACAGGAGGAATGATTAGGAGAAAACCTCTTTCAGTATTCATATGGATATCTGACTGTTGTTTTAAGACAGACTTGAAAAATTGTGTACTTATCCTCTAATTACCTGTCTGAATTTGGAAAATCAAAGTGTCTGCATGAGTGGAGCCGCAAGGCACCTAAAATAAAATCTCAAAATCCCCAAATGATTTGACAAATAAGGAATAAAAGGTGCTGCAGAAAAATTGGTTTATTTTTCTGACTTTTATCCAAATTTAGTTTTTTCTTGTGAAATACTGAATATTTACAGTACTGTGCAAGTGTTAGGCACTAAAAGTAAAGTGAGGATGCCATGATAGTTTTTATTTATCAGTCATCAAAGCTTAGTAAACAGAGAAAACCTAAATCAAATCCATATTTGGTGTGATCACACTTTGCCTTTAAAACAGCACCAGTTCTCCTCGGTACACCTGCACACAGTTTTTCAGGTACTTGGCAGGTCAGTTGTTCTTTGTGGAGAAGTTGCCACAGTTCTTCTGTGGATTTCGGCGTCTCAGCAATTTCTGTCTGTCTATGTAATCTCAGACTGACTCCATGATGTCGAGATCAGGTTTCTTTGGGGACCACAACATCTGTTGCGGGACTCCTTGTTCTTCTTGTCAATGAAGATAGTTCTTTATGACTCTTGCTGTATGTTTGGGGTCAGTGTCATGCTGCAGAATGAATTTGGGGCTGATCAGACTCCTTCTTGATGGTATTACATACTTAATGAGAATCTAAGCATCTAAAGTGCCTAAAACTTTTGCACAGTACTTTATAATATTTTTTCTCTTTAGGCTTTTAAAAAAGGGAAAAAAGAGAATCAAAGAATTGTGCACAAAGCATCAATGCTGCCTGAAGAAGAGCGCCAAGCTTGAAACGCACTACAATCCAGAGTAGCTGCTCATCCAAGCCTTTTCTGTGTTCTTTAATGTCACTTAGAGCCTGTATTTGTGCACGTGTTCTCTTGCTTTCATTTCATTGCTCCTCTCCTTTTTTCGTTGACCCATTCAACCCTTTTTTAAGTAGAACTGCCTTTGTAATAAGTAAATAATTTGCTTTTCTTGTAGAATATAACCATGAGTAGCCGTAGAAAGAGGGCCCCTCCTGTAAGGGTGGATGAAGAGGCCAAAAAGAAGTTGAATTGGAACATGCTGGAGGACCGGAGGACTGAGGTGATCCAGGGCGACGATGACCAGACACCAACCTGCTCCGTTCTTCCTGAAGAACCCGCTCCTAGCAGCTCCTTCCTCTCCGCCAGCGAGGACATCACAGAAGCCACCTGCACCCGCTCCGTCCAGTTTGCAGATGAACTCCCCGGCACATCATCGGACTGCACCTCCGCCTCAACCTCTCTGGCGCTCACGGTGCTGCCGGCGTCCAAGCTGAGTCACGTATGGAAGGCGCTCATTGGGGAGTTCAGCGTCCGGCCAGCTTGGCTCCCAACTGACTGTGAACAGAAAGCGTTCACGCTCCACAGGATGGGCGACCAACTCTGCCTCAGTTACAGCAGCTGTGATGAGAACTCGGGGCAGCAGTGGAAGCCGGACGAGGACACGTGCACAGCGGAGTACAGTCTCAGTAGGATCCCACTGGAGGACCTCGACTGGCTGCAGAAGAGGAGGGTGGTGCAGCTCTGTCACCAGGAAAAAGAGGAGTCACTCAGGGTATGAATGATGTTTCTGATGAGATAGAATGAAAAATATTCTCTCAAAAACAATTTCACTTTGTTTAATATTCAGATTCATCATCTGATAGTTATAATAAACTGATGGTTAACAGCAAGTTTATGGTAATAAAATGCATGTGTGTGCAAGATGTTGCAGTATAAATAATGAACAAAGCTGCTTATTTATCTGTATCATTTCGGTCATTACACTCGATTTGAGGAAAAAATGCTACCCGAAATGTATCATTTAATATTGTAAGAACATTAATGATTAAATCTAACCATAATGTGCTTACTTAACTTTAATTCTGGTTGTCAGTCATTAGTTTTTCTATGTCCAAACATCAAATTTCTAGCCTTCAGATTAAGAAAACAAAGAAAATATTGAGTTTTACATTGTTTATATGGTTAAATACTTACTTTTAAAATGGACTATATATTGCTCTGTAGGTTTCTTTTTTTCATCCAGATGCTTTTGGACATTTATGCCTTTTATTAGAGAAAATTAATAGGAAATTAATAAGAAATGAGGAGTGAGAGAGTCAACAAAATATCACTTTGTAATCACTACCTCACAAGTGTTGTCCCAATCAGTCAAGTCAGCTGTTGTAGTCTTTGGTTGGAGTAGGTTGAGATGAAGAACGTTTGATATTCTCTGTCTCACAGTGTTATATTTTGACATTTGTTACTTCAGCTGTTGTTTGTCTGCTTCTGGCAGGTGGGGATTTACTTGGTGGAAACTGGGCTCGGCAAACCTGAGTTCCTCAGTGAGGGAAACGCTCGGCTTAAGAAAGCGAATCAACTAATGCAGAAGTTAATGGAGTATTTCTACGACTTCATTATCCCTGGTAAGTGTCTGTTCCTAATGTCTAACTCATGCTGTGATCCAAGTCCTCTAATACCATGATGACTTCATCGTGAAAGCAGTGGGGGGTTGAAATATAACCTTTTCCTGGACAGAAAAAAAACAATGACACATTAACTTCTCGTCCAGCGATATTTTATTTCTCTGTGATGTTTTCCATGTAGAAGTGGTGGAGAATGACGAAGAGGAATGTGACACCGACCTGGAGAGGCAGAACATCGAGGAGCTTTATGATTACGTCAGGCATCTGCACCAGACAGAGAGCCAGGATGTGACCTATGACGTCCAACACAAAGCTCTTATTCCTGTGCTCAGGCCTTATCAGCGCCAGGCCGTCAACTGGATGCTGAGGAGAGAGAAATCTAAGAGTACTTCACCGAAAGGTTTGTTTGTCTTCTGCTGCCCTGATTTCTCTGCGCCAAACATCAACCTTCCTTTTTTTCCCAGATGATTTGTTTTGGCATTTTTGCATTTATTTAACTGAGACAAAGTGCAGAGAGACAGGAAACAGAGAGAGGGATATGACATGCAACAAAGATCCATGGCCAGAACTGAACTGTGGACATTGTGGTTAATGGTTATGTGGTAGAGATACTGGGATGCACCACATCAACCTTTCTTAAGTAGAAATATTGACTGCTGGATTTAGTAGTCTTCACAGTTAATCTGTCATTGAACACTTGATTGTTGGGGGAGATAATGGAACATATTAATTTTGCACTCTGTAGTCCTTTTAAATACATATCATCTACAGTATATATACATATTTTTGTAACTGCAAACAATTTACATACATTTTCTGACTGTTTGGCTCTGACTGTATGAACAGAAATTATTTTTCTGAAGCTTTGCATGTGAGATATTTACCATTTCTTTCCAGAACCGTTACTGCATTTCCTCTGGCGGGAGTTGGTCACTTTGTGTGGCAAGAAGTTGTTCTACAACCCGTTTACCGGCTGGTAAGGACTTGATCCCTTCATGTTAAACAGTCATTTCACTAAAATCACAAAAAAAAGAAAGTTTTTGGGATAGTATATCTGGAAAAACACATTGCTGATGAGTTTTTAAATATGAAACATGAAATTGTTTGAGAAGCAAAGAATAATATTCCATTCACTTCCACTTCATTGGGGCTGCAGAAGAGGTTTTAGAGGCAGATATGTCAAAACTTCAACACATAAAACCAAAGTTATTTGCATGGTGAGACACCAGTAGGCGAAAACATGTCTTAGTGGTTGAATTGACCCTTTATAACTGCTTTCATCACATCTTTCTGTGGATGTATACTTCTGTTTTATTGCGAACATCAAGTGGATATTTCCAGCGATACTGTTACCAGGCATTGTAGATTTTCATCATAGTACTTGTTCTTTTTCTTTCAGCTTAATCCGAGAGTTTCCTCTAGCTGGTGTCGAGTGGCCCGGTGGGATCCTGGCTGATGAGATGGGGCTTGGAAAGACGGTGGAAGTTCTGGCTCTCATTCTGTTTCACACCCGGCAGGACTTGGAACAGGAGGCCCTCACCCTGCCTGTGGTGAGGAACAGTAGGCAACTCCAGTTAAAAATAAATCTCACCAGTTTTCCTTTTCTGATATATTTTTTTTATTATCTCATTTGTTTCACCACATTTATTTTAGAGATGATTATTAACAGTCGTACATGATGTATGATTTGTCTCAAAGGCATCAGAGAAATTGGGAAAATGTAAAATGTTATTTACTTAAGTCCTTTCTCTTCTGGTTTTGTAGGGAAAGTCTGTGAATTACTTCGTACCTCCTCCTCCGCTAGAAAGAAAGAAAGTTATCCACTGCAAGTCCGAAGCTCAGCCTAAAATAAAAATATCCTATCCAAGTAAGTCACTCACACTGCTCTCAGACTCTCTTGGCAACGTGGTTTGATTTTGATTTCTTACAAGATGTTTTCTCATTTTCCTGCAGCTGTTCGTGTCATGCTGCTCACAGCAATAAAGGAAATGAGATCTGGCAAAGGAGCCTCAGTCAATGCAGTCTTCACCTACATCCGTGCCACTTACGGTTATGACCTCTTAAAGAACCGCAACCACATCAGGAAGACACTGGCGAAGCTGATAGATGAAGGCCTGGTTGACCGGGTCAAAGGTCGTGGCTTGGCGGGGTCATTCAAGCTGGGAAAGAAATATAAAGAAACAAAGAAGACATTAGCAGGAGCATCCAAATCTGTAAGAATAAACAGCTTTTAATGTGATTGTTTTGTACTACAAATGACACCTTGTTGTGTTGTCTAAGATGCGTCTCTTTTCTTCTTTGTTAGAATTTAAAAAACACAGAGAGCACGCCAAGAAAAATGTTCCAGAGACGAGCAAAGGAGAAAGCGGAGGCAGCTCTGCAAAACTCACTCACAGAAGATCAAAGAGACGTGCCCTCTCCTACATCTGACTGTCCTGCACCCGAGGAAACCCAAACAAAGACAGAGTGGGATGAAAGTCTGAATGAGAAAGCAGATCAGTCAGATGACACGCTGGATATGTCCACGGCAGCCTTACAGTCTCAGGATAAAAGTGAGTCAGGCGCGCAGCATGTGCAGAGAATGTATGATCCGCCTGTAGAAAGGAGAGAAGCTCCGCAGTCTGACTCTCATGAGGAGACAGAACCCCCCACCAGAGCGTCTGTTGTCCCTTTCAACACCCCGGACTACCGCTTTGAGTGCATCTGCGGCGAACTAGGCATCATAGACTACAAGGCTCGCGTCCAGTGTATGAACTGCCAGCTGTGGCAGCATGCAGACTGTGTTAACTACAAAGAGGAAAGCCTTGAAACTACTCCTTTCTACTGCCCCCACTGCCTGGTAGCCATGAAACCCGTGTCCACCGGTGCCACCCTCATCATCTCCCCGAGCTCCATCTGCCACCAGTGGGTGGAGGAGATCAACCGGCACATCAGGTCGTCGTCACTCCGAGTGCTGGTGAGAGAGTAGATGATAGAAGAGCGATACGGCCAAAGAGCATTAAAACACAACAGCTACTAATCATTTGCAGCCTGTGTGTTTAATGAGAGTTAACAAGTCATATTGCACCACATTAAAAGATAGCAGTACTTACATGCAATAAGTTTTACACAATTAAGGCAGATAAGTGTGTTATTGTGTTCTCTGCTGCAGATGCTTTCTTTATGTTCCATTTATTGCAGCTGTTTTGTTTTTACACATTGTTGGAATTTGGTACATTTAGTTTAAGACAGTTTAATCTAAGATTTAACAGGCCCCTGAGTGCCACTTGGCTGGATTTTATTCTTTCTTAATGCATGTATACTTATCGTAGGCTCTATTATTTTAACCTCTGTTGCTCTTCTTGAGGCTTCTTATACTTTTTTCCCCGTTAAAGGGTTTTCTAGGGAGTTTTTCCTAATCTAAATTAAGGGTTGAAGGATGGAGGATGTTGTTTTGTTGTACAGATTTTAAAGCTCCCTGAGGGAAATTTGTTATTTGTGATATTGAGCTATATACATAAAAACTGGACTGACTTCATTCGGAAAAAAAGCACCTTTTGACAAAACATGAAGTACTTTACTAACAAATCTGACTTCTTTTATCTCAGGTTTATCAGGGTGTGAAGAAACATGGGTTCATCCAGCCTCATATGCTTGCTGAGCAGGACGTGGTCATCACCACTTACGACGTGCTGCGGTCGGAGCTCAACTACGTCGACATTCCCCACAGCAACAGCAAAGATGGACGGCGGTTCCGGAACCAGAAGCGCTACATGGCCGTGCCCAGTCCTCTGGTGGCTGTAGAGTGGTGGCGCATCTGTCTAGACGAGGCTCAGATGGTTGAATGTCCCACTGCAAAGGTGAGTTTAAGGGAATCCAGTCACACTACAAGATAAGAGTATAATCAAAAGACTAGTTTTTCCATGTGATACTATAATTGGGACCCTGTTTCGTGTGGATAAATTCTTGTTTATTCATACTTTATTTCTGAGATACTAAACAATGTGTTTTATTATTTTATATTTATTTTTTTAGTATTTTATATCAGTTTGTTTGTTGAAACTTTGTTTATGCTCCTTTCTCTTTTCCTGATAGGCTGCAGAAATGGCTCTACGTCTCGCATCTGTCAACCGCTGGTGTGTCAGCGGCACTCCTGTCCAGAGAGGCTTAGAAGGTAACATGAAGAATTTCAAAATATGACAAAACCTTATCCTGTGATTGATTTCTTGAGGCTCTCCACAATTTTGAAGTATCGTCAAAGTCTGCTTAAGAAAAACAAACCTTAACAGTAGCAAGATGTTCTTTCCTAAATTGAGTTTGTTCTCTCTCTAGATCTGTATGGCCTCATACTTTTCCTGGGAGTCGACCCGTACTGGGTGAAACACTGGTGGGACCAGCTGCTCTATCGCCCTTATCGACGTGGAAACACAGAGCCGCTGTACTACGTAATTGCTCAACTCCTGTGGCGATCGGCTAAAAAGGACGTAATTGATCAGGTATGACTATAAAAGTTTAGCATCTTATCTCTTTTTAGCATAATTATTATTACCAGTTTTAACAATCAATAGTTTAAGCCAACCAAAAAATAGATTCTGCCGTTATTCTGTCGTTAAAGCGTGTTTAATGATTCTTTTTTCTCCAGATCCAGATTCCCCCTCAGACAGAGGAGGTGCACTGGCTCCACTTCTCCCCTGTCGAGGGTCACTTCTACCACCGTCAGCACGAGGTCTGCTCCCAGGACGCTCTGGTCAAACTCAGGAAGATCTCTGACTGGAGCCTGAAACTTGGCAGCCTCGACCGCCGCACCGTCAATACCATCCTGTGTCCGCTGCTGAGGCTGCGCCAGGCCTGCTGCCATCCCCAGGCTGTGAGGGGGGAGTTCCTGCCTCTGCAGAAAAGGTATATCTGAGCACAGCGACACTTGGTATTATGTTTTCAAGCCGCTTTTAGGCGAGAATAGAAGTATTTTTCTGAAGGCAGCTGCAGCGGTTAATTAACAGTCTTGCTAAGACTGAATAGAATATCGCAGCATTAGCAACGGTAATCAATTAAACAGTGCGCAGTTGTGTTTATTTAAAGCTGACCCATTCTGTGTAATTTGCATTGGAGAGGTTGTTAAGTGGGTTTGTCTGTGTTGCGTGCCTCCCCACCCCAGCACCATGACGATGGAGGAGCTCCTGAAGTCCCTGCAGAAGAAATGTCGAGTGGAGTGTGAAGAAGCTCACAGACAATTGGTGTGCGCTCTCAATGGCCTGGCTGGAATCCACATCATCAGAAGTATAAAACCCTTCTTCTGTACTTGTGCGCACTCTGCTCTGATTTTCCCATGGGAATCACTTCAAACAAAACAGAAGCCATGATCTCATCTTTGTGTCTCCCAACACTTTTTTTTGTACCGAGATGTTTTGTTGTCACAGGCGGATATATTATATATATAATGTGTCTGAATGTATTGGGGGACGTTTGTATAGCACATCTCATTAACTCCGCATGTGACGGACATATTGAGTGTCACTAATGATGAATGTTCCCTTTTGCTGCCTGCAGATGAGTTTGTAGAGGCAGTAGAGATGTATAGAGAAGTGCTTCGTTCATCAGAGGAGCACAAAGGCAGACTGAAAACAGATTCATTACAGGTACACGGCTTCATCCCATTCATCAGTCTTGTTACATTTGTCTGTAATTAACATATGAAGGGTTTCATTTCCAAATCAACCAGATGTCTGCTCAAAAGGAATAACTGATAGCATCGAATGAGATTTAAAAGACAGTAGCTAAGTTCTTGGTTATGTATTGATTCCTGATGGTTATATTTGTATAAATATAAAAACGTCTGATTACTGATCTGATTATTTTTACAATTGTGATAAAACAGAGGCTTCATGCTACCCACAATTTAATGGAACTGCTGAGTGCAAAGCATCCTGGGATACCTCCTACGCTACGAGATGACCGACTAAGTGAGGAGGTAATAAATAAATGTCTGTCTCCGTCAAAACATTTTTAACCCAATGAGGAATTTGCATGTGGAGTCTTTTAGAATAATACTGAACTATCTCTCCAGGCCTTCCATGCTTTTTAAGGTCTTTTTTTTTTTTTAATTAGTTTTATGTGTAACTTATTTTTAAGAATCTGCTGAGCGTTGTGCTTTCTATCACTCTGTTGTGTGTCTGTAGGCTGAGCAGCTGCGACAGCACTACATGACCAAGTACGACTCTGAGGTGGCGGACGCCCATCAGGCTCTGCAGCCGGTGTTACAAAACATCAAAGAGCTGAAACGCAAAGTGAGAACACCCCTTACAGCTACATTCAGGCAACTTGTCCTACAGATTATCTGCCAAATTAATATACAGTATGTTGTTTACTACTTTGTTTTTCTAAGTCCATATTGTAGGCCAATATGTTCGCCCATAATTGTCCTTCAATAAAAACTAAATATCAGCCGTAAACCTGCAGTTAAACCTGACTGAATGGCTCACAATATGGTGTTCAAAGACCCTCAAGAAAATCTGTTTGGCTACCCAGAAAATATACCAAATAAATTAGTAAAATTAATTGAAATCCTAATATATTTTGGCCTCTCACAAAAAGCATGTATCATTGAATTATTTGATAAAATGAATATTTATATTTTTACATTTTTTGTTCTTTGTTGACTTTCAGGTACAATGAAGTTTACTTTGGGCTTGAGTTTAGTCTTTGATAGATTAAATTTTTAAAAATTAACATTATTAACTTCGTCCAGGTCAAGCTGAACTCTCCCTGGTGGCTGGAAGTTATTCAGAGGGCGATCCGATGCTCCACCGATGATGATCTAGTCTCCCGCGTCAAGAACGAGCTGACATGCAGCTACAAACAACAATCCCACAAGCTCTCCATGGCTGACAAGTAAACTATTTTATTTGGCAAAATAAGATGGAAGTTAGTAGTTATCAATACACAAACATGTACCAACAGAAGATGGGCTGTTCTGCAGGTTCCGTGACGGCTGTGGTCTGCAGTTCATCCTCACCACACAAATGCAAGATCTGATGAAATCTCAAAAGACTGTTCAAGAAGCGGTGAAGAGCCTCGAAGGTCCGGCTTCGAAGAAAGTGATTGACGAGGCCACCATCTGTCACCTCAGGCCTATGAGACTGCCGCTCAATAAGTAAGACATTATCTCAGGCTTAGTTTCAGGAATTTATAGCCTTATTTTCACTTCAAAAGCCAAAAATGTCAATATTACATCTGCTCATCATGGCTTTTAAATGTCTTGTATAAGCCTCGAGTACCGTGAAGTTTATTTTCTATCATAACTAACACTCCTCTCTCTTGTCTTATTTTAGTTGTGTTTTTTGCAAAGCAGATGAACTTTTCACAGATTATGAGTCCAAGCTGTTTTCTCACACGTAAGTAGAGCAATAATTTCTTAACCTGTCAGACTATTAGTGAAATAGCATGAAAATATATTGTTGATTAATCAGACAAATTCCCTGACAGGGTGAAAGGTCAGACAGCCATCTTTGAAGAAATGATTGAGGATGAAGAAGGGCTGATGGACGACCGTCTCCCTACCACCAGCAGAGGTCTGTGGGCAATCAGCGAGACTGAGCGAACTCTTAAGGCCATCTTGTCCTTCGCAAAAGCTAAGCGGCTGGATTCGGAGCTGGTGGAGGAGGGCAACACTTTCATGGAGCTGTTTGAGAACTGGAAGAAGGAATACAAGGTTTGTACAAACCCTATCTTCATTTTCAAGCTTTGCAATAAACAATAGATTCTTATTGTACAAATATTGTACGTTCCACTGCTGCACGTTAATGCCACATTTTGATTTGGATTAGAACAGCTGAAAACAATAATATGTCATTATTGGACACAAACAAATACTTACTTCAGGTTCAATATGTCAAAAGTGTTGTATTTCCAGAAACTAGAAACTGAAGGGTTTGGAAAAACTAATTCTTTCAAGGATGTTTATTGATTTTCAACATTTTACACGGCGTTTTATAAACGTGGAATACATCATAAAATGTCAATTATATTAAAAATACTACTCATCCTCCCAGGGGTTTATTTTTGAACACTTTAAAGTTGATTGTGAAGTTCCTGAAATGGGAAAAATAGAAAAAAAACCCAGAAATCTCAACCACCAATGTATTAATCACTGAATGATTGGTATTCATCAGCGATCACCCTCCTGCAGAGTGCCGTGGTCATTTTGTGAGCTGTAAGAATTATATATATATATTTCCCCTTTAAAAGCTGCCTGTGTCCCTCCTCAGGTGCTGCATGAGTACTGGATGGTCCTGCGGAATCACGTGTCGGCCATCGATGAGCTGGGTATGGCCACCGAGAGGCTTCGCGTGCGTCTGCCTGATGAACCGAAGCCAAAACTGCTGCACATCATTGAGCCGCATGAGGTCAGTTTCAGAGAGCGACACACTTGTGTTGTTACAGCGTGCTCATCCTGTCATTAACGCTGTAAAATCATCAAAATTGTATGCGTTTATGCATTTTGGCGTCGAGATTACTTAATTCATTTTCAAGTCATCAACATCTCTAGTGATTGATGTGCGGTCGAGACCCGTAGTTCTCGATCAGTTGATTCAAAAGAGGGCCGCAGGACCTTTTGACACACTTGGCAGCACAATTACCCGAATACAAAGCAGACAGTCTGTTCCTCATGCCAACGTGACCTCAGGCCAGATTTATCCAACATCTAAGAATCACACTGAAGAATGCTCTAAAGACTCATCCTAAGAGTAAAAAAGTTCTTTGCCGAGTATGAACAATAAGACACATTTATCAAGTGAACACTATTTACAGCAAAGTTTAATAATAGTCTCTTTAAGAGCAGTTCTCAAGTGATCAGAGATAAGGATTCACCTGACATAAGTGTACAAAAAAATCCAGTCACAGTGTGCAAGTGCAGTGTACTTGTGCAAGAACATGATTCAATTCTTTTCCTTCCTTTTATTTATAGTTCATTTGTATTTGTATGAAATCTAAAGGAGTAAACAACTAAAACTTTACTTTCTTCAAAAAGTTCAACCAAAATGAGCATGTACATAATAAAGCTGCTTTGATCCTTGAGAGCAAACTTCATATCAACAGTGCGGACCTGTTGTGGAGGAATTAAAAGCTCAAGTCTATCCTCTGACCCAGTATTGGGCACAATTGTTTTTTGTTGCTGAAATTTTCCAAGGAAGTAATATTCTGTCTTAACTATTTTTATTGCATTCCTAACCTCTGCCCTCGCACTGTTTTGCTTCCAGGTGGAGCAGAACAGAGTCAAGCTTTTGAACGACCAAGCAGTGGCCAAGTCTCAACTCCAAAAGAAGCTCGGCCAGTTTCTGTATCTCACAAATCTGGAGAAGGTAATTTACATTTGTTAGAAGCTTCAAGGTGCAGACATTGTTCTCTAGCTCACTCAGGGACTGTATCTCAAGCTGATATGTGCTATAATTTTACTCCAAAATAACGTAAATCACCTTGTTCCAGTCCCAGGACAAGTCTACTGGAGGGCTGAACCCAGAACCATGTCCCATCTGTGCTCGGCCTCTGGGACAGGAGGTGAGAGAGGAAGTGATGCTTTTTGCTGATGTTTTTTTCTTAATTAATCAAATTTTATGAATCATCTTGTTTTCTTAAAATACTATTTGATTTTATATGTAAAAATGTACTATTTAGTGATTATTTCATGAAACATCTCTGCTCATAACTGACTTAACTACATTAAAACACTGGCTGGGCTTTATGACTATAATTAGAGGTTTCTCCTACGAGCCAGTCTGAACCCAATGTACCTTCCAGCCAGTGGAGAAGGAAACAAAACACCTCAGAGCCTCTGCTACAGTCTTATCAACACCGGCCAGGGACTATAATTACATCTACTCTGAAGCTGATTCATCTTGCGCCAAGATTTATGTGTTTAACATTTGGCATTGTGTGCTGTCAGGCAAGTGCAGAAACATTTGTTTGATGATAGCAGTGCACTCAGGGCACCCAGCAAGGCCTGCAATTAACAGTTATTTTCATTTCTGATTAATAGATTCATATTTGGGCTATAAAAGATCTGAAAAAAAGTGAAAAACGTCAGTTTCTTCTAATCCAAGATGACATTTTCATATGTCCAGTTGTGTATATTATTATCAACTGGATGAGATTTAAATAGAAATAGAAAAACAGAATGAAATTGACTTAAAGTGACTTAAAGCCGTTACATTACTGTAGTTAATGACCAAAAAAACATGATAAATGACATCAAACAGCCCAAACTGAAGTTGTAGTCTTAATTACTTTCTTCTTTTTTTTAACTTGAATCCTTGTTCATGTCTCCCTTTTATAATCATGATGTCATCTCACTCCCTCTTTCCCAGTGGGCAGTGCTGACTTGCGGTCACTGCTTCTGTAACGAGTGCATCGCTATCATTGTGGAGCAGTACAGTGTGGGCTCGAGACGCCGGGCCATCAAATGTGCCATTTGTAGGCAAACCACGTCCCACACGGAGATCTCCTACGTGTTCACCACACAGTCGTCCAGTCAGGACCAGGACATCCCGGTCAAGGTCAGTCAGCATCGCCATCCTCAGGAGAGACACAGACCCAGATCTTGGTTATGTATCTGAATGTTATGATTTTATTTGGTTAGGTTCCACTTTGAGATATATTTGATTTCCTGAATGATTTAAACGCTATTTATGATCATATCTTGGACATGATCATTTCATTCATGTCTTGTAAATGTGTGCAGATGTAATTTACCAAAGCTTTGCTCAAGCCATGAAATATTGATTAGCACTATAGCGTAACTTTCCCCTTCCTGTGTCTTTCAGGGAAGTCACTCTACAAAAGTTGAGGCAGTAGTGAGAACTCTGAAGAAGATCCAAGTGACCGACCCCGGGGCCAAGTGTCTCGTCTTCTCCACGGTAACTGTAAACTGTCCTCGCTCTGTGGGAGATTTATTTTGATGATATCAAGTTTGCATCTGACCCAGTTGTCTTTTTTCTTTTTTTTTCCCCCTCTCCGGCACAGTGGCAGAGCGTCCTGGATATCATCGCTAAGGCTTTATTTGACAACAACATGGAATTCTCTCAAATCAACGGAATTCACAAATTTCAGGTTGGAAAATTGCATTATTACAATTTCTACATAATTCGTCGCAAACTTTTACTGTAGATACGCAATGCAACAAAACTACACCAGGTGGAGTTTACGCTCAAGGATAATTCAAATAGTTGTAGTATGTTGTCACAGAACTACAACCTTAGTAATGAACATAAAGTAGAATTATCACCTTTCTGACAATGTCAACAAAAAGTGAAAATCTATAAGCTTTGTAAAAGTAGATTTTATGGCAAAGCTGTTGGTCTGTTAGATTGCACAGGTGTTCCTAATAAAGTGCTCAGTTTGTGTATGTCCTCCACCAACACAGCAGTTCTCCAACTTGCTGCTACACCCTTCACACTTCATCTTTATCATATTATTTTTAGGTTATATTGATTTTTCAAAATCACTAATCCTATAAAGGTGGAAATCCAAACCACCACCAAAATCTAATCCTTTGTCCTTTGCCTCAAGGTCATCTTTTATGAGATGCTGACAGAGAGACAGTCGGACAAGAATATAACCTGCTGTTTGACATTTGAATATCTGATATCTGCCACCCATGTTCACCGTGACATATTATGGTGGAGGTTTATCTCCGACCACTGAAACCTGGAACTAGATTTGTATTTTACTTTCTTAAATGTCTCTCAATTGATTTGAGTTTTCTGTTAATTAAGTTGCCCTTTAAACCCAAAATATATACACAGTTTCAGTGGGTCAACCTGTATTAAAGAACAATTAACCCACTTAAAAGAATTAAATCAGTTTGTTTCCTTTAAGGGGAAAATACAGAATACTTTGATCTTTGACAAGAAAAAATATATTAAATACAACTAAATGTCAGCTATCAGCAGTCAAAATTCAAAACTCATATGTACTTAACCCAAATTTTTGTAAATTCCACCCATCTTGCACAGCAACCAAATTAATCAAATGGCAAAAATGTTACAATAAAAACTGAATAACTTGACCGTGGTGAAATTGTTACTGTCTTTATTCTTCCAGGAGAATCTTAGTTCCTTCAAATACGAAGACAAGATCAATATTCTTCTCCTTCCTCTCCACACGGGTTCCAACGGGCTGAACATTATCGAAGCAACTCACGTGTTGCTGGTCGAGCCGATCCTCAACCCAGCTCACGAGCTCCAGGCCATAGGAAGGGTGCACCGGATTGGTCAAACCAAGTAAGAAGCAGGGAGAAAAATGTGTGTCCATGGACAGAACTTAAAATCTGCATATAAATCCTTCTAACAGACAAAATAAACCAAATAAAAATCTTGGTGAGGTAAAAAAAAATCATTCTCACACTCTCCTTTATGACTTCCATAAGGGAGAATGTTTATTATCTTGATTTAACTCAACAGTGCAAGTCATGAAAAGTGTTTGTTTGGTACATTCAGTGTCATTTCTGGGTTTTTTTTCTCCGTCCACCAGGCCAACATTTGTTCACAGATTCCTCATCAAATCCACCATCGAAGAGAGAATGCAAGCAATGATAAAAACCGCAGAGAAAAGGTAAGAGAAGATAGATTCAATTATAATTTTGACATTATTGCATTTAAAACGATTAAAGTCAGAGCTGACGTTGAAGAGAAGCAGCTGAGTGTTGATAAACGCCTTTTATTTTTCATTCTAGTCACACCAGCACAGCCATGAAACACTCGGAGGCAGCTGTGCTGACAGTGGCTGACCTGGCCGACCTATTTACTGAAGACACTGAACCTTTGGAGTGAATCTGAACTCACTGCTGCTGCACAGAGAGGAACACCTGCTGAGCTTTCACAGGCAAAAACAGCTCACTCTGCACACCGTGATGATATGAACACTCTCTAATTTTGCACATTCCACTTTTTATATAAGCATCATGAAGTTAACAAACGCATTTCCAAAAAGATATTTTAGCTAATATGACAACAGACTATGATGTCATGTTTCTTAATTGTATTCCAGTTGAAATTTTAAAACTCTTTGGAGTATTTATTTATTTGGCTCACTTGTTGTCATTGTTGTAGATTGAAAGTTGTAACTTGACTACAAAACATAAGCTGTTCAAATATGTCTGATGATCGTATATATGACTAGACTGTACAGTATTGTTGTTGTGTTGATCTAATATAACTGTGTGCATTTATATACAACTTCACTGTACATTATGACACTTGAAAATGGAGGAATTCAAATGCTGAAATCACATCAGTTGATGGAGGTATTTTCACAACTTTCAGGAAATAAAAGTGTGTCGATGACAGGGCGTCAACCTGTTATGACCGGCTCTTTTTGTCCAGTGCATTAACTGTGTAGTAAAAATGGAACCAGGAAGGAAGCCATTGACCTTTACTCACTTTCACAAAAGGAAGAGAAATGGGAGATTTTAGTAGGATTTTCTTCTTCCAGACAATCTTCTTTAAGCTATTTGTCTGGTAAGACAATGCCCAGACAATCCTGCCTAACATCAAATTTACAAGACAAAAAAGCACAAGATCCAGCGTCTTGGAAACTAATCTTGTAAATTAAACTCATAAAACTTGGATCATGTGAAGACATTTTCCACCTCATTGCAGCAAGTACATTGTCATTACCGCTTACAAATTGTCTGAACAAGTTGAATGGATGTGTGGCTGTGCACACGTGCAGCTTCATCACATTTTCTATGTTGTTAAAATGTGATGAAAATAATCTTTCCATTGTTGTGTTTGCATGTATTATATGGTCTGTTCCACCACACACGTACACTCACAGGTCCTTGGCATCATCACTGAATTGCCTTTGACTCGTAATTAGTTTCTTTTCGCTTGACTGACTGGGATTCCCGCACCAGTAAAGATTTTAAAATGTCCAGACAAAGGATGTAGACAACAAAGAGTGCCAGCCCAGTAGTGTTGTTTCTCTTTGCATGGTTACCAGACTTCTTTTTGCTCCCCGTAGTAAGGGACAGTTGTAAGATGTTTACTAAGAGGACATCACCGCAGTAGGCGGTAACATACGTGTTACCTTGGGCTCCCCTCAGTTCCCCCTATTCATGTGCGGAATCTCATTGTTGGTGGGAACATCATTCAAGCTGGTGTTTTAAGGCCGGAGGGAGGCTCCCAGTTCATTAGAGCTGTGTTTCGAGGGTTGGAGTAAGAGAGGGGTACTACGTCTTGTCCTGACAGCGAGCTGTAGTGAATAGTCCCAGAAGATTCACAGAGTTTCGGGGAAAGGGCCAAAAGGCAGTGGAGTGGCTGAAGTGCTGCGGCGAGGAGAAACCGGAGGAAGATGGCACCTGCCAGTTTGGTTTTTGCCTGGTTACTCTTCACCATGAGGATGGTCAGCTCGGCTGTTTATCTGGAGCCTGGGGAGGAGGGTGAGCTCATACCTCAGATCACACCGCTGCAGATGAAGTGTCAAGTGTCAAACAAACTGCTGCTTTAGGGAAACCTCATTAGAGTAATGAGTAATTTTTCATATTAATGACAATTGTTTTGACATGGATTACCTTTGGATGTCAGAGCTTTGAAATCTTCTTATAAAAAGGACCATTTGATGCTTCAAGCAAAGTAAAAATGTTAAAAAATCTTTCACAACAGCATCAGCAGTGGTGGTATTACATGTTCAGATTCATAATAAAAGTAAAGTAGCACTATCCCACTGAAAATACTAATTACAAGTCCTGCATTCAAAATCTTATTTAAGTACAGAAGTATTATCAGCAAAATAAACTTTAGGTATTGCAAGTTAAAATGCATATTATGCAGAGTTACTGGTTTATATATTAAAATTAATGCATTAACATGTAGGCAGCATGTTGTAACTGCATCATATTTCAAGAATTCATTGTACGTTTTGTTTGTAAAATCTTAATTTTATAAAGTAACCAGTAAATTTAGCTGTCAGATAAATGTAGTGGTGTAAAAAGTACAATATTTCCCTCAGAAAGATGGTGGAGTAAAAGTATAAAGTAGCAGATAATGGAAATACTACAGTATTGGAGTAAATGTACAAGGTTACAATCCATCACTGACTTCTAGTTATTAATGGTTAGACTTCCTATGTGAAATATTTTAATTGTCTATGAGAGTTAAATATGCAATATAATTGTAATTAAAGAGTATCCAAAGTCTCAGAAGGGGCAGTTTGGTTTAAAAAAACAAAAAAACAATTACCAATATCTTTTCACATTTTCTAAAATAATATTTTTGTATGAGTTGTAACTTGTTTTCATCCTCTTCTGATTAGAGCTCAATGAAACTGTCATATGCACCAACGACCATATGGAAGTTGTTATTCCCACTGCTTTTTTCCTCAACAAAGAGCCTCCAGTTAACGTAAGTGAGCACCAACAAAATTCAAAAGAATTTCCCTCAAAGTGACAAGAACTTTGACATTCCCAATGCAATGTTGTTTAATATGTGTGTAATGTGTTTCCTCTGTTTAGATTTGGGATTTGCATTTAAATGATCCAGAGTGCCGCGGGGTCGAGGTCGGAGACGACTACGTTTTCAGCATAAAGAATCTCTCTGACTGTGGCACCATAATGGTATGACCTTCAATACTTTGCTTCAACATTTGCATTGAAGTCTGTGAAGATTTCTGAGTCAGGCTGTGTCTACAGGATTTAAGAGTCCAACTAATCAAATGTTACACGTGAACTCAGACATTTAGAACAACTCTTCACAATGGAAGGTGACATCAGCTTTAACCAACATGAAGACAAACTACACTTATCCTCATTATTGACAACATAAAATCCTCATCATAATAAATTTTCTATTTTACGATGTTAACGGTTGTTGTGGGAACTGGCCCCCACCAATCAGGCTCTTTTCAGCGCCAAAAAAAGGAGCTACTTAAGTCAGTTTGTTGAACTTTACATAAGAGTAAAAATAACCTTGAATAACTTAAGGCCAGAAACACCACTTTTTTTGTGCAGTGACGTAAATGTGGACTGTGAGCCTCTGTGTTCGGATGACCACTATGGAATTAGGTCATAGCTAGTATAATAAGATGGACAGAGAAAGGCACATACTCAGAAGAAAGGAGCAAAGAGAAAAGAATGGGGGGGAGTGGCGTGTATTTCAAGAAAGAAGGGCGGCGTTGTTCGTTTTCCCCATAACAGCCTTATTCAAAGCAGAAAGGAGGGGACCCTGAATGGCCTTGTAGTTCTAAATTATCAGGATTTGCATGGAAATGATGATTATTTGTTGAAGTTCACTGAATAGGAAGGCCGTAAATCATTAGCCAACTCGTCCCCTGATTATTTTAATCCAGCAACTCTCATGGATTTAAACTCTGGCAAAGGTATAAATCCCTCCTTCAGAGCATGAGTGCCCTTGAATTTCTTAGTTGGAATGCATGAAGGTTTTTCTTGTAAAGCAAGCAAAAGGTTAACACAGCTTTCAACAGGGAGGAAATCTCCCAGTACTCCACCTCAGCAGTTTTACAAGGTTTATTGCAAAGAGGCTGCAGAGAGTAAACCCGCTCTGGATTAGATGGCTGTTGCTAAAGGAGAAGAATGTCATAGATGTCAATCTGTCTTTCACCTTGAACTTAAAACCTTTTAACTCCTGCCGTCAGTGAAGAAATGACTGAATTGTTGGGCTTAAAGGTCAGCCATTCTCAGTGAAATGTGACAGCGTCCTTGCTCATGTTTCTGCAAACATTCTGCATTTGTGAGACACCAAGCTTTCATATTATCCCGTGATAAGTGCAAGTCCCAGCGGGGTTCTGTCATGGAGTAATGACGACCTGTTGCTTACTGTTGAAACCTGTCAGTGGTGCTCATGGTGGGGGGTTGTGTGTTTACCAAGAGGTAGTAAAAGATGTCTCGACTGTTACAGCTTAGGGCAATTCACCCTGCTCCAGTGACCAAAGAGGCCATCCTCCATCTGTGCCCAGCAGGGGCCCAAACAAACCATGGACACAACCTTTTCACCCGGCCCCATTTTACGGTTTTATCTCTGTCAGTGGCCGGCGAAAGAATATTGTACAGTATCACTCACATTTACAGTGTGTGAAAGGATAACAGTGGAAGTTGTAGCTTGGGAAAGAGATTATATAAAGTAACCATAATGACTCCTCCTCCTGCTGTTACTCTTTAATGTGATTCTTTAAACTATACATGTCCGTTTGGCCTCTAACCACATTCACATCTATAACCATACTACAAGTTAATACTAATAGTTGAAAATTGAGTTTTAAATCTCAAAAAACCTGCAATATATACAGTCAAACATACTCTATATAGTGAACTATATAGAGTATGAACCATTATGTGGAGTCAGCTCTGTGAAATAAGGCATTTTAGTTGAGATTACCTGTTTCTAACCAGATCAATCAGCTGTCTCTTCAGCTTGTGATTGTGTAAAGCTGACATGATTAGTCAATTAATCACTTAATCAATTAGACAGAAAATTAATTAAATAAAAATTAAAAACCAATTGATTGGTTTTAATAACCAGTTAGCCTAATCATTTAAGTCATTTTTCAGGCAAATATACCAAACATTCTGTAGTTATATCCTCTTAAATGTGAAAATGGTGCTTTTCATAATCTCATGTAATAGTAAATGTATTATTTTAGGGTTTTGAACTGTTGGTTGGACAAAATAAGCAACTTAAAATTTCTTGGGATTTAGGATATTGTGATGGTCTTTTTTTCCCCTTAATGTCTGACTTCAATTTAGCAAAGTCCTCTGTCCAGTTATCTTATTCTACTGTTAGAGGAAAGACATTGACATGTTGTATGCCTAATTTAAATTCAGTACAGCCACAAGGTAGAGGAGTGTAGTTCAGTGTCAGTGGGTCACAGGGGTTGTTGTGCCATGTAAAGAGAGATGCCTTCTTGATTTAACATACTGTACCTCGTCTCATCAACTCAACATCCACTCCAGATTTCTGCAGTGGCTCGTACCCAAAATAGGACAACTAATGAACATTTATAGAAATGTATCACACACAGCAATTAAAATGTCTCTTACTTGACGTTGACTTTCATTTTTGTCTTTCTTTTTCTCTCCTCAGGCTTCAGATGATACACACATCATGTTCATAAACACCATACACAATAACGATTCAGACATTATAACGAGAAACTATATCAACATAACATTTGTGTGCCGCTACCCCATCAACTACATGGTCCAACAACCCAACGGGGAAAACATGATTAGAGTGGATGTCAGGTAAATGTTCTCTAGAGTCTGAATGACTCCTGATCCGACTGTAAAATGATTTGGTGTTTACATGCGGCTCTGTTAATCTTCTCCCTACAGAACCATCACTCTGAACACAGAGGACGGGAACTTCTCAGTGTCAATGTTACTGTATAAAGACGAAGCCTTTGAGAACAGATGGACTACGGTGCCATCACTGACCCTGGATGATGACATTTTTGTGAAAGTTTTCATGGTAATTCACCAGGACTGAGAAAGTCTATTGCTATTTTTTTATTAAAGAATTGAAGAATTAAAGGAAGATGAAGGAATATTGTTTGTTTTCGGATGTTCCTGGCCGTAATCGTATGTGGCTGAAATGCCTTTTTAAAATCTGTCCTGAAATTGTGATGCAGTCTTTTAACAATTTACATTTTACAGGGGGAAAAAAACACATTTAAAAATAGCTGTCTTACTATTCGAAACTATTTTTGGACTAGGTTAAGCACGTTGTTACAAGATATTAGGCAATATGTTGTGTTGCAGGATGTTCCAAGTAATGCTGGAAATCTAATACTCCACCCGTGACAAAATAGTCATTTGAGTGCTGCACTTTGCCATGTTGTTATAACCTCTTAGTACAGCTGTTGTTTACTTATATGAGTCATCATTTCATAGCCCTTTATGGAAATGTATTTACCTTGTTTAAAGAATGACTTTACTGTCGCCCCACCTTGTCTGTGTCATAGATACCGGCTCACCTGATGCTGCGCATGGAGAGATGCTGGGCTACACCGACTAGTGATCCATACAGCAACATTCAGTATACTTTCATCAGAGACAGGTTTGCCTCAGGACTGTTTAAACAGATGCATTGTGTAACATGAGTAAACAGGAGAAAACAAACTCATCTCACAATGGATGTACAGATTGAACCTTACAGCAAGCGAGACCTGTTCTTTCCTGTTTCCATCTTGCAACTGAAAGAAGTAAAATCAGAAGGTTAAGATTTATTTATTCACGCAACACACTTTATAGACGGCATTTTGAAACCCGCGTGCTAGTCTAGACGTGTTATTTCACCACACTTCCAAATAGCACTTAGTCCTCTTATGGGAGCGCTGTTGAAATCTGAAATAAGAGAGTTTGTTGCTTAGAGAGCTGGCCAGACAACAACACTCAGCAGCCTGGTCATGTGACTGTTGCCTGAGAGGCCATATGTGTTTCAGTTCAACAGCTGTGCATGTCCTTGACAACCAGGCAGTATTTGGTACTGTTAGCAACAGCACAGCAATGACATGCACCATGAGGGAAAAGAAAACACTCTCAAACAAATCTCTCTATCGTTGTGTTGAATCGCTGCGCCTAATATTTACATTATTTTTTTTCGCTTTGCAATTAATCAGACCAGCCCAAATCTGTTCTGTAAATACTAGTTAAATAACCCTCCCCTTTTAATTTCCCTGTTTTTAAAGTACAGTATTTCATTCTAACCTCACTACCACCAGGCCTCCCTGACTTCTTTGTCTCCCCTCCCTCCCCCCATTTAGCTGCCCGCTGCTGACAAACGAACAAACCCTGAGTGTGCTGAAGAATGGCCAGGGTCCAGAGGCCATGTTCAGGATTCAAATGTTCAAGTTTGTGGGCAGCTCTTACAGCAATGTCTTCCTTCACTGCAACGTCCAGATCTGCCACAACGCGCCGGGGCTGTGCCAGCCCGTGAGTGAGCTTAACACCCATTCCTCTAACTGGTAGTCAGAGGCCAGTTCAGACAAGTAGCCTATGTGCAGCTCCTTAATATAGACGCAACAGCCTATAATTGTTTTTCAGCCACGTGAGCTCGCGGTTAAGCTGTCCTTATTTGAAATACGCAACTATCTGACAGTGAGGCTTATAGCATCTTTTGCTTCTTTCATGTTTTACTACTATTTGCCAGAACTGCTCCAGTGAAGATGGATTAATGAGGATACGGAGAGACATCCCTCTGTCCCATACAGTGTCTTATGGACCAATCAGACGACTACTAAACAACAGTGAAAAGCCCAAACTGAGTATGTTTTTATCTTTTCTATAATCTCTCTAACTTGTGTAGATTGTAGAGCTCCAGCTTTTTGCTAGATACTGTATTCACATGCTAATTGTGGCACCACCTTCCCCTGCAGAAACAGGCGGAATCCCTCCTGTGGAGACCTTTGTCCTCGCAGGGCTTCTGGTCGTCTTGCTGCTGATCACGGGGGTGTTTGGGAGGCTGTGGCTTCGCTCCAGACGTTTCTACCCGGCACGGGAGGCACAGCTCACCTTGTCCAACATTCACCACATCTCAGAGGTGGCCTCATGAATCAGGGACCTTTTTAGAGCTGACAAATGGACATAGAAAAACACACATTTGCGTGTTTGTGATTTCTGATCATGAAAATCTTGCAAATGTTTCTCTTGGTTTGTAAGAAATAAACGAATAAAGGTCTTCATCAAATGTTGTCCCTAATTTACTTCTCAGTGGTGAGCACATTTACTGAAGTGTTATACTTGTATACATGTACATCAAAATGGTACTTATACTTATGTTTTTACATGTTATGATACTTTACACTTCTATTCCACTAAATTGCAGAGAGAAATATATACCCAGGACTATAAAGTAATTAGAAATAGCTCCACCTTGACCCGCTTCAGTATTAAATGGTGCTTACACAGCAAAGCATCATTAATAACCCAACAATATATTACACTCTGAAAAGAGCCAATCTGCCAGTACATTTTGCTGCTCATACTTTTGCACATCTACTTAAGAAAAAGTTTAAATGCAGGCACTTTTACTTGTATCCTGCATGTAATTACTACTTTTACTTAAAGCATACGGTTGGTTGTATTCTGTATTTCTCTTATTTTCATAAAGAAAAAAGACAAAACCAACAGTGTCGGAGTCTGTTTCTCAATGCTTCACAGACCCAAGGCAATTCCTTCCCCCTTAAGATGTAAATCTATAAATAAAAATGGTCACAAATATATAGTTTCATTTTTAATAAGGGCTAAATGATTTTGTAAAACAGCTGAGCTCTAGTCTTAAGCAAAGGTTACTCCAACGTGACTAAATAGTGCGTTCATTGAGGACTATTTCAGCCATGGATTAAAACACATTAGTGAGTATTTGCAGCATCCTGAAAGGGTGACTGACTCAAAGCAAACTACTGTGCCCGTTTTCATGTTAATGTGGGAACATGTCACCCAGTGCAACCGTGTGACTCCTGTGTTTTTAATAGTCGGTGTGAAGGCACAGAGCAGCAAGCTATATCAGGCACCGGCTACACAGTCAAGTTAGTAGGATATCAGAATCAGCTTTATTGACCAAGTGAATTGGTGAGCGAATTTCTGGCTCTAAATGTACTTATACACAATTAAACACATACATATCACTATTATGTACAAGCAAATGGGTGAAAAATAGAAAAGATAGATAGAAAATTTCTGTGAACTCTGAACAGGTGAAAATCATGAATGCAGAGCTCTCCTGCCTTCATTAGCAGTTTTAGCCACATGGCCTATAAGAGCCCAGAGTAATTATTTTCATTTTCAAAAGGTTAACTGCTGGACGAAGATGTCTCCTTCTTCACTGGAGGCTTCAAGTTTCCACATCACACTTGTGTGAGTTGTATACTGGACCATGACTTTCTTCAAAACTAGTTGTGATCTCACAAATAATGCTCCTATGCCCGCCCCTTGAATTTAGATTTTTAATGAGCACAGAGAAACTTCCACTTTCAGCAGATGAATGTGTCTTGTTCCTCCATATGGATGTTTGAGCTTCACTGTGCAGAATGATGTATGTGCAGAGTTAAAAGGTTGTTTTAATATTCATCTGCTGAAAGAGGAACGTTCCTCTGTGTTGAAAAATTCATTTTAATGTGATCCAGTAGGAAACTTATACAAATGTAATGTGAAAACTTGAAGCCTCAACTGTGCATACACTGAGAATGTACTTTAAAGTGTAGTAGGAGACATCTTGTGTCCAGAAGTTAAACTTTTGAAATAATAATAAAAAAAAATTTTGCATGCTCATAGATTCTGGAAATTTAATGAGGGAGAAGGAGTAGATGCTACTTCGAGGATTTTAACATAGCAATGATACATTTTTGCAGGGAAAAAACACAAAAAATAAGACACACATTATTATTCCAAGTAGAGCATTTTTATAAGTCTCAATACTGTACTTGTGTGGAAGGGATCTTACCTTTTCTACCACTGATTTCTCCTATATATAGATTTATACGTAATTTGAATGACCTGGCAAAGAGTCTGTATTCATTAAACTCCAATAACAACAGCCCAGACATTTCATGAGTGATTGCATGCAAAACCGGCCTCAGGGTATTCCCCAGTCTGTCTATTTCAGTGCTGCCTCACAGTTCTGCGGTTCTGCGTCCATAAACCGGTCGTCGACGTGATGACGTAGGGCTGCGACGTTCCACAGCCAGCAGGATCAACACAAACGCCGACCGACCGACTCAGAGCAGCGAAGGTCTCAGAGCCGAAGAACCAGCTGCAGCCAGTTCATTTAAGAAGAAGATTTGGACACATTTAATACGTCGAGATGCTTATGAAAGTGTAGTTTCCTGTTTTTGTCGGTGTCGACGGAGCTGATAAAAGTCAAAGAAGACATATTAAAGAAGCTCGGGGAGCCCCGTAATTCGGGTAAGCGGTTTCTGGAAGCTACCAGCTAGCTAACTGAACAGGCTAACAAGTGTAGCAGCGAAGCTAGCTGGCTGGCCATGTTGTTGATGTTCTTTTGTTTTTACAAAGTTTTGCACCTCACCTTTTCAGCTTTGTTCGTCGTGCACTAATTATAAAGAAATAGTTTTAGTTGTTAAACAGACTAAGGTCATGTGCCATTGGCGTCAAAATTATAATTAGTTATAATTGTTGCAAACAGCCGGTGTGGTGTTGTTTGTGTTTTTAGCCGTGCTTGCGTAATTTAGCTAGCTGTTGCTGACCAAAGACTTGAACAATAGCTCTCCTGTGTGGCATTGCGGTTTGGACTTGCATCAGATCTTTAAATAATTGTTTTGTGTCAATTAAGCCGGCTTTATTTATCCCAACAAATCCCTACATGCAAACAACACAAACACCTAATGACTCAGAGGTATTTTACTTAGTGGGTTTGCTGCGCACAACTTTTTTTGAACTTCTTAAGGGGTTGGACTCACTTGTCACCGAACTCCATGAATGAAGAGCGGCCTTTTAGAGCCTAAAAGGTGAGGGGTCAGCTTTGCCTTGAAGCCCTGGAAGAACCGGTGTCACCATGTAACCCAAGAGGAGTGTTGTGAAATGTGACTGAACAGCATAAAGATTTAGTAAACAGGCATGGGACCTCTTGTGTGTGTGTGTGTGTGTGTGTGTGCGTTTTATGTTGGAGGTTGCATGTTATGTTCCAGCTGACTGATCTATGTGCATAGTGAAAAATAGTTACCATGCCATGTGTGTATTTTGTTGAGGCTTGTGAAACAAATGTATTTATGTCTTTGTTTCAGGGTCGAACTCTTCACCCCTTTCCCCCCCGCCAGAATCAGTTGGGCAAGGAGCAATCAGATCAAAATGGAGAACCTGCACCCCCACTGCCTTAAATGCATCAACAGAAGATGCATGGTAAGACCAGAGACTGGTGTTTCCTGTGACCTCATTGGCTGCCCCCTTGTCTGTGGTGCGGTTTTCCACTCGTGCAAGCTAGAGGAACATCGTTTACTGTGTCCATACGAACGGCTGCCGTGCCTAAACAGTGGGTTTGGCTGCCCGTTCTCTATCGCAAGGATCAAGATGGCACAACACCTTGAGACTTGCCCCGCAAGTATAGTGTGTTGTACTATGGAGTGGAACCGCTGGCCTGTGAGTTACGCCGATCGAAAGTCCTATGAAAACTTGAGCAAAGACTTTGATGAGGTGGAGCAGCTAGACATGGCTCTGGCCCTGCAGGATCAGAGGATGCTATTAGAGTCCCTGAAGGTCACGACCACTGTGTCAAAGAACGGAGATAAGGAAGTGGATGAAAGTGATAAAATGGCCACAGCATCAAGTGTAACAGAGACAGTGCTGGGTAACGGAACAGTGGAAATGGAAGAGGAGCCTTACAATGAGTTGTATAGGGCCTCAGTGGAGACAAGTAGAAGTTTAGCTGCAGCCTTGGACATCCTCACTAATTCTAAGGATATTGAAGTAATTGTTGGAAATTTAAATGGGGAAAAAACAGATAAGAATGGCGAACTCCACAATGGGGAAAACGGTGACTGTCACACTGATTATGCTGCTGAAGGTGGAAAGAATGTAGATATGCAAGAGAGTGACTCTGATTCAGATTGTGAGCTCGGGGCAGTCGGTGGAGTGGATTGCGCAGTGGGGACAGATGGGGACGATGGCATTAGCTGGGCAGAAGAAAATGATTTTGTGGAGTTGTTTTTCGAGGAGAAAGAAGACCTTATCAGCGAGCCAATAAATGGCTCCAACCTTGTCTGGCCAGAGATGCCTCAGAATTACATGCCTGTTGTAGCGCTGGAACCTCCAGTGCCTCAGCAAGAACCACTTTCACCTCCACTGCCATTCCTGCTGTCTGATCATGTAAGAAACAACTTCTTACAACATTTGCCCTCTGAACTCAGATATAGGTGCTTGGAGCGCAAACTGCAGAATGTAGAGGTGCTTAGAGGGATAAGTATGTTTACATTTAACGGACGCCGGGCTCTGCTGTCAGACCCGTACTTGTTCAGAGCAAAGATGGAGGACAAGGCAGTAGACACATCTGACCTGGAAGTAGCAGATGACCCCATGGGCCTCCATGGCATCGATCTCATCACTGCTGCGTTGCTCTTTTGCCTCGGCGACTCTCCAGGAGGCCGAGGAATCTCAGACAGCAGGTTTGTAGATGGCTACCACATTGATTTTGGTACACAGACATTCTCCTTTCCTTCGGCCATTCTCGCAACCAACACCATGGTGGGGGACATCGCTTCGGCCTCGGCGTGCGATCACGCCAGCCCACAGCTTTCCAACCCAAGCCCCTTCCACACTCTCAGACTGGACCTGGTGCTTGAATGTGTGGCTCGATACCAAACCAAGCAGCGCTCCATGTTCACATTTGTGTGTGGGCAGTTGTTCCGGCGGGATGAGTTCTCATCTCATTTCAAAAACGTTCACGGGGATATCCACGCTGGACTCAATGGTTGGATGGAGCAACGCTGCCCCTTGGCCTATTATGGCTGCACCTACTCCCAAAGACGATTCTGCCCGTCAGTTCAGGGCTTCCGAATCATCCACGACAGACACCTCGGCTCTTTTGGGGTTCAGCCTGGTCAACCCCTGAAAACCGGGGTCCCAAGGAACACCTGCCACTTTGGTTCTAAGTGCGATCAGTTCAGCAATCTTCCATTTGAGGTGTTGCAACATGTAGCAAGCTTCCTGGATAGTTTCAGCTTGTGTCAGCTGTCCAGAGTGTCCCGCACCATGAGGGATGTGTGCGCCAGCCTGCTCCAGATGCGTGGCATGGTCGTCCTGCTGTGGGAGAAGAAACGGCGTGCTGATGGGTCACCTTCATGGCAGATCACAGACAAGGTTAGTTACTCAGTCTTTTTTTTTAATATATATTTTAATAAACACATTTGATAATCAGCTTCACTTGCCTTCTTTGTTGCTATAGCTGTAATCCTGCTGAATGAGAAGTAATGAATTCTCTGTTGTTTGGCCTTCAGGTGTGGAGATTCAGCACAGCTTTCGGTACAGTGAACGAGTGGAAGTTTGCCAACATCGCCAGCATGGCCGACCACCTCAAAAAGTGCAAGTTCAATACGATTGCCCGCCGGGAGGAGGCGATCCCTCTGCCGTGCATGTGTTTCACCAGAGAGCTCACAAAAGAAGGGAGGTGTTTACGTTCAGTTCTCAAACCAGTAGCATAAGTGATCCTTTTTAAGATAAAGTCAACTTTTTGACATTTGAGACCATCAGAACTCAAATACAGATGTATTTTTTTTCCTCCAGTGTTTACAGATGTTAGAAATACCAGTCACTCCCAACCTCAAAAAGATGGAAAACTCCTGGTTGGAAGTTAGAAACTGTTGTTCTTTGCTTCATGGTGTAAGAAAAAAACTTCACTCCCATAAATAAGACAAAGCCAGTGTTAGGCCGATTAATATTTCAGCGGAGGCTGACATGCTGCAATCACAGGTCGGCACTGTAAACAAGCTAATTGAAGAGCTAGCCTTGTATCTTCCACTCACTGGATTTATGAATGCCAGTGTTGTACCCTTATCTACTCTGACTTTGTGTAAATAATCAGATGTTTTGATGTAGGATTTTTTATTTTTATATCAAAAAGTCAGTACTGTGCTACATTGGAGGTAAGAGTAGAGCCTTAACTTGTGATACACTTGATCTTCTAGTCATGAGGTTGTTCAGAATATCTCGGTGAGATTTCTCAGCTGCTTCTAGCTGGAACAGTTTACTGGTATCTTGCACGGTTTTTATATCTTATCCTGATACCTAGAGTGACCATATGTGTACTACTTAGAGCTCATAGATTTCATGGCTTTAATTCTCCATTTTAATACTGACCAAACATCTGTTGTAGCTGTGCACAATGTATGCCGTTTTACAGGCCGAATATATTCACTGTGGTTGTTGACTTCTCTTCACCAGCATAAGCATGTCACCATCATGTTTGGTGTTTTTAAATGTAGTGTGTTTTCTGGTTTGGCACATGCTGCTGAAGTTATATCCGTAACAAAGGTGGTCCATCTTTCTTTTATCTCACTTTCTGACTAACAGGCTGGCATGTTTGTCGAGTGAGAGATGAAATAACACTATTCACCAGCCAAAAGGCAGTACTGTTTAGCTGTGGTTGGCTTGTGGTTTGTCTACCAGCTACTTTGACGTGTAACCAGCAATTATTTGTAGGTTCTTTTATCCAAAAAAGTGTAACAACTAGTAAAACGATGAATGTACTCAGTGAGTTTATGAATCCATCAGCGACTATGGTTACTAAGCAGAAAACTCTGTTTCCTTTCTTCAGTGTCAGACCTCAAAAACAAACCCTGCAGGCCAGGTGTTAAGAAGTATAACGGGCACATGCTTCCCTCCAACTAATGAGCATCACTAATTATGTTTATAATCATTATTTATCATGGTTGAATTTTTTTTTGGCACTCCACCGTGTTCAAATGTTAGTGTCTCAGGGTTTTAGCATGAAGCTTTGTCAGTAGGTGCTGACCAACACTAGCAGTGGATTGTGTGTAGTTAAGAAAACAGCTGAGGCTAACACATTGACATCAGTTTCTTGATCATTGTGCGATCTTAGAACTGACTGGTGTACCACTCAGTATTATTATAACATAATAGTGTGTGTTGCAGTGCTGGACTAACAAGTGCATTCAGAAAGTATTCAGACCCCTTCACTTTATCCACATTGTTTCACTTTTTTCCCTTCATCTACACTCAATAACCCATAATCACAAAGCAGAAACAGGATTTTAGAAATGTTTGCAAGTTTTTTAAAAAAGGAAAAAAAACTGAATTCATCATGTTGACATTCAGACCCTTTACTCAGTACGTAGTTGAAGCACCTTTTGACAGCAATTACAGCCTCAAGTCTTCTTGGGTATTGTTATGGATATCCATAACAGTTATGACATGACAAGCTTTGCACATCTGGAGTCCAGTCAGCAAATAATGCTGTTTGAATCTTTTTAAAATGTGGAGTGATCAGGCTTGTTGAACGCCTTTTTAAAATATATTTTGTATAATACAAATACAAAAATGATACAAAATTACAAAATTAGTTGAGAATATCACAAAAGAGTAGCTGATTACTCATGAGGAGAAAAATAATGATCCTATGAAGAAAAAAAAGTGTGTTTTTTTTTTTTTGTTGTTGTTTTTATATTTCAGAAGTTTAATGTAAAGCCCAGGCAATGTTGGAACTAAACTGTCTTTTTATTCTTAGGAGTCCCAATCTGTGTTTGATTTCTTTTTTTTCTTTTCTTTTGTACTGGTACTCTCATTTTTGAAAGAAAAAAAAATCTGCCTCTGTAACGTCTAGACTTGTATTGATTTGCACATGAAGGCATGTACTGTAAAATGGAAATCCTATTGCTCGGGGTTATCTTTGCTCAAGTAGCAGGAGTTAATACTCCCTCATGTTTTGCATGTTTGAGTTTGGTGTCTTTGGAAAAATGTTTCAGTCAGTCGAGTTGCAGACTCATTTATACAGTTTATTTCTCAGGCACAGTGCATTGGTTTAGTATATTTACATGTTAAGTTGCATTTTTTTAAAAAGTCTTGTATCAGGTTACATCCTGTGAAATGTGTGAGTAGAATGAGATCTGAACATTTCATCAGTCTTTTGCTCAACTGAGGTTCATACGATGTTAAGACAAACGTGTTTCTGCTGCACACTTTCTTTTGTTTTGTTTTTTTAGCAATGCATTCGGTCTTTGCAGGCACCTGGAGTGTATCATCATCTACATCAGCGTTTTTAAGTTTTGTTTTCACTCCTGCTGAAGTGTGTTTTCACCTCAATATGCCAGCTTCATTTGTTTGACTTTTGAAGCATTTTAATAAAGAGGCTCTCTGTTTTTAAAATGTTGGTTTTGACCTTTTTATTGAAGTATTTCTTAATGTTTCAATGTCTCAACACTTTCAAGGGCCAAGACTAAAGGTTTCCGCTCCAGCCAAATCCTATTAGATGTTTTATTTATGGATTACACGCACAAAGCAAAATCCAAGGGATAACATCTTAAAGTGAAAACACTTATTTCCAACATGGTCACAAGGTGTTAAAAACAAAGAAACACAACACAATCAAACTTAAACTAAGAAATAAAATGCATTACACCACATTTTAAATCAAAAAAGCAGCAACAACAACAACAAAAAAACAGTGACATCCACATCAACCTAAGTACAGCAAAGACAATTTGATGGCTAAAGTGAAAATGTTACACCATTTCAATGTATCCTGAACAATACAGATCAACTGCTTCTAGCTGATCTGATTCAACAGGCAACTTCCTGGTTAGAAATGGAAGACTGGTGAAAGGCATCTGTGTGCACATCCTGCAGATGTGTGATAGAAGATTCATCAAAGGGAAAATAGAAAGTATCTGCAGATCGAATTTAAGCTCCCAAAACTTAATTTAACTGAAAAAATACATTTAAAGTGTGCACAAAAGTGATTACATCCTGAAGACATAGCAGTCAATTGATAAAGCAAAACAAAAGGTCAATTCTTCAAATACAAACATCCAAATACATTATCTAATATTGAAGTAGCTGCAAAAACTTTGCCTTTTTCAGTTCAATAAAGTTTCTGAAGTTCAATCCGGTGTGTCAAATCGAGTGATGCTAATAATGAATGCAGACAGGTGATTCACTACTGTTTCACTACAGTAAGACACAAGTTAAATGAACAGATTTTTGACAACATGTTCCCATCTCCTACAGCTAGATGGTGCCAGATCGACACAGTTCACAGTTGATACTGTTAAATCCTTCCAATGAGACTTGATTTGCCTCGTTGTGTTGTATTTATATGGTGCAGGACAAATATATTTAAAGCCATGCAATATATAAATATAATTACAGGTAGGCTATATTCACATGTAATTGGATAGTGATATAAAAAGAAGCTTTTAAAGTAATAATTAACATTGCAGAGATCTGTTTTCCTCTTGTGTTGGCCCTCATTGCATTATCAGAAAACAATGAACACATTTTATTGGTCTATAATGTGGGTGTTTTTCATTTCAGGAGTGGTACAGCGTGTACTGAATCGAGGTTATGTGTGGTAACGCTGCCTATTGTTTACATTTCACACATACATGAATACTGCCTTGAATTTAGATGTAGAGGAAATGGAAACTCATTTTCACAACCTAATTTAACAGCTACGCTGGGCTGCGTGACACCAGCTGAGTCGAGGTGTTTCCTCTGTGGTTTCTAAACGTGTCCTTTTGTTAATTATAACTCATAATAATGAGTTACTTTAAAGGACCAGTGTGTAGGATTTAGGGGGCGCTATTGGCAGAAATTGAATATAATATTTATAAGTAAGTTTTCTTTAGTGTATAATCACCTGAAAATAAGAACTGTTGTGTTTTTGTTACCTTAAAAATGAGCCATTTAATTATATCTACATAAAGTGGGCCCTCTTCCAAGGAGTCTGCCATCTTTCTACAGTAGCCTGGAACGGACAAATCAAACACTGGCTCTTCAGAGGATCATGTTTCACAGCCACCGCAGGTTCTTCTAACCTTGATTCTATAACAGTCTAAGCCCAGAGCCATAAACAATTTGTTACTAGCATACTTCATTGTCACCTTCAATGAGAAACCACATTCAGAAACAACTGGTTTGACACAAGAGAATCACAAAGTGGTGTAGAAAAATGACCCTATTACAAGCAGCAGACTTATGACAGAACTTACAATTAATCCTAAGTGTTTTGTGTTTAAAATTGTAGAAAACAAGATTTGCCCTAGTAATATAGCAGAAACAGCTGTAATCGGCAATGACATGGTAATCAAACAGGTACTTGCTGACCTCTGGAGGAGGAGAGGTCTGGACTGATCTCAGCACCTTCCCAGTGTAACATACTGGACTGGATCTGATCACACTTTATACAAGATCACTGAACTCTATGCACTTTAGCAATGTCTGCACTTCATTATTTACTTCATTTTCAAAATGTTTCCTAATACTGTATTTTTTAAATGTGAAATCCAATAAATATCTTTATTTAAAAAAACAAAACAAAACCCCAAAAACTTTCCATTGGCGCATTTAGGTAAGTCAGTGGTAGTATTTCCAACTCGGGACAAACAGCATCTCTTCCGAGAATAGCAACTGCTACATTTAGCATTTCACCGAGTATACAAAGCATTCACGCTCAAACTATTGTTAATTGTCTTGTTTACCTGCGCAGGTGACCTGGTTAAAATTGCTGTTGTCTACCAGGAGTGGGGTTCGAACCCACGAGGACTATTGTCCATTGGATCTTAAGTCCAACGCCTTAACCACTCGGCCATCCTGGTGACGACATAACGTCATCCATCAAATCGTGACAGTCCGAGTGGCACTACCACGACGACAGACTATCTAGGTAAATCTACCTGAGTAAACTCCTGGCGCCATAGTACAAATAAATGTTACCAGTAACTGCCCACCACAAACCACACGGCGCTGCTGAGGAAGTGCAATCATTACAGCCCTGAAAGCCGTTTCAACACTGAGCAGAGGTCGAAAACACCCACTGGAGCCTCTCCTGTGTGGTATGAGGAGTGATGCTTTCACTCACTGAGCCTCAATTCACCCGGTGGTAACTGGGAATCCCCCCCTCCCCCTCCAAACAGTGACTGATGGACAGCCACACGTACAGGAAATAATGGTCTTTTAAATGTGATTATCATTTCACCCACATAACACAGAGATAGGCCTGCTATGCAAACAGTAAAAACTCTGACCTAGTTTCACATTCTTTATTGTTGGCACACTGCCTGGTTGAACGTATGTACACACTGATTGAATGAATGCTTTGTGTGGACAAATCTGAGACAACCTGCCCTATTAACACAAACAAACTGACTTTGGTCACGCGTTTAGGGCTAGGGCTGCCACTACCAACTATTTTCATTAGAAATTAATCTCAATTAATTGATTAGTTGATTGGTCTACTTTGTTGTTTCTCAAAGCACAAGGTGACGCCCCTAAATGTCTTTTTTTGTCCCGACCAACAGTCCACAACCTACAAGATATTCACATTTGAGATGGCATAATCAGAGAATTTGGACATTTTTTTCCTTCAAAATAACTCAAAATGATTTATCAATTATCAGAATAATTGCAAAATAGTAGAGTTTTGGCCTCTTTGGGCTCATTTCCCTCTCTGTGCACCATGGAAGTAGGTTAAGTTGCGCCAGCAATACCTACTCTGACACTACAGGGGGACATTGCACTGAACATCAAACAGGTCCACTTCTGAGAAATGGAGGCAACGCCATGACAGCTTTCTTTGGTGTGAAGCAACAGATCTTGAGAAACTACCAGCTCTGGCCTATAGCTGGCGATAATTACAGCAATGGGTGGCCAATTTGAAGTTGCACAATCCACACAAATCTATCTTGCCTCCCCACCTAACCACAGTGTGCTGTGTTCACTCTATTACTAAAGACTTATTTAGCAACGGCTCTAAGAAGCAGACTTAAACGTTCCAGTTAAGTTACATTTAGGGTATCAGAACTAGCCACCCAAAGGCATTTATTTAGAAATAAACAATATCATACATCACTTAAATATCTGAAATAACATTAGAAAACATAAAAGCTGAAAGTGCAAGGACAAAGCTGAGAGTTATGCGTTAAATTATAGCACAGATGTCTTTACGGTAATTGAGCTGTTCTTATTAAGATTCAGGAAATGCAGCGCTCATATCACACTGTACACATTTGCATATTGGACGTGTGGTTGAACTGCTGATCTTTCTCAGACCAGCTCAGTGATGAAAATGATACTAGAGTGTGAAATATGGACATCCAGTTGATTGTAGCCTAGTATTCATTGCCTTAAAATGAGGTCAATGCGTAGGAAGGTGATTTGAATCTAACCTTGATATTATCTGGACACTGAGAGATTTAAAAAAAATAACACTGATGATGTCTCATTTGCAGCAAGGGAAGCAACAACAAAACAGTTTTTTACATGGATGGTTTTTCTTGTACTGCACAGCCTTTTTGACCTGAATTGTGGCCTTGACCACATAGTCCTGAGTTGCACACACATTTGATTCTATATTATTCAGCATGCAGCCCTGCTCCTCCACCAGCAGGGCCATCTGGAAGAAAAGCTCGTGAATGTCTCGGATGCGGCCCTCCAGCTCCAGCAGCTCCTTGTGCCGGTTCTCGATCTCCGTCAGAGCAGATCGGGCGGACTTCCCTTCCAGCAGGAGATTGTCCGAAAAGACGTTCCACTTGCCCGTCTCGATCATCTCGTCTATCTGCTCCCTGGTTACCTCCTTGCCCATGATCTCCGCTTGCCTCTGGATGCGAGTCTTGCAGTTCTCCCTCTGTGCCATCTCGGCCGCGTTGTACTCAGACATGGCTTCGTGGAAGGCGCTGGTCAGAGAGAAATACTGAGAGCGCACCATGCGAGCCAGAGCTGAGGTGGGCCCGTGCTCCTCCTCCATCTCCTTACTCAGCTTCCCCAGCTTCTCCAGGCGTGCATAAATGCCCTCCCCTCTGGCCTTGATGTCACGTCCCAGTGCGTTGGAGTCCCGTTTGATGCTGCTGATCCTCCTGACAGATGTGAGGAACCTGGTGTTCTGCTTCCCGAGACGCTTCACGTCCATTTTGAGAAGCTGCATCTCCTTCCTCATCACGTGGGCCTCCTTGTAGATGCGCTCCATGACATCGTCTCCTTCAAACACGATGGCATGTTGCTCCAGAGCGATATCACCCTCTGCAATGTCATCGTCCTCCTCAGGCCTCTCCTCAGGCTTGGGGGTGACGGTGTGCAGCTCAGACAGTCTGTCCCTCATCTCACCTGCAAGGGGGAGTCAGGAGCTTTTACTGACCTCTTTAAACCTTTATGTCAGTTGTCAGTTATTAGTTTAACTTTTAGGACCTTTCTGTTTTTTGTTTTTTTTTAGTATCCTCTGCCTTATTAGCTCAGCCACTAATCTTATCATTTCCCATACACCTAAAATCTGATCACAATTAAGGAAACACTATAGCCTTGAAAGCTTTTCCATTATGGCATCCATATTGTCCAACAATCTTTTTATTACAGCATTGATAGATCTGGCTTTAGATCATGCCTGGCATGTGATAGGATTTAGTTAAAGATCATTGATTACAGTAGGTGGAGTTGTGCATCTTTTGAACAACTAGCAGTAACATATAATTTAGCACACACTCACTTTTATTGATATTTATAACTGATTTCCAAAAGCAATCACTCCCATTGACACTTTATCATCATTTAATCTATGAACTAAGGGCATGATCTTCCAGATTTAAGAATTTATTGGTGAGTTGGAGCCTTAGTTGGTGGATTTTCTAAAAGTCTGGGAATAACTGGACTAAAAGACTAAACTACAATGCTGTACATGAAGCAGTTACTGTACAACATGCTCCACCTCCACCAACCACAACATTAAAATGACGCTGAATGCAGTGATGCATCAGCAAGAACAATCTAATAATAACATATAGTAATATAACAGTCACAGTGGGGGATTTTCTGCATAATGAGCACTGATAATGCAGTACTTTCACTTGCAACACAAGTCTTGAACTAGTGTTTCAGTGGTTCTTTTACTTGAGTAAAACATCTGACTGCTTCTTCCACTATCATGTCTGATCTCAAGTAATTGGAAAAATGTAACCCCCCCCCCTTTCAACCCAGGTGGTTGAAAGATGCCATGTTCCATTTAGAAAACTAACCACAAGAGGAAAATCTGTTAGGTGTAGGAAAATATGGACACTCTCTACATCTTATCTTTCCATGATCATCAGGATATGAAGAGGATGATTATTCTCATATATATATGTACAAGAATTTTAGATTTTGTGAATGAGCTGTATCAACATGTAGGCTACTATGTGTAAATATCTTTACTTTTTATGATATTACATTTTAATGCCTTGCAGCTTCTTGGGGAGAGATGAGTGGACTGGGTGCGGTTGTGGATTTCAAAGGTCTAAAATTTTGTGTGCACCATATTTTCTTTCTCATGGGATATTTTTTAAAATATATATAACTTGGGAAATTAAAAGAGAACAATTATTTTGTAAAAACATTCAGAACTTTAGCAACATATTTAATCCTTTAAAACTTAGATGTACTTTCTTAAGAGACACATTTCAGTAGCTATCTGTTTTTTAACTCCTCAAAAGGAAATTGACATGTTACTTCCTCAGCTTGTGACGTTTTCATCGCAGATAGAAATTAAATACAGGGCGTCGACTTCAAGAGCAATACAATCAACTGTTTGAGCAGCATTAGTGGCATTAAAGCAGTTAACGTTCAAAATGTTTTCAGAACAGGAAATAAATCAGATGAACAGACCCTGAAGCATCACTGGCCGTGACAAGTGTGGATAATGAGGAATAAAAAAGTAAACAGAAATCCGCCTGTACTGTAGTGGCCAGTTGTGAGCCTACAAATCGGTTAATCGATTATTTCAGCCGATATACTGAATATCACAAACACATAACACAAAACAGAACACATACCTTGCTTGTTGTGTTTCCCTCCGGCGGTCTTACACCAATAAACTCGCTAAAGCAGAAGAGGCGACCACGAAAAAACTCATTTCCTCTTTTTCTCTCCGTTAAATCACCAAATTTCAACATATACAAATGTCAAGTATATGCTTTGCTGGAGGTCTGGCAGTCAAGACATTACACTGACACACTGACAGCTGCAGCATAAAGCAACAGGTATATGAGTGCGGAAGATCACGCCCTCCCCCCCCTCATTTCACACACTTCACAGCTTCCCTACTTTGAGTCAAGGAAGACTTTTTTTTTTGAATATCAAAGCGCGCTAGTGACTTTGTGCTTTCAAATCATGTAGTAAGGATGTTAAGACTTCGGTCTTCGAGCAGTTTATTGTCAGTATGGCAAATGAGAGACACAAACTTTTTAAAAGCTTTCAGAAAAAACAAACCTTCCCACAAATAAGACAAGTAGAAACAATTTAAAACAATTCACAGTTCAATCTTGACCTTGAAAACAGCAGTTAACAAGATAGTCTCACCACAAGGTCTATTTAGTGGCTGTTCTGGAGCTTTTGACAGTGATGGAGGAAGGAGTCACATTTACATTTACTCCAGTGGTTCTCAAAGTGGGGTCTGGGGTGCCCCATGGGTCCTTGAGGGGGCTGTAGGGTGTCCCCAGTGAAAGGGGAATCATTTATTTTCACTGTAATTCCATCCATAACTAACACAATGACGGCATGTATGACTATTTTTGTCATGGGTTTCATACACTTTCCGTAATGAAACATCTAAAAGCAAAAATCTTATCAGATGGGGATCCATAGTCTAATTTGTGTCAGTTTTAGGGGTCCTTTACATGAAAAGGTTTGAGAACCACTGCTGCATTCTGTAAAAATACTCCATTATGAGTAAAACTACTCAATTTATAAATGTAACTTAACAAAATGTATGTAGATAACATCAGCAAAATGTAGAGTATCAAAAGTATTCATTTAGAACTCCAATGGAAAATTGAATAATCAATGGACAGAAAATCATCATCCACTGCTTTGACAATTGATTCATTGTGCGGAGTTATGTTTTAAGAAAAAGTATCTAAATTCTCTGGTTCCAGCTTCTCAAATGTGAATATGTTCTGGTTTATTTAGTCTTCTATGACAGTAAACTGAATATCTTTGGATTGAGGACTGTTGGTGCAGACATTTTATGTTACATCTTAGCCTTTGGGGAGCATTTTACATCATTTTCTGACCCAACAACTGTTTAATTAATCAAGAAAATAATGAAAATGAAAATAATCATTAGTTGCAGCTCTATATTCAGTGCAGAAATGTAATTATTTTTACTGTTGCATCAGTTTGTAGGTAGCATTTTACTGCTGTTTGTCAGTGTAGAGTTAATTTAAAGCGCTTTATATACTGTTGGATAGTTTAATCTATAAAAACATCTTCTCTAAACTGATAATACATTTTAGATGCAAAATATCTAATATGCATTGTAACTAGTTAGTGTAGCTATCAGATAAATGTAGCAGGAAGTAGCATGACATGTAAATGCTCAAGTAATTTGGCATGACCACATGATCAGTTGCCATGGAAACTGTAGATCAGTTCAAATTGACATTTTTTCTGAGTATTTTAAAGACTTTTTACCCACTTTTGCTTAAATGCTGTAATTCAAAGTTCATTTTTGACGTCATATTGAAACAGTTTTTTGAAGGTACATATGATTGAAAACAATGTCTTAAGGCTTTCACCACATGGACCAGAAGTAGACCTTATCCCAAACCACTGGCCCCCATCACACCTAATTATAATAACATGGAAAGCAGCTACAAAACAACTGTTTGAAGGGGTTCTTTCTATCAGATCTGGTGGCTTCATCCAGCTGCACCATCGCTTCCTGAATGGTCACATCAGTGTTTTGGACATTTTTCTGGATGTTATCGACAGTTGCTCCCTGCTCCTGTGTGAGCACAGCCACATCTAGGAACAGTTCTTGGATCCCCTCAATTCTCTTCTCCAGCTCTAGCAGCTCCTTGTGACGCCTCTCGATCTGTAACAACGCAGTGTGGGCTGTTTTGCCCTCCAGCTGGTCGCTGAACACGTTCCACTCCCCGCTCTCCATCATCTCCCTCAGCTCCTCCTCACTGACCTCCCGGCCCACCACCTCCATCTGCCTCTGGATCTGCCGTTTACAAGCCTCCTTGTGGCTCATCTCTGTGTCATTGTAGCTGAACATCACCTCTCGAAGAGCATTGCCGAGACATTGGTACTGTGTTCGAGCAATACGTGCTGTTGGGTCATTGCTGCCACGCTGAGCCTCCATTTCCCCACTGAGAGCATTCATCTTGTGCAGGCGCTGCAGCACAGACTCTCCCCTGCGTTTAATATCTGCCCCGATTGCATTGGCGTCACGCTTTGTTGCACTGAAGTGTGAGGTCTTGTTCAAAGTCTGGTAGTTCACATCCTTCAGTTCGCTGATGTCATTTTGGATCTGCTGGATCTCCAGACGTATCTGCTGGGCCTCCTGAAGGACACCATCTAGATCAGGGTCAGGATGTGATTCAGCTGCTGCTGCTGCTTCTGATTGGTTGTCCAGCTCCACTGTGCTGAAGCCCTCAGAGTCAGCCTGCTCCTCATGGAGGTTCCTGAGCCTGTCTTTCATATCTGAAAGGGAGACGACACAAAAAAAATGCAAGATTGATAAAGCCAGGGGGCCACAAGATGATTAATGGGACAAGAAAGAATGAAATCAGATTTCTACATTTTGTTCTCAAATTTTTGCTTATTTCCTGTTTTCTAATACTAATAATGTATTTTTTATTTCTTTGAGTCTCTAAATGAAGCAATCTGAGAAGTTAAGAGGGGAAATCACTGAAGGTGGAAAACATGTAAAATCACTTGCAAAGAAAGTATTGCAGCAGCACTTTAGAATTAAGTTTCAGTAAACGTCTTCGTCAGAAAACCTTCTTCAGAGCTTAAAGAAAGACACATAACATCCTATTTATAGCATCCTGGGGCATCCAGATGTATGAGATCATGTACATGAAGTAAACATGCCACTGAATCATAACAAACCATACAAAACAGTCAGGAGGCCCCAGTCTTACATCATTCATTTCTGCAGAGGAATGCCTACAACAAAGTTATCTGCAGGTTAAATCAATATCAATCAGCTAAACATGAATCTTTTCAGCAGAGTTATCAGAGTGTATAAAATAAGTGCAAGAAAAAAGTTGTCTTCGGTGAAATATATAACCTGTAACAAAAGTGCACAGGTGGACTGCATCATTTCACCCCAAAAGTTGTGAAAGCATCAAGACACATCAAGTTATTATCTTTTTTTTTTACCAGGGGTAGAAGAATCTGAAGAATCTGGATCCTATAATTCCTATAATGCAATTTAATAGTCCCTACCTGTTAATGCCCTCTTCTTTCAAACATCATGCCCCCAACCTTCTATCAAATATTTGAATTCTCAAGCCAAACTGAAGATAGTCACCATCAGGCTTATTTTCTTTGACTTTAAAAAGCTCTTGCAGTGCGGTAGAAGACTTTAAGCGATTGTAACATGATGAGTAAACTGATCTTAATCTGTAAAAACCAGAGAAGGCACCCATCAGCCCTGAATCTGACTAGTATTGCACAGTCACAAAGACTCAGCCAAAACGTCTGTGCCTTTTAGTCCCCTGTGCTGAAGAAACTGTTCAATCTTATCAAAAGAGCATCCTGTGTGCAAACTTTCCCCCCTTTTTTTGGTAAACACTGTAATAGAATTAACAAACAGGAAGAAGGTAAAAAGGCAAACTTTAAAAGAAAAATACTGATCAGTTGCAAGAAGCAAACTCATAGTTGTTCTTGTGTTAAAAGTTTCCTGAGCAGTGACTGAAAGTGTCTGACAGGCCTGCACTCAGTCAGGCACAAAACATCAATCTTCTGAAAGCACGAAAATGTAAAAGTTTTGCAATCAATATGTGTTGCAGCCACGTGAGAGCATTTTCTCTCCTCCTCTTTCTCTTCAGTATCAAGTATATCTCAGATGAATGCGCTTGATTCGTCAGGACATTTATTCTCTCAGCACTTAACAAACAAGTTTTTAAGCAGTTAAGTCTTGTATAAAAGTATTTCAGCATGTAATCCGGTGTTAAGTAAGTGACGATATTTAGGATTTAGGTGTTTTAAGACACTGGATCAGCAATCCTGAACAGTCTGACAAACAGTAGGCATGAACCAACGTCATGAGGAAGTTTGTGTTAGTTGATTTTTACTGCAGATAAATATACATTTATAATTATTTTTAACACACTTTTCCATAAGAGTGAGCGTAAAGAAGGTCTGATATAAGGTTTTCTTATCTGTACTGTATTTTCATTTCAGATGGTCGAAAATTGGATGCCACCACAAACCTGATACATATGCAATATGTCAAACTGCACTGACAGAATTATTATAGCTTACTTTGATAGCTGCTAGTTATCTGTTGAGGGTTTGCAGATGCGTCTTCCTCTTCAGATATGTCCTCCTCACAGGCTGATCATAGAAATGGTAGTTCAGTCCAACGAGCAGCGTGGAATGATTTTGTAAGAGTGTTTACTATGATCACTGACTTCTTTTTTAAAAAGAGGATAGGATTTCCAGAAACAAAACTTTCTGCATTCCTTTTTTGTCACATGGAGGCATGGGGTGACGTTTCAGGAAGGTGAAGCCAAACTTCCTGAGGATTCACCATGAAGATGACAACTGATGTTTCTTTATTTACTGTACATTTTTTCTTTACTCCCGGGGCACCTGCTACTCAAGTACTCTTTAAGTTTTTTTTTTCTGATTTCCAAGTTATGTTTCATGTGCAACAACATAGCAAGTGGTGTGAAAAGAGACTGATGTTAAGCTGAGGCCTCGAAAGAGAGAAAAAGCAAATGTGTAAGATATTATCAAAAACAGAAGTCACCAGATACACTAACAGTGGACACTGAAAGCATGCAAAGAATAAAGAGGAAGTATTTCAGATATGTTATCTTTCAAAGGGGTGGGACTGAAGTCTTCATACAAGATAACAGATTAACATGAAGTCTTACAGAGTTTTGAGCCTGAATTCAGTCTGCTTTGCCACTTTTACAGAAAAAAATCTTACAACCTTTGCTTTCAGTTTCATGAAATGCAATCTGACCAATGACTCATTCTCACACCGCATGAAGCAAAACCACCAGTTGTCAAGTGATAATCATTCATGTCGCCAGAAAAAGAACCTGAAGTATATTTGAACAAGGAAAACGGATGGTTCAGTTGGTGCGTAGGAAGCTTTGTGATAGTCATTTGCACACAACAGCAGCAGTGTGTGTATGTGATTACGAGTAGTTTCCACCAAACCTCCATGAGTTTGAGTCATACTTGCTTCATTTCTTAAAGGGGATTTTTTTTTTACTAAGTTTGTGTGTCACTTTGCTGTAAAAGCATACTTCCCCACAGTTTGTAGGTGACACATGATTCTGAAGAACAGGATGAGCCCATTTGAATTTAGAGTATCCCCCAATAAACCACAATGCAAGCAGGAATTAAGCCCACAAGTCTAGTCTTTTTGTTTAATTGTCTTTCTTCTTGTGTCAGTCACTTGGTCAGTTTTCACCTGGAAATACAGATGTGTATTTTGTGTCCACTTTATGATATGAAAAGACATGATAATCATAGTACTGATCTCTGAAGAAGATATTCAAAATCATGAAAAATCTAAATATCTAAACAACAATATCAAACCATTGTTGATCACAACCAAGTGGAAACAAAATGTCAAATCAATAAATAAGAGGTTAGCTTTGTAATTCTTGGTCTTAAATTCTTATCTGATATTCTTTTTAACTGGTCAGTGATGACTGGAGTATTTATTTTGTCCAGCAGATGTCAGTATTACAACAGTGCATTCATCAGTCCTATAACATGCAGAAACATTCCTCTAAGGTTGATAATCATCCCAACAACTGTATTCTATACTTTACTTCACCTAAATAATAATTCAGGAGGAAATGAACTTTGTATATTAGTTTTGGCTGCATTTATACAATATTTACTGGTGTTAGTTTAATAACAAAAAAGACATTAATTTGGTCATTAACAAGATAGATTATTCAAACTATTTGTATGTAAAAAATACAAAAACACAATGATGTCCAGAAGTTAGGCAATGTTTTCCCCTGACTTCATAACACCACTGAGGCCATTAACCCCCAAAATACTTCTCAGTGATCTGTGGATCATACTGTGGTTGACCTGGATGTCTTCCAGGAGTAAAGGAGTATAACTGGTTTAGTGTGAACAGGATGTTCCTGCATCTCAATGATACTTCCCTGGTTAATAATAATAGCAGCATACAATACATTAGAAACACTCTTACTACTGTTGTAGAGCAGGAGAACCCATATAAGTCACTTTTATTTTACTCTATAAGCATGTTTTCATTTGTTTGTTTTCATGCATTCATTTTATTGATTTCCAGCATCAAACTCGGCCTGAAAAACATTACAAATTAGAAGTTCTAGTTCAAATCTTGTTATCTCTTCAGTCAGTTGGTTCTAATTTGAGCAGCATGTTTTTTTATTGATACACTGTGTAGCCTCAGTTTTAGATGTATACTGTTCACCAGTCAGGAACCAAGCATGTGATCAGGTGAAATCTAACTTGGCCTCAGCCTTGTATGCACTCCTCAATGATCTTCAGTGGCTCACCAGGCTGAGGTACAGAAATACCAGGAAACAGTTCACAAATGGGACAAGAATTTGTTCTTAATTCAGGGCTGCAAATCTGCTAAACCTGAGGACAAAGGTCTATTTAGTACACTTGTTAACTTGAAACCAGGTCACACAGTTTCTCACACATTTATGACTATGTTTGAATAAAATAGCACAGTATAGCAACTTGCATGAATTCTTATAGCCATTCTAACACTTTGATCCAGATTGTAATAACTCAACGCCACAGAGATGCGTTGCTATGACATTTTTTACAGACACTGCTCCCAGAGGATGAACCCAGATGACTTTCAGGATTCTCCAATTTTACCTGTAGTGCAATCAGTATGTTAACATTTTGGGCTTTTAGTGAAATATCTTGACAACTATTGGATGGTTTGCAATGAAATTCGGCACCGACATCCATGGTGCACAGGATGTCACTATGGTGATCCTGCCTTTTTCACTAGCGCCATCATGAGGTTGACATTTGTAGTTTCAAGTGAAATCTCTCAACAACATTAGATGGAAAGCTATCACATTTGGTACAGAGTTTCATGTCTGACCGAGGATGAAATGCAAGATCCCTTCATTTTGAATCTGATGCAAATCAGAAGTCAAAATTACTATATGTCCAATACTTTGGTTTATGACCAAATACCTGCAAAACTAATTATATTCCCATCAGCCCTCTACTTTGGATTTAGTGCTAATTAGAAATTAGAAAGTTAGTATGCTAACACTCTAAACTAAGATGGTAAACATTGTAAACAATAAGCCTACTTAACATCAGCATGTTAGCATTGTCACTGGAGTATGTTAGCCTGCTGATGTTAGTATTTAGCTCAAAGCATCACTGTGTCTTGGTTCAGCCTCACAATGTTGCTAGCATGTCCAGTCTGTTTTAAGAAAATCGTATTACTTCATAACATTAATTAGATGTTTAAATAGGCTAACAGTCATTTCTAGTTTTAACATGATTATTTCTGTAACCCAGAATGTTTATTCTACAGTAATTCGTCTCTTTTTGTGAGTCTTGTTTTTCAGTAGCAAGTTAAAACAATGCCAAAATGTGCTGTATTAAAAACTTTCATGTAGCTTTTCTTTTGCTCTAATGATGCAACACAGTAGCAACACATACTGTAGAACAGCAAAAACACCTTGAACCCAAAACTACAACATTAACATTTTATGGCGTCTCATCCAGATTTCATTGCAGAGCATGAAATGTTGGCTTGGGAAAAGAAAAAAAAACATCTGTACACATGTATTTGATATCCTGAAATAGAGAGAAATGGGTACACATGCGGACAAACTTACTGAGACCCCCTGCATTTTCAAACTTTATTTATTTATACAGCACAAGTCAGATCAAATGCAACTCCAAGTCCTGAACATAAAACGAGTTAAAAAGAACAATACAAAAAACATTTAAATGAATAAAGTAAAATATAAAACTAATAATAAAACAAGAGATAATAAATAACAATAAAGGTGCAAGTTGAAATAAAGACACACTAGATAAAAGCCAGGCTACAAAAGTATGTTTTAAGTTTTCTTTTAAAGTTATCCACACTATCTGCACCCCTCAGGTCCTCTAGCAGGCTGTGATCATATTGGTTAAAAGTGGCCTGGTCGTGGGTCTTAGACTGGAACCCAGGAACAACAAAAAGAAAGCTACTAGAGGACCTGAGGGTACATATCTTAAAACCATGTCAGACAAGTAGTCGGGTGCAAAACCATTCAGTGATTTGTAAACCAATAAAATAATCTTAAAAATCAATTTTAAAACTAACAGGTAGCCAGTGCAGTGATTTTAAGTCAGGTGCAATGTGTGCTCTCCTTCTGGTCCTGGTCTGCACACGAGCAGCTGAATTATGAATAAGTTTAAATTGATCTATGACTTTTTTTGGTAGACCAGAAAGGAGAGCATTACAATAGTCCAGCCTACTAGTCATAAAAGTACTGGGCTCTCATTATTGGCCTGGAAGAGAAACGGACACTCTCTGGCAATATTTTTCAAGAGATAAAAGGCAGATTTGGTCACATGCCGGATGTGGGCATCGAAAATTAAATTAGAATCTATGATGACACCTGTATTTTTAGCCTGGTGCCTGGGACTGAGTGCCAGTGACTTCAATTTAGAAGTCACTGGCAGTTTCTCTCTCCATGCTTCGTCTCTGTACCTCTGTTTTATCCTGGTTGAGCTGAAGGAAGTTCTGAGCCATCCAGGCATTAATGTCTAAAATACACTTAAGGAGAGCATCTATAGGGCTTGTGTCATCAGGAGATACGGCAATATAGAGTTGAGTGTCATCGGCGTAACTGTGAAAATTGATGCCATGTCTCCTGATGACACAAAAGACCTGGGATCGAATCTTGTGGTATGCCACAGTTGTTGACATATTTCTTAGAGGAGTGTTCGTCGAGGGCGACAAAAAATTCTCTACCTGTGAGGTAAGATGTAAACCACTTAAGGATAGAGCCAGAGAGGCCAAAACATTTATGTAGTCTGTCTGAGAATATTGTGACTGTATCGAATGCTGCATCCAGGTCACGGAGAACAAGGAGTTTTTTTGCTTCTAAGTTAATTCTATGGTTGCTCACAACGTTTACTAAGGCTGTTTCTGTGCTGTCATGGACCTAAAAACCTGACTGAAACATTTCAAAATTGTAGGTTAAGGTGAGAAAATCATTTAGCTGCTTAAAAACTAATTTCCCTAAAAACAGAATATTAGAAATTGGTCTAAAATTGCTGAAGACGGATGTTTTTCTTCAGGAGGGGTTTCCCCATAGCAGTCTTAAGTGTGGCTGGAAAAACACCTGTCTGTAAAGAATAGTTAACAATAGCTTGGAGCTCATCTGATAAACAGTAAAAAATTGTTTTATTACATTATATTGCCTCAGGCCTCAAGAGTTAGGTTGCTGTAATCGGTGGAGAAAACATCAGCTGTTTTCAGTTACCCAAAGTAGTGACTCTAATTAATTCAACTGATTAGCTTCGTACTGAGGTTCACATAACAGCACCAGTGTCTGTGAACATCTGATCAGATTAACATGAATATCTGTCATGGGTTTGGAGGTCGCTCTGCTTGGCGATTTCCCAAGGTCTCACTTTGTTCAACTGTGGTGACACATCACTCTTGTTTGAAGTAAATCTGTCCTCAGATTCAAATGACGAGGACTCTGTAGAAGGGTTTCTACTGGACTGTTGCTTTAATTAAATGTTGGTTTGTTACATAGATTATTTAAATACATCCAAGTATAAAGTCACATAAAAAAATCTAAAAACTCACTATATTGTCTAGAATGAAGATATTTCTTCTCTAAAATGGCAATATTTTATCAAAAATGAGATCTGATCTGATGAACTTGAAGACAAACAAACGGTAAAATATTAGGAAAATTATTAGCCACTGATCCATATTTGCTGAAAGTGATGTTTATAGTGAACTGAAGAAAACAGTGCCAAGAAAGGAATTGTGGGTCACGCCCACACACCCTTTTCACATATTTTGCTTCAGTGGTTAGAGTTTTTGTTTTAATTGCCAGTAGTGGAAGAAGAACTAATTTACTTCAATAAAAATATCAAAACCACAACGTAAAAATACATCATTACAAGTAAAAGTCCTGCATTTAAAATCCTACTTAATACAGAAGTGTTATCAGCTAAATTTACTTACTAAAGAAAAAGGACTTCTTTAGCAGAAAATCAGACTGTGACTGATATATTAAATAAATTTGACTAAGTACAATGTTTTAATACTGCATGAGTCAACAGCATTTTAATCTTGTAGCTGCTCAAGGTGGAGCTAGTTTGAATTGCTTTATTAGGGTCACAAGATAAATCTGAGGGGTCTTGGGATGATACATTGAGTAAGAAAGGAGATAAAAACAGTTCTGCTATATTATAAATTTGATTAAAGATGAATTTTTCAGGACTTTTATTTAATCTTTGCAATTTTGTGAAACATTGGAGAGTTTTATCTCTTTGAGTCTGAAATAGTTATTTATTTGTTACCATGTGAGAGGATACAACACAACTCAAACATCTAAAACACAACAAAGAGACACAAATACACACTGATTTTTTTTGTAAGGGGCCAACAGCCAAAAAGTTTGGTAACCACTAATTTAATATGTAACAATGCAGCATAATTTATAGGCTTAACATGACGTTATGAAATGCAACTTAAGCTGTCAAACAATGTAGTGAAGTAAAGAGCACAACATTTCCCTGTGAAATGTAGTAGAATAGAAGTATAAAGTAGCGTGAATGAAAATACTCGTATTGTACTGTGTGTATTTGGTTACATTCAACCACTGCTTATTGCTACTGATGTAAGAATGCCTGCAAATCAGAGCTCAATCAGAACAATCCTGATAAGCACAAAACTTTGTCAAAGTTGGGTCAAAATCGTACACAGAGATGATCTCATAGCTGCAGATTAAAAATAAATGATCCAGACTGCAAGAGAAAAGCACAGCCATGCCAGGTTGTGGTCAGGATAGCACACTCACACTGGTATGGTTTCCCCCTGCTAGGACTGGCTTTAGCCTTCCTGTCAGTAATATTGACGACTGGAAAACACAGGAAACCACAGCAGGGATCATATCATATCTGCCATCAATACAGAAACCTCATCTATGCAACAAAATTGTATTTGACAAAATGAACATTGGACACACGAGGACATACAGGTGAGTGGCAAATTTAAGGGAAAACCTGAATCAATAATTAGAGAAACATCAAATTTAGATGCTTTCATACAGAACACAGAGGTGACTGAACGGTTTGATGAGAACGAAAATGATGTGAATCACATGCTTGGGCCTTCACAGTCACTGGATCTTAATCCAGTTGTACACCTAAGGAAGAGACTGTGGAGCAAAGTGTTGGACAGAACATCATCATGAAAACACTAAATAAGGGCGTAGCTTCTGGGAAAATGGTGTTCATTCCCCAAGTAGAGTTCCAAAAACATTTTTCTCAAAGCCCAAGACCTAACCAAGACGCTCTTTAGCCACACTGGTAATGTGGTTCTAGGGATGGCAATGTTGGTCTGATCGTCAGTCCACCACTTTGGGCCAGACTGCACTATCTCAGCAACCATTTGTGGATTTAAGCAAAATGTCTTGACAAACGTTGAATGGATTGCCATGAAATTTGCTACACTCATTCATGTCTCCCTCAGGATGAATTGTAATAAGTTAAATTTTAATTTGTCCAGCACTGAAACTTATGACCAAATAACTGCAAATCAAGCTGCCTTGTTTAGTGCTAATTAGAAAATGGTAGAATGCTAACCTAGTTAACTAAGATAGTGAACGTAGTAAACATTATACCTGCTCAGCATGTTATTATTGTCATTGCGAGCATGTTAGTGTGTTGACATTTAGGCCACAGCACTGCTGACTCTGAGTCTTGTTCCTTTAAATTGTCATTCATCTCTATCTAAGAATCTCTCTAAAATGTCTTAATTTGATTTGATACATTACAGCAGCGACTCAATTCAATATATTTTTACGATACAATAAAGGAGTGCCTATAATGTGCCTTACATGTCTATATTTAATTTAATGATAAATATCATTCAACTTCATAAAAGCACATGAATAACATTTGAATCAATTCAGTTTCGCCTGACTCATTGAACAACCACACATGATATCAAAAACAGGAGATATCATGTCAGCTCAACAATGGCAACATTTGTTCCTCAATTGAGAACATAAAGGGTAGATTAATAAAACAATAATATAAATGGTTTATCCCCCCATAATCAAGAGTTTGAATTTAGCTCAGTTGGAATGAAAGGTCAAGCTTTTCCAGCAGCTTTGTCTACTTCTTAATGAAACTCTTGGGAGCGTAGACAACCTAAGAGAAGAAGAAGAGTGAGACTGCTTTATGTGTTTGCTCAGCCTGCTCATGATATTCTGCCCACATGTCTCAGTTAAATCTCCAAATTACATTAAGTCTGTTTTGCTCCAGATTCAACCAGTCAGTTGATTTTCATTTTCAAGAAAACTTCTGGCTTGATTTAAAAAAAAAAAACAAAAAACAACTTTAATAATTTCCATAAGCTTTCATACAGTTACGATCAAATTTTATGACAATTACAGAGGCTCACTGGCTAATCAGCAAATATACCTTGAATACTATAAATTTATTAAGATGACAACGATTACAAGGTTGACACAGCAATCATTTCAGCATTACCTGCTGCAGGAGTACCATAAACTTATACATCAAGCGTGTTATGTGTGAAATTCTAATCAACTGGATTTTCCAACATGTTAATGTTTATAAAACATTAAGAGACTTTTTCTGAAATTAGATATCACACCTTAATTTCCACAGTGATTTATACCACATATGTCCTTGTACCTTTAAGCACCTTGAGTGGGAAGATGAACATTTTCATTTTTGAAATATTAAATAACTTCCTGATTCTTTATGTAGAAATTGTAGTATCATTAATAATAAGGCAACCTATAAGGGCCTGTGAATAATGGCTTTAGTTATAATAGTTAAAACTTTGTAATACTACAACATTGGGGTTTCCAAATCCACTGACAGTCATTTATCCTTTTTATTTGGTGTTAATGCAGTTATAAATTCTTCATGTTTATAGGTTTGTGGCTTTGTGTTAAAATATCAAGCCATCAATTATGGGTTTCAATCATCAAGTCTGAAATTTTAAGTGTATATAGTTGTCTACAGCTCTTTCCCAGAAATAGGTGGTCATGGATGGTATAGGAGTTAAGTAAATCATTTATTTACCTTTAACAAAGTTATTAATTATAACATACAACCTCTTTATAAAAGGTGCCTTTTTAGAACGTGGTATCAAAACATTTCTAAATAGAAAATATGATCAGTCCTGTAATTAGCATTTAGCTGTTTTCCCCCTCATAACTTGTGTAGATGAATTGAATTTAAGCTACACACATTGCTTCACTGTAATAAGCACTATTAGAGAATTTGCTCACATCCATGTATGTTGCCTCTAAAACGACCAAGAACATTGTTATTCTGTCATGTTGTGCTAAAGATGTACATCAGGGCCACAACAATGTCCAAAAACTAGACAGCTGTCCACTTTCACCATAAGGACAGCTGATGTTCCGGTGTTACACTATATTTGGTGACCCATCAGATTCTGTGACCTGCCCTGATATCTTTACCCCAACCTCAACCATCCTACTCCTCATGCCTAAACCTAACCAACCTGACCAACACAGAAGTTATGTAAACACATTAATCTGAGATGTGGTGACTTATTCCCGTGAGATTGACCAATATCCGGCATCAGCAGCAGCAACCAGTTTCCACTGTCATGAGATGACATAACAAACCTGTAATGAAATTAGCTCACTCATTTGTCAGTATTAATGTGCAGCTTCAACTTCCCCACTAGAAAATTCAAACTACAATATAAACTGGATAGGTTTAAGATTTCAGTTAATGCATAGTGTTTGTAAAAAAAAAAACAAAAAAAAAACAACAAAAATAGAATAATATGTTAATTGTCCTTATGATCAAGATTTTTATATTCATTTTTTGAAATCACATTAACTGAAAGCTTTGGATCATAATTTTGTGTTTTTCCCTGTCAGGCAACTGTGTGGTCTGTTTATGGAAAATTAAGAAGTCCCTTTTGAAAACAAATGGTCGAAAATGATAAAATTCATTTGAGAAATCTGCAAACTATTAGGGGTTTGCAGTCTAGCTCTTTAGTTTAAAGTCATCTTGCATCAAAGTGCAGCCTAAAAAGCAAGTCATAATTATTTGATGTCTTATATCTGCACCCTGTTTCAGATTAAAGATTTAAATGTTTCTTTTTCTGTAACTTAAAACACAACTGCCCCCTGAAGAGAACATACAGCGGTGCAGGTTCATGCTTGTGCTTCAGTCATCTGAGGACAGGCTGTGTTTTCTCTGCAGAGTTTTTTTCTTTTTTTGATGCAGCGAGAGGCGTGCCGGGCCGGGTCGGGCCGGACCAGACTCATAGGCTTCATGTGATCCTGCAGGGAGGTGTTTGGCTAAAAAAGACTTTTCAAGATTCAGGCTGCACCATTTGAGATCTGACCGTCTGATCGCGCTCTCACGGAGCTACCGGCTTGCGTTTCGTTCACATTTGGGATATTTCCATCACTTGTGCGGCTCATTCCGGACAGTGACGCGCTGCAGTTGCGATAATGGGAGACGCTCAGTCTGCGCAACGGGAGGGCAAGAAGGATGCAGCGGCTGAGGAGGCTGAGAGCGGAAAAGTGGATGATGCTCAGACTGAGCAGCATATTGAAGAAAAGGTATCATTTTATTTCCACAGAGATTCAGATCGTTCACTTCTTGATGATGATTTCTCCTCTTTATCTACGCATTAAGGATTTCCAGTAACTGCAGTAACAATTTATCCAGTATGAAGCCTCTGAACACTGTCAAAACAAACCACTCAGTTTTGCTCGTCATAAAAATGCTGAGGCAGGAGTCTGATGTTGTTTGTCAGGACAGAGCAGGTACTGCTTGCCAACATTTCCATTAGCCCTGAGATAAAAAGAAAAGTCCTTGTCTCGTTTGAATGAAAGGCAATGGGCTCATTTGACTATTTTGTAGCACTGATTATGTCTTTTAATTAAAGAAAGTGCTTTTTCCAGCTTTCTAATAGAGAGAAACCATTTGTGAATTCCTTCCTGATGAGTGGAAGTGCACAGTGAAGGCATTACTACCAATTCATCTTGTTAACACACAAGTGAAGCTGTTGCAAATATGTTAAAGCTTAGAAACTGTAAATAACTCTTGAATGTTGACTTTAGTTTTGGTCTTTTTTAGTTTTAGTCTGATAAGAGCTGCTACTGCTTGTCTGTGGACATTGTTTTCATTGTGCATGTTGCAGTGGTTTGGATTAGATGAAAAAGGAAACAGCGTGGAGGAATAATAACCTCTCATTCCTAGAGGAGCCTAAGAAAAGCCCAGGGGAGAGATGGAATTTCCCCTCTGCTGCACTCAGCAGGAGCCGACATTGATTATTTGTGTATAACATGATCACTGGGTCATGCTGAGAAGGAAGTCAATTAGATAGCACTTTCCCCTGAGAAGGAGGAGAGCTATTGTCTTAATTATTTAAATAGTGTTGATTTAATGGTACATTTGACCTTTGTGACTAAGACGACTCAAGCAATTTAATGATTTAAAGGATGGGATAAAGGGCAAAGATCGTTCTGTTAAAGTTTCCAAAAAATAGCCTAATTAATTCATTTGTATATCCCAAAGTCCACTCTGTTTCTCAACAAGTTACGATTACTGTCAAACTAATCTGACCAATCAGACTAATCTAACTAATCTCAAATAAAAAAAAAACCCTAAAATATTCATTCTTGTTTGCAAAGCTGCCTCAAGTCCCCAAAGGCTTGGATGTATTTATATTTTAAGTATGATCCATTTTAGTGGCACTTTTTTGGCTCCAGATGACAGAAAACAAAGACATTTCTGTCCACAGCCCCTAATTTAGGCAGTGTGCGTGCATGTAAAATGGTGAATAATTGTTGACAGGAAAAATAAGCTCAAAGCCAACCATAATCATATTATGGCCTTTGATCTTTGGGCGTACAGTCATGTTTCAGTTTAGAAATTCTGCTATTTTTATCTTTACATCTATGTAGTGAAAGCTGGGTTCTAGTCAACTTGTCATTGAATTCAGCCACATTATTACATTAAAATTAAAATAAGACCACTCCAAAGCCACCCAACGATGAAGTAAAGGATAGATAAAAGCTTTTCAAAGAACAAATCATGGGTCATTTGAACTGAATGGAATTTATGGGTACAGATAACATATTAAGCAACACACTTAAAGGAAGTGCACACAATGAACAAGAAACAATGTGTGTATGTGTGTAATAACATGACAAGACATGTAAAAACCATGGCATGTCAAACAACGTCTTAGCAGGTATTAGCAGGTGCACAATCACAACAACAGCTATAATATATTAATAGATGTTAATTCAGCATGTTCTCCACACTAGTTAAAGGACATGTGTTTCTTGTTCCCTATCCCCTGCTCAGACTTTCCCGACTAATCTGGCTCACGGATTTGAGATTGGGACAATTAGGGTTGTTAAAATATAAAGCTACAATCATACCCTACCCAGACTGTGTTGTTTGTTTACAGTGTAGGACTTTGGAGCCCACAGAGGCTCAAATTGGATTTGTTCATAGTACAAACTGAGAATTTTTCTTTTAACTGAATCAGTGCTTGTGTAGTTACAACCACAAACTAAAAAATGTTTAAAAAAAAAAAATTAACATTGAACAATGGAAAGTGGTTTTGCTGTCTATGATTTAAGCATCTATATAATCTAATATTTGCTACAAGAGTAAAGGCACATTGTACATTCTATGTTTTGTGCTTCGTTTCAGCCTCTCAAAAACAATGGGCAAATCTCCGAGATCAATGGAAAGGCAGATGGCTCTATAGCAGAAGTAAATGGTTACTGTGAGGATGAGATTGCTGCACAGGGTGGGTACTCATAATCTGTGTATTAGTCTGCTAGAATTTCATTGCTGTCATCAGTTTCTTTTTACATTTCTTGCAATCCAAGTGATATTATGTTGTTTCTTTTCTGGTTTAGCTATCCTCTCTCTTGATGATAATGTTAAAGAAACCAAAGAGCCACTGAAAGGGGCAGAAACACCATTAGAAAATGTCAACATTAGTGAGAGGGAATCATCTAACGAAGCTGACCCTAATGAAGAAGTGACCCTGGAAATGACAGACATGGAGGCAAAGCAGAATGACATCAATGAAGGTTTCAGGAAATTCTTCAGTAACATTGGTTTGAAATTGACAGTAAAGAGAGGTTCGGCAGAAAAAACGGAAATACCAACAGATGTGCCTGTTGAGACTAACACGGAGGAACCAACAGCTGATGTTGAGGATAGTGATACCAAAGCCAAAAGTGAGAATGCTGATCTGAATACCGATATGAACATAGCACCCGAGACTTGTGACAATGACTCAACATGTGCTACCCTGACATACGTTACGTGCTGTGACGTTCAAGAAAATGCAGAGGAAAAAACATCAGAGACCAAAGAGGAAGTGACATCTGATACTGCAGATACATCTACAACTTCACCTGAAAGTGAAGAAGAAAAAACAAACCAGGATACCACACCTGAAGAAGAGCAACATCCCATGTCTCCACCTAGTCCTGATCAAGAGGTGGTCGTATCTCCAATTAAAAGGTTTTTTACCACTGGAATCTTTTCTGGACTACGGAAAAAGAAGAAGTCTGTAGAAGATGAGACAACTGAGAAAGAACTGGTGGACCTGAGGAAAAAGGAGGCTGTAGCGGTGACACAGGATAAAGAGATTAGTCCAGGTGTTCAGGCAGCTACAGTTGAGACAGAACATAAAGAAAATGAATTTAAAGAGGAAAACTTGCCAGCAGCATCAGCTCAGACAACCAATGTATCCGAAGTAGGAGGAAATAAGCTTGAAGGGAAATTATCTCCCACAGACTCATCAACTGTTATTGTCAGTGAGCCTGAAATTCTGAGTTCTCAAGAGAAGGACAAAGTTCAAGCCAGTCCTCTGAAAAGACTCCTGTCAGGGTCTAATTTGAAGAAACTCCCCAAAAAGCAGCGAAGCAGGACATCAAGTGATGCAAAGCTGTCAGACTCTGGAGAACATCTTTCAGATCAGGTGCTGTCATCTACCGAGTCAGCAGAGCACCAGAAAGAGGAAACTCCAGGACAACCCTCTACAGAGGCAGCAGAAGAGGAGGATGGTGCATGGGCTTCCTTCAAAAAACTTGTGACTCCCAAAAAACGTATGAAGAGGTCTTCCTTGAGCAGTGAAGACACAAAAATCCCAGGGTCAGTAGAGGAACCAAAGCCAAGTGAAGGAGAGCAAATATCAGATCACAGCACAGAAGAGAGCAAAAAAAGGAAAGATTCTTCTGTTTCATGGGAAGCTGTTTTGTGTGGATCTGGAAGGAGAAGGAGCCGCAAAACATCAGACTCTGAGGACGAAACACCTCAAATTGAGAATGACAATATAAAACAAGGTGCTGAATCACCTCTAGAAAGTTCCACTGAGGTTGATGAGATTTTAGCCTCATCCCCAAAACAGGCAGGAAGTCCTTCGGAGGGTGATGGGGGGTCAACATGGAAATCATTTAAAAGACTCATCACCCCCAAAAGGAAAGGCAAGAGTGAGGAAGAAATCAAAGATAATATTCAGTCTGACAGTGAGGTTACTCAAGATGAATCAGCTTTTTCAGCAGAGAAACTTCTCCCAGGTCGAAAAAAGAGAAAGTCTGATGAAAAGCAAGACCAAGTATCTTCTGATGAGGCTGATAAGGATGTAGCTTCAGGTGATGAGGACTCTGAGACACCAGCTGTGGTTCCATTGTCAGAGTTTGATACAGTTGAGACAGATGTTGTCATACAAACAAAGGCAGGTGTAGAAAGTCATGTACCCAAGGAAGCAGACTATGAACTCCAGCAAGACCTCCTTGATCAGAGTGCTCAACCCGTCCTACCTTCTGATATTCTGGCGACTGAAGGACAGAAAGTCCAAGACAACGATGATGCTTTACAAAATCAGGCACCTACAACCTCTGCTACAAATGAAGACGAAGATGATGACCTTGCAGTATTAATCAGTAAACATCAACAACTCAGTGATATCCCAGAGGAAGGTATAATTACAGAGACCATGGGGACACCAGCTTCAGTCACTGAAGATGCAGCTAGAGACGACACAATAGCAGAGGACTTGATAGAAATCACGTCTGAGGTCTTTACTGCACCAGAGCCTGTAGACATTACCCTGGCAGATGAGACTGAGATGATCTCTGCAGTTTCCCAGCTATCAGAGTCCTCTAAAACATCTGGCAACACAACACCAGTCCCACCAGAATATGACATCAAGGAAACAGAGGTGCTTCTGCAGCAGGTTGTGGAAACCATTACCACAACATCAAAGGTGGTCCCAGTGTATACAGATGAGTTGAGCTCAGAAAAAATAGTTAGTTCTGTCTCACATCAAATTCTTGAATCGTTTGTGCCAGAGGATCAAAAAGTTCTGGAAATACACAGAAAATCAGATGCAAATGCCATAATCACAGGTCTAAATGTGGAAGAAATGGACGCAGTTAATATCCTTGCAGCAACATCCCAAACAGAGAGCATATCTGAAGTCAATGAAGCTGTTTCCACAGAAACTGTATCTGAGATTTATACTGAGGAGTTTGACACAGCTGACATCGCTGTAGATGAAGTTCATGAGGTCAACATTTCACAGTCAGAAGAAAGTGTAGCAGAATTCGTAAGTATTAATGAGAGCCAACATCTGGAGGAATGTCTAAATGAGGTAAATGAAGCCGTATATGCAGAGCTTATGGATGAAAGTAAAGAAATTAGCACAGATATGGGTTCAGTAGTTGGCACACATCAAACTGAAATAGAGCCCCCAAAAACGGACTCTGAAGAAGCGAGTTCAGCTGCTACAGAAGCAGAAGAAATTAAGGATGGAGTTGTTGAGCAGGAAGAACAGTTAGAAACAAAAGATGAAAACGTACAGAGCATCACTGATCAAGTTGAAGTCGAGGATGATTCAGCGGTAGTGGTGGAGGAGTTGCATGCGTTAACAGCTATAAAAGCAGATACATTAGAGGAAGGTAGTGATCAAACACTTGAAAAGGAAGTAATATCAGAGGACGTTACAGCAGTTGAAACAGTAACAGATGAACCCAAAGAGGAAACAGTGCCTCTCACTGAAGTCAATGCTGAACCAGAAAATGAAGATGAACTTCCAGTGGATCTATCAAAAGCTGAACACAAAGAACCAGAAGTATTAGAAGCTGTAGACGCATCAAAATTAGATTCAGACGATGGTCATGTCCAATCACTTAAAAAGGAAGAAAAATCAGAGGAGATGCCAGCAGAAGTAGCAGTTACAGAAGAACCAAAAGAGGCAACTGAAGCCAATGTTGAGTCAGAAGAACTGCCAGTGGAAGCTGCCGAGACTGATCACGTCCAAGAACCAGAACTATTACCATGTGATGTAAAAGATCTCGTAACTGAAACAGAAACTGAGGCAGAAGCTCCGATGACTGACCAAGAAGTCATAGAAAGTGTTGAGGAAGATAGTGCTCAGGAACCTGAAAAGCAAAAATTATTATTAGAAGAAATTCCCAAACCAGAAACTGAGGCAGAGGCTCCTACATCTGAACAAGAAATCATAGAAAGTGTTGAGGATGGTAGTGCTCAGGAACTTGAAAAGCAAAAAGTATTATTAGAGGAAATTCCCAAACCAGAAACTGAGGAAGAGACTCCTACATCTGAACAAGAAATCATAGAAAGTGTTGAGGAGGGTAGTGCTCAGGAACTTGAAAAGCAAAAAGTATTATTAGAAGAAATTCCCAAACCAGAAACTGAGGCAGAGGCTCCTACATCTGAACAAGAAATCATAGAACGTGTTGAGGAGGGTAGTGCTCAGGAACTTGAAAAGCAAAAAGTATTATTAGAGGAAATTCCCAAACCAGAAACTGAGGCAGAGGCTCCTACATCTGAACAAGAAATCATAGAAAGTGTTGAGGAGGGTAGTGCTCAGGAACTTGAAAAGCAAAAAGTATTATTAGAAGAAATTCCCAAACCAGAAACTGAGGCAGAGGCTCCTACATCTGAACAAGAAATCATAGAAAGTGTTGAGGAGGGTAGTGCTCAGGAACTTGAAAAGCAAAAAGTATTAGAAGAAGAAATTTCCAAACCAGAAACAGAGGATGTCATTGCTTCAGAGGAAATTCCGAGTCAAGTTGTGGTACAACTAAATCAGTTTTTAGAGGTAAACCAGGATCAGGAAACCCAGAACATCACTGATGACATCCCACAGGATGTTCATGTTGAGGAGGAAGATCACACCCCTGAAGTTGTAGATGAGTTAAGAACATTAACAGCTGTTCATGTATCCTCTGTTAATGAGGAATCAAGTAGTGTTCAGGTCCTTGAAAAGACAGTGAATTCTGAGGAACCCCCAGTGCCTTGTGTGGGTATTCCTGCAGTTACAGAGGAACCTAAACACGAGGTGCATATCAGTGAAGTTCAAGACAGTATTGAGGGAGAAAAAGAAGGTGGACTTCCAGGTGCTGAGGTGAAGACTGCTGCAGTTGAGCATGCCAAAGTGGCGCAAGTAAGCACGTGCAATCTTAAAGACATCTCAGCTGCAATGCCTGATGTTATGATAGAGAAAAGATCAGACATTAATGAACCCTTATTGGACACAGTGATAAATGAGCTACAGTTAAAGGAGACAATTGAGACTACAACACCATTAATGAAAGATGATATGACTGAGACAGCACAGGAGGGCAGTGTGGTTGTGATGATGCACGTGCCATTGGTAGAGTTTGAGGACAAACACAGAATTCAAGTGCAGGTGGTCGATGTCAATATCAAATCAGCTGAGGCAATTGTGGATACAACACTGGAGGTAGGGGTGATGGAAGCCAAAGATGTCGTAGACGTTTGTCATGAAACAATGAAAAAAGTAGACAATCTCTCTGCCATTTCCGAGATTGAAGAAGAATTGATTAGTGAGGAAAACAAAGTGTCCATTGAAGAAGTTGTTCAACATGTGAAGGAGAACTTATCTGAATCTGTGGTGGTCCAATCCAGTGTTCAGAATGAAGTTGTCAATGTGGAGCAAGAAATTATAAAACAACCAAATGCTGCGATAGTTGAAAGTGTATTACGTGAAGGGGATAATCAAAAAGTGATGGAGGAGAGTACTGGATCATCGAGTGAAAGACAAGATGAAAGGCTTGTCATCACAGGTGACTCTGCAATCACAGCTGAACACCAAGCGTCTGAGGATGTCAAGCAAACACCTGATATTACAGAAAGCTCAGATGTCTCTATGGAAGCTTGCAAGGAGGATTTGGAGGAGAATAAAGCTGAACTTCAAAAATCAGAAGTAGGTGTCACAACAGAAGATGCAACATGCTCATCAGAGGAATCTGCTATGAAGAAAGTCAATGAAGACACCATTGAAGGACCACCAATTGCCCAAACACAGATTGCGACACCTAGTAATACTGGATTAGTTGTCCCCCAAAACACTGGAATAATCTCGTCAGTAGGTAATGTGGAGCCCCCATCAAGCCTTTCATTAGAATTCAAACTTAACATACAGTTTGGGCAGACAAAGCTACCTGTTACCCCACCAAATACAACAGAGAGGACTGAACCCATCAAGCAGACAGACGTGTCTGAGGTCGGAGTTCAGGCAGTGGAGGAAGTAGAACCCATAAGGCAAATAAATCCAGTTGAGAGCCAGAAACAGACCGAGCTAACTGAGGTTGCTGCTCAGGCAACAGAAATCACAGGGAAAGGGGAAAGCTTAGATTCAGCAGAGACAACAGTGATCACGAATCCTCCAGTCCCATTGGATTTTGGCATCCAAGCAATGGAAACAGTAGAACCGGTGGAAGAAACCAAATCAACAGAGAGAGTAATCCCCAACATCCAGGCAATAGAAACGATACAACCAGTAAGTAAAACAGAGAAAAGAGAAATGTTCCTGAGCCAGCCAGTACTCTCTGAAGCTTGTGATCAAGAAGCAAAAGCAGAGGAACCTGTTAAACAAACAGATGAGGAATGTGACCAGGATGTGTGGATGGATGCCGAGGAAGACATTGATGCTAAAGAAACAGAAGAAACAGAGGTGTCCCTTCCTGAGGAACCTCTGGAATGTAAGACAGATGTGACAGACAGTGACCAAGAAGAAAAAGCAGTACTTGAACATGAAGTTGAAGTGGCTCCTAGTTCCAACATGGAGGCAGAAGAAAACCAACAAGAAAAACACAAAAAAGAAGGAACATGTGGAACATGCGAAGTTGACAGTGAAGGTGAAGATTTTGCTGTTGCACTTGAGAGTCCCGAAACTGCAACTAAAAGCGTCACCACGATGGAGTGGGATTAAATCCCCCCAACATCAATGACAATTGGTAAGATTATCCACGTATTCATTTTTTAATCTCAAAAAGCATGCAACATTTTTTGCGAGTTGGGTTCTCTAATTGTATTATTATGGGAATATACTAATTAATACCCTGCTACATTTTTTTTCTTTCTAGGTTGGACAATCAAAAAGGAAGTTGTTCAAGTTTTAAAGAACATTCAAAAAGTCATTATAGATAAGGACTGACTGGTTGAGGAAACCTACAGGAAACAGTTTTTTGTTGCTGTTGTTTGACATGATGTTCAACCAAAAATACTGCAATTACTGGTGAAAGAAGTTTTTTAGATTTATTTTATTAATATCATTATAAAGTGTGTGATTAATGAAAGAGATCCGGCAGAGAGAGAGAGAGAGAGAGAGAGAGAGAGAGAGAGAGAGAGAGAGAGAGAGAAGCATAAAGTGTTTTCATCTTCTCAGGGGGCATGCAATGTGATTTTAGGAATGTAACATTGAACTTCATCCTCTGTGCACCGGCCTCTTTCAGTAAATTTAATCAGATGTTTGATATGTAGTGCAATTTTGATTACTAATCATATCAGATCTTCAAGCATATTTCATGTGTCTTTGCAAAGATCACTCATTCTGCTTTTGAATATAATGTACATGTCTAAGATGTTTTTATGGTAAAATTCTTCACATACATTTGTATAAGTGTTCAAAAAATCAGCTTGACTCAGACACAGGACAAATATTAATTTCTCTTGACATACAAGGCTACTAATAGTATGTTAGTATATGTAAATATTTCACAGCTTTCACTAAGTATCATCCGTGTTCATGAACTGTTTTATCATTCAGTATCTGTTTAATTATTTCACTTAAATACATTTTATTATTCCTATGGGATCTATGCAAGTAAACCAATACAGACCTGAGCATACTGAAAGACATATAGCATTGCTGTATATTACTTTGTACATTATGACCATGACATTATGACATTATATGCAGAGCTGTACTCATTTTGAAACTAAAAGAATTTCTACTGTTTTAAGTTTCAAAACAAGAGCATGAAAGGAATATTTGACTGGCATGGCATTGTTTTAAAAAAATATTCATTTTCACAATATTTCTGATTTGTACTATGTTGACACGGCAGTTTAAAGTAATCTTCATGTATGTATTTATCTTTAATATAATTACAATAAGCAGAGCCTTAAATATAAACAACCATGGCAGCTTTATGCATCTTGTTTTATTTACCAGCTGTTCATGTGTGTGTTTCACTGAGCTTGAGGTTTGTTACGGCTAAGAGAAAAATGGTTGCAAGATTTGTGTTGGCTGTTTTTCTTTGAACATTTATTGACTTTTATGAAGAATATTCCTGCTGATCTGAAATGATGTGACCTTAACTAATGACTGATAATCATAAACCTGAGTTACCTGTGTTTATATATATATAAATATATTTACGTATATATTTACATTGCATTAATAAAATATTTTATTTGAATAAATGAATACCTTCTTGTATTATCTGTCTATACAGTAGTTGTCACCATAAGTTAACTTCAAACATTTCAAATAAACTAATGATTATTTGTTAATATCATATTTTCCATGCAAACACAGACATAGCAGGCAAGCATTTCAAACACAAATACTTTATTTCATCCTCTACAACACAGCACTCACAGTTGGGAGTTCATGAACTTGATGAGTTTGGATATATTCCCTTGTTTTCTTTTTCTACTGTTTGTGTTCAATTACAAGAATGATGCCACACGTTGAAACCCTTAGGCTCCAGATAAGTCCCTTAAAAATAGCATCTTATCATATCATATCATATTAAATATGATTCATAGACTTTTGCACATGATGTAAAAATGAAAGCAAACAAGACTCAAAAAAACATTACTGTTAGTTGATACCAACAGTTAAAAAGTCCCATGATGTTTAGTGTTAAAGTAAAGAAATGGTGAAAAAAAATGTATTTAATTGTATGTTGTTGAAAGGTAGACAATATACTGTACATGAACAATAAGACATTCAAAAGTGTTTGGGTCCGCTTGATGGTTTCAGTTCCAGAAAACATTGTCACATATAACTAACAGTGTACCTCTGTATAGTGCAGCATTCTTCTTTTGTAGTTTCTACTGTCATTTTTGGATTTGTGCATTGCTCAAGGAGCAGTTTAGAAGATCATCCGTGCAAGTTCAAACATAACCTGCAATGAAAACAGAACAACAGGTGTCATATTTCACTAAAAAACGCTGTATGCCAGTGTTTGTTCGAGCATTTTAAACCTTTATAAACCTTTTCATGGTAGACATTTTGACTTGTCAAGTCAAGTCAGTTTTATGCATATAGCGCAATACAATAGAAGTTATCTCATGGCACTTTTCAAATAGTCTATTCTTTAATTTACAGAGACCCAACATTCCCCTGTGAGCAAACACTAAGTGACATTATCCTATAAATAAATGACGGACAAGCTGATACAGTTGCTGTAACAGTTGCACAGTGCTTGCAAAGTCCTAGATCCTTGATTGATTAATGAAGACAACTGTGTGATTGCTCTTACTTCAATAGTAATGAGGATCACTATCATCCACTCCAACCTCAGGCTGTGCTTCTCACTCAGGTGACTCCTCATCAGGTCTGTCAACTGTGTGCAATGTTCAAGCTTCTCGTTCATGACCTAAAAAATAGAAAATATTTTAACAATTCTGAGCAAAGATCAGAAATGAGATGACACATACATTTTAAAAAAAAAAATGGTTTAATTACATTGACCCTGCGGTTGATGCTGAGAAACTGGCAGGTCTTCTCATAGAGTTTTTCCAGGTTTTCTCGGTCCCAGTAAAAATCAGGTGTGATGAGAAGGTCAGACCTCAGGTTGATACAGTGTCTGTCAGAGGAGGATGTAAAAACAAACAGAAATGTTCGAAAAAAATAATCACAGAAAATACCTTATTAATACAGTGTCCTTCACATCAGAGTTTAAAAACACACAAGTTTAAATGCCACAAAGACTTTCTTATAGTTTCAATGGATTTTTAGACATAGTGAGATGGGTGAAGAAACTGAGAGGGGTTTCTGGTACAACTTCTCCTACTTCCAATGTACATGAAGAAGAGACAAAGTCTCAAAAGCTTAAAACTCCAGCATCTGTGTTATATAATACTTTTTATAGTTAGACCGACACTTTTCAGTTTGCAGTCTTCTTCAGGGTCAAGACCATTTAAATAAAGGTGAGTATGAAGCCAAAAAAGGAGACTAATCATATACATATCACAGCTAATGGGGCATTCCCATATTCATATAGATGGGTTTACTCTATGTACATTTGGCTTCAGGCACAGGGAGGCAAGGGTTGTGCCTCATGATGGACATGGGTGACGCCATTTCATTTACTAGAGGTTGTGATGTCAATTTTCTCTGTTTTTTTATCTCAAGAGTTTATTTCTTACAGACATGAATGAGGGCTTCTCAATTACTCAAAATCAGGTGTTTTATGAGTTTTAAATATTTCCAAATCCCTTAATTTGTGTGTTTTTACAACAAATTTCACTCCTCTATTTACCTTTTTATTTCACTTCTCTTTGCTTTTAAGATACTTAAATGTCAAGTGTTTTTTTTTTAAGTATGCTGAACTTAGGAGACACACTTTGTACAAAGAAGTCACCTCCTCTATACCAGCATGGGTACCTCCCCATAGATGCTCTTCTCCTGTTAATGGACCAAATATTGTTCCAACCACATCCATCATTAGGCACACCCTTTGCCTCTCTGCCAGTTTGGGAATGTCATAAGACTTTGGGGGAAGAAACTGACATAGCAAGTGAAAATCACAGGCAAGTATATGAACGTCTACACGTTTGTAATACTAAAATCATGGCAGATACTAACTGAGTAATCCTAAACTTTATAATAGGAAGGATTCGGCATGCTGTTAAAACTTTAGAAAAAAACATTGAATGCTTACAGAGCCCACTCAGAGAAATGCTATTTAGAGAAAACTGAATTTACCTTAACGTGAAAAGCTCTCCTATCTTCCGCATAACTTCTGCCGAGGACAACTTGACTCTTTTGCCAGACTTCAGTGTCTGAGGAAAAATAAATAAATGAGGACATTAGGGAGTGCACTTATGTTTAAGAATTAACAGATCTCACAAGCATGACCTGCTATGGACACAAACAAGCATTACAGATAATCAATTATTCATAATTTCTTGCTTCTTGCTGTTAAGTGTCCACTGTACCTCTGGAATTGATTGAATTGACTCTACAAAGTTGTCTAATGACACCTCCCATATCGCCAGCTTCACTGGAAAAGAAAGCAAAAGGTTTAGACTCAGCAGACAGCCTGAATAAGACGCTACCACCAAACAAAACAAATGTTAATGATTTATAGCTGAAATGTAGCTTCTTACCTGACAAACTTAATGCGTTTGAAAATGCAAATTTCTCCAAAACAGCTTCATGTTCCTCCATCTTGTCACTCAAAATAAAGTTGCCACGCTCAAGCTTTGTATTTCCCCTGATGAAGAAATTATTCAAATTTTACCAAATGAAGATCTGAAGGTACAAATAAACAAAAACAAAACAAAAGCAGACATCAACATACTCTGCAACAGCGTAGTTGATCTCTTCATTTTCCCAGTGGACTAATGCTACTTCATAAGGTTGAATCTCATGATGTTCCAATATTCTCAACACCTTTTTCATCTGTAAAGACAGTGAAAAAAGTAAAAAGTGTCAAAGAAGCATGCTGCAGCAGAGAAGTAGGCAAAAATTACAATGAATTAAATAATGTACTTTTTAATATATTTTTTATATCAAAAACACAGATACAAGAAGTGTTTGTGCAAAAGTAATAGGTTGGAAATTTGTTTACCATTTTCTCCTCAACATTCCAGAAAACTACAGATCCTTCCCTGAAATTTCAGATTGGGAAAATCAGCCCATGAAAAAAGAAACCCTATAAAATCTTACAAAAATACCATTACAAGGTCAGGGTTTCTTTTCAAGTGTTTCAATACTAGTGTCAATGCAATATATGAGTTTCTGTACTGATTACTATAATGTGTCTAAACATCTATCAGTCTAAACATTGTTCAGTTATTATTCTGATCAGGAAATATCTGATCAAAGAATATGTAAACAAATGCCAATGTGATGCTTGACAGTTTTTAATCCTTAAGTATTGAGATTTGACACCCAGCCCTGCCTATAGCCAATTAAAATCAATGCATATTGAGTTTCCTATTCAATATTCAGCATCAGATAATGTGTGATCAAGACAAAGCCCGAAACAGACAACTTTCTATCTACCTGAAGAAGAACATTAGAGCATTGTCATCTGGTTTTGCAGCCATGTCTGTGCTTATCACCAGGACGTTTGAGGCATCTGAAATTAAAATAAATAAATAAATAAATTGTTCCAAGCAGTTTACATCACAATTAATTCCCTGGAAAGTTGTGATTTCTTTCATACCTCTTGGCAAAGTTATCTCATGGAAGCCGTGGCCTATCAAGTCATGGCAAAGTGTTGGTAAGTGATACTGATCTGCTGTTGCAAAGGCAATACATTGCATCATATCCTACCGAGAAAAACAGCTTAATTAATAACTGACTCAAACCTTGACATGTATAAACATTTAAAAGTATCAAAAACTCATCTGATGACTGTCTGCGTCACCTTGTCGTCATTCATGGAAGGCTGATTGGCTCTGGAAGGTTGTTTTGTTCTTGGTCCTTTGGGAACCCTCTTCCCGGGCACCGTTGCTGGTTTTAAACTCGATTTTAATACTGGCTTTACAAGGTCTGACGTATACAGACGCTTCTGTCCACTTCTACATTTTGTCAGTGACCCAGAGTCAATAAACAAGGTGCTGCTTAGACTCTTAAATCCGCCTAACGCAGGCAGAGCATGCCTTATGTTTTTCTGCTGTTGATGAAGAGTATTTAAATAACAGGTCCTTGGAGAGGTTCCTGTGCCAGACCAGTTTGAGTGAGTCCTGGGTTTGGATTCATACAGGTGTGGTTGTATAGACTGGGAGAGACAGGAGGAGGCAAAGATGCAGACTGGGTTCCTCTCCACTGGCCGCTGAGCTCCCAGTCTGGACCACAGCGTCCGTAGAAGCATCTTCCCACAGACTGCAAGACACAAATAGAAACAGAAGAACATTAATTGCCAACTATTATGATAATTATTCAATTGTTTTCCGTTTTTAAAGAAAAAAATGCCACATTTCTCTTGTTCAATCTTTCAAATGTGAATATTTCCTGGTTTCTTTAATCCTGTATGACAGTAAACTGAATATCGTTGGGTTTTGCACTGTTAGTCAGACAAGACATTTGAAGTTGCATCTTGGGCTTTGAGAAACAGTGATCGACATTGTTCATCATTTAATAGACCAAAAAAAACAACTTTATTACTCGATAAATTGATAAATTGTTAGTTGCAGTCCTAAACACAAACACAGAAAACAGCAGTTTGTGCACCAGCAGGAGTTGCATCATAAAATGTTATGACGCAATTTAACATCATACAAGGGTTGCAGGATTATGTAAGCCTACTTGGATCTATTTGCAAATAGCTTTACACCTTAAATCTTACATGAGATACCTTAACTTCAATGAAATAAGAAAAACTGTCATCAAAACAAACTAGACTGACCTTGAATACATTAGCTTCATTATACTTGTTAGCAGGCTTGTTAAGATTCATTCTCTTAATAATAAAATGTGTGAATAATAAATGAAACACACACAATAATATACCTGGTGCTGGTTAACTTTATGTGGTTACACATTAGTGAACAGCGTGCAAACACAATTCACTGTGCTGCTATAAGTGACTGTTAGCCGTCAGCTAGCTTACCTGTAAATGAACCAAGCAGCGATTTAAAATAAGTCGATGGTGAAAAGACTCCAGACGGCAGAAAAAGAAAACCAGAGTTAAAATATAAGTAATTGTGGCTACATGACCATCTGCATGACAGTCCAAGGAGGTGTGTTACTGTTTCCTGTTTGGGGTGATGACGCGATGGTGGCTAAAAGAGCGCCCAGAACTTTGACTCGCAGGCAGGCTTTTGCTGCGAGGCTGCATGTGCAGTGCTTCCTAAAAGGCCGGTACATTTCACAGGACTGTAGCTAAGTATTTATACAGAGAACAAAACATGACTCAAGTGTAAATAAATAAATGAACAAGTGTAGAAATACATAAATAAATAAATTAATCAATGTAAAAATACAGAAAAGATTATTGATGTAAATGTAGAAAATAAATCCAAGACATTATTTTACTGTCGTTTTTCATTGCCAAAATGTATTTATTTTTAATTCATTCATGAATTTAATATTTATTTCTGCATTTATGTATCTGTTTATTTATTTATACTTCAGTCATTTTCCATCCTCCATATTTGTGTTCTTTTTCAAATAGATGAATCCTTCTTGGATATTCAGGTTACATGGGCTTAGGGAAATCATTATTATTACAGTTCAAATAGTCCACAATTGAGCATATGTATATTTTGTATATTATGTAAACTGAGAATAGTTTAATCATATATTTAGTTGATTTACATGATCTGTCAATGTGAGTGACTAAACAAGGTAGTGAACATGAGAGAGCCTTCATAACGTGGAAACAGGCACAATGATGCATTAAAGAAGACCTGGGATGAAATAATCGACTAACTAATATTCCCTGTAAAGCAAGAATGAACAATTTTAGACACTGACATAGTGAAGTTTTGAGGAAAAAAATAACGTGCTACCTGAGAGTCGCTAGTCAGGGCAAAAAACCCACAAACTTAGTTGACCTTCACATCTATGTTAAACTTGTTTAGGACCCTTTCTGTTATTTCATACATTTACTTGACCTAAATTAATACTTAACAATTACATAAAATACATTTTGGGCTATACATAAATAAAACATTTAATTTGCATTCAAAGAATATTTATTTTTCTAATCGTCAAAGTCTCTAGATGTCTGAAGTTCTCAGCTACAGCGCCTCATCTGGTGGAGCCTGGTATAGCCTGTGTTTGCTGTTGCCAGGAGACTTCTTAAGATACAGACAAGTCTCTACTGTATACCTACTCACCCTGCTACACTCCTAATTATGGAAGTTATGGAAAACAATGATGAGGTATGCTTCACAACAGAAAACTATTTGACCTCTATGTATTTGTTACTGAGAAGAACAAAGTTGCAAATAATTGTGGCAATTTATTAATCAGGTTGAACTTTTTTTAGCACACAAAAGTATGTTTCCTAATTGTTATATTTATAAAAGCTGAAGCCACTTTCATTATCATCTCAATAGGTGGACCAGTCTAATGAGAGGGAGAGGCTGAAGATGAGAATTGCGGTTTTGGAGGAGAGTGTGAAGTCCAGTGAGGTGGAGTGCAAAGCCAGCAGAGAGACGGTGCTGAGGCTGGTGGCAGAGCTGGACCGAGAGAGGAGGAAAGCTGCCAGCAGTGCAGCAGCACTTGATTCACTCAAAGAAGTAATCACACAACCTTTATACTAAACTTAGGGGGCCAAATTCACTGTCACATTCAATGCTGTACAATATTTAGTGTTCGGACCCTTTATGATGTTTCTGTCCCTTTCAGGAGTTAGACGGCTTGATGTTGGGAAAGAAGAGTGTAGAGATGGAGATGCAGACACTGACAGAGAGACTTGAAGCCAGCAAGCGAGTCATAGAGGCTGCTAGACGAGAATCACACTGTTTGGAGAAACAGGTGGAGGAGCTTGAGAGAAAGCTCCAAACAAGCCATGGAGAGATCCAGGCAGCTGAGGAGAAACTACAGATGTTCATGAAAAAAGTTGTCTCCTTGCTCCAGGGAGAGTCTGAGGACATCATCCCACCCAAAGAGAAAGACATTTTACACAAACTGGATAACCTCTGCAATAAGGTGAGGAATTGAGAGCAGGAATTTCTGGCACAACTTCATATACTTACAAGGTGCACAGAGAGAGCAGCAACCCATACTGGAGTGTTTCAGCTTTAGAACTTTTTAGGCTTGTGGCCTTCATCAGGGTCACAAGTAAATAAAGTCCCAAAGCTGAAACACTTTATATTAATATATTATATGTGTTACTGAGTTTTGGCCCTGTAAAGCAAATATTAATGGCTCTTTGAACACACACTCACTACTTCATAGTGTAAGATTTTCAGTGACAAACCATTTTCTAGTATTTACAAATCACTATATATTTTAGCAGTGCTTACTTTGTTTATTATTTTACATTATTAGCATGTCTCTGCATTTATCTTTGCATTCAATTTTAGGTTTCCATCTGAAAGAAGCACTCCTACAGATGGTCACGACCTCCTATTCTAAAATAAACACAAGTATCCTTAGTACAATTCTTCTAACCAGCCTTTGTGACTGTTCTGGCTCTGCAGACGGTGTCAGAGATGGAGGCGAGACTTAGTCATGCCTCCGAGGAGCTGGATGAGCAGACGGAGCTCCAGCGCAGCGCACTACAGAGGGCTCGGCTTGCGGAGCAGCAGGTCCAGGACCTGAGGGAGAGATTGCAAGGTCTGGAGACTGAGCTGTTGGCAGCAGAGATGCATCGAGGCGGGCTGCAACACAACAATCAGCATGTGGGTAAAGTAAAACAGTACAAATGCTGGTGAGCCATCCTAACAAAATTAGATTAGATTGGTAATACATAAATAGCTGTAGAAGGCTAGAAAACAATCACATAGACATGAGTAAATGTAAAACTGTTATATATGATAAGGTGAATGATTAATGATCAACTTTTTCTAAAGTATGAAGAGTTCCTGGAGCAGCTGTCAGAAATGATGAAGGTTGACAGTATTGCTGTGGATCTGGGCTTCGACATGAGGCTAAAACTCATCCTGTCCCGGGCAGAACAGCTTGTCAAGCATGAAGGAACTGCTTTGGTGGAGAGCAAAACTCTGACTTACAGCCTGCAGCGAAAGGTAGTCAACACATAACTTTTATGGTGGAAAGTTGTTCATGATAAACTCTCATTAACAACACTTTTAGATGTTAGAATGGCTTCAAACAACCAATCACATGTGCACTAGGTTGATCATCCATAGATCTTATTTTCATGATGTATTTAATGAAAACTATTTTTTTCTCTAATGGTGCACATGCAAAAGAGCAACCGTGTGTGCATGAACAGGGAAACTATTCTTGTTCCCAACAGTTAAAGTCACAGAAGGACCAACTAGAGAGCAAAGGACTCCACATACAGCTCCTGAGGAAGAAGGTTTCAGAGCTGGAGGAGGAGAAGAGGAGCAGATCAGCGTTGGCTGTGGAACGAGATGACGCTCATCTAGAGGCCAGACGACTGTTGAAGAAACTGGAGCGTCTCCAAGGCGACCTGAAGGCCACCAAGCTGTCAAACACTGAGCTCAAGGCCCAGCTCTCCCACACCAATGAGCTCAAGGTAGAGGGGAGAGGGTTTCGGACCAGAATTCCATCCAGAGGCATTTTTACCTCATAATTTTTTGTGTATTTCTGTTCATTTTTGTGTCTGTCCAGGTGGGAAGAGGGGGATTGTTATTGTGAATCAGTTGTGTAAAGCAGCTTGGCTTTGAAATCAAACATGTATATTTAACAAAGTGTATTTGAGAGCAAACATTAACTCCTAGATAAAGTCACTGTTGTTTCACTAAACGCCAACTCCCGCTCGGGTCTCTGCTGTGTCCAACATGCCAAGTTGAAAGTGCTGGAACAGAATCAGAGCATACAGGAGCAGAAAAAGAAGCTAGATCAGCTGGTGGAGGGAAAAGCCAAGACGGAGAGGAAGCTGAACACTCTGAGCTCAGACCTGCAGAGTCAAGAGAAGAAAACCAAAGAGGACCAGCAGCAACTCAAACACCTCAGACAGAGCCTGGCGCAGCTGTCTGAGAGGGAGAGAGAGGTATATTGTCGATATTATGAATGCTTAAAAGTTTTGTTCTGCAACATATTTTAGAGAGTAGAAAGTTAATGTTCTACTTTAACGAACTTACTTTGTCGTTTCCAAAGCTTTTAACCCCATCTTGTGGCTTTCCTCGGCAGGTCGTGTTGCTAACATGTCATGTAGATGTTTCATCTGTTATCACTACAGTAGTTAAAACAGTTATAACATTATCTGCAGAGGAAGGCCATGAGATGGGGTTGAAAGCTTTGTTCAACCATCTAATTATGTTTTTTTATTAAGCTGTTTTAAAGATGAACCTTTGGGTCCAACTTAATTTTTAAGTTTTAATAAAAGATGAGCTTTTACTTTATATAACAATATTTTTTATGGTCTCAAGACAAGTGGTAGCTTATATAATATACAAACATATCTGCTTTCTGTCACGCTAACACAAGTGAAAGATACTACATGATTTTCTTCCCGTTTTTTTCAATTTACAGCAAACTTGTAATTAAACTTAAAAATAACAGTTCTATTCATAGGTATGATTGACAAGTTTGATTTAAGGAAAAATAAGCATTTTCAGTGTAAAAATATAGACCTGTGTCACCCTGAACTAATATTACTGATGTTATCAAACCTTAAAGGGCAACAGAGAATCCTAAAACCTTATAAACAGCTGATAGTGGTAGTCTGTGTATGAAACAACCTGTCAATCAGCTGAGTGGTAGAAGGTTCAGATGTTTGGATGACTCATATTTAAACTTGGATCACGGATTTGGCCGTTCAAACCACATTTTAAAGGGTTTTCTTTTTGGTCTTCATTGTTCAGCTGGTGGATTTCCGGATGGTAGTTTCCCAGATGCTAGGTGTGGATGCTACAGCCTTGGCTCTCCCAAATGCTGAAATCCTCAAAATACTGGAGACACTTCTTCACACTCATCATCACCATCATCACCTTCATCATCACGTAGATATGCCCTGGCGGTGTCCTACTCACCAGAGGCCTCATCTCACCCAAATCAAGGACCTGCCTGACAGCTCCTACTTGGATGTTTCTGCCTCCAAGTCTCAAGGCCCACTGGACGCCGTTCACCTTCATGAAGCCTAAATTATATATTATACTTACGCCAACGTGCAGTTGAAATTTTGAGGTATTAATTGTGGTCTAAAAATAAAATTAAGATAGTCTTGACCTTGCACAGTATGACACAATCAATCAAAAAGCATTTGTTACCAAATGAAGCTCGGTATAAATATGATTCACCAATAATTCACTGAACAAACATTAAAAATGTAAAATGTAATAATCAAATAAAAAGACAAATATCAAAATGGAGATTTGGCATTCATTGTTTCTGATGGTCGCATATACATACATTTTTCATATTAATTTTTTGTACCATTATATACACATGTTAAATAATCCTGGACTGTTATACATTTGATACTGAACTGACAGTCATACAAAATATACAATAGTTCTATATGTCATAATTCTCAATCTTAAAGTCGTATTTGATATTTTTTTTAAAAATAAAACAGCAAAATGTATAAAGACCATGGATGGCAGATGTTAGAGGTTAAACTCTTGAATTGTGCCTGACTTTGATTTAAAACACACAACTTGGCTTAAATGAATCTTACATGAATCAGTGAAATTCAAGTTGAAAAATGGACTGTTAACCACAGACACAATGAAGGATGTAAGTAAATAAAAGCAGAGATTAGAAGTGCATGCCAAAATACAGGTAAAAAAATAATTGCAATGTAAGATATATTAAATGCTTTGTTTCTTTTCTTTCTTTTTTTTTCATTTTTACATTTTTTTGAGTTATAAGCAAATTCACAGGCTATATTTCAGCATTTAACTTTGGTGCTATCCACTGACAGTTCTCTCAAGAGGAATACAACACTGCTGTATATGCCACTGCGTTGATCTTGAGCAGTTCATTCATCCAGTAGATGTTGACCGTGGGCAAAAACAGTATGGGTTTCTTTAGTCTTGTTACACCAAAGATGACACAGCATTACACAGAGTAACATAGTGAGGCGCTTGATCCTATGTGCTACACACAAAGATTTTAACTGTAGATGGCAGCTGTATTTCTGCAGTACAAATGGGTGACTAAGATCAGTTTTTGCTCCCATCATGATTGAACCCCGTTTAAAAGATATCAACATGATGCCAAGTTAGGTCATACTGATGCAAGAATACTGAAATGAAACAGTCCTAAAGCCAGCCTACACTGGAGGTGGTCCGTTAGTGTAGCTGAGCATCAGGTACAGGGAATGAGCAAAGTTGTTGGACTGAGAGCAGTAGTCCTCCTCAGACATTGGCAGCAGGAAGGCAAAGACCAGCAACAGGAGCAGGAAGAGCTGGAAAGGCAACGCGACCAAGAAGACGCGCCACAGAAACGAGGACCTACGAACCGGCGACATCTCCGAATCAGAAGGGAAGGAAGCGGATCCAGCGTCGCTGCGAGACCTGCTCACACACACACAATCACACACACACACAACGCAGCACAGACTGAAGTTTAGTTACTCACATCGATAAGTAAGAATACACAAAATTCCTCCATCTGCTTTGTCATCTGAATCACTGATTTCACATCACATTACAACTTACAAAAAAATAAACTCACAAAAAATAACTGACAACTTAAATTAGCCTGATTAAATAAACAAACTTCAACTGAACATCACTCTAATCTAACATCCTTCTCTTCATACGCTTCATTGTTTAGGTGATGAACAGTTCAATCCAAATAAGATCTCAGTTCAGCGACAGGGGAACTGCATGGCAGGGCTCGGTGCACGCACCATGCTGTGTCTGGAAGACATTGCCAACATGGTTGAAAGCAATGTTGGGACAATGTTTAACATTGTGATCTACATGCTGACTGAGACTGGGTGGATAAACACAACTACAAAGACAGTCACAAAACAGTTTTCAAGGCAAACATACAATCCTACACCAAACATGTACATATGTGAGCTTGCATTTGTTTGCAAAAGGATGTTAGGATAAAAGACAAAAGGCATGCTGCAAGTGTCAGCTAGATTTTCAGATATTATTATTTTTAAAAAGGACTTTTCTTGAAAGTTTGTGTCCTCTTGAAAAATGCAAAGCATGCCGAGGCGAGGAGAGCGTAGCAATTAGAAACAGCTTCTTTGACGAGGTAGTTCAGCTAAGCTTGCTTTTTGAAAGAACAGTTTGACATTTTGGGAAATAACAAGTTAGATGACAAGACTGATACCACTCACATGTCTTTACACTAAATATGAAGGTGGTTAGCCTAGCTTAGCATAGATACTGAAAAAGGGAGAACCTGCTTCCAGTTCTCAGCAAGAAAACAAAATGTCAAACTATGAATTAAATTGCATCATTAATAGTCACCATCACCCTCAGTAGAAACTGTCTTCTTACCTCAAAACCTAGAATACATGTGGAGTTAAAAGGGAATTGCTATAAAGATGATCACTTAACCTACTTACAATGAAAAGATAATTCATTTACATCTTTGAATCGAGAGAATACTGACCTGCAGTGCTTTCTAAACATATTTCATTAAAATGACCCTTGACTGGAATGCATGGACAATAGTGATGTGATGATTTAAACTTTGGTCCTAACTGTGCTGTTACCTAAAGTGCCCCCTTACCACTTCACAAATGGAGACCTGAGAGGCAAGACTCACAGATGACAGACTGAGGGATGGGAGATGGTGGATAGTTGGTGAGATAGCAGAAGAAGAAGAGGAAGAAATGTCACGTACGAGAGAGAGAGAGAGAGTGAGAGAGACAAAGAGAGTGAGAGAAAGAGAAACTGCAGCCTTTGCATTGTTCATTGCAGACATATACTGGCTCGGCAATCGGACAGAAAAGGGCGCGTGTGTGTGTGTGTTCAGTAATAGCAAAGGAGTGTTAGCTATAGAGAGATATTTGTGTTACATTTAAGAAATGCCCTCCGGTTAGCGACATTAAGCAGCCAAGGACATTGGCGGAAGAAGAGAAGAGGCCTTGCATCATTCCTTGTGACACTCTTTTATCAAGGATGTGTGGGCTGCCACTCACCTCATCACCTAGCCTACACAGAGCGTCTAGACTGACAGAAGATGATGGAATTCACTGTCATGAGCTGCTAATCTGGCACAAGCGTTAAAAACTAAAATTGGGGACTTTTTTTTCCTAATTCTTTAAAACACAGCTGTTGCTTAAAAGTCGGAGTCTTCAGAGGGGTTAGTAAACATGAATCGGCCTCCATGTGCATCATGGGCTGATGAGTTCCATTATCTTCTGGGTGTGCTAGAAACCAACAGAAAGGTACCTGTGGTGTGGACTGCTCACAGAGGGTCCAGGCTGTGACAGACTACATTTGCCCCGTTTCTGTTTGCAATGAACAGGGGGGGAGGGGGGTAAAAGAAAGAAAGTATGTTTCAGTCCAGGCAAATCAAGACAAAGCTACCGATGAAAAGAAATCCCAAAATGAAAGAAGAGCAGCAACAAAATCATATGTGAAGGTGATAATAAGATTCGTTACCCGTGATAATAAGGAATCTGGCTTTTCAAAGTGTACGACTACTTTGAAGTGCTCTTTGGCTTGTGATTGCAAATAGGAAGCTACAAATTATGCAATGTGATGCATGAATTTCTTTGGTAACAGTGACATTTACTAACAAACACATACTATAAGCAGTGACAAGCTTATTTGGACTGATCCTTAGATAAATAATGACTCAATACTTCTGCAAAAACAATTACTTTCTCATTTTTAGAGCTCACAATATAAAACAAATGTCATGCTCGCTACATCATAAAACAACATGTTCTATGCTGCTTTTGCAATTTTAGCAGTTTCATGACAGCCAGTATTCCTGGGAATAACACTACAGGGATAAAAAGACAAAACTAGTGTGAGAAGAAATTAGAGGAAAGTCTACTGGGAGGAGAGATTTGCAGGACAGAAGTTTTCAGTCTGGAAGAGAGAAAAAGAAAAAGTTGTCCAAGAAAAGGAAGGAAGAAATAAAAAAAAGTTAGAAAGAAAGGATTCCCCCGTTCTCTGGCGAGGTTTGCTCCGGGAACAGATGACATGCATGAAGAGTAAAAGGCTGGGAAAGAGTTCAGAATTCAGAGGTAGGGAGTGTGAAGCAGGTTGTGGAGGTTTAGAAAGGAGTGAGGAGAGATCTTGGGATGAGAGGGGTGAATCTGGCCTTTGAAGGGGCATTCGGGGCACAAGTTACTGTATGCACTGTCTTAGAAGGGTTACCAAGCACCTGGCTTCTCACAGAGCAGCATGTACAGGTAGGTGTATACGTTACCGATCGTCGCCGACTTGGCGTGCTCCTTCCTGATACAGGACTGAGGGACCCGGATGTGTCCAGCTCATCAGCAGACGACCAAGATGACAGATCCTTGGAGAGAGAAAGAAAACATTAAATAACATTAAAAATATAAACCTGTGTTTCCACTGTGTCTGTAAAACACTGTCCCCCAAATGAACAATGCTGAAGTAAACTTTACTCAACATGAGGATTTAGATTTTATGTCTGTTCATGTGTACCTGCTGACTGCTGGTGATGTCCAGAATCTTCGCCAGCTCTCGGAGGTCTCGGGTTACTTCTTTTAGCAGTAGTTTGAGACGGTTCCCAATGACATGAACTTTCTCTTTGGCCTCCAGGCAGTCGCTGCCCTGAGAGTTGACCAGCAACTGGAGGGACATGTCTTGCAGCGAAGCGACTTTCAGCTGGGAATCCAGCAGCTCCTGGCGGATTTGCTGTGAAGATTGTAAATTGGAGTAGAAGAACTAGAATTATTCACACCGTCCACTTAGTTAGGATAGTTAGGTAGTTTGACCCATAACTTTTATCAGGATGTTTATTTTTCTTAGGCTCGTGTTGTTAATGACCAAAACTACAACAAACTTCAGGCCTTTTCACATTAAAGGAGAAATGGTAACTGTATAGTATGTTCCATATTTTAACCATAGTCCCTCACTGTCACCACTTAGTAAAAAAAAGACAGTTTTCAATTAAATGTTCCACTCTAATCACTCATACTACTTACACATTATAATCAATAAAGTAATATATATTCTGTACCGTAAGTGTTTTATGATGCTCTTGGAGAGTATCACTGTCCTGGATGGGGTCAATGGGAACCACCTCATTCCTCCTGCGGTCGATGTTTTCCAACCAGAGCAGCAAACCATGGCTCATCTCATGGAAGTCCTATTGACAAGATGTGGATCAGGAATGTGGCTCCATAAATCAATCATGCATCGCATTTCAGATCAATTTATCCAACTCAACTTGCCCATCAAAGCTCACTGGCACTTACTTGACATTGCATGAGGGCTTCCTGCAATGAAGACCTCCACTCTTCCAACGAGCTTCCCAGTTTGTCCCAGTGGTTGTTCATGTCTTTCAGTTTGGCCTGTAGCTCTCTGGACTCCTCCGTGTCTGACTGCACAAACTCAGCACTGCACAGGTTGATGGACAACACGATGGCCTTCCGCTTGTCGAAAGCCTTCTGAAGCTCCTGTAGACAAACATTTACATTTTACAGTTTATGAATGAACTCATCCAGAGCAACTTACAAAAAATGTAAGAATAATCACCATAGGATAAGGAAATGGTAAATAATAAAATATTTTAAATCCAGAAAAATACACCATGTTGGAAATGCTGAGGCTATGAGGTTAGTTATGTACTACATCAATGTCACCTTGAGTTTTTTGATGCGTTGCTCAATCGTCTGGATGTCCGTGCTGAGGTCCAGCCTCCGCTGCTGCTCCAGCTCTTCCTCTGTCTCTCCCAGCCATGTCCAAATTTTGTTCAGGTCAGAGTTCAGCTGCTGCCACTGCTGCTGGTTCTGCTTTGTGCGCAACTCTTTGCTGAGGTCCTGAGCCTGCAGGAGCTCCCAGCGCTCTATCACTCCTAGGGTGCAGAGTGAATGAGTGTAAAAGACAGTCAAGGACACCCGAGATTAATTTTATCCCACTGAAATAGAGCCAGGCAACATTTGAACATTCCAATCTTTCCCTTCATACAAGATTACGTCTTATAGGTTATTTAATATTAATTCAAATACATGGTAATGTAGAGCTTATTATAAATTCACACATGCATTCAAGATATGCAGTGGGTCAGAATTACCTGATGTTTGGGACTCTGAGCTACTGGGATCTGCCAGTCCAGACACCATGTCCTCCTCCTCCTTTAGCTCAAAGCCCATCCTCTTCACTGTGTCAATGCTGCCACGGCACTCACCCAGCAGTCGCATCTACAGTACAGAATGGATTTATATTTATATTACTGATATCATTTAATATAATACAATCAGTGTAAGCAAAACATGTATTCATGGATATGTATTTCAGGATAAGGCATATATTTAAATATTTTTAAATGGTTAAGAAACTGTTACTAGATATTATTTTCAAACATAAGTCAACACTACTTTCTTTAGTCTAATAGCAATGTGTTTATTTTTACATTGCAAGAAAATTGACCAAAACATAATTAATTATCACTTTATGCACAATTTGGTGAAAAGAAAATATAGAGTGGTTGTTCTGGCTTGCTGTCTAGCTGTAGGAGAAACACGTACGTATCCCATGTATGAGGCATCCATCTCCGTGCTTGTGGGAGTGCGACTGCGGCTGCTGTCCGTTTGTTGCAGGTGGAAACGGCTGGCGTCCAGAGGGTGAATGTGTGAGTCCGTAGAGGCAACCTCCCCTGTTGACACAACATTACATTCTCATCTTTGTTGAACATCATCATCATATATTAAATCATATTAGAAATATGCTCAACATTCTAACAAGAGGAGAGGCTCCACTCAGACAGAGGCACAGAAAGCGTACAGAGCAAAAAACCGACTTGAAAACAGACAGACAGGAATGCAGATTGCCAGCTGTCACAGTTTGACAAGTGATCATTGCTGCATTTCATAAAAACTTTAACTTTTTTTCCACTCCCACTGTGACAAAAAAGCTTCCTCGCAGAGCTCCCCAGTGCTGCTTGCATCAGGAGCTGCATCCTTCATTTTAACAACGTGCCTCTGTGTGAACGAAGCCTATGAAAATTTAATTTTAAACAAATCTGCAATCCCTTCAGAGTTCAGACTTGTTCGCTGTGGCAGTATTACAACATGCATTTCTGAAACAAAAAATGCACGTCAAAAAAATCCAAAGAGGTTAGCTACACAGCACACTGCAGGTCAAACAAAAGTAAGAAAGCCAGTTAGAAAGGAGGGTTAGGCTGAATTCCATTTCAGTTCTGCTGAAATAGAGACCAATGCAGAACCAGTGAACGGAAAAAGGAAAAATGGAATTGACCCTATCCCCCAGTGTTAGAAAGTGTTGCCATTGGTTACAGTGTGTGCCCAAAGTGTGTATAACAGAGGAAATCAACGCAAATCAAAGTCCAAGCCGGTGAAGTGGCTTTAAGTGTGATAACACTCAAGAGTGCGGCTGTTATTTCTGGCCCCAAACACTTGTGGCATGCTGGGGTCTGCTGTTGCCTACCAGTGGAGGACCTCAGTGTTTGTTCTGTTAGTTTAAGATAGGCCTCAGGGCTCTCTGGAATCACTACATCTGGAAGAAACATTATACAGTACACACATTCAGCAGTGAGCATTATACTGTTTGACTCCATTAACTGACACTAGGTGGAGATCAGTTATCAATCACAGGAAAATGCACTTATGACTCATTACTTTTGGGGTAATTTCAATGTGATATGTGACAATGACAATATTCAATTTTCTCAGATACTTCTTTTACATCGTTATCCTCACTGGTCTTGCTAACATGTAGTTCCTGTAAGCAAACTTTTATTGTCCTCCTTCGTGGGTACCAACAGGTCAGGATCAGCTATTAAATAGCATCCTGCCTCACTTTGGCATTCAGATGATGCTTAATGATGCAGTGATTAAAGCAGAGGTTCCCAACTTGGGGGTCATAACCAATCCAAAGGGTCAAAAGATAAATCTGAGGGGTCGCAATACAATTAATAGGGCAGTGAATATTGTCCTGATGTTCATATTTATATTCATTTTTCTTCGTCTTTGTTTTTTCTGGTGAAATACTTAGTTTTACCTCTTTGGGCTTCTACCAGCTATTTCAATGAGCTGAGAAAACTGCTCATAATTCATATAATTATGCAACCAGTAACAAAGGTTGCATATAGTCACTGCATCAGGTTTCTTAAAAGTCTGAAAAAAAATCTCTTCAATCTTAAACAGAATACTGCGTGTGCATGGATACTGACCTGACAATGCCGAGGCAGCCCGCTGGAGGAATTCTCCCTCTTCGCTCTGCTGCTCTCTCAGGGCCCTGCTGGCGCTCTCCAGGCCACGGCTCAGGTCGTAGTCGTGATCCCACTCGAGAGGAATCGAGTCCACACTTGCTGGGGTGTCCCTGCCTGAGCGCTCAGTCCGGAGCTGGGCTGCCAGAGAGGCTGAGCGGCCAGAGGAGGGCAGAGGTGACAGGAAGCCGTCGCCCAAACGCTCACTCCACGGCAGGCTCGACAGATCACCGGGCTCGTCTAGCTCCAGCTCACGGTCAGAGAATGACACTTCGGTATCATCGTCTGCAAGCTGGTGAAATAGGGAAGACATACGCAGTTTGTGCTGAGGACTTGAGCGCTGAAACGATGAATCAAGCTGCAATAAATAGTGAGTTATCAGTGAATTATCATCCTTGATATGCTTTGCTTTGATCTTTGGTCTTACAGGAAGGCGAATGAGCTTCTTGTAGTAGCGCTCCACTCGACCAAACACTTCTTGACAGTAGCGTTGTAGCTCTTCCAGCTCCTCCTCAATGACAGCAGCATCCAGAGGCTCGCTCTTCTCTATTAGTGCTTCTCCCTGATGGAAGATGTGCTCGATCTTGGCTGTAGTCAGCGAGATCTCCTGCTGGAATGACTGTGGGACGGGAGGAAAAGAGACAGATAAACAAGTCCTCATTAATTCTGTTTTTCACAGAAAAACACAGGTTCTTTCACAGTCACAATTTCAAAATGCCTCATTATTACCAGAGGTTAATTTCCTGATTTGATTTAATAATGTTCAGTATGAACAGTATGAGTAGATAAATAGTAGATCAATTATTTTTCAATCACATCAAGAGCTACAAATTTCTGTTTCTTTCTCAAAATATCTTTAAGCCTTCCTCACAATAGTAAGAACACTTAAACATATTGTTGTCACTTTTCACACAGAAAGTATTATATTTTAGTTACAGTAAATCACATGCCTCAATATAGAGTAAAGAAAGGGATATGTGAGTATGCTTTGTCAACACTTTTTAAACCAGATTGTTTTGAACGTCCAGTGAGGACAAGAGATGTGAAAAATGTGTGACAAACTTACCCTGAGTTGTTTGATCTTGGCCTGAATGTCACACTCAGAGAAGTGTTCAATGTTGGTCAGCTGCAGGTCCATCTCTGTCAGCCACACCAAGATACCGTCTCTGGCTGTCTCAAACTCCTCTCTCTGACTAATAAAGTGCTGCATATTTGGAAGATAGATGCTACTGTTAGAATTATCTGCACCTAAACAGTGTGAAAGGATTTACATTATAATGTATGTAGTATATTGAAAGCTCAGCAAACCTTCTTAGTTGCTTCATTAGTTTAGGTTAAGTTACACGTTATGATTGTTATCTTTAACATTTGTTCTGCATTATTGTCAGTGATGCAGCTAATGCTAGTGGAAGCATGAATTTGAATTAAATAAGAATAATAATTGTGTGTAGGTATAACTGTACCTTGAGCCTACGGAGGATGGATGCCACCCTCTTCTGCAGGTTGTCCCATCGCTGATTGGCATCGTGGGCCATTTCTCTCAGGCGACAGGAAGAGTCAGTGCGGTTTTCTCTGGCCAGGCGGCGATATTGCTTATTGATTAACTCCAGCTGAGTCAAGCTTTCATGGACTTGCCTCTGGAAGGCCTACATAAATAAAAAAAAAATACATTCCTTATCAACATAACCTCCTTCGGGGTCAAGAAAAAATATTTAGTTCAGGTGTAAAATAGCTTAAAGTGAATAGTTTTGAAATATCTGTACCTCAAATTTCTTAAGTTCCTCCTTGGCTACAGTGTAGAGTACACCAGAGGAGTTGGGCAGAGCAGCAGTCTTCTCTGAAGTGGCCAGCCACTCCTCAAATCGTGCAAAGTCATCTAGGAATTTCTGCCATAAACGCCACGTCTCCTCAATCCTAACAAAAGACCATTTAGTTAGGAGGATGTCATATTAAAAAACCTGTTCTTCATCCATACAAAGTTTCTATCTGCTCTTTTTGTTTTCAAACAACTTCTGACTTTCTGTTATCTTCTTACTTGAGTCTCCTCTCCATAGACAAGGCACAGATGCTCCTCCAGCGGCGATCAAGGCTACGTGTTGCCTGCTGGATGGAGTCACACTCTGCATCGGTGGCGCAGGCATCACAGTCGTGCAAAAGCACCTCACACAGGTTCAGTACAGACGCCACTCCTGTACTGTGTTTCTCTATGTCGCGCTGAAGCTCCTGAGTGGCATGACAAATGACAATTATTACCTTCTTGCCAACATTTGGGGCAAACAACTGCAACTTCTCACTGCTAGTTTGAGGTTGCAGGTAAACAGGTAATTGCTACAATAATATATTACAATCTATAATGTAGTATTGCACATATTTTATGTGATATACTGTATATTATGTTACCTGCTGCAAATCAAGCTTCCTCTGAATCTCTTGGTAGTCACAGCAGTCGTAGGCGATGGGTTTGGACAGCTCAGTCTCGATGTGGGCCAGCCAGGAGCGTAGGCTGTTCATATTCTTGTCCAGCTGCTGCACTGCTACTAGAGTTTCTCTCAGCTTCTTCACTCTGTTAACACAATTCATGAAACTCTGTCATGCTATTATATTATTCTGCATGTGCTACAACATATTACTTGGCTATTTAAGCTACTCAGGAGCCAGTGTGTGTGGCTCCTCACCTGGCTCCAATGAGATCCAGGAGGTGCTTCCAGCGGTCGCTGACTTTGGTGAGTTTTTGTTCGATTTCAACAGCTTTGCTCTGATGACTGGCCTTGGCCAGACGCTCTCCCAGCAGGTGCAGCTGCAGCTTGTTCTCCTCTGCCACAGTGATTTCCTCCTGGTAGTCCTGAGGATGCAATGCAATACAACCAGTGTATAAAGAGAATTACAAGCAGAACATTTTCATGACCAGTGAACAAACAGGAAACATATGAGACCTGAAAAACTAAAAAATACCACAGTGGCTGAAAATACAAACTGGAGCTCACAGGTGCAGCCAGAGCACAGTTATATTTAGTCATATGCAGATATTTTCTCAGGTATAATATTCTGTACTTTTCTTCTTCTGAAGAAACATGAGCAATTCCTCTTCTGTCATCAGTAGCAGTAAAGTGTGATTATAACTAAGGCAACCACTGAATCTAAGAGGATGAACAGGTGCTTCACTGGGTGTAGTGCACACAGATTTAGAGAGGGCATTAACAAAATAATGACAAAAAGCAGTAAACAAGATGGTGATAACTAGCTTGGCTTAGCTTAGCAGCATTTTTAAAAACAAATACTAGTGCCAAATTAACAAACAGTAAAACAATGAAGAAGTGTAATGACCTGTTACATTGGTATCTGTTACAGTCATTGTAAGTAAATATTCAAAATGAGAATATCTGCTAGATGTTAGAAACATTTGAGATGACTGTGCTCAAGTATATTTCTATTTACCTTGCGGAGCTTCTCGATCATCTCTTCAATGCTGATGTCTCCGTTTTGGGAGACCTTGCTCTCCATGTTGGTGAGCCACTCGCAGAGCTCCTTGTACTTCTCGTTGAATACAGTCCACTCATTCAGCTTCTCACTCACCTGCTGCCTCCGCAGTGACAGCTGCAGAGGCACAGTGATATAACACAACAGTTAAGTGCATCACTGTGCAATGAGCATACAGACTACCTATATGTGCATATTAAATTGCAAAAAAGAAGGAAATTTGTGACAAAAAGTCTCAAAAGGAAGCTGTGTTACAGAGATCACTGCACACTGAGTGATTCATTTGCATCAAACAGCGAGTATGTGCTTCTGTGTGTTTCCTGTTTGAGTGTTTTATCTGCTCCAAACAGGATGCGACCGTGAAAAAACATGACAAGCTTGAGGTTTCAGGTTTTCTAAAGTCAAAGTCGGCTCGCACGCAGAAGCAACTGATGAGGACAGCAAAGTTCCTTTTTTAAAATTTGTAGTAACATGCCATGAACAGTACATACTGTATTCATTAGAACTGTGCTAGCAAAATGCACATTTGTCTTCTTGTTGTTTGGTCATGTACATATTTAGTCTTACACCCACATGTTGATAAGCTAGTTTTGACCAAAGTATAAAAGTCTTATGAATTTGTGTGATACCAGCACCACCATTTGGTATCTCAAGGAACTGCAGAGACAAAACTAGTGCAAGTAGTGATAGTTAAGAATGTTTCAAGTGTTACATGGTTGATACTGTGTGATACAGAGTATGGCTGTGAAGTTATTTGTAACAATTATGCACAGTTTTATCTGAATAATTCTCCAACAGCTGAGCAGTTACATATCATTCAGAAAATCAGCTATGCAGAGGTGCTGTGTAATACACTGTACCTGGTGGCAGATTTCATCCCACTGTCGATGCAGCAGCTCAATACGCTCCTGCAGGACAGAGAGGTCCTCAGCACTGATGTAGCAAGACAGCGACTCCCTCAGCACAGTAAGATGGGCCAAATCCCCAGTCCAACCATCAAATGTATTTTCCAGATCCTGTCGATGACAGACACATACAGTAGTAACAATACCAACATTTGTGATATTTGCAGACAAAGGTGGCATTTCAAAAAGTAACAAAAAAGATGTAGCAAGGGATGCTGATTTCAAGCTTGCAGTGCTTCAAGCTATCAGTGTAATTTCTGTTGTGTAATTTTCACTTAACTAATTGCTATAAAATGACTGGTGGACAGGAACCACTGTTACCTTGCAGCGCATCTGCTCAGCTTGAAGATCCTCGTGGTGATCAGGAAGAGGCTGAGAGAGCTGCCGTTTAAAGGCTCGAAGTTTTTCCAGTGATCCACCAATACCTCTCTCACATCTCTCCCAGTCCTGTACAAAAGACAAACAATGGTTGCAACTCAGTATTATACAACTGAAAGTCAAACAGCAAAATAATAGTAATGTTGCCTCAATTTCTCATCATCTTGCAGTAACATAAATTATATCACAAATAACAGCTGCTTGGGCCTTTTGGTGGAAAAGAAGAAAAAAGACAAATACATGAACTTCCTACAATGCAAAATGTTCCAACAGATAAAAGATTTATCGTATAACTTTAAGAACCCCTGACGTTCCTTTACTCCAACAGGCTGCGGGCAATTTGTTTGGTATACCTTTAACAAGGTGGCAAGCTCTTTCTTTTGTTCATCCAGGCAGACGCTGGCCTGTTTCCATCGTTCCTGGATATCAGTAAGCTCTGCCTGCAGGGCCACCTCCGCCCGGCTATCAGCTGACAGGAGCAGTTGTCTGCCGGCCTCCACTGTCAGGATGTAGCTGCCCTGCTGACGCTGCAGCACCTTTTCCTTCAGCTGTATCAGAAAGCACAATCACTCAGATACAGGAAATTCGCAATAGTCAAGCTACAAACCTATTACTGATAATAGTGCTAATAATAGCATATGTGCAGTTTGTCTTCACATTAAGAGAAATGTGACTTTGTCTCTTTGCATCCAATCTATGTACTTAGTCCATATCATGGCTGTTGTATTTTAATGCTTTCCAAGACATTTTATTGTCTCTGAATTGACCAAGATTTTGATCTCAGAGCACATAAGCTATGTGAGCACATATGAGAACACAAACTAAAACCTTAAAACCTTTATTATCATGGGGATTAAATGCCTGTTCTGGGGGCATTAACGGTTGAACTCTTTGCCAAGTGTGTGTCCTTTTTGTCCTACAACATCTGGATGAAATCACTTTAACAATATATACCTGGACAGTGTCCAGCATGGAGCGGGCCTGTTGCAGAGGTACAGTGGTCCCTGTCTGAAGGGCTTCTGCAGGGTGGGAGACCTCCACCAGCCATTTACGCAGCTTCTCCACCATTTCTCTGTAGCGCTGCCACTGACGGATCAGGCCGTCAATGATGCCTCGCCTCTGTTGAGCACGCCGCACTACACCCTGCCACTGGTTGCTCAGGAGAGCCAACTTCAGGTTGAACTCATTTCTGCAGGAGGTGGAAGTAAGGAAGTGGTGATGTTTTTTTGGTAAACAAAGAGTAACTGACTTAATTAATCTAATAAAGAATGTGAATTTGGGCTTGTTACCTGTCATCTACTTGACCCTGCTCTAACATCCTTTGACCATCACTGATAATGGAGTGAAGGATCTGTTGGCGACTGAACATCTCGGCTTGGAATAACTGGAAGACAACAAAATAAAAGTTAAGATTAATGATTAATAAATTAAAACTTTCACTAATAAGGTAGCTATTCAGCATCCTCTACTTCAAAAAGAACTCTAACCTCATGGGCTTTTTGTTGCTCCATCAAACTCTGGTAGTTGCCAGAAATTTCCACAGCCAGATTCTCTTCTGTTTGGACCAAGAACTCCATCCATGTTTCACACTTCTCTAGGAAGGTCTGCTGCTGCAGCAGGAAAGACTGGAGTTTGCTGCAAGAAACCAAACACCAGGTGATGAAAAGCAAAGTCACTGTGAAGCCCACACATTTCCACATCTTAGTCAGACTTTAACTGTCTATCTGTGGTGTTTTTTATATATGCATGCGGTATTATAGTTTGTACAGTGTCTTGAAACTGTACCAGATTTACAGCATTTTAAAATCCACCCCCTTTCGGAAAACATACCATAAAAGTGTGAATATTGTCTTTTGTTTTTCATACCTGAATCTCTCTGTGGTCTGTGCTGAGGCTGTTGACCAGCTCCTGTTGAGATTCTGCATCCGTTTGATCTCTGAATCGTTGAGAGGGAGCCGGTAACCAAGTTCATTAAGACGCTCCAATTCAGGGGCCATGCTGCTGAATTTCAGCATGAGTCTCTATAAAAGGACATGAGAACATTTTTAGTTTTTTTTCGTTTCAGGCCAATCTGTAAAGATTTTGTACCAACTAATTGACAAGCAGAAAACAAAAAAAAACAACCTTGAGCTCCTCCATGCGATCTAGGATGACTGTCAGGTCAGTGGAGCCGTTGGGATCTTGCACCTTCAGAGCTTCTTCAGCTTCAACCACCCAGTTTCCCAAAGAATCCAGCTGATCATTAAAGGTTTCATAGTCCTGGACTCCAGTCTGGTGTGGAAGATAAACGTAAGCAAAATATAAAACTCACGATTCAGTATAAACTAGTATTAATCTTGCTGTGTTAAATTGTAAAAGCACAGTGGAGTACAATTAATTGATCAAAAATATGTTCATTTAAATTAAAGATGATTGGATGATTGGTTGAACAACTAACTAGTTGAGTGACTAATGAAATGCTAAACTTGGAGTCCAAACTGTCATAAATCTTTTTTTCTTTACCTGCAGTGTGGTGAGCTGTCTAGTTAGGGCCTGTTCCACAGCAGCCAGCCGCTGGGTGAGAGAGAGGTGATCTGACTGGATGGCAGACGCTGCTGATGTGTCCACCTGCTGTTTTAGCTGATCTCCCAGTTCGTGAAGAACCTGAAGGGAGGCCTGTACCGGAGCCTGGGAGCGGAGGACCTCCTGAGACAAGGCAAAAAAAAAAGTTTTACATTTTATAGGACAAAGAAACATGATAATCTCATTACAGGCTTTCAGAATAAAGCCCTGGAACAGGCTGAGTGTTTGCTCTGATTTAAAATGAGTCAACATTGGCTCAGCTACAGCATCACTCACGCTGCATTCTTGAATCCAGTCGGACACTTCCTCATCAGCGATGTCCTTGCTGCAGGCGGTCTTGAGGAGCTGGTCTGCCTTTTCCTCCTGCAGCTGGATGCTGTTGCAGCTCTGCCCATAAAGCTCCTTGTAGCGCTGCCAAAGTTGAAGCAGGGCTTTGCTGCTCCTCAGACGCTCTGCAATCTCCTCCAGTAAGCCAGTCCACCTAAGTGCAACAATGACATGGATCAATGTATAAGGATAATGTAAAAGATTGAACATCAGGTCATAATCAAAACAAGTGTCTTGACTTTACTCAATATATATTTGTTATTCTTTAAACAAAGGCAAAAAATATATAAAAAATATATTAAGAGTTAAGTAAAGTCACCTTGCGTTGACGTCCTTGAGAGCATTGTTGAGGGAGTCTGACACTGAAGGGTGACACTCCTTCAGCAGTTGGTGGGTCACAGCACCAAATTTTCTCAGACTGCTCTCCTGTTTCTCCAGCTCCTCTTGCAAATCCTTCAGATGTGACAAACGACAGATATGTTTCTTAATTCATCTGAACTGATAAACATACAGTAGTATGTACTACACAAGCAAAGATTAAATAAAAAATCAGAGAAACATTCTGATGCAATTCATATAAACACATTTGGCTTCGTGACTACAGCCAGCTGACATGGTTATTGTTGTACAATTAATCAAATGCCTCTTCATCCCAACATACCTGCAGACTTTGCACCTGCAGCTGAACAGCCTCTAGGGAGCCTGTGAGGAGGCGGAAACGAGACACCGAGTACCTTCCCTCCATTAGGTAGCCATTGATCTCTTCTGAGGCCCGCTTGTATAGACTCCACTGATCCAGCACTGACTTCAGGCTGATCTTTAGTTGCCCTATCTGTAAAAACACGTCTCATTAAAGGTGAGTCACAAAATACACTGTGATACTCAACACTAGATGAGAACAAATAGCAACAGAGAAGAACAGAGTAGAGCAGAACAGATTGAGTATAATCTAAGTACCACGTTAAAACCACAAGAGAACAGGGCAGCTTACCAAGTGGTCCAGGTTAGCCCAGGTGTGATTGACACCCTGGAGCGTCTCCATGACAATAGCACAGGCCTCGTCAGTTTTGTTCTGGACAAGGGCGCAGCCCTGCTCTTCCACTCTCTCTAGTTCTTTCTCTTTTTCCTTCACCAGCTCTTCCATTTCCTAAAAAAAGTTGATTCAAAGTTTTAACTTAATGGAAAGAAACATTGACTCAAAAAGTTTTGATAATAACAACAACATGCAACATTATAACAATATGCTGTGATGAATAAGTGTTGACGTATCAAGTGAAGCCTACCTGGCAGTCCTTGAGAGCATTCTGTACAGATGTCAAATCCTCTATTCTGTGTTTCCTCTTTAGTCTTTCTTCTTGATTTCCCATCCAGGACTTTAGGGCCTGAACGCTGCTCTCATACTCCAGCCACATCTCCAACAGGCTCTCCAGGAACTGGATCTAAACATGTTTTATGCAAAATAAATCATGAAAATGTTGCACTAATAATTGACTGCTCTGTTGTATGTTTCATTAACAGTATCGGTGATTATGGCCTCACCCTCTCATTAATTCGGCCTTGTAGGATCTGCCAGCGTCGATTCATGGCTCCCAGGCGCTCAGCAAAGTCTGTCTTGTCATTGCGCTTGCTCTCCACATCATGACCACTGATCTGCAGCACTGACTGGTTGACAAAGTCCACAGTCAGCTGCTTACAGCTTAAATCTACTCTGAAGCCCTAAAAGGAAGAAAAAAACAGTAGATTCACAATCAAAATGACAGATTCACAATTAGTATCAAAGATCACTTCACTATTATAATCAGGTTCATAAGAGATCTATTGAACATACATACATTAACTTAAGAAAAATACTTTGGAACATTCCTTGCCAACCAGTTTACTTTTATTTTTTGCAAACCCTAAAAATAAAACAACCTTTTGGATTCTTAAAATGCTTCTAATATGTAATTAAAAAGCATTATAATACAGGAAAGTACAGTACCTTGTATTTTTGCAAGTAGTCCTGAATCACATTTGATCCCACCGCACTCTTGAGGTTTTCTTCATCCTCCTCAATGACATTCTCCATCAACGATATCCAGTTAAACAGTTCAGAAATGGCATGACGGGAGGCCAATTTCTCCATTTGGATCTAAGAAAAAAAAATCATCCATTGAACAAGCAGATTAAATACACAAGATGAAAAAATACACATACTGCTAGTTTGAAGGCAACCTTGTCTGAAAACCTCTATATACGTGTGAAGCTGGAGAAAGAGGTAATCCTATTTGCCCTTGACCAGCTAAGCCTTTTCAGTCTGGCTACATGTGGCAATACCTGATGCAGCTTCTCCTGGACCACTGGGATGCGTGTGAGCAGCTCACTCCACTGAGTGTCAATGCGTGCCAGGTCAGACCGCAGCACCACCGTGTCCACTTTCTTCAGCCTCAGCAGCTGGTTGCCCTCAGTCACCACTGAGCTCTTCAGGCTGGATTTACCTTCAACTTCCTTGGAAAACTCCTGAGACAGACAATTGCAGGAGTCACCAACTAGTATACAATCAAAAATACACTCACTGTCCACTTTATTAGGTATATCTGTACAATCTAATGCAATCCAATATAACAGCTCCGAGATGTTTTTAACAAAAAGCCTATATTACAAACTGGAGGTGTGAGATTTGAAAGAAGTGTCCCTTTAGGAGGCAGCGTGGATTGCCCAACTTTATGGCAGTGCAGTACGAAATCACTGGAGTACACCTTTAAAAATTCTCCTACGATTGCCCCAGATTGAAGCACTGGCCTTTAGGCACTGTGGCTGTCCACTGCTCCTAAATAGGTAGGGTGGGTGTTGAGGACTATTGTCCCAGCAGCAATTTCGTAAGTATAATTACATACATACATATAAATGGAGAGATGACCTAGAGCTTTCCCCACAATGCAGAAAATTGGAATTACAATACATGTCTAGCAGTGGAAGCCTGTTTTAGTTGTGGCAGCTCTAACGATTTTAACAGTACTGTTTCTGGAAAAGAACCAAAACCTCTGGATCAATACAAGAAAAATTCAAAGTAAAAAAAAAAAAAAAAAACATAGTCTGTTTTCTTACAAGAAAAGCGGAGAGATGGTCTCTGACAGTTTCCAGCTCCTGTGGGACTAATACTGCCTGTGTGTTCCAAAACTCCAGACGATCCAGAGCAGACTGCAGCCACTCGCTAAGCTCTGCGCACTCCCTCTGATACCTAGGAAGAAAATCACAAACTAAACTTAAAACAATGCCATAAAATGATTCTTAGTTTAGGAATCACATGTACAGTTTACCTGCAGGTATCACAATGAAGAATCTGAAACATGGACTCGGATTTGGGGATTTAATGCTCGTTACTTTGGTTTTCATCTTAAGGTCCCTTCTTAAAGGTGATGTTTTAAATAGGATGTTTATATAGCAGTTCTGATTCTGATGTGTTTCTGACCTGGTCCAGTGTTTTAGGATGGCCTCCAGGCGCTGTAGCTCCTTGTTGACCTTGGCGGTGTTGTTGAGCCAGTGTTCACCCAGCAGCGCCAGTTGATTCTCCAGTGCAGGACAGCATACAGAGAGCAAGAGATGTTTGCCTTCATCCAGCACCTGGTATAGCTTGTGTTGGTGCTCTGTCAGTCTACCCTTCAGACCCTTTACACAGAACGGAGGAGGAGCAAATAGACACCGAAATATTAGAAAAGTGCACCAAGAAGCTCAGAGAGGAAAAAGTGTATATTCTGTGTTTATTCCCACTTTATCGACTGTCTCATATCTGGACAAGGAGGTCTATGGAGGCCATTTAGTGTTAGTATCCTGTATCCTCTGATGTCACTTTTACCTGATACAATGAGATTCTGTCCATGAGCCTTTCCTCTGTCTCCTCCACCAGGCCAACAGTAGGGATACTTCCTTCAACTGCCTCCAATTGTCGATTCAGACTCTGGTAGTCCTGCACCAAGCGACACCAAGTCTGACAAAAAAACAACAAAAAAGGATAGAAAATAAAGTCAAATTCAGCCTGTCAATTCCTTAGCTATGAACAAGCTGTGAAGAACATTATACACATTTGATATATATACATTACAAATTGTGTTTTCTCTCTCACCTCCAGGATACACTCTAGCTCAACACCTTTGCTGTGTGCCTCTTTGAGGACGCCCTGAGCCTGGGCCATGGTCTCCTCCAGGGTCTGACTCTCTATGGGAAGCATCAGGCTACTGATTTTCCTGAAGTAAGTCTCTGTTAAAATCATATGTGACTCCAGACCCTGAAAGAACTCCTAGAAAACACAAGCACACACACACACAATTGAGTAATTCTTCTTTTCTCTTCGGGTTCAACGTTTCACACTGTTGATTACAAATATTCCTTAAACCTGCAGTGCGGAGCTTTTACATATAAATCAATGTCCCTTAGATTCAAGCCTTGCCAAAAGAGTTCACACAATGCTGATTAAGCATATCACTGCCAGCTACATCTCTCTGTATTTCACAGTATACAGAGTTTTTAAATCTCATGTTGGGAGTGACATCCCCACACTGTCAGTTTGGCCATTAATCATGTGGCTCTTCTGGTCTTTCCAAATGTTATTGTACCAAATGGATCAAATGCTGATGAGTCATTTTCATCTCTAATTGAAATCAGTAATTTTCATGGGGGTTGTGTGACGCTCGAAACAATGTATTCACCGTTTTACAGTTGTAACAATATGCAGCCAAATCCTGGTGAGCCGGCAGCCCATCAATACATATCCGTGCCCTCTCTGTGTCATTTAGAGTGTATATGAGAGCATACTGCACACCTGTGTCAGGCAATCACAGCTTAGCGACCCCGTTTACTCTCACTGCCAGAAGGGGGAGACAAACTTCCTGCACTCCAGCTTTAAGCTTACTACTGTAGCTAAGCAAAGTTTCAAGTTGACCAAACCTTATGTTTGTCCAGGTGATTCTGGACTTCCTCCACAGAGCTGGCAATAATCCTCTGATCCGCAGCCATCTTGTCCTTAGCTGTGTCCACCAGGTCAGTCAGGTCCTGCAAAGCACGTTCGTACTGCTCCTTCAGAGCCATGTTCTGGTTTAGCCCGCTACGCCGGGAGCCCACTGTCATCACCAGCTCCTCATAGGAATCCTGAAAATACCATTAAGCCATTACTTATAAATAACCAAAAACTGCACTGAACAGGCTTTATTGCACATTTTTCAGCCTAAGCAACATTTATTGTTAGCTGTCAGTGATGTTCTTTACCTGTAGTTTCAGTAGTTTGTTAGTTGATATCTGATCTGCCTGTAGCGCTGCTCCTCTGGTTTTAAGCTCTGTGATCCTCTGTTCAAAGTCTTTCAGGTTTTCTTCTGCACTGACAATGACCTGTGAGAAATAACAATGCTGGTGAATGACAGAGCAATTTTTTTTGTTTCTCTGTAAGACTTGATGGGAGATGAGTAGAGTGTATGTGTGTGTGTGCATGTCTATGCCAAAGCTTGCATTACCTCCAGTTGTTTTGAAGCTGGTCTATCCATGGCTCCAGCTAAGGCCTGTAGGATCTGGCACTTGGTTTCAATTAAAGAAGTCTGGAGAAGCTGCAACTCAGTCTGTATTAGACAGAAGACAAAATATAGAACATTTATATTTATGTGTACAGTCTACTAGTCTTTGAGACCAGCTGTGGTTAAGTTAAGTAAGAAAAATAAACTTGACTTAACATGAAAGAAGGGAACATTTCACAGTTCAACAGATTTTAACTCTGCAAATCTGAGTATACATAATATTTTGGTTTTATAGGGAACATTCATGACGAAAACAGAACATGAAAATCTAGAAAACCTGGTAGGCTGTGAGTTCATGTGTCCTGGTCCTCATGTGGTCACAGCTTTGTCCCAAAGCACAACCCAGAGCTCCTAATCTCTCTTTCAGGCAGTGAAGGTTGTCCTCTAGCAGGGCCTGGTCCTCTTGCCTCAACCCTGTAGACCCAGCTAGGAGAGCCTGGCTGAGCTTCACCTCCTCTGTCATGTGCCTCACATCGTTCTCCAAGGTCTGCAGAAAACACGAGAAACAAAAAAATACTCTAAAATTACAAAAAAACACTCAACAGCAAAATGACAAGATTACATTGGCAGTACAGACATGGGTTTATCTTTTTACATTTACTTTTATTACCCATCCAAAATCAAAATCTTGAACTTCAGCCACATTATGTACCAGTAATGTCCCTGTATAGATATAATATTTCTAACTGAGCTGTCAGATAAAATATTAATAATTATTAATTATTATTATCACTGTCAGGCTCATATGATTTGTTATCTTAGGCCTTCTGCAATCAATAATGAAGCAGCACAGATAAAGCTTGATTGTACCTCCTGCTTTTGTAGCTGGGTATCAGTATTTTCAGCCAGCAGCACTGCTCCAGAAAAGACGTTGTTCTCCACACCATCCAGCCAGGAGGAGGTGGATGACACAGCTGTGTAGAGCTGCTGTTCCATCTGCGCCACCTGTGTCTCACCACCACCGGGCTATATACACACAAGAGTGTTGTCAATTTCCAGTGAAACACGTTGAACTACATATTTTACTAATGTTGCAATGTAATGCGTTAACATATACAATATTGTAATAGAAATAGTAGAAACCTGAGTGGTCATGTCTTCTATGGTTTGTCTGAAGTTGTCATATAGAGTCTTCAGGGAGGATTTGTCAGCCTGTGTCTCTCCTTTAAACAGTGACCCAGCTGGGGTCACACGAGAAGCTCTGGAATAAACCTACATATAATACAGACATTTAACAACAGTCCTCTTATTTAAAAATGAATAACAACAACAAATATATTTTGATTCTACTATTACTTGTGCTAACAATAATAATATCAGAGGGTATGTACCGGCTGCTTGTGGTCCTGCTCCAGGGTTTTCTGCAGGAGCTGCAGTTTAGTTTTGAGCTCTAGTCTCAGGCTCTCCCATCTCTGCTTCATCTGTTCCCGTGCAGCCTGAGCTTCCCTCTCAACCAAAGCTTCTGGTGAAAATGGCTCTGTTGTACTGCAGAGTGACAGAAACATGAATGAATGAATATTCAATTTATAATCTGCCACAGCAATCATAACTTACATAAATACCTTGACATTTTGCTATTTAAACTGAGTTATATATGCATATGAGAATGGCATAACAGGATGTAAAATACCTGGTACTGCTAGGTGAGGCTTGCTGGATGAGGATCTCTTCTCCTCTGCTAGCAACCGACTGAAGCAGCTTTTTCTGCTCTGCAAGCTGCTCCTCCAGTTCCTAAAAAGCAAACGTGTAAACGACTGTTAGATTCATCCATTTCAATAAATAGTTTTATCACAGCTTCTGAATCACATTAATGGGACAACAGTACAAAAGTATTTTTATTTCATTTAACTAAGATGGCAACTTTATTTTATTGTTCAATAAAATATGCTGTTGTGAGCTGCACTACACTAATCAAGCAGGCACAGCTAAAATGTACTTTCAGTTTCAGCATCAGTTTCAGCAACTGACTCTGTCCTGTGCAATGCAGAATGAAAGAACAATGTTTCAAAAAGTATGTAAAAATGTACCCTTTGTCTCTGAAGACTGTCCTGGTGCTGTTGGGAACGTGTGGTACGGGCCTGGGCCAGCCAGTCCTGAACACTGGGACTCTGAGAGAGACTGGAGTCTGATTCGCTGTCCTCTTGTTCCTGTAGAGAGCCCTGCAGGACCAGACAAAATATTGTAAAACAAGCATTCTTTAAGAAACCCACATCAGCAAAGAAGCAAGACCATTAAAGGCAGTAATTGCATTTTGATCTGAAAAAGTTTAGCAAATATGTCAGTGTGCATAAAAAATGCTAAAGCAAAGACGTGCCACATGGGAGCTTCAGGACAAACATTCAATATTCTCTTAGCTGGCCTTTCAGTTTTTGTTATCTTTGGCTAGCAGACAGATAGCAAATGGACTCGACACTAAGGTCAACCTAATGTATTATTATTCTATTATGAATGGGATTGTGGAAGCCCAAGTATAAAAAAGTTCTTTATGTTGCAGCTAGGCAGAAAAATTTACATGTTATTATCGAAAATATATTTATCTACATTGTGAGCATGGTAGCCACAGTTGGGACTGAAATCAAATTGAGGCATCGTGAAAAATTCTGCATCACAGGCACACACTTGCGTGTTTGTCAACATTTAAAGCATGTAGCCACCTCACCTGGATGTTAATCTGCTTGTCTTGCAGCATCCCCTGCAGCTCCAACAGGCCGCCCTTCAACGTACGTAACTTTCTGGCCAACTCTTCGGCTTCCTCTCTGTTCTCCGTCCGGCCCTCCAGCAGCAGATTCTCACTGTGCATGGACAGCTCCGACAGGGCCAGCACCTTCTCTTCAATCTCCAGCAACATGTTCTGCAGCAGCAGAAGGAGAGAGGCCAGCTCAAACATGTTGTCTCATCACTTACAGCAGCTCTTCTCTCTACATAACAGACCCTCCAGACAGTGGCATATAAACAGGGGGCCAGGGTCTTGATGAACTCCCTACTCCAGCAGCCTTCCCCGGCCACAAGACAGGGAGAGCTCTCCCTCTGCTTTCATCCTTGGCCCACCTCTCTGACCTCGCCTCGTGTGCAACATATTACCGCTAATCCTTCACGCTCCATGCTCTGCAGCAAATATGCCCCTTCTCAAATTTAAAAGCAATTCCCATGTGCAGAACACCATTCTAAGTCCAGGACAGTGAAGGATGCCCATCAGTGAATGTAGTTCCAGTGTTCGGAAAAACAACATTTGTTTTCTAATAGCAAAGCCACTATGTGATCGATAGCTTCGGCAGAGACAAACTATCCTTCCTTCCCGCCTCACCCTCCCCGTTCTCTAGGATTCCCCTACTTGGATATTCTAGCAGCTTTGTCACCAACACCAATCCCAGCAGTCGGATCTATTAATCATCTGAAAGCCACAACCCCTGACTACTCAGCCCTATGCTGCTAACAGGCCCCTGTCACACAGAGACATCTGCATAATCTGCTTAAGACTAGTGCTCCAGTCGCTTAGGAGCCCAGCCATCTGAATGCCCCTCTAACTCCACTAATGCTCTTGTTTACCCGTGGAAAGGTTCCGGCCCCCTGGGATCATCCATATGTGATAAGAGGAAATATTGAAGTATAAGATGGATGTAAATAATCCTTTGCTAAATTGACTTAAGTGTGCTGACCAGGGACAACAGATGAACACCTATAAAAAAGTTCTCCAGAGCTGCCGATGTCACTCCTGAAAATCTGCTATGGCACACATATTTTTTAGTAGCTTCATACAATATTTATGTTCATAAATTCATTTGAATCCTAAGTAATAATTCAAATATATTTGTTCGCATTGAATGCTTTATATGGACAGCAGGGGGAGCTCTTACCTGACATTCAGTTAGTTGGTCCTCCATATCTGTCTCTTCCAAAGGTTTGGGTTCAAGGATGGAGGTGACGGCACTGCGCATTCTGGCCAACCATTGGGTCAGTTCATCTGCTTGGGTGAGATAATGCCGTATGGCCTGTTCTTGACGTTGGCCCTCCAGACGGTCACTAACACGTTCCTGGGGTAGGACACATCACATTTTACTTACCACATGGATGTATTATATTGGTATCAATAAAACAAAACTATAAGTTAATAATAGTAGATTTGTACTTTCACAATGCTCACAATAAATACCTCCAATAGCTGCTGTTTTCCTGTAGCCTTCATGTGGATGGTGGCCATCCTCTCTGCTAAAACAGCGAGGGAGGACTGCATGGCCAGCTGGTCGGCCATGTCCGAGTCCACTGCATCAGAGGCCAGATCCTCCGTGAAGCTTGTCTGCAGCCTGTCTATTTCCTCCTGCACACTCTGAATCTCTTCTATCAAATCCTGCAACAAACAATGATACAGCTTTTACATGTTTATATAAACTGCAAATCTAATGTTATTTTCATTTCTTTGTAGGGAATAATGTTACATATATTTGTATGCCATGTAATAAATGTCACATATTCCAGAGTTGGATATATCACATATACATGGAGTACAGAAATATGTACTCCATGTACTCAATTCAATTCTGCAAACTAACATAGTCTTAAAAGGGCAATGGTGATTGGTAATTTTGAGACAACTGTAAATTGTGACATTATAATTGCAGATGTGTGGCCCAGATGTACAGTATGACAACTTTCTTTTCTGTCTCTCTATACATCAAACTATCCAAGACATATTGTGAGGTACAGGACTCACCTCATGGGTTCTCATGTGACTATCTGGGCTCTTATCTGTCTCCAGAGGCTCACTCAGTTTGGCCTCCAGAGCCTCCATTTTAGAAGAGATTGACTGGAGTGAACCCTGGTAATGCTGTTGCTTTTCCAGAGCTTCATACAGAGACCTCTGCTTCTCGCTGATCTGTTGGAAGACATATTGGAGAGTGTTAAAGCATAAGCTTGAAAACTTTGCCGATTCCATTTCATTTTAGCTTTACTGTTTACTGACTGTTATTGTTTAATCTACTTATAAATGTTTATTTAAAAAATAAAATAAAGTCAAAGTTGCTTCTAAGATAATATTCATACTAGCCTAATTGACTAGCTTGTAGGAAAGTGCATACTATTAGGTAAAAAGACTTGAGTTGTTGTGTTTTAATGAAAACCTGTAACAAAACAAACAGTGGCTGCGAATCAATGACCAACTAAGGTGAGGTCTTGTTTTTTTATTCACATACCACATTCTTTAATGTCTCCCATGAGCGCTGCAAGTCATCTAAGTGGGCCACAGACTCAAAGGTTGGGTCATATAATTCTTGGATTGGAGCTCTTGTAAGTGTTCCTCGTCCCATCTAAAAAAAAACATTCAAATAGCATCATCACCAGTAGCTCTGAAACGGATGGCAGCCAGACAGATATACTTTCATCAAAGCCCAAAATTCCTTGTTAGTCTGCTGATGAACTTGCAGGTGCAGGACTAGAATAAATTCGCATTGTGCCCTGTTGAGCGAATGGTTACAGCAAACGCAAGATACGTCCCTGGTTCGACTCCAGCCAGGAACCTTTTCTGCATGTCATACCCATATATCTCCCCTTGTTTTCTGTCTGCTTCTTCAGAAATGACTGTCCAACAATGGCAAAAAAATAATAAATATGCATTATTGCTCCCCTTGGTTTGTGTTTATCTTCTTTAGTTAATAACTGGTTCCGTGTTTTGTTTCACTAGACAGTTACCATTGAAACAGGACACAAGAAAGATTACTGAAACATAATGGAAAGCTGGAAAGCTAATTTAAAAGGAGAGATCATGGAAATAAAAAAAATCACAAGTATGTGTATTTTTGCTGAGAGACCATACTGAATAAGAGAAAAGACAGATACCTTGCTTATAGCGGCTTCAGTGTGAGTGATGGGAGAAGGAGAGCGACAAACAGGAGGAGAGGAGACCTCACTGTTAGTGCCCTCCTCCCCAGACTCCTCAGTTACAGGAGACAGGAGAGTGTGACAGCGACCAGCAGTCATCTGACACGCCATGCAAGAAACATTAACAGAAGAGCAGACATGCAAGATGGAGTGGGATAGATTAATCATAAAGCAGCCGAAAAGTTTAATTAGTAAAATTAAATTTAATTAAAGGAATTAAAACTCTTCAAGCAAAGGTCAGAAACAGCAGAATGACTCAAGTGGTTTATTAATTAGCATATGTCATTAGGAAAAGCAACACAAAGCTTTATCAGTTTGAGTACGCTATGTGGCATGTTATGTTCTCTTACCATCACAGCCTGTGCGGATGATTTCTTAGATTTCTCCCCATCAATCTCCTCAGGCAGTCCCTCCACATCACTTACTGTCAGCAGCATGGTGGCATGCTTGGCCTTCACTGCCAGCATCTTGCATTTTGAGTTCAGTGAGGCAATCTGTTCTTGGTATCCTTTGATCTTTTGGGCCAGTTCCTATTCAAAACAGTATGTTCCCCACTTATTTCATGCAGCACTCAGTACATTTCACTTGTTATTTTATCATTCAGCACAGAGAAGGATGTCACAGTCAGAAGACTAAGATCACACTGAGTTGGTTAGATTTATTAGTTATAATTTCATAAATATGCAGCCAGTTGCCCAAACTGCATGGATTTCATAAATTAAAATGTGACTTTATTGTTGCAACACAGTGATAGTGTCAGCATTTCTTCTCCTGAATTCCCTCCTTTCCTACACTACAATGAACTGCCCTTGACCCCGCAGTGGAAAGATGGCTTTAAGTAAAAGAATGTATGCATTGTTACTTCATGGTGAAGGATCTGGGCCTGCAGTTCCTGGATGTTGCTTGACGGGATGGGGCGGTCCTGGATGACACGGTGTGCTTCCTCTATCAGCCCTTGTAGGTCTCTCACTTCCTGTTCATATTGCTCATACTGCACCACAGCCTCCTGCAGAAGAACAGGAAGTTTCTTTGCTACAGTTACATTTTTTAGGATATAAACATACAGAGGACCATGTAATTCTGCATTGTACCTTTCATCAACAGTAATAGCGCCCCCTACTGTACCTGTAGGATGTTGCATTGCTGAATGGCCACATGCTGCAACTGACTGGCTTCTTGCTGCAGACGCAGCGCTGTGCGACAGATGGCAAGGTTGGGCATCACCTCCTCAGGGACCCGCAGAGCACTCTGACACAGCTGCACTGCCTGCACCTGCTGCTTGAAGCTCTCCATATCTGCCAACAGACGCTGCAAAATGGGAAAGTTTACATTGTGTGAAATTGCTGACAAGCCACATTGTATTTACATGGTAAATTATAGCCCATAATATGGATTATTTTAATGTTATGCGGTTACCTGTCTTTGAGCCAGCTGCTCTTTGAGGCTCTGGCGTGCCAGCTCTGGTGAAGTCAGTGTGGCTTGGACCTGCTCCAGAGCAACATGTAGGGCCTTAACTTCATACTCCAGGGCTTCCATGCTCTGAGGATATATCATACACGAGTCATTATGTATTTATCACAAGTACAAGTATTTCTTCAGGTAAATTATATTAGTCGATCGTAATAAAAGCAGGCAATTCATGTGTTTCTGTACCTTATTAGCATCCTCCAAGCTCTGCAGTCTTGTCTTGATGCTTTGCTGAAGCTCTTCAGTGTGTCGACTGAGTTCACACACCTGCTGGCTCATAGACTCCACCTGCAGCACCTCAGACAGAAGATCCACTTTCTCTGCCATTGATTCCAAGTCTCCATGGAGCTCCCGAGACTCACGCAGGACAGCCTGAGCACAAGACAAAGAGGCAGTGAATGCATGTGTGCATATGTGTGTGGTACGGTCTGCCATCATTCGCTGCAGGTTGCCAATGTGCCTGAGACAAAATAATGATCCACTCTCTGCTCCAGCTTGTGCCAGGTGTTATTCATCCATTTACAATTCTCTTCTTAAGTGAACATGGAGGAGGGTAGAGAGCTCAAGATTGTTTTAAAAAGTAAGTGTGTTCAGATCTCTGACTCACCTGATACATCCGTATCTGCTCCTGTAGGTGAACAGAGGAGTTCCAGATGATGTTTGCCCTCACCAGGCTTTTGGCTTTTTCTGACCATCTCACAATGAAGTCCAGCATCTCATTGTACTCATCTAGATAGCAGACAGCCTAAAAAGCCAAAATAAGAAAGGTACTGAGGAACAGCACAAAAGAAATAAGTACGCTTACCTAAATAACTGTGATACACAAATTGTGGATGTTGTAGCATAAAATAACACTGCATGAGCACAAAAGATGTGCTATGCAGACGTAAAACAAACCTTTTTTAGCCAGTTGTTCCTACAGTCTGCTAGCCGGGATGTGTGGTGATGCATCTCTGATAACTTGCTGATGGCATCACTCAGCTGTTTGGCCAGCAGGGGGTTTCTGCGTCCAAACTCTTGTATGGCAGCATCCAGTTCTGAGAGAGTGCGGCCACAAGAGTCCAAGTCCTCAGCCAGGCTCTGAACAAAGAAATGCAATGTATAATTTCATATGCTGACAACATCTAATACTCTTAAATTATAAAGCGCCGATGTTCAGTAAGATCGGGCAAAATTAGCTAACCCACCTTAACCTCTTCTTTGGCATGATCAACATCTGGTGATTTTTCCTTGAATTTAGTAGAGATTGCTTTGAGTTTCTCAGAGATGTCATGGATTCTGGAAGTGAAGTCCTCTTTTATTTCTCTTGTTTTCTGAATTTCCCTCTCTTTTGAAAGAACCTAGAACACATTCAGAAATATTAACTGAGAGCACATGACTAAACATTGAATGCTTAAAATACTGTGGGTGTTTCCTTAAAGAAATGACATTCAAAGACGTTCAAATGACACAGTACCTGATCCTCAATAGCACCCAAAGCAAGCGAGACCTCGGCTAGCTGCATGGAGATTTCAGAGGGCAGTATAGTGTAGAGATCCAGGTATTTGCTCTGTTGCTGCTCTGCTAGTTTATCCACATTCTGACGATAAGTGATCACTTCTCCATGTACAACCTGTAAATGACAAATGGATGACACATGTAACCATTCTAAAAACAAATGAACACATTAATTAAATATTAAAAAATATTTAGATAATAATCCTTTGAACAAAGGCTATTTAATACCGCAGTGTAAATTCAAACATTTTGTTAGTTTAATAAAGACACTGTGGTTATGTATGCCACACAATTATCTGAATTATTATATCTCAAAAATTATACATCAAGTCCAAATACCTCGATGAGTTGTTTCCTACAGTCTGAAGTCTTACTTTGCTGATACAGTAATTAATCACACTTCTGCTTTTTTAAATGAAAGGAGTACTTCTACAAGTAATGTGTGTGCCAGACCAAAAATGAACCATTACAGGCTCATTTTCAAACTTATAAAATATGTCAGCTGAAATCTAATAACACTGCTTCTCATACTGCTAAACCTGAATGAGTAGTATTATAGTTTGATTATATTTAACTTGATATAATTTTGCTGTTTCTTTGCTAGATTAAGAAATGGCTACTAATTTTGAAATCTCCTTGAAAAAATTAGTTTTATACTTGGTCATCTTCACCTTTCAGAGTATGACGGATGGCTGAATCATATTCACAAAGTTAACATTTCTCTCTTTAAACAGCAAGTATACCTCAAGCTCCTGGAGTAGAGAATCTATGTCTGGTGTGGGGTTGAGAAGAAGCTCCCTGCTCTCCTGGATCCAGGCTTTTGCAACACTAAGTTCCTTCTCCACTTCCTCTCTGTCCCTCAGTTCCTGAGCTGTCTGAGCCCGCTTGGTCCTGGACTGCGTCAGGAGGCTGGAGGCAAAGAAATTAGTCAAATTCAGAAAGGAAATAATATACTTGACTAATCTGTAGATATGCAGTGTACGTTTTCATGGAAATAACAAATGATTGAATCTAGCAATTCATTTAAAACATATTCACCAGAATAATACCAATGATTGGATATTATCGTAATATAGGTGAAAAACTCTTATTTACAAAGACAACTTGCTTAAAACTTGCAAGTTTGTCATCTTGCTACCTTTCCATTTGGTCTTGTACAGCTCTGATCTCCTTCAGGCTGGGCAGCTCATCCTGTTCATTTGTTGGTGAAGGCACTTCCACATCGTGCAACAAGCTGAGTGCATACTGGCGCAGCAGTGTGAGGGAGGAGAGCTCTCTCTCCAAGTCTTGGCTCAGCACGTCATGCTGGTCCAACAGAGACTGCAAAGTGGCTTTGGAGGCTTTTTCCACGGCACTGTCAGGGACGCGACTCTGGAGCTCATCAGAGACTGCTCTTATCTTCACCATCTATACAAAATCATAATTATGATAGTTCAGGTTATATATATATTCATCAACTAGATATTTTTCCCATTGTCTGCTTGCGTACCTTCTCTCTAAAAGTCCTCCATTCCTGTGCTGTGTCCTCTAATACTCTCTCCTGTCCCCGTGCCACACTGCGTAGTCTTGTCCAGCGCTGCCACACAGTGGTCATGGAGCGGCTGATGGTGGCCTTGCTGGCATCGCTCCCCACCAGCTCCAGCTGGGCAGCTTGCTCCTCTAAACCACTCAACTTCTCTTGGAAGCCATTCACAAGTGATACAAGGGACTGAAAAAATGAAAAGATGATAAATAAATAAAGTAGATAGCATTCATAGAAGAACAACCTATTCTCTGTATGAAAAATGGATTTGTTTTGGTCTCTCGTACCCGATGGCTGCACAGTTTATCTTCTGCCTCTTGGCTTGTGCCTGCCTTTGCAGTAGAAAATTCTGTCAGCTTCTTTTCAGCCTCATTCATAAGCTCAATGACAGTCTGCCTTGCCTCTTGGTATGAATTCCACTGGGTCACACAGCTAAGAAAAACAGAACAACAAAAACAGAAATGTTAGAGGATAAAATGCCATAATTTAAAGTAACACGAATTATAGACAAAATTACTTAATCACCATTACACATGTATAATCACTCTTTTATCTTCACTACTATACCTCTGAAGGACATCCTGGTGACTCTGGAGCTGATCTCGGACCTCCACGCCTCTCTGCTTTGCTGACTCCACGCTCAACCGGAGCTGATCTTTAGCTGTGGGGTTGACCACATTCTCAAGCTGGGGCAGCAGTGTCTGCAGCTCCTCCAGGTGGATGAGGAACTCCTGCTCTGTGGCCATGATGTCCCCCTGCTGCCGAAGACACTCTTCGTAGTTCTCCACATCCACACCCAAGCTGGCTTGCTGCAGGAAGGATACAGCATCCTCCAGCCATTCACAGGCTGACTGCATCCTGAAGTGGTACTTCTGGCACAACACCATGGATTCTTCCAAAGTAATCTTCACACAAAAGCAATTGAGAAAAAAAAACATGAGGGATTGTTGATCTCATATATTTAGGTATAAAATACTGTATTAAGAGGCACTCTACCAATTTTACACATTCAGTCCTGTTTACTTTAATGGTTAGTGCTATTCAGCTTGTAAAAATAGTTGTTTATTCTTAGTCGTCTGTGCCTCTGGAGAGAGCTTTCCAAAGTCTGAAAAAATAACCCTGAGATGTCATCAGGGTTATTTCGGCTAGTATACTACAAATTATTATCAGAGAGCCTTCCTTCCAACCAGGCAGATAGATTCTAGCAAAAGACACCACTGAGTTACATTATGGAGTTTTAAGGACCTATACTTGAGACACATTTCAGTTTATCTCTGCCTCTGCTGCTTTGATTTAGATTATTTTTTAAAATCTATCTCTTGTAAGCCCCTCAGCTTTATGGAAGTGCAATACTAAATCAATGGAATACCCCTTTAAGGAAACTAACAACAACTAACAAACAATATTATGCATGAATGTAATATTGTCCCACCTGTTTGGAGCTCAGTGATTTTTGAACGTCGGCCTGCAGCTTTGCCATTTCTTCTAGACTTGTGTCTACGTGGATTGGGACAAGCTCATTGGCACTGATATACTGCTGTTTCTCTCTGCTACTAAGAGCAGCAACTATCCTCAGTCTGGATTGAACCTCCTCCTGCATGATTTGCTGCTTCCTGATCTCCTCCTGCACCTTCTCCACCCTAACGTCCACAATCACAGCACAGCCCAGATCATCCCTGACCTGCTGTAGCCAGTCCAGGGTCCTTTTCATCTCTGTCTCAAAGTCTTTACTCTGAATAAACCTGGTCTCACACTCCTCGATCAGGTCCCCTACTGCGCCCTGCAATGATCGCAGCTCTTCTTGCCACAGAACCACTTGCTCCTTGGAGGCATCATGGGCTGCTTGGTCTACACGAGGAGCAAGAGTGTCCATCTGCTCCATTAGCCTTGACAAGTGAGAGTTAGCACTCTGGAGACTTCCCGCCAGAGCATGGTAGTTCTTCAGTCTCTCCTCAGCTGACTGAGTCTCTGCATTAACTTTGACCAGCTGTTCTTTTGTGGCCTTTAACTCAGAGTCAACTTGCATGGCCATCGCCTTATGGTCCTCAAATGACTCCAAGGTTTCATCCAGATGCTCTACTTTCTGTTCAACCAACCTTTTCAGGCCGTTGTACAGGCTCACAAGCAGGGTCATTTCCTCTGTGCGCCATGGTTGACCGGTGCTACGAAATCCCTCTTTTTTCTGGTTCAGTTCACTCACAGCTAGACCCAGATTGCTCAGATCTGCCTGAATTGTTTTGTAATCGCTCTGCAAACTGACAACCTCTTCTGTTTGCAAGCCTACAGGTTGTGTGCCCAGATGATTGAACTGTTCCTCAAGCTCTTTCAGTGCTTTGTGAGTGACATCAATGAACGAGGTGTACTCATTCCTTGTGAGAATAGCCTGCTGGATTTTCTCCTGTTTTTCTTTGGCTAGTGCTAATATGCTGTTATATTGCTGAGGGAGAGTATTGAGTTTTTCATCCAAGTAACAATGGTCTACTTCATTCAGAGTGGGCAATATTTCCTGTCCAGCTCTTTGTACGATTAGGAGAAGGTTCTCATATTCAATTGCCTGCTCAATTATCTGTTGATATTTTAATAGCTGCGCCGCTAATTCAGCATCTCCAACCATTAGATTGATTTCTGGGAATGTGATTATATCAGCTTGTTTTATCCACTGGCATATTTTCTCTAGATCAGTCTTGAAGTACTTTCTAGAAACAAGTACTTTTTCAAGCTCCTGAAGTTTCTGGCCACATCTATGAAGCGTTTTGTCAAAGATGTTTTGCAACTCCTGCAGCTTTGTGAGAATCTCATTCCTCTCTTCGTCACTGGCATCCCTCATCAGGTCCCTTCCTTGAGACCACAAGGACGTCAGCTCACTCTGATAGGCTTTCAGACTGCTTTGGATGTTCCTACACGTCCTGACCTGCTTGGCAAGGTCATCAGGTAACAAAGCAATGTACTCTTCTGCCTGGGCCTTCTTCTCATTCTGCTGGACCCAGGAAATGGACTGGCTCACAGCCATCAGGAACTGAGTCCTCTCTGTGAAGGCCTTGCTGAGGTGTTTTCTGCGCTGCACTACTTTCACACTCAGAGATTCCACCTCAGATTGTGTGTCAGCAATCAGCTGCTGCAGACGCTGACGTTCACTGAGGCCCAGACGGGCCAGCACCCTGTCAGCATCAGACATGGCCTGGGCCAGCAGGAGCTGCTTAGCCTCCAACTCACTACAAATGCTCAGGTGGTCAAACAAGAAGCTCTGAGCCAGCTCTGGAGGAGGACTCATTTTCATGGCCTCAGACAGTGCAGGCTGCTGCTCCTCCGCCCAATCCCGAGCCTCTCTCAGACGGGCCTCCACTTGGCTCATATCTTCCAAAGTCACCACTGAGTCCTGGATTTTCCTCTCAATTAGATTTTGCATCTGAGACCATCGCTGCTCAAAATGGCTGATTTGTTCTTTCACCAGCTCCTTGTCATCCAAGTTCAAATGTTGAATAACTTTCTGCTTCTGATCCTTTAGTTCCTCAAGAGAGCCTTTTTGTTCTTCCAGCGTTACTGCAAGTTTCCGTAATGCCTCCAAATGCTGAGATGAACTTTCAGCATCCGTTCTGTGACACAAAAAATGAACAATTATTCAAACAAAGAATGTTTGGAATACATGACAATATTATTTGTTATGTTAAAAAATTATATCGATTGCAAAAAGATTCTCAAAAAAGCACAACAGTTGTCTTCCTGCAGCCTATAACATCAATTTTTTTAGGTAGGTCCTGTCAGAAGATTACTAGAAAAAAAACCACTACTGTATGTGATGAATGGTTTTAATGTACACTTTTGTGTACAAACACACCTGGCCAGATTGTCCCATTCTTTGGACACCTGTTCGAACAGCGCCTCCACTGCAGTGATACAGTCATGGTATTCTTTTGACCTCTGCAGGTCCTCCTCCCTCTGGCTCTGCAGCTTGTTGGCCTGGTGACAAAGCTCAAGCCAGGAATGGCTCAGACGGTCAAGCTCTGCATGTTCTGGAGAGTCCTGGCCCCCAGTCAATTTACTCACTCGGTCTGTCATCTTGGTCAGGATACTCTGTTTAGACTGCAGTTGCTGGCTGCATTCCTGTGTGAAAAGCAATACACTGATGATGATGACCCTAAAAACATCCAAACAGTAAGTAGATCTGTCTTTAATCCAACCCAAATACCTTGGTCAAAATGTTGGATTTCACAGTAATAATAAATAGGCAACAGAATCATGTTCAGAGTTGCTTTACTTCATAGTTAAAGTAAAAAGTGCAAACACAAAAATTCTGTTTTGTCTCAATTCTACACTATGTTTGACTTTGATGTGTCACCATCTTGGCAGTGCTTTACGCCTGGCTAATCCAAAATGGGCAAAGAGGTGGAGTTGAAGCGAGCCAAATGAAGCCTGGTTGCTGAAACAAGCCACCTAGTGGCTTATTTTAACTTTACGGCTTAATAAAATTTAAACGGGTGAGTTATAAAAAAATTCACCTCCCATATAGTTGTCATGAAAGGACATGAAAACTAGCCATAGAGACCAAAACTGTTTTTTCGACTGTTAATTTGTGCATTTTAACACGGGGGTCTATGGGGATTGACTGGCTTTTGGAGCCAGCCTCAAGTGTCCATTCAAGGAACTGCAGTTTTTGGCACTTGGGCATTGGCTTCATTTTTCATCCCCGGAGGTTGCTACTTGACTGTTCCTTACCTTGGCTTGTGACAGCATGTTTTGAGCTATCTTGGTCTCCAACTCTGCAGGCCTTCTGGACAGGCTAAGGAGCTGTTGTTCCATATCCTGGAACAAGCTGGTCAGATCTTGCTTTTGTTCCTTGATCTCCCTCCAGCCCTCTGAAAGCTCCTGTGCACTGGACATCCTTTCCTCTATCTGCAAAAACACATTTACATGTTTCTATGGTGAATTTTGCAAGGCCATGCATTATGAAAAAGCCCTGCTAATATATATTTGCACCATAAACTGATATACTGTATATTCATATTAAATGTTCTTTCTCTGTTGCAATCACAGTGCATGGTATGCTGCTGGAATGCATATACTTACTGCTGAAAGAATATATATAGGATAATATGCACAACAAAATGGCAATAGAACAGTATGTCTTATATTACCTTGCACCGAGAAAAGTTCCAGCAATTTTAATCTAATTTACATTCCTTATGATTTTGATTACAAAGATACATTCTGATGCTAGACTCATGCAACTTGTTTTTGATGCAGTACAACGGGAAAGGAGCTAATGAAATTACTGACCGTGAGCTTGACCTGCTGGACCTTAGCGGCTGTAACTCTCACAGCATCGTCAGAAAGGTCACACACAGAACACACCAGGTCCAGATAGGTGCTGGCCTGCTCCTGAAGGGCCCTGTAGTGCTTAACCTGTTTGTGAGTAGTGAATGAATCAAGTAATGAATCATGAGATAATAATTAAAAACAACAATGCAGATTATCACTTCACTGAATACCAATGGGCACATTGTATCAGGTACCTGTTTCAGTGCCTCCTGCAGACCGGATGGTCCCTGATCATTGAGCTGGAGCTCCTCCTGAACTGCGGAAAGCCAGGTTTGGCACTGCTGGAGAGTGTCCTGGTGGTTAACGTGTTTCTGCAGCTCCCGGTCCAGACTTTGATACACCTGTTGGACAGAGTGAGGTTTTTCTGAAAATTGTCTGATGGAGAGGTTTCCCTGCTAGAAAAACTTTAATATAATTGAATGCCTCTTGTAGAGCGACTTGAAATGCAAGCCATTTTTCCTTCAGCTGTTTCAAAATGCTACGGCAAGGCTTTTAACAAGATCAATAAACATCTATGGTTGAAGTCTTATATTACTCACACGTTGGGAAGTGCTGCATATGGCAGAGTAGCTATCTCTGGCTCCCTGTTGATGAGCCTGGACTTGCTGACTGATCTTAGCTTGGACTTGGTCTGTACAACTGGCAACAAGATCTTCTCCTTTTTGCTTTAAGCTGGTGAGACGTTCCTCAAAACTGGCTATCTCTTCCATTATTGCCTGGAAAAAATACAGATTATGATGAATAATCAATGTTATGTAAACCAAACATATTTCAAGTACTGTAAAAATTGTAAATTTTCATGGGTCAGTATGGGGTTGGTCACCTTGTGTCGGGCAAGCTGCTGAGTGGCCATCTCCATACTGCTGGTCTGCATAGAATCAGAGGTGACCAGCCTACTGGACATCTGTAAGAGCCATTTTTCAACCTCCTGCAATTCACTGTTGTAATCCTCGTGCTCTTTCACCCACTCAACAAGGTTCTGAACCTGTGTCTGAAACACAACATACATCCATTCCAGAGGTTAATGTATCTGTATGATATGTGGTAAGTAGATAAGAACAATATATACCAGTACAGCAGATTTTCAGAGAGAAATGAAAGCAGTATATGTAAACACAATGAGTAAAATCAATCAACTTAATTCAGGTTCTAGCCTACCCAAACGTTCCCTCAGCAGAAACAGCTTAGTAGTAGCCATACCTTAGCCAACAAGCAGAGGTCTTGGTAGTCAGCCTGTAGCTTTTTCATGTTGTCACTTATAGTGGGGTCATGGACTGTGTCCAGCAGGGCCTCTCCTTTCTCAATGACGCATTTCACTGCTGACTCATGAGACTGAACTGTCTGCTGGATGGTCTGCAAAGGGAATAAAGCATCACAAATAGAATAATGTAGTTTTCTTGCTCTGTTTTTACTGGTTTTATAGAGAAAAAAGATCATTTTAGTTACCTTGTACTTTGCTAGCTGAGCCTTCTTCTGATAGAGTTCAGCTTTAGGCTCTACACTTGATGCTAAAAGGTTCTTGGTTTCTATCACCCACTGGGCCTGGGCCTTGTATTTATCCATAAAGTCTTTAGAGAGGGAGATACATTTCTCAAGGGAGCTATGCTCTGTGCGGAGTGCTACCATCAATTCCTCTAGTTGGAAGAGTCGGGTGTCCACCTCCTCCTTTAGCTGCTCTGCTTCAGGCTCCTCCAAGAATGCCATGGCTCGCTCTGTCTTCTCCCTCATTGTCTTCAGGTAAGTGTGACCCTGCTCCATGTCTGCCTGAAGAGCCTGAAAGGCACATGGACTGGTGTTAATTATTATTCATATTTTATTATACAGATACCAGACATTTGAGTAATGCTGCTGCTTTTATTAGAATTCCTGCTGCTAACGTAGGTCTTAGTAAGGGCAGTACTGACTAATAGAACCAGTAGTTTGGTCTAATAATAAATGGTCTTCAAAAGCATTCAGTAATAAACAGAAGACATGTATTCTGTGGTAGAGAATGTACCTCCAGTTTCTTCATCTTTCTCTCCATGGCAAAGCGGTCCACTACATCGACACTTATAGCCACTGTGCTGAAGTTATTCTGAGCTGTGGTGAGCCAGTCTGAGAAGGTGCCGAAGACACATTGCGCCTCTTCAATGCAAGACACCTCCTCCTGGAGATGCTTGATTGTCTCCTGCAACACAGGGAAAGAGGAAAAAACACAGTTATGGCAGAAGAATGCTTAGGATAGCAAACCTAATGACATGTTTTCAGTTATTTCTCAAAATGAAGATTTATGGAAGCAGATTTTATGCAAGAAACCTGGTTAGTTGACTAGTTAAAACAATGTTTTCAAAGGTCTTAAGCAATCAAATCATACAATTGAAGTACATACATTTATTAAGGAATATATATACGTTTATATGTATGCATACTCTATTCACAACCATGTAATACTGTGTGCTGTGTTTATTACCAGTAAATGCAGAAGCAGGGCGTGGTAGCGGGCTGTAATCTGGGTAGCTCGTGTACTGATCCGGCTGCTAATATGGGTCTCATCCAGAACCTGCTGAGCCAAGAGACTAAGGCCCTCCATCTCTTCTTGGTATACTAGCACTTCTTCCTGCCAGCTCTGATCAAAGAAAGATCATTAGTGATTAGACTGGAATTTTTAATTAGATTGTTTTCAATGCAAACTGCACATTAGCCTAACCTTTATCAACTGGAGTTGAGCTTCTTTAGTTGCACGGTCAGACCGGCGATGGCTGCGCAGTTGTGCTTTGGTCTCCATGCCCTTTAGCCAGCTGTCGAGACGCTGGAACTTCTGCTCCATTTGCCGGAGTTTGGCCAGAGCACTGTTGAGCTGGGCCCTGGTGTCGGCCAACCGGGCCTGGTACAGCCTCCACTCCTGCTGCAGTGTCTCCAGCGCTCGGTCTTCTATTTGAGGCAGCCCCCAGGGAATCACCAGCTCTCTACTGACCAGTATTGTGTTCAGCAGAGCCTGGCCCTCTGTGCAGTGCAGCTGGAGTTCCTGCAATCACATAGATGTGGATGAGCACTGTCAGCTCTCTAAACTTTCAGATAATATATTAATTATCTGAAATAGCATTTAATGTTTACTGACAACAACATTAACACACTGATCATTTTCAGACCTGCAGCTTTTGGAGTGTCTCCTCCAGCCTGTCAACATCCCCCTCCAACTGGGTGTAGCAGCCAAGCTTCTCCTGTTCCTGTTCCAGCCAGTCCTCAAAAGCATGGAGGCCCCGTTGATACTCCTGATGGGCTTTCACCAGCTCTTCTGCATTGCCTACTGCCCTCTGAGAACACAAACAGTATTATGACTTAATTACACACATAATTTCAGAGCTAATTGTTTCTTACGTTGTTTGGTATTTTCACACTCTCGTGTTTCAGGCAGTTTAAAAGTAGGAATACAACTTAAGAAGTACTTAAAATAGAGCACTTATGACAATCTTTTTAAAGACAGTATTTGTTTTGTAAATGTCTTTTTGCGCATGTAAATATTTCTGTTGAAGTGTACCGTAATACTGAAGTTGAAATGTACTTATTACCATGGCATTGTCTTTGATTGTGTTGTAGCGCTCTTGCAGATCTTGGAGCTCCAGTTGTGTGACATAGTTCTCAGCTATACTGACAGCCTTTGCAGTGATGGTGTCCAGCAGGGTGTTGTGGCTGAGCACTTCCTCATACAGCAACTGAAAAAGCAGGAAGGTTAAGTTACAATCAATTATGCATGTTTCAAGTGCATAGCTATTGTAGTCATATGGCTCTCTTGAACCCTAAACTGCTCATTTTCACTATTTGTAGAATTTAGGATGTGAAATTGAAACATATTTTGTATTTACAGTAAATCATATATAAGCATTTACAATATACAGTATGACTGAGGATATTGCCGAACCTTGGCTTTGCTCAGATTAGCAGTTTTGTCTCTCATCTCTGGGCACTGTTTATCAGTGGGGTCAAGACTCTCCTCCACACGTTCCACCCAAGACACAAACTGGCGTACGTCCTCCTGGTAACTGGTCCACTGAGACAGAGCACCCTCCAGCTGACTGTTGATTTTAAAGAGAACAATTAACTCAATGGTGCTGTAGCCGTGGCAATAGTGATGTAGCACAACATGTAGTTGCCACTGCAGCTACAAAAAGTGGCATTGTGTACACAGCATGTTTGGCAAAAACCTTTTGTGGGAACGGCTGGTGCCATGAAACTACCAAACAGCTGTGATAAACACAGCCTTAGGTGTTGTTACTTGTATTAGAAAACTAACCTTTTGCATTGAATAGAAGTGGAGAGCAGTGCATCCCAGGAATCTTTTAGGTCCTGTATTTGTTTTTGGACTACAGGAACTCCATCAGCTGAGGTGTTTCTCTGGACTGACTCTCCTCTTGTGATCAGCATCTTCAGCTGGATCTCCTTCTCCTGACGAGCAGTTAGCAACGCCTGGTGCAAGAATCACAACATGTGCATTTGTTACACACTCATATTAATTATTCAAAGTGGCATTCAAAGTGGTAACTTTGCACGACTTTCTATATACCTCCAGCTTGATCATCCTGCTATCGAGAACATTTTTGTCAGCAGTGGGGGCGCAGTAGGTCTGCAGCATGTGGCTGGTGTCAGCCACCCAATTCTGCAGCTCTTTTAACCCTTGAGAGAAAAGCTGGTGCTCAGTGACTATGCGGTCAATCCGTGATGCCTTCTCCTACAGATCCGCAAAGCCGGACAAAACCAGAAAAATACAGTTTAGTAATCTACATTAGTCTCAAAAATGTCATATATATATTCTTTGATGAATAATAAAGATCTACTACAAAAGGAAATCACCCTGTGCATCCTCTAACAAAGACTTACAGTGACAAAAGAAAATTTGTGTTATGGTGAGTTAGTACCTTCACTGTTTATCGTCTGTAAATAATGTTAAATCAGAGCTCCGTCCAGTCTAGTGCCTCTGTCTCCTCTCCAGCTCTACCCCCAGAAAAAAGCCCAAGTGCACAGGCAGATTGGTAGGCATTACTGTACCTTGGTCAGGTTGGTTAAAGCTAGGTACTGAGCAGAGAGTTGCGAGACACGGTGCACAAAACCCTTGCCGGCCGCGTGTTCATCCCACAGCAGCTGGGCCTTCTCTTTCAGCCTGTTCAGCTGAACCTCGTGAGAGGCTAACTCCTCAAGCACAGACTGGAAGAGCACAAGCAGGTTATCAAAGAGGCATGCAAGCTGACACAGATATAAGACAGTTACATTCAGACACAGACCAGGGGGTTAGAGATGGCAACATTGCAAAAAAGAAAGAGAATGAGATATACAGTATTCGGCCAGTGTTACTGTAAGTAAGCTCTTGCTGGTCATGACGTGCAGTCAATGCCTTTGGAAATATCTGGTAGACAGTTTTAAACAATAAATAGGTTATAACAGCACTCTCTTTTACACATGAGGCAAGTATTAATTTATATGATAGACACTGTGTTAAGACAACATGTGAGAGTAGCAATGAGGAGCAGAAAGATGGCAGCAATTCAAAAAGTAAGCAACTGGCGGTTAGCATAAGCTCTTGGCATGGGCAAACAGAAAAAATGCTGAAACTTTATCATAGCTGGAATGGTGAGCTTTTGCAAATGGCAGCAATAGTCAAGTTAGCACCCTAGCTCTGAGTGGTTGTTGCACTTGAACATGAGTGATCTTGAACATGAGCGATGTTCCAAGCTCGGTGGATTTTGGACACTGGTACCTGCAGCTTGTGAAGCTCTAGCTTTTTGGCTGTGAGATCATGAAGCCTTGTGCTGCTCTCCTGTACAGCCAGCTCCGTGGCATTCAAGCACTCCTGAAGAGGCTCAGCACTTGCCTCAAAATCTTTCATTTGAGACAGAAGGTTCTGAAAATATACAAGACAATTAAAGGACTGATGGGATATTTCTGTGATTAACAATTAATTGCTAAACTTCAGGTTTTCACATGATCCCAGTTGGTGAAAAGGGTTGTTTAGGTGCTTACTTGTAGGTTTGTCTCTCTGTTGTGAAGATTTGCCATCATATTTTTCCAGTCCTCTCGGGCAGTGTTCATTTTAGCCCGAACTGCATCAACTTTATCTTTAGCTGCAATACTAGAGACAAGCTCACCATTGACGAGCACAGCATTCAGTTTTGAATGACCTTGCTCTCTGTCACCTAGGAACTCCTGAGGAGAGAAGCAGAAGAGGTGAGACATAGAAAATACTTAAAAAAACCCTTTTCCATGTTATTTAAAATAAATATAAACATCTTAGTCATAGTCATTTAGTTACAGATGTATTCCATGATAGTAACACACAGACAAGCTGTTGAAAATAATATTGCACTATGTTGGCGCTCTTGGGGGTAAACTGTAATTCTGGCAGCATAAGTGTTTAAATGTTTAATGGGATTTTATTCTCAATGCTGTACCTGAATCTTCTGCAAGCTAGATGAGGCCTCGTTGAGATTTTGGGGGACATCAAAGCATTTGGCTGTGTTGATCTTGGCATTGACAAACCATTGCTGGAACTCTCTGAAGGCTGAGCGGAACCCTTGTTCCAGCAGCTTCTCTTTGCTGTTGCACTCCCTGGAGGCTTGGAGACTCAGACTGGGAACAGATGAAGACAAAAAAAACATATATATATTTTTAAAGATGTATTACAATTACTTGAGAGACTGTTGTTTATTCTACTGTCTCAGGCTTATTGGTTAATGTTGGTTTGACCATGGGCTGTTGAAACAATGAAGCTTACAGTGTGACTAGAAAAATAGAAACCTTTGTACTTTGCAACACAAGCTAATAGATTCCTGTAAGAAATATTCCTTTGTGAAACTCATCATTTTTCATTGTTCACAGTATGTCAGAGAGGTGATGATTCAGCTGTATGATAACTTGCAGTGGTCCAAAAATAAAATGCGTTTTTCTTGAAGAACCGGGACTGTTGTGTATCATATTTGCAATTTATTACTCACCTGTTGTATTCCTTAATAAGGGCAGAAACTCTCTCAGACTGTGTTCCCATGTCTCTGGAGAATCGGCACAGATCATTGAGTTGAGTCTTCAGACTATCAGACATGGGTTCAGCTTTAACAAGTTCTTCCAAAGTATCCTGGAAAGAAAACAAACAACGACAAAACATTCCTTAACACTAGCATCATATATGCATTTGTCATCTACTGCTATCATTATTAGAAATAATAACAAATTGCAAAGCTGAGCTGGGACGTACCTTTGCTATCTGCCATCCTTTAACAGCCTCCTCTCCATCATTTTTACCCCCTGCTTGGGCCAACCGTATATGCCAGTCGTGGAGCTGACGGTTGAAGTCCTGCAGGTCCTGCTCTAACTGCGCTGACAGGCTGCTGAACTCCTGTTCAGAGGTGGCTATCTGAGAGAGGGCAGTCTCCAGACTAGCCCGTGTCTGTAGCGCCCCACGTTCCCACTGTTCCCATGATGACAACAGGGCTGCTTCCTCTCGTTCCATAGCCTCATAGCCCCCTGAGCCGGTGTGATCTCTTGCCACTGCCCCACATCTTTGGACACGGTTCAGCCTCTCTCTGCCTCGCTGCTTGGAGTCAAGTAACTCCTGGAAAGGGCAAATTATCATTTGTATGTCTGGAGGACATACATCTTCAAGAATATGCAGGTATAACATTTTGAGATTCTCACCTGCACCCTGGAGAGCTTTCTTTTAATGGAGAGTGAATCTCCTGACAGGTCGGACCAGCGCTGGAGTTCCTCTTTTGCAGAGACCAGCCAGTCATTGAAGTCTCTCACAGCATCGAGATACTGCTCATGCTCAGACACAATGGTTTGCATGGACTGCACTTTACCCTTTGGGGAAGAAAAAGATGCATGCAAATGTAACATCAACTACTGGATATAAATAAGGCACTGATTAAATATACAAGTTTCAAATAGTACTTGCAAATGTTTTTTGTATTGTATGTTTTGTCAGGGTAAGAAGGACCAAACTAATTAGCAAACTAAAAACTATGATGGTATAATATTTTAGTAAAATTAGTATATGGCTTCATCTGGCTCAATCTAACCAGTCTCTCAATTTGGGCAACAGTGTGGCTGTGTTGCATAGTGCTAAGTGTCTGCCTTACAACAGTGTTTCTGGATGCCTCCCAGCTGCCATTTCTTTTTGGCTGGCTCTCTATTCCTGGATTATGATTCAGCAAAGTTATTTGCAAATACTATTTTACTTATGCCTGCATGTAGATCACCTTGACAACAGCTGAGATATCAGCAAAGTGTGCATTGAGCTCTGCCCTTGACTCTGTTCCAAAGGTCTGGTCACCAGTTTTTTCATGCATCTCCACGGCTTTGTCTGTAAGTCGTGACAGTGCTGCTGCGTGAGCATCCACATCAGCCTGGATGGCCCTGAGGCGTTCAAGCAAAGCGGACTTCTCTTTGAGGCCTGGCTGCTGAGGCAGAGTCATCCCCACCTCCTGCTCCACTGACTCCATCCACTGCTGCAATTGGCTCTTGCTTTCCTGAAAGCTCGTCCACTGGGCCACTGTCCATTCCAGTCGACTATGGACAATAATAAAACTTTTATAAGCAAAGGAATTACATAATCCAACAAATGCTTGTTACCCTGGATTATGGTGTCATTGTTTTCAGACCTCTGCCTGACAGTTCTGCCACAGTACAGAAGAGGGCTCATTTCCTACCTGTGACAACTCATAGAAGTCATCAACATATTGGCCCAGGCATCCTTCAGGCTCTGTAGCTGTGAACAAATGGCCTCCTGCCCCTCCATTCTGTTGTGTTTCAGGACCTGTTCTCCTTTTCCTACTGTCATGTTGAGCTTCACCTCTCCTTCCCCCTTCATTAGCAAAATATCCTACGCAGCAACAAAAAATATGGAACAACTATGAAAATATTTCTGTGTTTCAAAATGTGTCTAGACAACATTGTAACCCAAACAATATTTTTTGATCAGAGTATTATTTACTAACCTGTACCAGACCAAGCCTTTTCTCCAGGGTCTCTTTATTGCCAACTGTGCTGTTGAGTGAAGCCAGACGCTCCTGGACTCCATTCAGCCAGCACCAGGTACTCTGCAGAGTCTCTTCAAAGGCTTGCTGCTCTTGTAAAGTGAGCTGGCAGCTACGCAGCCTCTCTCTCACACGTCTTAACAAGGTCTGGTGCTGTGACTGCAGCTGAGCTGACACTCTTGTCTCACTACCATCGCCTCTTCCACCCTCATTTAGTGCTTGGCCCTCTTGACATAAGCGCTCAAAGGAATCTCTGTACAGAAGAAAGTAAATGTTTAAACAAGCTACAAAGAGTGCTTTGATATTTAACTGGATATATTCATTGCAGATCTTTCTGAGGAGAATTATTTATGTCAAGTGACATAATTGTCATAATTCTCTATTTTCTCTTTTTGGTACCTTTCTTTGAGTACTTCCTGCTGATATTCCTCCACTTGCTCAAGCACAGCCTTTTCAGGACCACGTTGCTTGGCTTCAAGCAGATCTGTGGTCATCCTCTTTTCCATATGCTCCAACCACCATCTGAGCTTCTTAAGACGACCCTCAAACCTACAAGGAATTGAAAATGGTATGCTTTTTAAATGGTGGGTCTATAAGCTGTTTTGTAGAACTGGGCTGTGTTTGTGCAAGTCCTTTACCCTTTCATGAGGGATGCACTGTCCTCCAGGATCTGTTGGTTCTGTCTGCATTGCTCCACAAAGCTGTCCCAGTCCTGTTGGATGGAGGAAAGGTGCTGCTGCACCTGCCCTGCGCTGGCTTTGGGAAGATGAAGCAGGAGCTTCTCTCCTTCCTCACAGACCTGAGTGAGACGCACCTCACCCTCCTCCACACGTTCCATGGCACCCTGACGAATAAACAAGATCACTATAACATTGAGCCTTGTCTTTTTAACTCCCATGTATGATGTTTTTGCAGTCAGTAATTTTCTTTTTCTACATTTCTACCAGTCTTACATTATAACTTCTGCTAAATATTTCAAAATTTGGATGTAATGTAAAAAAAGGAAAGTAATTTTTACTCTTATTTCAATGAGAGAGCATGATTTATGGAACGTCAGAGTATTTTTTAAATTTTACCTTCAGTTTCTGAAGTTTGCGTTCCACAATTTGAGTGTCTCCAGATCGGTCGGAGCATTCTTTCACAATCTCCCTCTGTTCTAAAAGCCAACGATGAAACTCCTGAACAAGATCTGCAGAGCAAGGGAAAAGAGTTTTAATATTCGATGATGATTCAAATAGAATCAAGCTTTTTCTTGCTAAAGCATAAAGGAATTTAAACTTAATATCCACTGTATGAGGCATGCCTTCTCATTAAAAATAAGTAAGTAAGAAAGTAAGAAGTAAGAAATTAGGAAATTAGGAGGCTAGTAATGTGATGTATTGTACAATTTACAAATATAACACATATACCCTTAGTATTACGACAGTGTGGGGTGTATGCCACCCGATCAAGTGGCTGCTGAGTGAAATTGCATATTTTATTCAGATTTAGTTATGGAGGTTCTCACCATTGAACTGCTGCTGAAGACAGTTTTGCAGTGACACCAATGTCCTGGCAGAGAGCTGGTTTACAGACTCGTAAGTCTTGATGAGGTCAGTGAGTGCTGAACCCAAACCAGCCAGCTCCTCAGAGGGATATTTTCTACATAGGGTGTTGAGACTCTCCCTTGTGGAGTCAATACTTCCCTGCTGGTTTTGCAGCTCTTTCTGAAAGTCCTTAAAAACAAGTTTAAGTAGATTAATTCAAATGTCACTTTTGCCCTCTTTAAGAAAAAAAAATATTTATAACACTAACAACTCATAAACCAGTGAGTTTTGGTACATATTCTCCTGTCAACATATCAGGGGAACTTAATTAGAGATTAAAATCCTCTTTTCTCAAGTTTACACTTGTCAGCATGTGATTGTTATTTAAGATGCACCTTTACTCTGCAGATGTCCTCAGGATCTGAACCAGTGGGAGATGATACCAGGGAATCCTCCATACTTTTAAGCCAAGCAGACATCTGTGAGATGTAATCTTCCAACTGTTTCCTTTGGGTACTGAAATCCATAAGGTTTCCTCTAGCCTGCTCATGTAGCTTTTGAACAGAGCTGATCTTGTTCCGCAGGTCATTCTCCAGCAACTGATGCAATCGGAACAAAGGTTTGTGAGTGTTTCTGTAGTGACATACTGTATATGCAAATAGTATGGAGAGCCTGCTTCTACTGCAGTCAAGTTTAATATCTTTCTCAGTTAGTGCAAATTTACATTTGTGAAACATAGTCATTAAAAAAATACATTAGAATCATGTTTAGTACCTGTAATTTAGCAGGAGTCTCTTGACTTTGACTGCAGTTCTTAAGCTCTGAGATTTTGCTCTGCAAGGTTTCCAGTTTCTGCTCCTTTTCACCTGCTTCCACCTGTTGATGCATCAAATGAGAGAAGCATGTATAGCTTGCATTCTGCAGATTTCTTTGCTGATCTGTGAGATACTATATTATTAACTAAATCATTGCCCAGTTTTACCATGACATCAGAAATCGTACCTGTATCATGGAGAGCCTTGCCGACACCTTCTGACTGTCATTGAGGTTGTTCAGGCTCTCATTCAGTTCAATCACACAGCTGCTTGTCCAGCTCTCAATGTCCTCAGTGATTTTACGCACATCTTCCCACAGAGCCAAACTCTGGTTAAGGCGTTCAATGTTGTCATCTATTCTCTCAGACACCTGAGGAGTGGATTAATTCAGATACTCAAGTTTACTTTTCTGTTGTATGTTGAGTTTTCACATTATATGTAAAGTTGCAGAGTTGAAGACTGCAAAGCTCGACATTGCAATTATAATTTTTTTGTTAAAGTATCTAAATCAATTCATATACTGAATAATTCCTCTGTGCAATCAACCTCACATTGCAAATCACATCCAAACATCATGGCGTTACTCCTGAAGTCAGACTTACGTCCAGCCACTGATCCACAAGTGTCTCCATATCCTTTTTCATCATTTGAGAGTCACAATCAGGGATGTTCTTCAGTTCATTCACCAACTGTTTTCCTTTGCTGGAAAACTGGTCCAGTTCATGTTGCTTGCCAGCCATCTCTGCCTTGACTGCTTCATGCTACAAATTGAGCAAAGACAGTAAACTTTTAAGTAATCTGATGTGCATGATGATGGCAAAACCCCTAAGTAAGACATTTTCTTCTTTATGGAATTAGTGTATGTAAAATGACATGATCAACATCTCCAAATATACATATTCCTCTAAACTCAACAAGACACAGAAAGCTAAATAATTATTGGGCCTTTTTTCTGACCTTGCTTAGTGACCTCTTGGTTTCCTCATAGTCCTTCAGAACGGAGCTTATATCAACCAGAGATTCAGTGCTCTCAATAATGCTGCTGATGGAGGTTTTCAGGGTTTGATATTCTCTCATAAGCTCAACAAGAACATTGCACTGCTCCTGTCTGTAGAAGAAAGAGAGAAGTACATTACCAACTTGTGTAAGGTTACAGGTAAATAAACTGTACAACACAATCTTGACAGAAAAGATGCATGTGATGTTTCACTTTTCACTATGTACTCACAAGTACAACAAATTTGAAGTCAACCTACAGTATAGATGTCAATGTAATGGCTTACTTCCAAAAGAAGGTGTTAGTTTGTTTTAATTAGTGTATTTGAGAAGCTTAAGTTACGTTTAAGATTCATTACAAATTGATCTTTTCATCACAGTATTGCTTGGTTGTTACTGCCTTTAGTAATGTCTTCACCTTTTACCTATCACCTTTTCATAATGTTCAGTTTCAGATATGTTTGCAATATTTTCTGTCCTAGTAACATGGAAAACCCTTTTGCATTCCTACAATACCTCTCTGTAATGAGCTTCTTGGTGTCCTCCCATGTGGTCTCCAGCAGGCTGATTTCCCTCAGTACCTCCCCAGCCAACTCTGCATCTCTCTGGGCTAGTTGGTTGCCCTTGTCCCTCAGCCACTGCTCCTCATGCAGGTGTGATTGCAGTTCATCCTCCAGCTGATTAAAGAACCGTAGCCTGACAAACAGAGGGATATTATGCAGCTGTTGCACATGTTGTATCCATCCATACATGTTTGGTACTAGCCCACAATGGTGATAACCCCAATAATCCAACTTGAGAATTAAATCATGAACTGAATGTAAATACTTTACCTCTGCTGTAAGGCGTGTAGGCTGGGCTCTTTGAAGCTCTGGTGGTCAGCTTTTTCTTCAATGTCCTCCACAGCTTTGAGCAGCTGTTCTTTCCGCTGTCTAAATGAAGTCCACAGAGCACCTAAGGCCTCTGCTTCACTCTGCTTTGTACCAAGCAAGTTCCTCACTGTATCCAGCTCAGCACTGAGTGAATCAGCCAGCATGCGGCATGACTTATGAGATCCCTCATCGGCACCAATGTGGAGATGGCTTTTGCAGAGACTGCTGTCCAGATTGACCGCTAGAGTTTCAAGCTGGCTAATGTCTGGGACAATGGTGGCCAGCTCCTGTTGCAGCTCCTCTACTCTTCCACGATCCCAGCTCCCAGCACTCTCCACAGTCTGTCTGAGACCTCGCAACACCCCTCCAGCCACACTGTGGGTCTGCAGAAAAGCCTCAAGCCTTTCCACGCACTCTAACTGGAGTTCAACTATGTGCTGGGCCTCCAGGTAGGGCTGAAGACAGCTGTCTGCTCTGCTTCGTAGGAGCTGCGCATCACCAGGTTCACAGAACTGACAGAGCTTCGCTGTCTGCTGCTCCAAGCTTTGTCTGACACTGGACTGCTTCTGTAAGGCCGCCTGGGTCTCCTGCCAAAGGCCGGCAGAGGATTAGTTGTTGCTCAACTGACTATTGACTATAAGTGGGCCTGGAAAATGGTAGTGCATGCACTAAATGGATGAACAACAACTATGTATGGTTCTTACCTTTACTTTTGTGGTGGCGGGCTGCAGGTTGCTGATGTTGATTTGAGAAGCTGAGTGTAGATTTGAAAGCATGGTCTCACTCCACTGGGAGAACTTCAGCAGGGCCTGGTCAAACTGCTCCACCAGGGAGAGATGGCTCTGAAGATCCTGGATTCTGGGTAAGCAAATAGTAGAATAGGGAGTCAAATAACTCCTGCTTTACCTGGTATACTTTTTAGCATTTCAATAAATGCAAGCTAAAGCCTGCCATGCAAAATAAACTGATATATTGGACAAGACATATTCTCCAGGATGTCACTGTGCCTAACCAGTAAATTATTAAAATTAACATATAGCCCCAATTCCCCCCGCAAAACCACAAATTAGTGCTTGTACACTACAAATTAAACAAACAACATATGGGGTGAAGTAGTGACAATCATAAAAAGCAACATCCCCAATTTGCATCTGGCCAGGGACCTATCATTCCCCATCTCTCTCTCCCCTTAATTCCTGTTATCTCACTACTGTCAGGTATCTAATACAGATATAATGATGCTAAAAATTAGAAATTTTAATTAGTAAGCTTTGAAGGCACTGATAGGCAGAATTTATTAGGTTTGCACCCTGCCCGGCTAGCTGTAATTGTGTTTATACCAAGCACAGTTAACAGTATCCTGGCTGTAGTCTCATATTTACTGGACAGATATGAGAGTGGTATTAATCCTCTCATCTCAACTCTTGGCAAGAAAATCAAAAGTGTATTTCCCAAAATGTCAGACTTTTTCTTTAATAACCATCTTCAGGACACCTGCCAATATTACTTAGTTTTATGAAGCCAGTTTAATCAAAAGCAGTCTGATGCTGAACTGGCCTCATCAGATAGGTCATTGGACTATTGATGAAAAAATTAAAGATGTTATTTTCATTTAGAGTCTCTTACCTTTGAGGAAGGACTTCATTTTGAGAATGCAATCTCTTCTGCAGGGTCTCCAGCTCGTCTTTCAGCTGTTTCACTGTATCTTCTGGAGCAGTGGGATACAATGATGTTCCCAGTGACACCAACTCAACATGAGAGAGTTCAAGGGACTTGACTTCAGAGTGCAAGGCCTGCAAGAAAACATACTTTTCTTAAACAACTGTTTAACATTACAGTCCTGTAATGTTTTAATTACTGTATGAATGAACATGTGTGCACACTATGTATTCATATTGTTAAGGGGACAGACAGCTAGTGTCCACAAGGGACCAACTATTTATAACCATTTATTTATATGTATGCGTGGGTGTGGATGTGCCCTTGGACTTCTATCTTTGTGAGGTTTCACTGGAGATTTAGACCTTCAGAGTGAGGACAACTTGGCCAATTCTCACGTTTTCAAAGGACTGTTTGAGGGTTAAGAGTTGGTTTTATCATAAAGCCTAAATTATATCTCGACTGACAGTAACAATATTGATATATAAGAGCTTAGAATATAAACAACATTTTCAAGGTTGCCTTAAATTAGTTTTAGATGTACTGAGCAGGACATTTTACAGTTGAAAAACTGATTGTGATCTCATGTGGAAAAGTATATAAGAGTGTCTACCTCAAACATATCTTTTGAATTCCTGTATTGCAAATTCCCAATGTGTATTGGTTGACACAGATAATACAATACAATACAATATATCTGTGCTAAGCTGCAATCAGAAGCTTATCATAAAAATCAGCCTGTAGTTTAAATTACTTTAAGGTTAGATTATGGGATAAGGCATGTAGTCTTGATGGTAATGGTTACTCTTAGGGACTGGGGAATGTAAAAGTAAAGATATGTGTGTATATGTTTCATAGAAAGTTGAAAAGACAGCAACTTTATTTCTTCAGATAATAATATTATACCACTATGTATTTACCTGCAAATCTTGTATCTCACTGCGGAGCTTGGCTTTATCAGCTGACAGACACTGACTCTCCGGTTTGGATGCAGATTCACTCCTCTCCAAGCACGAAACAAAGTTTGAACGCTGTTTCTCATACCTGAAATAGAAGTTAAGTCTAGGTTAAGCCAGTGGTCAAATTTAATGAATTGCCTTTGTATGCTATTAAAATCCAACATACATTAACTTTACTGTATGATCAACAGCTCTTACTTTTGCCAAAGAGAAAGCAGGCTCTCCAAAGTGCTCTGTTTGTCCTTTGCTTCCTGTACGTTTTGCTCATAGCTGGTGTTAAGCTGTGTCACAGTCCTTTCTGCTTGCTCTTTGTCACTAAGCCTTCGGGCACCAGCAGACAGGGACAGCAAGGTTCCCTTCAGCCTTTCCAGACACTGACAGACATCCTGGGGAGCAATAACAGAAGACAAGTGACCCACATAGCATTAACCAAGAGCTGGAGGACTGACAGAAAGGAACAAGTGGCGCTGTGTTGAGCTTTGCAGATCTCTTTCAGATATTGCCCATGTGTACCTTTTTTTTAAATTAAAGGAAAATTAAAATAACTGTTTAATTAGAAGTATAGTGTTATTTATTAAAAAAGGAAAGTAAAAGCAATCAAATACCATGTGGTCTTGAAGAGCTTTGTAGGTCTCTGATGAAGAGGTGCAGGTTTTGATCGGATTCTCCAGTTTCGTATGTAGCTCACTGAGTGATGCTTCCACCTAGAAAATAAATATCAAGACTAACTGTATGCCCATATTTTCCCTCAGTGTTACTCTGCATGTTGTCATGACATTAAAAAACTAAGTAGCAATTAGCCTATTTATTGTACCTCCTCCAGGCTCGTTTTGAACTTCTGCTGGTGGGAAGAGCTTTCCTCCAGCTGTCCATCGAGCTGCTGTACGCTCTCTTTCAGCTCTTCCCAGTACCGGCCAATTTGGGTCAGACGGGCCTTGATACGAGCTGCCTCCCCCGAAGATACAAATTGGGCCAGTGCCTGAGAGTCTGCCTCCAGCTGAGAAAGAACCTCAGCACGTTCTTGAAGCTCTGCACCAACAGCCTGCACATGCAGACAAGGTTGAAAAATAATGAAACAAGCAAAACTGCGATAGCCTCTGAATCTACAGACCTCATTAACGCTTAATTTGCATTGAAGACAGATGGTTGATACATGAATCAAAAATAGAAAAAGTGTGTTGATGACATTTTAAAGAAAGCCGGTAGTGTTGCTCTCTGATAATCGATTCTGATGATAGTATGATGGTTTGTGGTTGATGCTTACTCACTACAGTTACAGGGTGTGGTGTTAAATGGTGGTAGCTGTATAATGCACAGTACCTTCACTGTTTTTATCTGTTCCTCAAGAGGCAAAGTAGAACTCTTCAGGACATCCAGTTGCTTTTCCTTGTCAGATATCCACAAGGAAAAGGCTTCAAACCCAGCTCCAAACCGATCCCACTGGATTTTCATTTCTTCAAGAGTCTTAACACTGAAACACAAGAGTAGACATCATAAAGGAGCTTTGCAAAACCTGCAAGTTCACATGATATTCTCAAGAGACCAGATATTCTCAGATACACCTGAGTTACTATGTATATTTTGACTGCGTTGTATTCCCTTTTGTGGCAAACTCCACTCATCTGGTATCACTGTGGGTGTAACTATCAAGTATTTGCAAAAACTATCTAAAGACATTATTCAGCAAATATTACTTAGAAAAAGAAAATATAATAATAAAATCCACAATCTTACTCTTTTTTAAGCCCAGACTCTACTTTGTCCACTTGCTCGCTGAGGGAGCGAGCTTGTTGTAAGAGCAGATTCTTGTTTTTTGGACCAAGCTGGATTTCTGTCGCTCTCTTTAGTAAGGTGTTCATATGCGAGGCCTCTGCTTCACACTGCTTAAGCAACACCTGTTTAAAAAAACAGAGAATATTAGTGGCTCTCTCTGTTTAGCTAATATAATTCCATTAGTGAACATGTTAAGAATAAACCACAGGATATGTCCCCAGAAAGTAAACCAAAGACAAATTTTTCTTACTCTGGCCTGGTCGAGTTCAACAGTCAGGCTCTCTGGACTGCTGAAGTTCAGGTCTCTCTCCATTGTCGAGCGTGCCTTGTTAACAAACTCATGCACTGCTTCCTGCTGGCTGTCAAACTCCTGCCAGGCTGCCAGTGTAACCTGGAGATGACAATGCACAAAGTAGTCTATACACAGTAGCACTTTATCTATAAAACAAAACACAGTTGTTCCAAAAGTGGTAGAAGACATTAATAATGTTCTGTCTTGTTGACATGGCCCCCCAGAATTATCATCTAATGGCAGTAATCCCTGATCGCTGACACGTGACTGTACTGCCAAACTAGCTCGAACAACATCATTATGTATGCTGATGATACCACCTATTTTGGCTGAAGCAGTAGGGGTGGTGAGTCAGCATATACTGTAGACAGAGCTATAGGAGAGCTAATGTTCTGCAAGCACCTCATCCCTCTGGATATCAGTGGTTCTGTTATCAAAAGAGTCAGAAACATCAAGTACTTCTCCTTTTGCGTGGACCCATTATGCATTCTCTCTAGCACCGAAAAGTCCAACAAAGTTTCCATTTCATGACTCCCGGCGCCATCCTGTCTACATTTTATAAAAGCATCATCAAGAGTGTGATCAATGACTCACTATGCCACTATCTCCAAAAGGAACTGTACAGCCTCCAGCATAAAACATCAATCAGACCTCTCTGCCCTCCATTCAGGATATTTTTTACAGAAATGCTGCATCTGAAAAAGTCTCTTGCATAAATAAGAACCTCTCTCCTCATTCCACAGCAAAGCTATTTTCTATTCAAAAAAATGTAAGCAATTCTTTCCTCTATCGATTTAATTCTCACAGACAACAAATATTAATTAACATCCATATGATGTAAATGTGTCAGATTTAGTCAAAAGGCTAATTTTCAATTTTCAAGTGAAAACAGCAAAGAACAAATACAAGGATACAGTAAGTAAAAACCACTGTAGAACAGACTCATACAAGTACGCAAAGACAACAACAGACAAGACTAGACTATACAACATATATTTACAGCAGCTGTTAATGCTGTCATCTGGTAACTAAACTGATTACATCATCAAGGCGAGACGTGTCAGGATTCAGCTCAGCAGCTGACAGTGATTTATCGACCGCATCGTCCTTTCATTTCACAGTGATTCATCAAAACAGAACATTGCAGCATCGGGGGAAAAGAATAACCCTCTGAGTTTTAAGAAGTTGGGAAAAGTATAGACAACGATCAGACAATGTCAGATTTTACCACCTCTGTTAGTTAATTTCCTGAGACCCTGTCTGTTCATAAGATTTTGCCAATATTTATACACAGACTGCAGCAAAATCATTCTAACCTTGTTGTTGTAAGTTATTATTCTTCTGTGATTTAGAGTGAAATGTTGCTAACTAACAATGTCCCAAAAGCTCCATAAATCACTGCCCTGTTAACATTGCTCACCTCGAGGCTTTGCTCCTGTGAATCCATATTTTGTTCCATTTTGCTGAGTGTGTTCTCTAAACTCTGAAGGTCCTGCTGCAGAGTCTCTCCAAGACCCTCCTCAGCCTGAAGCTGCTGGCCTCTGGTGATCAACTGCTGGACATCTTTTCTCTTTAGCTTTTGGCGTTTCAAAAGTTGCTAGAAGAAGAGGGAAGTCACAAAGTTTTAAGCAACAAAAGTTAACACTAATAAGTCACCTCTACCTTCAAAACCAGCAAAAATAAAGAAATCTAGTAATGTTATTTGATTTTGCAGGACATTCATTTCATTCCCCACATACCTGGTGAACAAGAAGTAGTTGCTGGGCTTCTCGAACAGTTGGGCAGTCGAGTATTTTGGTGACTTCAGCCTGAGCCTCTTTCTGCCCCTGAACAAGATCATCCAAAGTAGTTTGTACTTCTCCCCTGAACTGCACACAGTCCCCAACAGCCAGCACCATCTTCTCAGCCTGGAAGATACAACAGAGCAAATACAGCATAAGAATAAACATGATGGATTAATAATGGGGTATGTATAGTCCATTTTCGCAACATGAAATTGCTCTGATAATGCCCTAAGAACATCTACTGATGTGTTACAGTTGATCACAGATTACTGTAATATTTTTGTATTTCTATGTCCCTTAGATAAGGTTAAAATATTTAAACAGTATACTGTAGATTCCCAGAAGGCATATGACATCTGGGTTGTAAGCGCTGCCATTAATAAAACAAGCGGAAGCTTCACCTACCTCCATGAGAGAAGCAAGAAGACCCTTAAAATCAGTAGAGAGCTTGTTCAGTGCACTTCCTTGCCTCTGGGCATCGCTGTCTGCACAGATCTCGATCAGTACAGCCATACGGGCTTTCAGCCAGCCAAGATTCCCCTCCTGTAGCTCTGCATCATTCCTCAGCTCCTGCACAGAACAACAGAGTGTGATACAGCCCATATGGTCAAAAGAGCCATCTGACACGTTTTTAAGGTTTCATCTCCTCAATAAGGACAATCTAGGAGCATATCACAAGTTGCATATCATAGAAGAGGGACGACATGGGACTAACTTACCATGATGGTAGCCTTCACCTGGCTGTATTTTCTGGGGTCATTGGCTCGGTTTCTCAGAAGCCTTAGTTGGCTCTCTTTAGATATAAGCCAGCAGGAGAGTTCAGCATACCTGTTTCACACCATAAAGGGAAAACTCAGTGAAGACATTGAGGCAAAATGCTCTTTTTTTTCTGATTTAATTTTCCTAAGCATCTGTCTACCAGGTGGTCATTAGATAACACTTCGTTTTGGGAATAATAACATAAAAATTATACAGTATTAGTGCATAAATATAATCATCACATTAAAAAGATAGACCTTTGTTGAGGTTTGGCGGTTCAGGAGCCATCCCTCAAGATCTATTTATACATAAAGTCTATGTGGTCTATGTGGTGACCACAAACCTGTGAATGATATGGTTCAGGCTCCTTTGTGTTTACTATTGTGTCTTCTTTATGTGCAGAATTTAAACGTGATTACTTTGGGTATGAAAAGCATGCACAACACATTCTTCTATTGTTGCAAACAGTGCTTCAACAGTAAAAAGGTTAAATCCTGCACTGGATTTTTTTTTTTTGCTGTCTGTATTTGTATGTGTGGTATACGAGTGTTTCATCAATATAAGTCATTTTTAAGATTGCTGCACCTTGTGTTGTACTCCTTCCATTTATCTTGGTGCTGCATTAACTTCTGATGGGTGTTCTCAATTTCCTCGCGGACCTCAGATAAATCTTTTATGGCTGTGTCGAGGGTCTGGTGGGCAGGATCACCCTCAGGAAGTTTCTGACAAAGTTCCTCCATTAGTTGCAGCCTCTTCTCACAGATGGACTGGGGGCCCTTTTCCCTGAAGAAGGCCTTAAAGTAAGAGAACACAATTATTTACTTGTGTTATAAACACACAACTTGTTTCACTCCTAATATGAAACAGAAAGTGTGCTAATGCTTTATATACAGTAAATATGTGTGTGTAATTTCATTTTATTAGATTTTAAAGCTGAATTTTATCAAAATGCTGCTGAATGAGGACACAGTGCTACAGAGCAGTGAATTTGCACTGAATCATTTCACACAAAGTCAATCAATACATGACATGTTCAATTGTTCTTCCCCTCCATGCTGTACTGAAAGCAAATTCCACCAACCTCAGCCGTGTAGTCATTAATAAATGATTTATCGATTGATTGATTGATTGAAACTCATCCAGGCAGCCACTCCGTGCTCACCCTGTGCTCCTTGATGAGCCTCTCGCTCCCCATGCTAGCCAGGTGGCGGTTCTCCCTGGTCAGCTCTGCCTGGCACTCCTGCAGGGACACCATCAGCTTGCTCCTCTCCACCTCCACTTTTAGGTGGAGGAGGTGAAACGGGGCATCTGTTTGAATATCCTAGCAGAGGAGAAATACAGAAACTATGAGATCAGATTCAAAGAAATTTGTTAAAAATATATAAAACTCACATTATTCCATGATTTTATGAATATATGTGCAGTTGAAATTAAATTTGTCTAGTGCAACTTTAAGTGTCACTATTCATGTGACCAACCTTCCAGTGTTTGTGCAGTTTCCTGACTGTTTCCTGCAGTGACTGCTGCTCCTGCTCCGGCAAAATGTCTGTCAGCTCATCACAAGCTTTGAGGAATGTATTCAAGACCCGCTGGTCCAGCTGACCAAAGAACTCCTGCCAAAACATCACACATTTCACACTTTGTACAGGGCAGATAATGTCTCATCTACATGCTTCATATTGTATTTATACTCTGATTTAATTATATATATCCTTCTGCATCTGTTCCATGCTGTGCTGAGACCAACAGGTGTATTTCATTATATTTAATTTAGAGAAGTGCTGTACAGTTACATTCTATTATAGGTATATGTTTTGGTTGAGTAACCAAATGGCTAGACGTACTGTACTGTGTAGTATGGTTTGGGTATGATACTTGAATGAATCGTGCACAAGATATATTTTCTTACCGTGTGCTTTTTGAGCAGCTCCTCTGGGTTGCCTCTTTCTGTCAGACAGTGCTGTGCCATTTTAAGAACCTTCTCCAGCTCTACCCGCGACTCATCAAATCTCTTCATAAGGCTGCTGTTCGCCTCTACGTGCTTCCTCCACTCTGTAGATTCCCTAATCATGGTCTAAACAAACACACATAATTATTTGAATGCAAAATGTGTTTGAATTGAACTCAAACTGAACAGAAGTGTGGTAGGCATTGAGATTTACCTGTGAGGAGGCCTGGAGGTCTGCAACTCTTTTCTGCAGAAGACCCATGTCCATGTGCTGGAGAGTTTTACTGCTGTTCATTATTTTCTGGATGGTCTGGTGGTTTCTCTCTATCACTGTCAGACACTTCTTACAGCTATGTGTGAAGGTTGCCAGCTCCTGTCATATTCAATGTCAAGCAGTGTGTTAGCCATTTATTCATATGCTAAATATTTTGATTTATATATCTATCTAAAAGTCATTCAATGAAACCGTTACATATTGAATCTCTATTATTATTCACCTGGCACTTCTGTTTAAAGTCTACAGGTCCCTCTGAGTCAGTTGTACTGGTGATATGACTGGCCTTCTCCAGAGCCTGATAGAAGCCTGTGATGTTCTTCTCCATTTCTTCAAGTTGAGGTAAAAGGGACTGAGACTCCCTCAGCAGAGGCAAACATCGTTCCCTTACCTGATTGGAGGAAACCATGTTGATTAAACTGAATCACAAGCGACTGATGTGTTGTTTTGATCTGGTCTGACATCAAAGAACAATCAAGCTTTGTCAAGATTTAGCTTGACAATTAAGTTTAGTCTTGGTTTAAATAAAGCTTCACTGCATCCACTGTAGAAAACCACACACTATGAAATTCTGAGTATACACATGTACATCAAAAATAACATTTTACTGCAGCTAATTCAAACTTTTACAATTTCTAAAAATCAATAATTAGCACATATTATTTCTAGATTATAAAAAGTGGCAGCTCTGTATTTTATTATAGTACAACTAATTAGAATTTTTGTCTGGTACCAAAAAATAACTGAAACACTTATTTATTGAAGCTTTGGTTTACTGTCAGTTAAGGTTAGGGTAAGACATGGTTATGCTATTGTTTGCTTATATATGAAAACACAATGATTGTGTTCATTCTTCATCTTTACCTGCCTTAAAAAACTCTCCAATCAGGTAACAATGAACACACACGTATACACGCACATTCACACATAAAAAGACGGAAAGAAAACAAGTGCATGGCATACTGTACGGTGTATTGTCATGGACACACCTTGCTCAGCTGCTCTTTGATTGAGACCATCACAGCCATCATCTGTGAAACTTCCTCCTGCGGGGTGTCTTTGGTCAACAGCTGAGCGGTACGGCTCGCTGCCTTACATGCTGCTTCCATTGCTGGCACTTTGTGCTTGATTTCCTGCAGGGAGTTGAGATAAACAGTATTAAGACTTTTCATCGTGCAGAATAAGAGATGAAACATTCGTCTATTCTGAGGAAGAAGATGAGTGTATGGGCTGTTTACCTCGACATCTTGAACAAATGCTCTGACATTCAAGAAAGATACTTGGACAGGAGCAGTCATCTTCTCATTGGTTGCATCCATGAACATTTTCAAAGTGTTAATACCATCTTGGTAGTCTTGTCTCAACTTATCAACCTCATCTGCTCTTGCATACTGCCAATGAAACAGAAGAAGAATATTATTGTTGTTGCTGTTAGAATGAAAGTTATCATTTTATATTTATTGTGGTACATTTGTTGTTCAAAGGTTCATTTACATGTTTGACTTTGACAAACAGCTCCCTCCATCTCCCGTTCAGAAGAAGAAGCTGCTGCTTCAGATCTCGTGAGACAGTATCATCGCAGGTCTCAATGAGGAAGTTCCCAGCATCGTTCATGTCCATGTGCTGCTGGATCCAGTGAGACAGGTTTCTGAAAAAGTCCTAAAACAAGAAAGAAAAACAAAGACCTTATAGGTTTCAAAGTCATGTGTGCTCTGTGAACATGGTAGAAACATTCAACATAACATTTAACAGCACTAATAAAGAGAAGTACACAGCAAATACTATTTATAATCACTAGTATGTGTGACTGTACTTACACGTTTGGCATTCTCTGACTGGTTGAGCATCTGCTCAGCATCCTCCAGCCACGCCTGCAGAGCCGCCACTGTGCTACTGTACTTCTCCCAGTTAGAGATCACCTCCTCCAGCATACTGCGAACACTTCGCACCTCCAAAGCCAGGTTCTTCCACTGAGCCGTAGCATCACTGAGGAATTTACTCACCCCTTCTGCTTCATCAACTGAAAAAAAATACAGAAATAGTTCAGTTTATAGAAATCCAACTTGGGTATCAGCTTTATACAAACAGCAGTTAATTATGTCCTCTGATTAGCCATTTGGTGGATCTTATGTTAGGTCAAAAAGATCATGCTAAAATAACATTCCAGCTAATACAATTATTGCTATTTTTTCATGCAAAATGTATTATTATAATTTTTCACTTCTGGATGTTAAAATAATGTTAGAAAGGAAAAGTGCAACCCCAGAATTAAACAGCTCAAGAGACAAGCAAAGTTAGGTTTTTAAAGATTGTCAGGCTGTTTTTGGACTTACCTTTGTTACAGGTCTTAGACCCTGTAACAGGAAATCAATAATATGACTGTTTACAATGAGCCCAAACAAATATTTATATATATGTATACACATATATAATTAATTAATTAATTAACAATAACAATAATAACCGAAAAGAGGCTTACTTGAACTGTCAGACTTTATATACACCTCTGCTGCTTGCTTGAGGGATGTGTAGATTATCTCATACTGCTCAAAGAACCTGTGGCCTTCAACAAAAGTCTGGAATGGAAACGGAAACATGAAGATAAAATTGAAATAGTCTGCTAGGCACCATGTAACACCAATAATACTTCTGCAACAATAATAATTTTTACTCACAAGGTAACTTTGCAACAGGAGTTCAACTGAGTCCCGTCGGCCATATTTAATGATCCAGGACTTGAGCTTTGACTCAGCCAACACGAGAAACGCCATCAGTCGATATTTCATTTCACAGAATTCCAGTTTGATCAAGTGAGCGTGTGATGACGTAGACACAAAATTGAACCTACAAATTAAACACATTGATTTAACACACAGAGTCATAGAAAACCAAACATGGATGACTTCCTAATCAATAAAATATGATGCTGTTTGATCACATTATTAGATAACAGCACATTAGGAATAAAGTTCTTACCGTTCAGCCATGTCTTGGAGCTGTTCAGGTGGGACAGGGACCCCATTCACTGATCTGTCCCTGTGGATCTGCTGGAAGGTTTGCCTGTGCAATTCCAAGTTTTTTAATACCTCCTGCAAGATGTAAACCCAAAAAGCATTTGTATTGTATTTCCTTTCTACTGTACCTGTATAAAACAATAGCAATAGCATCACCACTTTTACCTTATGCTGCTCTAGTTTTCTGTGAAGAACATTGGCAGTCTCGTCATGAGCATGTTGGATGGGAATGTCTTCCCTCAGAGCCATCTCTGCTCTGTGAAGCCAGGCTCCAATCACTCCCAGAGGACCAGGCAGGGACTTGTCCAGATGGATGTGCCAGTCCAGCAGCTGCAATTGACATCCATTTAAAAAACCCACTCTACCAAAGTAAGATCCCACCATTGAGGAGGCTATGCTGATCAAAACATGACCACATGTTCACAAGCAGTCGGGCTACAAAAGAGTTTTATGCCAGTCTAGACAAGCTGTGGATGTCCAGAGGAGAGGAGCGCCCAACGAACAAAACCTCCTCTGTTTTCATCTACTCCTCTCTGAACAAACTCTGATTCAAACGCCTGCACCCCACTGAACTTTCACTGGCAGCGGGTAAAGAGAAGAGCCCTGAGTTGTGTTTCTCTCATTGTGATCAGTGTGATGATGCAATCTTCAAGCAAAGAAAAGCATGACACATTTTAAAAATATATATATTATTTATCCTCAGGTTTTGTCCAATTTTGTTTGACTATTTAACATAATTAATTCTGTTTTCTTTGTGGCTTGGTAATATACACAATTCATGTTGTGCAGATATATAATACAATCACAATTACCCTGGCAGACACACGGTCCCAGGCCTGCTTGACCAGAGCTTGGTCCACAGACAGCTTGCCGTCTCTGTTGATCGGCTGCAGCAGTGGATCCGTCTGCTTTTTCTTCATCTCATACTGTACACGGAAGTTTTTAAATGCCTGCAAAAGAAAATGAGAAACATGGTGGTAAGAGTTAATCAATGTCTTTGTCAAAGCTATATAGGTTTTGACAAGTTATAAAAGTTATATAACAGTGTTCTGTTTCTTTTCAAGCCTGACTCACCTGATATTTGTCGGTGAGGTTTCCCTCCGCCCCCTGGGCTCTCAGCACATCTCTCTCCAGCTGGTCTAAAAACACCTTCAGCTCTCTCAGCATTTTTCGCTCCTCTCTCTGTCATAATTAGGAAACATTTTGCTTAGAGTCACAGGAACAAACTGATGTTAAATGCCAATATGTTGAGAAACTCACACCACACCGACATTCCAGAAACACCTTGACAAATAAGATTAGATATAAAAACACATAGTTAAGGATTAGAAAAAAAAGACTGAGCCTGTTAAGATTCCACACAAAGTCATCCTCCACTTTTTTGAAGATTAGTTTTAGGAGTTGTGGTAGAGGGAAAAGGGTATGAGTATCATCTTCCAACCTCAAACACTTAGTTTGTTAATTTAGTTGAACATACCTCAAGCATTTGCTCTATATCTTGGGGAGCAAACTATCCAGGAAAGCAGCAAGGCACGCAGAGAGATGCAAACACACCACAAAATGCATTAGAATAGGAACGGAAAAAAATAAGCAAAACAGAGAGCGAGATAGAGAGAGAGAGGAAGAGAGAGGTGGGAATGCACTCCAAACAGAAAGCATGCAGAGCTATGACCTGAGCTCTCACCTGATGTACTGGCACTGACAGTGCAAAAGTTGGAATTGAGCCAAGAAGCAGCTTAATGTTCACAAAAAAAAATAAGTAGATGGAGAAATTAAATGTGTGTGATGATGGAGACCAAAATACTGATGATTATATAACTGCTGTGTTCATGCTGTGATGACTTTTATTCCTTAGAGCTTCATTTGATAAAATGACAAATATGAAGAATTGCAGGCACAGCTGTACATCAATTAAGCTCAGCAGCAGGTATAGCATGTTTTCTCATTAAGAATTCACTGTTTTTATGATCTATGCGTGTGGTCATTCTCTATGAATGATGATATACCAGGCAATGATTGGGAAAGGTGAATGACCATAACATACAGACATGAAAAATAATAACACATGGAGTTAAATATCAGTTGTAATACTGTATTTAGTGGTAACACACTGATATTTTCTCCAAAAACTACCATATGTATCATTGCCTTACATGGACATAATACACAGTATAGTACAGGTGTGAAACAAGGTACCTCATCCGGCTGTCCGTCAGTTTCAGAGTGGTGAGGATTTGGGTAATGCTTGAGGAACTGAGCCACATATGTCATGATGGATTTTTCATCTGGCTTGTCTACATCCACATCTACAAAGAAACACAAGCATTTTCTGATGCACTGGATGAAACTATACACGGAAAATTAAACTGAAAAGGCTTTTCACGCCTCCAAATGTCAGTATCGTGTCAGTATTTAAATGTCAACATGATTTAATACCTGAAAAAAATACAAGGCAGATATAACAGAGCCATTACATTTCATATTAAGTCTATAAGACATAAAAAAAAACATTTTGTGCCATCAAGAGGATAAATCTCCGCAGGCCTGACAGCTAATTATACATATCTACTTTCATCTTCATCCTTGACCTGATGTCGCTAGAAATCGGGGTCAAGTTCCCATAAAAGCAGAGACATTTTGGGTGCAGCTCTTTGTGCAATAAAGCACAATGACTCTGCTTTCTGAAGACAGGACTGCAGAGCCACTGCAGACTCCTTCATTTCCACA